>CAMTDV010000002.1:26585081-27785081 GCA_947069175.1 Scalesia atractyloides
CAGGCTAAGTACATCAGAGATATTCTCTCCAAGTTCAACATGAATGATTACAAATCTGCGAGCACTCCCTGTGCTGCCCAGACGGAACTTACTTCGGATCTTCAAGGAAAACCCATGAACAAATCTTTCTATCGATCAATGATATGCTCGTTAATGTACCTGACTGCAAGTAGGCCTGACATTATGTGGGTTGTTTGTCTTTGTGCGATATTTCAGACGGATCCGAAAGAATCTCATGAAGCCGCTATCAAAAGAATCTTCCGCTATCTAAAAGGAACACGTAAGCTTGGTTTGTGGTATCCTAAAGATAGTAATTTTGATTTAATTGCTTATTCTAACAGTGATCATGCAGGTTGCAAAGTTGACAGAAAGTCTGTCTCAGGAGGCTATCAATTTTTAGGAAATCGTCTCATCTCGTGGCAAAGCAAAAAGCAGACAACAGTCTCCACATCAACTGCTCAAGCTGAATACACGGTAGCTTATAGTTGCTGTTCTCAAGTTCTCTGGATACAAAATCAGTTGTTGGATTACGGAATCAGCGTTATGAAGACTCCTATATTCATCGACAACGAGGCGTGTCTTGGAATTGTGAAGAACCCTATCCACCACTCCAGAACAAAACACATTAAAATTCGCATTCATGTGATCAGAGATGCGTATGAGAAAGGATACATTCAAGTGGTCCCGGTGGATACAATGCAACAAAAAGTTGATATATTCACGAAAGCCTTTGATAAAACTCGCATCAACCAGTTGGTAACCTGGTTGGAAATGGTCAATTTCCTTGAATGGAAATGATTTAAAAAATATATATATATACAATAATCTCATAAAATGTGCCCAACAAAAAGATTTTCTGCAAACTTAAAATTTCTTTTCAAGCTCTGGATTCTCGAAAATAAAATTTTAAGGGGGGAAGTTTTCCAGAAAATATTGTTGAAACAGAATCCTTTGTTTGACACCTGCATGAGAAATGATAGAAAAACTGCTGACACTTTGTTTGATCTTAAAACAAAATCAGGTTGAGGCACCAAGCAACGATGGTGTCAGTAGATTCAGCAATACCTTGAAGTAAACTACAAATAGGAGACAAAAGCTAATGATCACAAAAGAATTCGGGATACCCACAATGTTGTGCAACTTGCGGGTAACATGTTGCGGAGTATGGCTTAATGGTCTTAAATCTTGCGTTGGTAGATTGCCAAAGTCCGAGATTTTGGGTCTTTATATTGACTAATCATTCGAGGATATCATAGTTGCTCTTCTGCTGCATCAAAATACATGCTGACCTAGACTTAACTATGATATCTTTTCAAAAGAGCCAATGCGGCCAAAACCCCACACAAATGAAGATCTCATGCGAGAATCATTCATGTGCTTAATTCATACCAAATATGGTATCTGTCATAGCCCTTGTTAGACTTTGGTCTCTTTGCTGTACGAAAAGTACTGACCTGATCACCAATTGTCTAACGTTGAAATTTCAAGAACGAATGAGGTCAATATACTCACCTACTATGAGAATCTTTGCGCATAGCTGATCACAGGGGTATATCCTGATGTGGGACTCACGGGCATAACATTCTGACAGTCCAGCATGAGTGGGGGAACATCGAATCTCTTGTCAATATTACCACAACATGATAAAACGTTCTCTGATCGCATGTTGAAAGATAGGTGCATGGATTTAAAAGGACAAACATTGAAAATTTTTCTTGTGCCTTGATTATTCAAGATATTTAGTATCCTATCTCAATCTAACGAAGTGTTACCAGTGTGATCTTCTACAGGAAAGTCATAGGATCCGAATCTGTAAGCATAATCTTTATGTGAAAAAGGAAGCTTCCTTGTCCTAAAAAAAATTTTAGAATTCAAATTGCAATTTTCTTTTTCCTTAACCTTATTTTAAATTTTTGCATTATTTTTTAAATGAAAAGGGGGCATGTTTTTCGAGAAAAATTAAAATTTTCGAGCGTATTTGTTTTCTAAAATTTCTTAACTTTGAAGATACCTCAAAATTAACCCAACGCGGCGTATTTGTTAATCCAGCGTATTTATTAAATACGCTGGTAGGTAATTCTATATATATATGTTTCAGTTTTCTTTTTATGTCATTATCTTCAAACTTTTCAAATCATCATCTTCTTCAACCAAAAACCCTCATTTACACGTTCAAACTTCATTTAGTAAATCTGATCGACTACTGAAAGATTGTTCTTGGTATGATTTCAGATTTCGAATGTAAATTGTTCATTGTTGACTGTATTAAATCATCAATGTCAAATACAGTTGTGTTACATATAGATGAATTGATCTGGTTTCTTTTGGTTTTCAAGGGTTTATCAAGAAAAACTTGAAGCCAGCGTACTTATTATGAACACAGCGTAGTTAATTTGAATGTGGCGTAGTTATCTCGAACCCTAGTGTCTGCGGATTTAAGTCTTGAACGAGAGTTCAAGCAACCGGCGTAATTGACAATTACGCCGGTCAACCAGCGTAGAAAATCATCTTCGCTGGATGCGTTCTCAAGTCAAAGCCTAAATCCGCGACATTAGTGCAGCGTAAATAATCCTATTTTGGCATAGTTATCTTTGAGTCTTTTGTACATAGTAGTGTACATCCGGCGTAAATGAAGTCAGTAACCAGCGTATATAGTAGCGGATTTATAATCTTTTATTTTATTTTTAAAATTTTATTCTGCTTTTATTTATTATATAAATATATATTTTGTATAAATTAATATGTATATATATATTGTTTTTAATCTTTTCTTTTTTTAATTATATATATATATATATATATATATATATATAAATCTAACTTGACTCGTTTTCACATTTCAGACATGGTGAAGGAAATCATTTGGGATAAAACACGAAAGCACAATCAACCATGCAAGTTGGTCCCACCTCCCAGTGATTTCGAATACGTAGCGGAGTGGATAAACTCAAGCAGAATAAGCTATGCTGTTCAAGCCGATCCGATCATTTACAACATCCACATTAAAGAGTTTTGGAAAACAAACAAGGTGTCAACGGTCAACGAAGTTAAAAGAATCACGGCTACAGTACAGAACAAGAAGATCATAGTAACAGAGGACAATGTACGTAGAGTCCTCAGTCTCAAAGACGACCATAATGATCCTCTAAGAGTTAAGAAGGATGACATTCTCGATGGGTTTAAAGGAATGAGGTATGTTGGAGACTTCAAAGAGAAAAACGAGATCAAAAGAAAGGGGCTTACAAAGGACTAGAGATTCATTCTTCACGTATTTGCTATGAGCTTGGCACACAGAAAGGGCGGATATGATGGCTTGAACTTAGAATGGTCGACTACTATGCTCAACCTTTGCACAAAACAACCATTCAATATCTCGGGTCTTATCTTCTATTGCATGGTTGACAACGCAAACTCCTCTATGGGCCATGTACCCACACTTTGTTTAGCTTCTCATCAATGACCAACATATGAATCTCCCACATGATGACGACTTGTATAAGTTTCAGTTGCCAACAGGACGCCAAATTACAGAGCTAAAAACTGAAGAGTGGGTGTTGCTGCATCAATGGATGTATAGGGAGGAAAGATTTCCTGTTGTGAAAGCCGCCTATGAGAAATACAGAGAACGTGTGAAAAGAAAGAGACAGGAGATGTTGAGGAAGAAGCAGATGAGGAAGAAGAAGAAGAAACTGTGCAGTTAATTAGAAAGAATAAAGGAAAGCAACCCATGAAAGAAGGGGACTCATCAAAGAAAAGAAAAGACACCCCTTCTCAAGAGCGTTTGATGGAAAGCAGTTTTAGGGCCGGAGGCACAAGGGAACATCGAGAAAATATTGAAAATCTCTGTGCAATTCATGAGGCAGAGGAAAGAGAGAAAAGAGAAGCAAGAAGAAAGAGGCGACAGATGACAGAATCTGAAACGCCAGTGGCGGTCACAACCGAGTAGGAGCAGTTAGATGAGTTTGTTGACCAACTGATTGTCGATCCAGAGGCTCCCAGCAGATCTCCCCCTAAGAAGCGTAAGAAAAAAAGGGAAGGACCATTGACAGAAGCACAACCAAAGCAGATGCCTCAACAAGGTCCTCGCAGACCGCGCCCATTTCAGGAACTGTAAGATAAACTGGCGAAAGATATTGGGAAAGGTCCAGCTCAAGAGATCTGTCTTTTGAAACATCAGGTGAGCAACACGAACGTAATTGTGAAAAGCTAAGGGAGCAAAGAAAGAAAAACAAAGAGCTCCACGCTTATGTCAAAGAACAAACAAGATTCGTGCGATTTCAGCAGGATGGAATGGAAAAGATGTACCGTATGATCAAGAGCTATGCACCAAGGCAGACAATTATGAGAAGTTCAAGATTGAAGAAGAAAAACAAAAGGCTGAGGATGCGGAAAAGAAGAAAAAGCGTTTAGAATCTGCTGTAAATGTCACTGAAGATGACGACAGTGAAGAAGAGGAGGTGGACAGAGATGAGATGCTAGCTCGCTTTGCATTTCGGATCCGAATTCGTTGAAGATCACGAAGAGCACAAAGAAGATCATCCATCTCGGATTGATTCGGATTAGGCTTCCATTCCGGATCAGACTTCACATTCCGGAATCGGCCTTATTCCGGATCAGTTTATCCATATCGGATACATTCCGGATTACTGTTCCGGATTCTCATTCCGTACTGAAATAGTGCATCTCGGATACCATCTCGGACACTGTTCCGAATCACCATCTCGGATTAGCATCTCGGATCACTGTTTGAGATTCCATCTCGGATTGTTAATCCGAGTTACTGTTCCAAATTTGGTACTGTTTCGAGTTGTACCCACAAGGTGGAAAGTTAACCAGCTGACGTAACCGGAATTAAACTTTTTCGTACACAGAATTTGATCCACAGACAATCTTAACAAACCGGTTGCACGGTTAGACTCGTGTGATTTTTAGGGCAAAAAAAACAGGTTTCGGACAGTTTTTATCGTGTTTACCGGTACGGTTTCGATTATTATTATCGGACATTATACATCATTGGAATCGTATCGTCGAGACGAGTCTAACGGTACATTTTGATAAAAACAGGTTTCAGATAGTTTTTATCGTTTTTACCGATACAGTTTCGATTATCTGAAGACGTTTACAGCCCAAGCTCAGCACTCGAACATAGTTTTCAGTCCAGCAAAAATCAAAACCTGAGCCTGCGGGATGAAATGAAGGAAAAGTTGAATGAATTTATTAAAGACTACAATGTTGATCCGGTTGCTGACTATGTGATGCGTTTGCTTGAACGTGGGAGGCGAAAAGAGGAAGTGAGAGATGAGATGAATAGTGTCTTGGGTGATGACAAAGACTCCTTTGTATCTTGGTTGTGGGATCATTTACAATCAAACCAAGATCTCCAAGATCTATACGCTAAATCTATAGAGTCTCATCCTGAAAAGGTGTTCGAATAGAAACCTCAAGCTCATCAAGCAGCAATCAGTAGCCCAGCACCCCAAACTCGATCTCAAGCCCAAACTCACGCTGACAAATCAAGCTCGCCCATTGACACAGTCAACTATCTTTTATGCACTAAACCTTGCAGGAATAGGGTTGCTCAACTCAGGGCTCTTAATTCCAAAATGGCCAATGAATACAACAATGCAATGGCTCAGTGCATCAGCCTTCGAGAAAGTAACAAGTTACTCACAGAAAAGGTTGAAGCACAAAAGAAAGATATAGCTCAGCTCATTGTCAAGAGAGAGATGAACCAAACTGGGTATTCTCAGAAGCTTACTCAGCAAGCTGCTGCAACCTCGGCCCCCAAGAATATGGCGTTTCTTGCTCCTATCACCTCATGTGGATTAAATTCTCAAAGTGTTGTCGAATCTTATCCAAATGCTTCCCCAAGCTCTGTGAAGGCCTCGTCATCCTCCGAGAAGACTACCATGGCCGCGACGCTCAAGCACATAAAATATCCATAGAACATGTCGCTTTGTTTAATACCTTCTTAAGCAGCTATGAGACTCTCATGTCAGGAGAGTTAAAGAGAGATTTCCTCACAGCTGAGGACATGTGTCAAGTGGATCTTGATGATATGGAGGAGATGGATTTGAAGTGGCAGATGGCAACGATCACTCTTCGATTGAAGAAATTCCAAGATAAAACGGGAAAAAGGCTGGCTCTTGGAAAATCTGGATTTGAAAAGTCCAAGCTGAGATGTTATAATTCCAAAAATCTGGGCCTTTTCAAGAGGGAGTGTCCGTTGCTAAAGAACGAGAATGCCGAACTCAACCAGACAAGAAGGCCGGTGGCAATTGAAGGGAGTGACAATATTGCTGAAAACAACCAAAAGGCTTTACTTGTGGAAGAGTATGATTGGTCAGAGGAAATAGCTGAGGCTAAAGGTGAAGTTAACAAGGCCCTCATGGCGAACATCTCCACTGTTTCTGTCACGTCTGCTTCAAATTGTGTAGAAAAGCAAACCGCCAAGATTCCAAAAGATGACACTGGTCTGAAAAGCATCATCAATCCTGCTGAACAAACCTCAGAGAAGGGACAACATAGAGCTGAAATTATTGAGTCGAAGCCTGCAGTTCAGGAAGCCATCAGTAGCAGCAAGAATGAAGCGGTTGGAACTTCTACCACCGCCATGAAGTCAGAAACTAAGGATAAGGATTTGGTAAATAGCATACCATATGAATTTAAAGCGAAGCTGTACTCCAAACCATGTTTGAACGTCGTGGCACACTACAAATCTCTCAACTGTGACATAATTAAAGAAAAAGAAAAGATTTTGAAAACTAATCAAGAACTAAAAGAAAATGAAGCTGCATATCAGCGAAAGTTAAATTCAACCATAGCTGAAATGCAGACTTTAAAAGAATTTGTTTTCAGAAAAGATTTTATCATAAATGATTTGACAGAAAAACTAGAAAAATCTAAAACGAAAATGACAAATTGCAAATCATTATTGATAAATGGAAAATTAGTCAAAAGGAACTGGTTGATATTGTAAACTACCAACGACCGACATTCATAAAGGATGGAATTGGATATAAGGATAAATTCGGAAATGAAAGAAAATTATTTCTCCCCCGCACAGCAAAAATTATGTCCCTATGCCATCTCCTCATCCTAAAATTGATTTAATCGATAAAAATGATCTTTTGGATCAAAATGCTTTTTACAACCACAAAACAATACTAACATGTCTGAAAGCAATGCAGATTTGTGTGAGGGTCAAGAAGATGTGTGCGATGAGGAAGATGAATGTGGAGGTTCAAAATAGGAATCGGTTACTCAGGCGACAGTTATTCAACAGTTAACTGGTTCGCCTGGAACTGTAATAAGACAAACATAATTTCTATTCAGGATAACTGTAATAGTTTGTCTATGATGGATGACTGTTACGACTTTGTGCCAAAATTGAACATTCGGGATGATTGTAATGGCCTTGCGCCTACACTTAAGACTCACAACCAGTGCATGCTAAGGTTGAGAGTCATGACTTAAACTTTGTTTTTAATGATGAAAATGTTATGCTTGAATCTCCTATCTTTGTGCCAGAATTGAAGAAAAACAGATTTGCAAAGTTACTCACAGAGGAAATTTCCGAGTTTGTTATATCAGTTGTAGGTACTTCAGAGACTGATAAAGACTTTACCGAAGAAAGCAGCAGAGATGATTCAAGCACAACAACTTCAGTGACGGAGAAATGTCAAATGAAAGTCAAGAATCAACCTCATCATCAGACAGTGAGCACAGTGAGGACGAAACTGAAGATAAACATCATCCTGACAAGAAGAAAGTCAAAGATTCAAGCCATGTTACGTCACCAGATTCCTCAAGCAGCTCTAGATTCTCATCACATACATCATCTTCACACTCAGCACCTAGGAAGAAAAGATCAAACTGCAAACAGTGCTTTCGCTGTGGTCATTTAGGACATACTGCGAAACATTACAAAAGCAAGAAATTTCTAAACCTAATCAAGATCTCGTTAAGAGTTTTACTGATCAATTTAACAATCTAAAGAAATCAGTAAAATACATAGTTGACTCAACTTGTTTTTGGAAAAGAAAAGAAAACTCTCGTGCTCAAAATCATGATAGAATTAATGTAAAGCAAGTCTGGGTTCCAAAAGCTAGCTAACCTGTAAATATCTCTTATTGTTGTTGTATAACAGAATAAAATTCAGAAATGGCTTCGGATGCTCATGGAATATATCTGGCATGTTGACAGCGGATGCTCCAGGCATATGACCGGGTTAAAGGATCTGCTTAAAAACTTTCGAGTTATCGATGGTGATTTTTGTCCTTTGCCGGAGACGAAAAGGGAGGGAAGATCGTCGGAATGGGTGACGTCGTGTCGGAAGCACTTACTCTGGAGAATGTGAACTATGTTCCAGAATTGTGTTATAATCTCATGAGGAATTTCGGTGCTGTTCAATGACACGGAGTGCTTATTTCGGTGCTGTTCAATGACACAGAGTGCTTATTTCTCAAACCCGAATACTCTGTCCCTGCAGAAATGATCATGCTTAGAGCTCCCTGTCAAAATAATACCTACGTGCTGAATATGAAAAATTCCAAATCAAATGAGCAAATGACAAGTCTTATTTCAAAAGCATCTGAATCGGAATCACTGCTGTGGCACAGGCGTTTGGGGCATGTGAACTTTAAAAACATAAATAAGCTTTCTAAATTAAATCTAGTAAGAGGTTTACCTATGAAAGATTTTCCTTTTTTTGAAAAATGCATCGCATGTGCCCAAGGAAAGCAACATAAAAAGCCTCATAAGTCAAAAGCAGTGAATACGATTTCCGCCCCACTGCAATTACTTCACATGGATCTTTTCGGCCCTATAAGCGTTAAAAGTTTAGCTAAAAGATCTTTTTGTTTGGTAGTTACAGATGATTTCTCAAGGTTCTCATGGGTGTATTTCCTAGAAGCTAAGAGCGAACAACTTCCGTTCTGAAGCTTCATCCCTATGATTGAAAACGTAATCAAGCTAAGGTGAAATCCATAAGAAGCGACAATTGTACATAATTCAAGAATCATACGTTTGTCTCCTTCTACGAAGAAAAAGAATTCGTCTACAATATAGTGCTGCCAGAACTCCTCAGCAAAATGGTGTAGCGGAACGCAAGAACAGAACTCTCATCAAAGCTGCTAGAACTATGCTTGTCGACTCCAAGCTTCCCATAATCTTCTGGGCTGAAGCGGTCAACACAGCATGCTACGTTTTGAATCGTGTTCTCATTGTCAAACCTCACGGAAAGACAGCTTATGAACTACTTTTCAAAAGGAAGCCTCTAATAGATTTCTTCAGACCGTTCGGATGCTCATGCACACTTCTCAACACTGAAGATAATCTCATCAAGTTTGAAGCTGTAGGTGACGTATGCTACTTCATGGGCTATTCATCCTCTCAAAAGGCGTATCGAGTCTACAACAAACGGACAAAGATGGCGATTGAATCGTATTACGTCGATTTTCAAGAAGGGAACTCCACTAACATTGGAAGCACTCCAAATTGGTTTTATGACGTAGACATTGTATTCAACACTTTCGACCTTGCTGAACCCGTCACTGAATCCGAACCTGCTGAATCCACCCCATTAGAGCCATTGTTTGATCCTTCAGACATTGGTTTCACTCCTTTTACAACTCGTTTCACCCCATCTCTGCCTCTCCTACTCTTCCTGTTATCAAAGTAAATGGTGACACATCTGCTGAGAACGCATCTGCACATGATGATTCTTCTTCGCAGCAGGTTGTGGATGAACCTCCAAAAGAAGACGGAACTCCAGTTCTCTATGTAGATGAACATTTCACTAATCTGCCTCAACAAGTGGAAACTCACACCAACGCAGGGTACAAGACCAATTGAAACCATCCAATTGAAAATGTCATCGGTTCTGTTGAAGATGGAGTTTGAACACGCGGACAAACACATACCATCAACACAGGACTGTATGCAGCTTTTCGCTCGCAATCTGTCCCAAGAGATATCGAAGAAGCAATTCAAGACTCCAGCTAGGTACAAGCAATGCAAGAAGAATTAGCCCAATATCGGAAACTTAAAGTCTGGGAACTTGTTGATTTACCAGATGGAAAGTATCCAATTGGTACCAAGTCGGTATTCTGAAACAAGATGGACGATCGTGGTGTAGTTATCAAAATAAGGCAAGATTAGTAGTTTAAGGTTTTCGACAGGAGGATGGGATGACTATGAGGAAGTTTTTGCACCGGTTGCACACTTAGAAGCTATCAAAATCTTCTTAGCCTACGCTCGTTCAAAAACTTTTAGGTGTTTTAGATGGATGTAAAAGTGCATTTCTGTATGGGAAAGTAAACAGAAGAAGTCTATGTTGTCAACCTCTAGGTTTTGAAGATCCTCACTTCCCGCGAAAGTACTATAAGCTTGACAAAGCCTCTATGGTCTTCACCAAGCTCCTCGAGCATGGTACAAGACTTTTCAACATATCTTCTAGATTGTGGGTACTCAAGAGGGAAAATTGATATGACTCTTTTCACAAAGAGGATCGGAGATGATGTGATGCTGGTGTAGATCTACGTAGACGATATCATCTTTGGGTCAACTGATGAAGCTCTTTGCAGGGAGTTCGAGCAAGTTATGAAGGCAAAATTCGAGATGAGCATGATGGGAGAACTTATGTTTTTCTTGGGATTAAAGTGAAGCAGAGAGAAGGCAGCATACACATTCATCAGGCTAAGTATATCAGATATATTCTCTCCAAGTACAACATAAATGATTGCAAAACTGCCAGTACTCCCTTTGCTGCTCAGACGGAACTTATTTTGGATCTTCAAGGAAAACCCGTGAATAAATCTTTCTATCCTTCTATGATAGGCTCGTTAATGTATCTGACCGCAAGTAGGCCTGACATTATGTGGGTTGTTGTCTCGTTCGCGATTTCAGACGGATCTAAAAGAATCTCATGAAGCGCTGTCAAAAGAATCTTTCGCTATCTGAAAGGAACCAAGCTTGGTTTGTGGTATCCTAAAGATAGTAATTTTGATTTAATTCTTACTCTAGACAGTGATCATGCAGGTTGTAAAGTTGACAAAAAGTCTGTCTCAGGAGGCTGTCAATTTTTAGGAAATCGTCTCATTTTCGTGGCAAAGCAAAAAGCAGACAACAGTCTCCACATCAACTGCTCAAGCTGAATACAGACAGCTTACAGTTGTTGTTCTCAAGTTCTCTGGATACAAAATCAGTTGTTGGATTATGGAATCACATTATGAAGACTCCTATATTCATGACAACGAAGCGTGTCTTGGAATTGTGAAGAACCCTATCCACCACTCCAGTACTAAACACATCGAAATTCGCATTCATGCGATCAGAGATGCGTTTGAGAAAGGATATATTCAAGTGGTTCCGGTGGATACGATGCAGCAGAAAGCTGATATATTCACGAAAGCATTTGATAAAACTCACTTCAACCAGTTGGTAACTTGGTTGGAGATGGTCAATTTCCTTGAGTGGAAGTGATTTATATATATATATATATATATATATATATATAATATATTATATATATATATATATATAAATCTCATAAAATGTGCCCAACAAAAAGATTTTCTCAAAATTTAAAATTTTCTTTTCAAGCAATGGATTCTCGAAAATACAATTTTAAGGGGGAAGTATTCCAGAAAATATTGTTGAGACAGAATCTTTTATTTGACACCTGCATGAGAAATGATAGAAAAACTGCTGACACTTTGTTTGATCTTAAAACAGAAATAGATTGAGGCTCCAAGCAACGACGTGTCAGTAGATTCAGCAATACCTTAAAGTAAACTGTGAAAAGGAGGCAAAAGTTAATGAACACACAAGAAGAATTCTGGATACCCACAATGTTGTGCAACTTGCGGGTAACACGTTGCGGCGTATGGCTTAATGGTCTTAAATCTTGCGTTGATAGATTGCCAAAGTCTGAGATTTCGGGTCTTTATATTGACTAATCATTCGGGGATATCATAGTTGCTCTTCTATTGCATCCAGATATATGCTGACCTAGATACAATTATGATATCTTTACAAAAGAGCCAATGCGGCCAAAACCCTACAAAAATGAAGTTCTCATTGAGAATCTTTCAAGTGCTTAAATCATACCGTATTTGGAACCTTCATAGCCCTCGTTAGACTTTGGTCTCTTTGTTGTACGGAAGTACTGACCTGAACACCAATTGTCGAATGTTGAAATTTCAAATACGAAATGAAGTCAATATACTCACCTGTTATGAGGAATCTTTGCGCATACCTTGATCGTGGGGGTATGTCTTGATGTGGGACTCACGGGCACAACATTCTGACAGTTCAGCATGAGTGGGGGAACATCGAATTTCTTGTCAATATTACCACAACAAGATAAAAGGCTCTCCGATCGCATGTTGAAAGATAGGTGCATGGATTTAAAAAGACAAACATACTACAGATTTTCTTGTGCCTTGATTAGTCAAAATATCCAATATTTTATCTCAAACGAACGAAGTGTTACCAGTATAATCTTCTGCAGGTAAGTCACAGGATCCGAATTTGTAAGCCTAAGTTTTATGAGAAAAAGGAAGCTTCCGTGTCCTAAAAATAATTTTCAGAATTCAAATTACAATTTTTCATTTTTCTTAAACTTATTTTAAGTTTTTGCTCTATTTTTAAAAGGGGGCACGTTTTTCGAGAAAAGTTAAAATTTTCAAGCGTGTTTGTTTCTAAGATTTCTTAAGTTGAAAATATCTCACAAAAACAAACAACGCAGCGTATTTATTGTTCTAGCATATTTAATAAATACGCTGAAAAGCAAATATGTATATATATTTCAGTTTCATTTTTATACAAATATTTTCAAGATCATTCAAACATCATCTTCTTTTGTTTCATCCGAAGTCCCACTTATTGCAATCAAAACTCATCTGGTAATCTGATTGAAGTCTACTAAAATCGATTCGGTATGACCTTGGCTTTCAAATGTTGATTATTTGTTGATGTTGTGCATCGATTTCAAATACCGTTGTGTTATATATAAACACTTGGATCTGGTTTCATCCGGTTGTCATGAGTTTATCAAGAGTAACTTGAAGCCAGCGTATTTAGTTTGAATGCAGCGTAGATAATTTGAATGTGGCGTAATTATCTCAAACCCCTGTGTCAGCGGATTTAAGTCTTGAACGTGAGTTCAAGCAACCGGAGTAATTGACAATTACGTCGGTCAACCAGCATAGATAATCATCTTCGCTGGATACGTTCATGAGTCAAAGTCTAAATCCACGACATTTATGCAGCGTAAATAATCCTATTTCAGCGTAGTTGTCTCTGAGTCTCGTGTGTTCAGTTTCGTGTCCGGCGAAATTGGTTCAATTAATTAGCGTATGTAATAGCGGTTTTATAAAATTCATTTTAGACTTCTTTTCAAATTTAATTTATAATCCAAATATATTTTATATATAAATTAATATGTATATATTTTTTTAATTTTGTTATTATTATATATTTATATACATATATATATATACATATATATATACATATATGTTTATGTATATAAATCTAACTTGACTCGTTTTCGATTTCAGAAATGGTGAAGGAAATCATTTGGGATAAAACACGAAAGCACAATCAGCCATGCAAGTTGGTCTCACCTCCAAGTGATTTCGAAGATGTAGCGGAGTGGAAAAACTCAAGCAGGAGTTTTGGAAAACAGCCACATTCAAGAGTTTTGGAAAACAGCCAAGGTGTCAACAGTCAATGAAGTTAAAAGAATCATGGCTACAGAGAGGAACAAGAAGATTATAGTAACAGAAGAAAATGTACGTAGACTCCTCAGTCTTGGAGACAAGCACAATGATCCGCTCAGAGTTAAGAAGGATGACATCCTCGATGGCTTTAAAGGGATGACGTATGTTGGAGACTTCAGAGAGAAAAACGAGATCAAAAGAAAGAGGCTTACAAAGGACTGGAGATTCATTCTTCATGTGTTTGCTATGAGCTTGGCACACAGAACGGGAGGATATGATGGCTTGAACTTAGAATGGTCGGCTGCTATGCTCAACCTTTTCACAAAACAGCCATTCAATATCTCGGGTCTTATCTTTTACTGCATGGTTGACAACGCAAATTCCTCCCCATGGGCCATGTACCCACGGTTTGTTCAGCTCCTTATCAACGACCAGCATCCGAATCTCCCACATGATGGCGACCTATACAAGTTTCAGTTGCTGACAGGACGTCAGATTACAGAACTAAAGACTGAAGAATGGGTGCTGCTTCATCAGTGGATGTATAGGGAAGAAAGATATCCTGTTGTGAAAGCCGCCTATGAGAAATACAGAGAATGTGTAAAAAGAAAGAGACAAGGAGATGTTGATGAGGAAGTGGATGAGGAAGAAGAGGAAACCGAGCAGCTAGTTCGAACGAATAAAGGAAAGCAACTTATGAAAGAAGGGGACTCATCAAAGAAACGAAAAGATACCCCTTCTCAAGAACGTTTAATGGAAAGCAGCTTTAGGGCCGGAGGCACAAGAGACCATCGTGAACATATTGAAAATCTCTGTGCAATTCACGAGGCAGAAGAAAGAGAGAAAAGAGAAGCTAGAAGAAAGAGGCGTCATATGACAGAATCTGAAACGCAAGTGACAGTCACTACCGAGCAAGAACAGTTAGATGAGTTTGTTGATCAATTGATTGTCGATCTAGAAGCTCCCAGTCTATCTCCCCCTCAGAAGCGTAAGAAATCAGGGGAAGGACCATCGACAGAAGCATAACCAAAGCCGATGCCCCAACAAGCTCCTCGCAGACCGCGTCCATTTCAAGATCTATACGATAAGCTGGCGAAAGATATTGGGAAAGGCCCAGCTCAGGAGATCCGTCTGTTGAAACATCAGGTAAGCAACACGAATGTAATTTGCGAAAAGCTGAGGGAGCAAAGAAAGAAAAACAAAGAGCTCCATGCATATGTCAAAGAACAAACAACATTCGTGCGATTTCAGCGGGATGGAATGGAAAAAATGTACAGTATGATCAGAGAGCTTTGTACCAAGGCAGACATACAACCGATGTTCTCATCTACAGATATCTTTGATTATGAGAAGTTCAAGGTTGAAGAAGAAAGACAAAAGGCTGAGGATGCGGAAAAGAAGAAAAAGTGTTTGGAATTTGCGGTAAACATCACTGAAGATGACGAAAGTGAAGAAGAGGAGGTGGACAGAGATGAGATGCCAGCTCGCTTTGTTGAATGGGGTTTGGAAGAAGATATTGTTTATGAAACTGAGGATGGTGACTCAGTAACTCCAATGCATCCAGAGTGGTTCAGGAAAGAAACAGAAAAACTTCCAGACTTCTATCAGGTGGTCACCGTTGAAAAATCTGAAGTTACCGATAGAATAATAAGCTAGAAGTACTGTAATCTCAAAGGGATGTTCATTGTGAAGAGACGAGGTGGAGTCATTCAGCACTTCAAGACCGGAGCTGATATGAAAAGCCTTCCAAGATGGGATATTCGGGAACGGGTCAAGCTATACCTGATAAACCCAACCAACAGTAGCATCGGAGCTGACTTTGAAAGACTTATTTTGAGAGAATGCAATCGGGGTTTCACAGTTTTCAAGCCAAAACGACCCCAAAGAAGAGTGTCGAAGACCACAAAAGATCCCATCACCAGAAAGGGATGGTTACATGGGTCATCGATCCTGCTATGGTTGAAACAAGAGTCAAAATCCCACCAGAACAGCCCGTCATGCTTACAAATTTCAAGAAATGGTTCTACGACAGGAAGACGGGAGAAGCAGTGATCAGATTGATCTCTAACGAAGATATTCTCATTTTGGACCCGATGGATGTCTTCATGTTCTGTCTTTCCGATCTTAACATTCTCTATGGCCACAAAATCCACGTTGGAGCCGGAAATACAGAAAGAAGGAATGTTATTTCAAAGGGCGGTAGAGCGGGCTAGAGAAAGAAAGATAGAAATGATGGACATCGTAATCAGAATTGAAAAGAAGAAAGAAAAGGAGGAGGCAAGAAAAAGGAAAAGAAAGCATAAGTCATCGTCCCAACAGAAAGCTCCCTTACCATCTCAAGCTGCATCTCAATCTCAAACTCTGGTTTCATCCACATATGAAGCTACTACGGAGTTCCAACAAACCTCAAGTGAAGCTTTTGTAAATCCAAGTTCTGAAGAAACAACCAACCAACCTACCAATCACGTTGCGCAAGAAAAAGGTCAAGGATCAGCCGCAAACCCTGAAGCTTCGAAACAAGATTGAAGAAAGTCAAGCCCGCAACGGTCTAGGGGGGATATTGTTAGAACATTTTGAGACCGTTGGTACTTGATTATCCATAGTTTGAGCTGGTTTGTAATAGTTAGACAATCTAGAAGGGTCAAAAGTGCAATTACATGAAAGTCATATGTTGGCGGCGTAATTAATAACCCAACGTATTTGTTAAATACGCAGGGTAGTCAGTCTGTATATATACATATAATATATTATATGTATATATGCCTCAACGAATGCATTGTCCAAGTTTCTTGGACAGATTTTGGTGATTCTCTTGTGTTGTGATTCTTGTTATTGTGCTTACATCCGAATATCCAGGTGCTGTTATTGATTACATCTTTTTGGGATTTAATATACAACACTAGTTGTTTGATCCATTCAAGATTCTTCATCTTCATGGTTTGGTTTTTCTTAACTTTTACACATTCAAACAACTAATCCATAGTTTTTTGAGTGATAACAATCAACCACTGTGATCCAAATCTGTTTTGGGACTCACACTTCAATTAGACTATTCACAGGTTGACACCCAGTCAAACCAAACTCAGCAAGTACGTTAAGACAATATTTTCTTTGAGACAAACATATACCATCTTTGATTTTTAAAACTTCAATCCCAAGAAAATATTTTAACATTCCTAAATCTTTAATTAAAACTTAGATTTAAGAAGAGATTTTATTTTAGCAACTTCAGTTGAACAACTACCAGTTATGACAGTATCATCCACATAAACAAGTAAAATAATAAACACATATTTACTTGTTTTAACAAACATGGAATGGTCACACTTACTTTGTTCGAAACCAAGTTCAAGTAAAACATTAACAAGCTTTTCATTCCACATTCGAGGAGCTTGTTTAAGACCATAAAGAGATTTCTTAAGTCTACAATCCTTTTTTTCATGGTTGGAATCATAACCATCAGGAAGAGTCATATAGACTTCTGTAACGCTTCGTATTTTTGTACTTTCCTTATTTAGAAAGTGTAATCGTATTTTCTATTTTTAAAAACTGTAATCGTATCGGGTTCGTATTTTCACTCAAATCCTATACCCGAGACCTTGATCATAACGAAATGCTTTTTTTATATACTAATGCGTAACCAATACTCGAAACACTTGTACTCATAACTCATACGTACTTGATAACTATTAAAGATGTGGTTACATCCTATAAATATAATAAAAATAATAATATAATAGTAATAAAATAACAACAACAACAACAATAATAATAATAATAATAATATAAATCACTTAAGTGCTTTCATGCTTTCTTTTGCCACACACGAAACAGAAGGCCAAAATAGGCCTTCGCCCCTCCCTCTCGCACACGAAACACATGGGCGAAACTCATATGTCCACACGAACCAAGGCCTTTGTGGCCCTTTTCCTCCTTCACGTGGGGGACTTGTTAGTACGCGCATATCACAACTGAAGCTTCCAAACACTTCTGTTACATCTTTAACTCAACCGCAAACTACCACCAACTTTTGTTAAATGCTTTAACCCTAATATTTCCTTATAAATAGGAGCCTCCATTCAATCTAAATCCTTTTTACCCACCTCAAACTCTCTCAAGGTCTTCAACTAGAGCAGTGAACTTTGAAGGGTTCACAGTGAGTTTTACTCACGTTTACTTCTCTTTTCTTCTTCTTTTCTTGTCGAAACTTCTTGGTTAACCTCTAGTCGAAACTTCTTGGTTAACCTCTAGGAAGGTTTCCATAAGTTTGCCATGGGAAAATAAGGTGGAATCTACCACATTTAAGGTCTAAAGAAGTTATAAATTCTGTTTTGATTCAAGTTCTTATTTCTTGTTTATTTTGTAAAACTTGGTGAAATCTAGTACCCTCCAAGCTCCCAACTAAGTCTATAGTTGTGGGTTTGTGTTGTGGTTGATTTCCACCAAGAAACAAGCTTGAAACAATCTTTAAAATTCTGTCCAAACATGTTCTAAGTGTTGAAACCATCCAAACTTTCAACCTTTAGTGTTGGAAGACTTGTGCTTGTGTAAGTATGAACCATTGAAGCCTTGGCTCTCCAAACTTGTTCCACTACATCACTTGTTCTGGTGGAAAGAATGCCAAGTAGCTTCCTAGATTCAAAGTAAGTTAACCCCGCCACACCTCCAACATTTACCATGTTGGGTATGACATGTCCAAGTCGTTCTTATTTGGCTACTTGGATAATCTAGTAGTTTAGGTGTATTTTCATTTTATTCATGACCAATCGGGTTTACCAACTAAGTTGGTGAACTTTGTGCTTTGCTGAATCCATACAATGAGGTATGATGGATGTTTATCATCCTACCTCCATGCATGACTTATATGAATTCTATAATAATCTATGATGGACTTAATATATAAATATAATATATATATACACACACATAACCGAATTCGTGATGTTAATCAGATTATGGTTACATGTCACGAGTGTAAGTTATCCTATCCTTGTTCTAGATTCCTCGTTAATGATTCTAATGGGCGAGTAGACCAATGAAATCACATGAAACTTAGTGTCATAACGGGTGTTTAGAAGTGATATAATTATTTCATACATATACTTTATTATACTTAAATGTCGAATCCAATTCCTTTACCAAATCTGAATAATCACACACCTACGTTTCCTCATGTAGGATAACTTCGGCGTTCCGAATCTCAACGCTAATCAACTCTCGGTTAATTCGGAAAGCTTGCAAAACCGTGACAATACTCGAATCCCATTTTACTATTAACACTTTTTGGTACAATACGTATTGTAACGCCTTGCTTTTTCATAATTTCCTTAATTAGAAAGTATAATCATGTATCTATTTGTCGAAACTTGTATTCGTATTTCTTTTCCCAATTTTGTAATCCGAGACTTGAATCGTTATAAAAATTCATACTTATTATATATACATGTCTTACATGCATTCAATTGTTTAAACTGATACTTGTGATACGTGCAAAGACTCATACATTCACACTCGATACTCAAATCATACTTATATGTGTTATACATGCAAAAATGACAAGTTATAGCCTGAAATGAAAAAGTTCAAGGCCTAAAAATAGCATAATCCAGAGAAAGTGGTTTCTTGCCCATGGATTGGTCCATTTTGTGTTTGTTGCAGTAAATGCACCCAACTAACAACCCCACTAACCCCATCTATAAATACCCACCTCCTCCCACTCTCATTTCACACCTCAAACACTTCTTTTCTTCTCTCTAAAGCTCTAAAGCTCTCTCTATCTAAAGGTTCAAGGCTTTCAAAAGATAGCTTGGTGTTCCTCCAACCCTCCAAACCCTTTGCGAAGTAACAAGTGAAAGCTTGCAAAACCGTGAGTACACTTGACCCATTTTCCCTTTTTACACAATTTGGGTTGTAACATGTTAACTTACAAAATACACGAATACATACACTTAATGCTTTATACACCCAATCCATCATACATGCTTATTGTTATGCTTAGGTACATGCTAAATTCATACATGCTTCTTGTCATTACCTTAGCTAGCCCCGACTTAAGATATATTGCGCTATAGGAGTAGCACACCGCCCGTCGGGGTAATGTTAAGCTTTAAGCTGATTCATTCTTAATTCATACTTTCGTCTCGTTACTTCGTGTGACGAGGGACACATTCATTCTTGTGGACACTTGGGTTTGACAATTAGTATTGCATGCTAGCTTACCTTGTATATAATTGCCATGTGGATTTGAGTAAACTCTTTTATACTTATGCTATGTACTTTAACTTGTGTACTCGACAATACTTTTGTATTGAACTATACTTTTAACATGTTACAGGTTGATGATATGCTTATGAAAAATCTAGTAGGGACGACATAGAAACGCACCTAGAATGTTAGGCTTTCATGTTGTAATTTTGTTGAAGTTGTTGTATTTTGATTTCTATGTAATTGACAATTTGATATATGAAATGAACGAGTTTTGATTTAAATATTGTTGCAAATAGTGTTATGATGCATTGAGCAATCTATTTCGTCTCACTCCGATGGTTTCACCATCGGTTGGGGTGTGACAGATTGGTATCAGAGCTATAACTATAGGGAATTAGGTAGAATTGCCATGTTCGACCTAGTCTATAGTTTAAGTGACCAAACTTGACCATTCTTGATTCATATTTAAAATGTGAATTCTCCCTACCTTGCTTCTTCCTATTTCTTTTGGTATTAATATATGTAATATGTCTTTCCAAAGACATTTAGACAATATACACGCTTGAAGACTTGAAGACACTCATATTACAAACGAGACGATCTAACCAAAATAGGGGTGAACCCGCACTTTGGTGATCACTCTAAATCCGCGTATTCGATTTTTCATGAAATTATGCCATCAAGTTAGGAGTGATATCCATACCTTGATGGAAAAATTTCCATTATTAGTGGACCCTTACCAATGAGTCTGAATTTGCTACTCGTTTGGTAAGTACCAACCACACTTAGGGTACGATGTCGCCAAGTTAGGGGTGAAACCCGCACCTTGTCAACTACTCCCACTCCTCGATTTTTTATCTCACCAAAGTTTTGATTTTTCAATCAATTAGATACGTGTAGTAACTGGAAGGGTAAAATGTCGTTAATCGCTTCGAAGAGAGCATTTTACCTATAGACCAAAGCACGTTCCTCTAATTTGAAAGGATCTTCGATTCACTTTGGAATAGTCGATGCGTCTTAACCCAAAGCACTCCAATATTTTACTAAGCCTATCTTTTATGCTATCTCAATTTCTATGTGTTTTAATACTTGTTACCTCCTTCATTTTGAACTCGATGCACAATTCGCACGCCTTTCGCAATAAAAACAATAGTGATTCTGGCAAACCAACTAGATTTATGCTCCTAACCCAATCATACGTGTTTATACTATTGAATACTTGTTATGCTTATGTCATCTATGTGAACTCATACATGTTATACAATACTTACATGCTCAAACATAACTTTCATAATCACCTCACGATAAAGCCTCACCCTTTCCCCTATTGTTGACCACTTTCATGACAATTAATCAATTTAGATTTATACCTAAACCTTTTTATCATTAAGTGAATTTCCCCACTTATGCATTACTATTTTATCCAAAAGATTTCCCACCCTACAACTTATTTATGTAAATCACATACACGAAACCCCTAATGATACTTTAAATGTTCCTTTCCCAATTTTCAAAATCTTATGAAAAGCTATCTATCAAACTTAGACAGTCTAATGAACCTCTTGCCCACGATTTTCATAATTTGTCCAATCACTAGAACACACTCACTTTATACTATCATTTTAAAGACATTTTGTTCCCAAATAAGAACCAACGAAAACTTTCTCTCACATACATACATGTACGTTTAACAAAAAAAATCTTTCAAAAATCAAAGTTTATCCACAGAATATTCAAACATAACTTTCCTTATTTCGATATAAAACACCTTCAATGAAGCAAGTTCACTGTTTTAAAGCCTTTTTCAAGAATGTTAATAAGAAATTCTAAATCTAAACACGTGGGCATGAAATACTCATTAGGTCGAACAATCTTCGACATACTCAAATCCTAATTTTTAAAACCAAAGTAACATTTGTTTTACAAACCACATCTTACATCAAAAATTAATACTTTTCTCAATATTCACCCGACATTCATAATTTTGGTCCTTCATTCCCGACAAACCCGACTTATTTTATTTCAACCAACTCAATGTTTTGGCTCAAGCAACCATACACATGCATATCGCCTTACACGTTTCTATTTATACATTCAATGATATATGACAATATTACACATATCACCATTATACTTCGTATTTTACACACTTGCAACTTCATGGTAGCTTATATATGCTAAAGCCCATTTTACTTCACCTATACGCTCGATACTGCATGCTAATGGCATACGTGTTAGTCTTCTATCATACTCAAAATTGATACCTTCGCACTACTTGGTGGTCATACTTGAAATCTATAAGTAGGCATAACCCGAGTGGTTTCGCCTATGTTCGACACACCCATACATACATATAATCATGCTTACATACTTAATTTTTATACGCTATCTTACACGCCTTTTGTGTAACATTCATGTAAAACGGGTTCCAAAGACCCGCTCCGTTGAAGAATCAAGTATTAAAAAGTTAGTTGCGTACTTATTAGTATTATTTAATTTATGTGATAATTCATAATTAATAAATATTACATAATTTAAATTAATAATCAATAAAAAGGACAAATAAAATAATTAAAACCCTAAAATAATAGAATAAAAATAAAAGAGAGTAACCAGGAATCGAACTCGGGTCACTCACAAAGAACACACACCAAAACACCACTAGACCACACACACCACTTATGTTCAGGAGTGAAACAAGTAAAACTTATACACTTTTGGAAACAAGAAAAACCTGCAAGATCGCGACTAAAACCACCAATTTGATTCAAAAGATGATCAACATCAAATTGTTTCGCAATGAATTGAGTATAACCGATGACTAACATCAGTTATAATATGCAATCAAGACCCAATTCAATTTTTAACTGTTTTGTCAAATCATTGACTTTAATTGTGATTCTGAAACTGAAAACCAAACTTGATTTGGTGTCGCCTATAAATACCACTAAGTAATCATTTCAAACTCGTTCATCCTTCCAAAACAACATTCTAGTAAACTCTCAATCATCATCTTCTGAGAAATTGCTGCTTCTGAATCCTCGCCGGAAATCGCTTTGTCGTCAGAATCTCGTCGGAAAAGGCAAGGTCGCAAGTCTCTGGTATAACCCTGCTCAATCTTTCTTTTAATACATTTCAATTCCCTATCCAACAAGTGTTTAAATCAAACACAGTCAGATCCTGATTCTGGGATTTTGCTAATGAAGAAAATGAAGTTCAAAGAGGTTATACATATAATAAAAACCGGGTTTATAACCGGGTTAGACACACAGTCCAGTGGTGGACTGTGTGCAAACGTAACATACACGTCCCGAGTTCGAGTCTTGGTCAGATCCATTTTGTTGAAATAAAAACCGGTTTCTTTTTAAACAATTATACTAACTCTCAATAAGTGAATAAATATATTATAATTTCTATATTAAATGGGTTAGACACCCAGCCCAATTGGTTGCGTTGGGTGCAAAGCAAAGCGAAGATCACGGGTTCGAGGCGGGTTATACTCGCCGGTTCAAAGGATTTTAAATCTTATTAAAAATAAATAATTTCTAAAATATTGTAGTTAGTATATAAGAATAATTAAAATCAGATATCTTTCGGGTTAGACACGTAGCTCATTTGGTAGAGCTGCGTGCACGTAAACGGGAGGTCACGAGTTCGAACCTCACACGCTGCCTACAATAAAAGAGTCCGACTGGCCGTTGACCAGTCAACCTTGAAAAAATGGTAATTATTTTAATAACTAAAATCCTTTTTATTTTCTTAAAATTAGTTAAAAATACCTAAAATTAAAGTTTTAAAGTTTTAAAACTCCATAATTACCACCAAAAATAGCCTAATAATCTAATAAAAAGAATTAATTAAAAATATTAATTCCACTAGAATTATTTATTTATCGAATTATCGCGTTATTATTTTAGGTTAGTTTCCTTCTTCGGTTAATCCCAAACTCGTGCGCGTTCGTCTTCAATCAAGGAAACGCACCCACCGTGAGTGAATCCTTACAAATTACCCTTTTTAATCATGTTTTGGGGTGTATCATGTGTCGTTATTTATTTTATTTATACAAATACATGTGCTACCACCAATATCGGATCTAATGTGTATATTTGTTTGTTGTGGTTATGTGTGGTTACATTTTATCATTTCAGTGCAATCATTCATTCAAGGCCCATTAGTTCCTCGTGGGATACGAGTTGAGCATCAGGTGTCTCATTAGATCGGCTCCTTTTGATTGAGCCTTGATCTCAAGTTCATCATTCGTCATGTTCATATGTTCATTGTTGATATTATGTGGTTTGTGATTTAGTTATATATACATATGCTCATATATGGTCCATGCACATTTTTATTGAAATAACCAATATAACAAAGTGTTTAAATGTTAAACTTAGATTCACTCACCAACTTTTGTTAACCCAAACTTTTATTTACTCATGATACAGGTGGACAGGTTGAGGAGAGGAACACTTAAGATTGGCCTTAGAAGATGTGTGTCTTCTTTAGAATAGTATTTCTTATGTTTGTATATTTCTTTGTGTTTGGATATTTGTTCTTAAATTTCAAATTAATAAATATGAAACTTAATTTTAGTAAATGTCGTGAGCTTTGATGATAACCCAATTATGCCCTGACTTCTAATTCCGCTGCGGGTCAGGGTGTGACATTTTGCTTGTAATACTAAATGTAACCTGACCCGTACACTACTAGTACAAACTATGTGGATCATGGACAAACCAAAATAACCGCGGGTGCACACGGGATTATATTGGTAGGCGCATGAAAACCATAGTGGGTTCTACGGTGTATCGCAACACGGAACGCAACATGACACCAAATAGCGAAACGGACGTAACATGGTGTGAACATGGTGGATACGCCGCTGGTACTTCCTATATATAAGTGTCCCTACCATGTTACCAAACTTTCGCATGAGAAATTTGGTGATCCCCAGACCTTGTTAAATACATTTGATTCATAACAAACTTTGGTGACCCCACTTCGAAATGATTAGTACTCGGTTATTTATGACAAAGCTTCATTCTCAAAATCGTTGGCTTTAACCACTACAAATATCACTAGCATCTCTCAACGTTCCATCTTCACATTTATCTGATGTTCATACCATTTTTTACCCTTCGCATACACCTATCGAATCATTCACTACCATACCACGATATTCCCAATTCTTCCCTTAACCTTTCATCCAAACTTTATTTATAGTAAATCAACCTAAACATTCAATAATTTTTTTGTAAATGTCCCCACCGGCTCCATCTTGTCAAATGTTCCGTTTCTTTAAAACTATCTTCCACTCTTACCTACGCGCAAACTGCAACTAGTCGGTCTATTACCGCCAAAACCTTTTAGAAACCGTAAATATTTACCATCCTAGTTCTCTCCAATAAACATTTTCTACAAAAAGTGATTTTACTAATACGCCTAAGAACTGACAACACTTTTCTTACAACTTACGGTGCGGACCTCTCATTTATAATCAAAATATATCATTAGCTATACTAAAACCTTCCTCTTAGGTCGCATTCTTTTAAAATATTTCTTCAAATGAGTTGTCCAGACTCAGTCAAATCACTTCTTTACACACACATACACGTTTTTACATTTTTTACGACTGATGTCTCAAAACATCTTAGTCAAATAAATTACCTTCACGAACCTACTTGTTTTTTCCTTCAAAATATCGATACATATTTACACACTTATACATGAACTCTGCAAAAACTTTAAACTTCAAATCTTGATTTTGGCCAAACATTTTCACCAAAATGACATCTTTTCCAGAGTATTCCTCTTAAATAAATTTCGGGATGAAATTTCCTAAAGGAAGGGAGACTGTAACGCCTCGCTTTTTCATACTTTCCTTAATTAGAAAGTATAATAATGTATCTATTTGTCGAAACTTGTATTTGTATTTCTTTTCCCAATTTTGTAATCCGAGACTTGAATCGTTATAAAAATTCATACTTATTATATATACATGTCTTACATGCATTCAATTGTTTAAACTGATACTTGTTATACGTGTAAAGACTCATACATTCACACTCGATACTCAAACCATACTTATATGTGTTATACATGCAAAAATGACAAGTTATAGCCTGAAATGAAAGATAAACTAAGTTCAAGGCCTAAAAATAGCATAATCCGGAGAAAGTGGTTTCTTGCTCATGGATTGGTCCATTTTGTGTTTGTTGCATTAAATACACCCAACTAACAACCCCCCTAACCCCATCTATAAATACCCACCTCCTCCCACTCTCATTTCACAGCTCAAAACACTTCTTCTCTTCTCTCTAAAGCTCTAAAGCTCTCTGTATCTGAAGGTTCAAGGCTTTCAAAAGATAGCTTGGTGTTCCTCCAACCCTCCAAACCCTTTTGCGAAGTAACAAGTGAAAGCTTGCAAAACCGTGATTACACTTCACTCATTTTTCCTTTTTACACAATTTGGGTTGTAACATGTTAACTTACAAAATACATGAATACATGCACTTCATGCTTTATACACCCAATCCATCATACATGCTTATTGTTATGCTTAGGTACATGCTAAATTCATACATGCTTCTTGTCATTAACTTAGCTAGCCCCAACTTAACATATATTGCATTATAGGAGTAGCACACCACCCATCGGGGTAATGTTAAGTTTTAAGCTGATTCATTCTTAATTCATACTTAGTCTCGTTACTTCGTGTGACGAGGGACACATTCATTCTTGTGGACAATTGGGTTTGACAATTAGTATTGCATGCTAGCTTACCTTGTATACAATTGTCATGTGGATTTGAGTAAACTCTTTTATAGTTATGTTATGTACTTAAACTTATGTACTCGACAATACTTTTGTATTAAACTATACTTTTAACATGTTATAGGTTGATGATGATGCTTATGACAAATCTAGTAGAGACGACATAGAAACGCACCTAGAATGTTAGGCTTTCATGTTGTAATTTTTTTGAAGTTGTTGTATTTTCATTTCTATTGTAATTGACAATTTGATATATGAAATGAACGAGTTTTGATTTAAATATTGTTGCAAATAGTGTTATGATGCATTGAGCAATCTATTTCGTCTCACTCCGATGTTTCCGCCATTGGTTGGGGTGTGACACGTATATGTTATCAAAATCACGAAATCACATACTATATGCTTAATACATGATTGATACGTTATACTTGAAATCATATATGCTAGACTATTCTTATGCTTTATACTTGTCATTAACTTCATACAAGCCTCCCTTAACATGTATAGCTCTATAGGATTAACGCATTGCCCGTATTCTTAACGTCATGTTAAGTAAACAAAACGATCTATTCATTGCTATAATTAGATTACACTAGCGGGAATTTTTGGGTTGACATTTATAGTTGCATGCTAGTATCGTATGTTAGTTCTTTTTAACTATTATGCCATGTGGATTCTTTTAAACTCTTGTACTATGCTAGTACTCAAACATGTATGCTCACCAATACTTTTTGTATTGAACTATACTTTAATACGTATTCTAGGAATTTGATGATGATGATGATGACGAATGGAACTTAGTAGGATGAACTAGAAACTCATCTTAATTTTTGTACTCATTGTTGTATTTGCCTTTTGTTAAATTGTTGTATTTTGCTTCGAAACATTGCACTTGATTCTAGTAATGAAATGAAACTTTGATTATTAAATACTTGTCGCAAAATAGCGTTATGAAGTCTCTTGCAATCTCGTTTCCATCTCACTCCGACGTTTCCGCCATTGGTTGGGGTGTGACAACTTCTTCATTCAAATTTCCATATAAAAAATGTAACACCCAAAATTTCATGTGTTAATTGATAAAGATTTGTGATGAACTAGTAAGAATAAGTTATTAACCATAAAAATGAAAACCCCATACTTGAGGGACTAAACATGGATAAGTAGAAAAAGTGAAATAATAAAAAACAACAACTAAAACACAAACTCACACACATCAGTGTATGAGTGTGGTCGACTAAAGCAAGAAAAAGAAAGGAAAACCCTTGTTGATCACAAATCAGTAAATGGAAGGGGGAATTGAAGTTTGAATTGATGCATGTACTACGATTATTGATCAACTAAGTGTTCCTATCATCAAGAAAGTTGAATTTCATGATTTAATAATTCTAGATGAAGTGGGTTATGTGTAATCCATGAATATTTTAAAAAATTGAACATGAATGTTAGCTAGTATCAATGTGTAGAGGTTACAATGTGCTTAATTTTGACTATATTGATGATTTGGGGTAGAACCCACTTGCAATTGTAGAATGATGAAGATTAGTGCAGAATTATATGCAAATTAGTATGATGTTAGTGTTTGAAGTAAAGTTGTAGATGGTATTTTGTTTGGTAATTGATGTGGAACTAAATGTATATGGTTAGGATGATAAATTGTGAAGTTGGGAATTGTTACGTTAATCTATGGATGAATTGGAAAAGAATGTGCTCAATCTACTTGTACATTATGCTTTGTTGATGATACACACACAACATGTTCGATGAAATCCTTGATTGATTTTATTGTAATTCGACACGAGTATTTGTTTAATTAGTGTATTATGATAATGATGGAAGTATATATGGTTAACTAGCACTATAATATATGATGAAGAGTGCATAAGTAATGAATTGTATGAAAACTAAAAATGTGAAATTGAAATGTATAGGAGCAAAGAAGGAAGAAGGCACGAGCCATTCCAAGACACAAGCAACACTAGACCACAGTAAGTTCATATGAACTTCTTTATATCATAATGTAGATTACGGTGTTTGCTTCATGTTATTGTTACTAGTTATAACTTATGTTTCTAAGTATGGTAAATGTGACGTATTGAATATTGAAGGATTTATGAGGTATGTATCATGACTCGTCATGAACAAGTCAAAACGAATGAAAAAATAAGAACTACAAATGGGTATGTAACGATTCGTTGTAAACGGGTCAAAACGGATGAAGTTTCGTAATGAAGAAATGGTTATGTTTGATCCGTTAGGAACAAATCAGATGGAATTAAGATGTTAATAACGAAGGGTTGGTAAATGTAGAATCTGAGTTTCAACGGAATTACTAGCAAGAAAGAAATGGATGGTGAATGCTTGAAATCATTATCTTGACCTTATGAATGGGTCAAATAAGATATGGAATGATAGATGTAAATACTATGTTTAAAGAATTATACTAATGAATGTTTATGTTTTGGATTATAGGAAAATCTCACCCTCTATGATGGCTAGCTTGGATCAAATACACTTCACTGCCCTTTTACGCTTCCGTACTATGTTTGTTTTTCAAACGGGTCAAAACACTTTTGGGTTTGTACATGTTAAACTAAATACTTAGGATTTTCGTAAGTATGTTTAGGATGATATCTTGATATGGTAGTTCAGGTTAACACTTGGGATAAATTTTGATGGTTGTGTTGGTTTTGAACTACTTTAAGGTCATTTTAGTAACTTATGTAATTTCGAAATGAAACTTTAAAATTTAGCGCTTTTTCATTGTCATTTTGACTTATGAAGTTAGGAGTGTTTCAAGTTTGTATCAGAGCCAAGGTTTAAGGTATTCGAGCACGTGAGAGTGCTCGGACTCAACCAAAAGCTCGCAAGAAGGTATGTGTTCACTCCAAGATGTAATAAGAGGTAAATTATGTAATTTCAAAATGAAAATTTAAAGTTTAGCGCTTTTGCATTGTCGTTTTGACTTATGAAGTTATGGGTGTTTCAAGTTGGTATTAGAGCCAAGGTTTGAGGTATTCGAGCACGTGAGAGTGCTCGAACTCAAACCAAAAGCTCGTAAGAAGGTGTGTTTCGAAATGAAACTTTAAAGTTTAGCGCTTTTTCATTGTCGTTTTGACTTATGAAGTTATGGGTGTTTCAAGTTGGTATCAGAGCCAAGGTTTGAGATTCGAGCATGTGAGAGTGCTCAGACTCAAACCAAAAGCTCGCAAGAAGGTGTGTATTCGTTCCAAGACGTAAGAAGAGGTAAACTTTTAAGAATTCTTTAATAGATTATGATACGAATGGATGATGTTGTGAGGAAGATTAGTAAGATGTGAAGAGGAATAAACATAAAAAAGGGAGCATGTTTGGAAGTCTCGTGGCTGACTTAATCGAAAAATATTCGGAAAAGGACAAAAGGGTTGCAATTGAATACAATTCAGCCAAGTGTTACTGGGCTCTACCGTAGCTTACAGTAGCTACCATAAGCTACGGTAGGTGTATACAACATAATTTCCACCGTAAGAAACTATTAGGCACCGTAACCATTTTAAATGCCACCGTAAGCTAAGGTGACCACTATAGCTTACTGTGGAGACTAGATACAAAAATGTGATTTTTTTAGTAAACAGTACTTTATACGGTGTCGTAAACCTTTCTATTCCCTAAGACTAATACAAGGACTTGATAAACTCCCAGAAGTAGCATAATGCATAACGAAATTATATGAACACGATTATGTCACATGATACGTTCCGGGAATGTGTAGTGTTAAAATGTAAATAAGAAAGGTTAGGATTCTCAATCCTTATGATCAGAATTTATGTATTGTAATAACGAATAAGAAAAGAAGATCGATAGAATATAATAGCAATGGCATAAGTTAACATGTGATGAAGTAAAGTATGTAAATTAATGAAAGTGATAAATGTTTATGTAGATGGCGGACGAAATAAATGTGAATGATGATGAAGCAGCGTGCCAAGAAGAATTAAAGACAATGATTGCTGAAGAAGTAGGAAGGGCGATTGGGGCTAGTCTCCTCGGGTAGCCCAAGAAGTGGAAAGCAATGTATTGGAAGTGGTAGAAAGAATGATGACAAGCAAGATGGATGAATTGAAAAAAATGATTGGCGAAGTGCAATAAAAGAAAGGGGCTCGTAGATGTACTATAAAGAGTTCATGGCTTATAACCCCTTACCATACAAAGGGGAGATTGATCTGATAGCATGCCAAAGGTGGATCTCGAGTACGGAGGCGGTTTTTACAAGAGCCGATGTGAAAAGAGGATCGAGTGATGTTTGCAACGGGCCTACTCCAACTACAAGGTAAGAATTGGTGGGATGCCTATTGCAAAGAGATGGGAGAATATAAGATTATATGTATGATGTCTTAATGTGTAGATGGTGGTTTAGATATGCTAGTAAGTTTAATTAATTAGATGAATAAAGTTAATCAGGAGAAAAGTAATCTAGATAATAGTTAGGTATTTAAGTGACATGTTCTAAAAACATGAGGCTGAATGTGACACTTAGGAAAGTGAGAGCTTAAGAAAGAAAAGTGAAGGATTCGTGGTTAGGTATGTGTGTGTCGACCAGAGGGAGAAAGAAGGAGAAGAACACCCATCATTGAACAATAAGAATGCAGCCAATTGAGAAGGAAAATTTGATTAAAATCCATGCATGTCCTTGATTTCTTGACCATCTAAACACACTAAACCATAAGGTAAGTGGAATTTTATCTTTTGATGATCTTGTATGAAGTAGGTTCAAGCAAATCTACAAATTTATAAGAAACTGGTATGAGTAAGGATTAGAAGCATCACATAGAACATGAATTATGCTTGAATTAGACTAAATTGATGATTAGGAATGAAAACCCACTTGAAGTAGGAGCATTGTGTAGAATAATCATGGATTGTGTGCAAACATTTGTGTAATGGTTATGTATGATGTTGCTTATTACGAATATTAGAACGATGGACTGATTATGAATGAATGTTTTATGAAATTAGTTGAATTTGATGATCTTGATATGAATAAGTGAGGAGATGCATAAGATACTTGTACTTTATGCTTTGTTAGTGATATGCACTTCAGTTGTTTGATGAAATGCTTGGGTATTGGTTTTAAGTAATAAAGATGATTTCATATGCATATGATGGTAACTAATTAGAATTTGTGAAATGGTGGGTTGTTAGCTCACAATGTTAATTTGAATGTGAGATGAAAGCATGAGATTGAAAGAATGTTGAATATGAAATTGTAGGCGTGAAGGAAGAAGGTACAAATCCATCCGGTTTGCAAGCAACGCAAAGCAAAGGTAAGTTCATACGAACTTCGTTTCTTTTAAATTATTACTAGTTTGTTAGTTATAGTTAGAGGTACGTAAATGCAAGGTGATGAACGTAGAAGGAGCTTGTTAGACAATAAAATTGTAAAGTATGTGCATTGTCCCATTAGAAACAGGTCAAAAGGAATGGCTAGAAAGATGATTATAATTATCAAGACTCGTTGTTAACGTGTCAATAAGGATGAAATGTTCTTTGTAAGGACCCGTATGATCCGGTTGGATGATTTATATATTTGGTGTTATAAGAATGAAAACTATGATTTCGTTGTAGGAGAAATTGTTACAAGTAAAGAAGGTAAATAGAAAGGATGTTACAACATCATAATCTTGTTACAGATCAACTAAGGAAGTAAAGGAAGTACAAAATTATTATGTTAACGAGTCATGCTAACAGTCACTTTTGTGTTGTGTATGGTAGGGAAATCAAAATCTTGATAAAGGCGTGCTTGGAACGAACACATCGCATCGCCCCCTTTACGCGCTTCCGACTCAAGTTCTGGGGTTAATGGGTCAAATAAATACTTTTGGAATGTCAATGTTGTTTTAAAACACTTATGCGTTCGTGTGTAAACTTAAAGTTTGAACTTTTATGTGGTAGTTTGGGTTATTGCTTTTAAGTATTTAAATGTCGCCTTTGGTTCGTATAAATTATATACTATTTGACCTTCGACGAAACGGGTGTTACACTATGTGATGGACACCGATCGAGTTGCCCAAAACTCGAAAACGTCAAGGTGGTAAATGAATTTCCTGATGTATTCCCGGAACATTTACCCGGACTTCCACCCAAGCATGAAATGGAATTTAAAGTTGAGCTAAGCCCGAATGCCAAACCGGTAGCTAAGGCTCCTTACCGGTTGGCCCCAACCGAAATGAAAGAATTAGTGACTCAACTCCAAGAATTGCTCGATAAGGGTTTTATACGTCCGAGTGTTTCAACGTGGGGAGCACATGTGCTTTTCGTTAAGAAGAAGGATGGCTCAATGCGGATGTGCATTGACTATCGGGAATTGAATAAACTAACGGTGAAAAATCGTTACCCTTTGCCTAGAATTGATGACCTATTTGATCAACATCAAGGGGCAAGTTGGTTCTCAAAAATCGATTTACGATCAGGGTACCACCAACTAGGGGTACAAGAAAAGGATGTGTCCAAAACTATGTTTCGAACTCGATACAGACACTCGAGTTCCTAGTAATGTCCTTCTTGTTGACAAATGCTCTGGCCGTGTTTATGGATTTGATGAATCGGGTATGTCGAACTATCTTGGATAAGTTTGTAATCGTTTTCATAGACAGCATCCTGGTATACTCCCGAAGCGAGGCCAAACATGCTTCCCATTTACGTGAGGTGGTAGAAACGCTCCGTAAAGAAAGACTATATGCAAAATTCTCAAAGTGTGGCTTTTGGCTTAGAGATGTATAATTTCCTGGGCATGTGATTAATGCAGTAGGCGTTCAAGTAGATCCATCAAAAGTGGAAGCGGTAATGAAATGGGCTCCCCAAAGAACCTAAGTGAAGTAAGAAGCTTGTTAGGCTTGGCCGGTTACTATAGGCGGTTCATTCAAGATTTTCTAAGATAACCTCGCCTTTGACTAAATTAACAAAGAAAAAGGAAATTACTTGTGGAGTGATGAACAAGAAAAGGCATTCCAAACTTTGAAAGAAAAGCTTTCGGGTTCTCCATTGCTGACGTTACCAGATGGAATGGAAGATTTGGTTGCGTATACCGATGCCTCACATCAAGGTTTGGGATGTGTATGAGCAAAGGGGTAAGGTCGTTGCATATGCCTTGAGGTAACTTAAACAACACGAAGGTAACTACCCAACTTATGATTTAGAATTGGCGGCAGTAGTGTTCGCCTTAAAAATATGTAAGCATTATTTGTACGGGGTCAAATGTACAATTGACTAAGATCATAAAAGCCTCAAATACTTTTTCGAACAAAAAGATCTAAACATGAGGCAGCGGAGGTGGTTGGAACTTATCAAGGACTACGAGGTGACATCCATTATCACCCGGGAAAGGCTAATGTAGTGGCGGATGCTCTACGTCGTAAGGACTATCCACCACCGGTTCTTGTAAAGTCTATGAGAATGGTTGTCACCCAAACCTTCTTGAAAGAGTACGAGAAGCCCAAATTAAGTCAATAAATTCTGAAGATCCAAAGAAGGAAAGAATTAAAGGTTTCACGCACAAGTTGGAGGAAACTGCGAACAGTATGAAAACAAGGTATGGTCGAATTTGGATGCCTTGGAAATGTGATGTGAAAGATCTGCTTTTAGACAAGGCTCATAAGTCTCGGTATTCTGTTCATGCTGGAACCACAAAAATGTATCGAGATTTGAGAAAGAATTATTGGTGGCCGGGAATGAAACAGGATATTGCCAAATATGTCGAATGATGCTTGACGTGTTCTCAAGTAAAAGTGAAACATCAAAAACCATATGGAAAGCTACAACCTTTGGAAATTGCTGTGTGGAAATGGGAGCATGTGACAATGGATCTAGTAACAAAGCTTCCCAAAACAAGGAAAGGGCATGATGCTATTTGGGTGGTCGTGGACTGCCTCACCAATAGTGCCCATTTCTTACCCATTCAGGAAGCTTATAATTCGGAAAGAATGGCGGAAGTTTACATAAACGAGATCATATCTCGACATGGGGTTCTCGTCTCTATTATGTCCGATCCGGACACACGGTTCACCTCTCGGTATTGGAGGAAATTTCATGATGAAATGGGGACCAAGTTGCATATGAGTACCGCATACCATCCTCATCTGATGGCCAATTGAAACGAACCATCCAAACGCTAATTGATATGTTAAGAGTGTGCGTACTAGATTTTGGAGGAAATTGGGATAATTATCTACCTTTGGTAGAATTTTCGTACAATAATAGCTATCATAACAGCATAAAAATGGCCACTTACGAGATGCTTTATAGAAGAAAGTGTAGAACCTCGGTTTGTTGGGAAGAAGTGGGACAACGTGAACTAGCGTCAAAAGATGTCATAGCTAAAACAAATGAAAAGATTGATATTATTAGATTGAGACTAAAGGCTGCACAGGATAGACAAAATCCTATGCAGATCGGCGAAGACGTCCGATTAAGTTCTAAGTAGGAGATCATGTGTTGTTAAAAGTCTCCCCATGGAAAGGTATAATCCAATTTCGCAAGCGTGGAAAGTTAGGTCCTCGTTATATCAGGCCTTTTAAATTGCTAGCTCGAATCGGAATGGTGGCATATCGGTTAGATTTACCACCAGCATTGGATGGGATTCATAACACGTTTCACGTGTCGCAATTACGAAAATGTCTCACAGATGAAGCGGCATATGTGCCTTTGGATGACGTCGAAGTGGATGAAAGATTAAATTATGTTGAAAGGCCCGTGGCAATAAAAGATTAGAAAGTGAAACAACTTCGCAACAAAGCCATTCGACAAGTTTTGGTCCAATGGCAACATCGAAAAGGTTCGGATCTTACATGGGAAGCGGAGCAGGATATACAGGAACACTACCCGGAATTATTTGGTATGTATTCAGGTTTCGAGAACTAAGGGGGTATACTTGTAACACCCAAAATTTCATGTGTTAATTGATAAATATTTGTTATGAACTAGTAATAATAGGTTATTAACCATAAAAATGAAAACTCCATACTTGAGGGACTAAACATGGATATGTAGAAAAAGTGAAATAATAAAACACAATTAAAACACAAACTCACAGACATCAGTGTGTGAGTGTGGTCGACTAAAGCAAGAAAAAAAAGGAAAACCCTTGTTGATCACAAATAAGTAAATTGAAGGGGGAATTAAAGTTCGAATTGATGCATGTACTACGGTTATTGATCAACTAAGTGTTCTTATCCTCAAGATAGTTGAATTTCATGATTTAATAATTCTGGATGAAGTGGGTTATGTGTAATCCATGAATATTTTAAAAACTTGAACATGAATGTTAGCTAGTATCAATGTGTAGAAGTTGATGATTTGGGTAAAACCCACTTGAAATTGTAGAATGATGAAGATTAGTGAAGAATTATATGCAAATTAGTATGATGTTAGTGTTTGAAGTAAAGTTGTAGATGGTATTTTGTTGGGTAATCGATGTGGAACTAAATGTACATGGTTAGGATGATAAATTGTGAAGTTGGGAATTGTTATGTTAATCTATGGAAGAATTGAAAAAAAATGTGCTCAATCTACTTGTACATTATGCCTTGTTGATGATACGCACACAACATGTTCGATCAAATGCCTTGATTGATTTAATTGTAATTCGACACGAGTATTTGTTTAATTGGTTTATTATGATAATGATGGAAGTATATATGGTTAATTAGCACTATAATATATGATGAAGAGTGCATAAGTAATGAATTGTATGAAAACTAAAAATGTGAAGTTTAAATGTATAGGATCAAAGAAGAAAGAAGGCACGAGCTATTCCAAGACACAAGCAATGGTATACCACGGTAAGTTCATATGAACTTCTTTATATCATAATGTAGATTACGACATTGGCTTCATGTTATTGTTACTAGTTTATAAATTATGTTTTCTAAGTATGGTAAATGTGACGTATTGAATATTGAAGGATTTATGAGGTATGTATCATGACTCGTCATGAACGGGTCAAAACCAATGAAAACCAAGAACTACAAATGGGTATGTAATGATTCGTTGTAAACGGGTCAAAACGGATGAAGTTTTGTGACGACGTAACGGTTATGTTTGATCCGTTAGGAATGGATCGGATGGAATTAAGATGTTAGTAACGAAGGAATGGTAAATGTAGAATCTGTGTTTCAATGGAATTACTAGCAAGAAAGAAGTGGATGGTGAATGATTGAAATCATTATCTTGACCTTATGAATGAGTCAAATAGAGATGGAATGATAGATGTAAATACTATATTTAAAGAATTATACTAATGAATGTTTATGTTTTGGATGATAGGAAAATCTCACCCTTGATGATGGCGAGCTTGGATCGAACACACTTCACCGCCCTTTTACTCTTCCAACTTATGTTTGTTTTTCAAATGGGTCAAAACACTTTTGGGTTTGTACATGTTAAACTAAACACTTAGGATTTTCGTAAGTATGTTTAGGATTATATCTTGATATGGTAGTTCGGGTTAACACTCGGGATGAATTTTGATGCTTGTGTTAGTTTTGAGCTACTTTAAGGTCATTTTGGTAAATTATGTAATTTTGAAATGAAACTTTAAAATTTAGCGCTTTTTGGTTGTCGTTTTGACTTATGAAGTTATGGGTGTTGCAAAAAAGCATTATTTATATCAAGTTGATATCCCAACCATTATTAACAACAATAGTTAGGACACATTTAAATGTAACCATTTTCACAACTGGTGAAAGTGTTTCATAAAAAATCTATACCCTCTTTTTTACTAAAACCCTTAGCCACAAGCCTAGCCTTATACCTTTCTATCTCTCCTGAGGCTTTATACCTAATTTTGTATATCCATTTACATCCTATAGCTTTTCTATTTGGAGGCAAATCAAGATATCCCAAGTATCATTTTTGTGTAAAGCTTCTCACTCATCATTCATAGCAATGATTCCAATTGTTATCAGTTTTAGCTTCAAAATAGTTTTTAGGTTTAACACTTTTATTAAGCACATAAGCAAAACATAAATTATCAGGATCAAGATTAGCACGATTCAACACCTTTTCAAGACCATATTTAACTTTACTCTCAACAATAAAATCATCAAGTTTAGAAGGAAAATTAATATTTCTAGAAGATTTTCTTAAGGCACTGCTAGGTTGCCCTGAATTATCTCCCTCAAAATTTATTATATTTTCCTCAACTTCTAAATCATGTTCAACTCTACCAGTTTCTAACTCAACACTACTTGGTTGTTGAGTATGAGCCCTACCTAAAGTATTGTATGAGTTATTAACAGGTTGCCGAAATTAATAACTAAAGGATACATGCTTGTGTTATCATCATTGGGAGCAGAGTTAGGTTTAGAAGTTTAGGTGTCATTTTGGTCAAATAAATCAAAAAAAATTAAGGTATTAACAGATTCACTTAGATTGTCAGTATACTTGTCCACTTAAACCTCTACACATTTCTCAATTGCTTCGAGATACTTTAGTTAGGTGTCTTAGAACTTGACTTAACAGTGTTTCCCACCTCAAAATATACTCCCGTATTAAGATTCCCTGGATTTCATCTTACAGGTGAATATATCTAACTAATATCTGTATCTGCGTTATGCGAGACCTTGAGAGCTCAGGTTAGTACCACCGTACAGACAGAGAGATGAAGGGCCCTGACTTAAAAGTGGTGTTCCATATTTTGGAATCTTTTGACTGCATTGGTCATATCTGTCACACCCCGACCCGCAGCGGAATAAGAGTCGGGGCATAACTGGGTTATCACCAAAGCTCATGATGTTTACTAAAATGTTTCATATTATTAAATTCAAATTACAACTTAAATATCCAAATCAAAATTCATACAATTACAAGGAAATAAAACTATGTAAATAATCTAAAGCTTAAACCGGTTTATTCTTCTAGGCCTTCCTATGTGTTTCTTGCCTCAGCTGGATCACCTGTATCATGTGTAAAACGGGGGATATTTTGGGTCAACAAAAGATGGCGAGTGAACCTTGATAAAACATTGTTATTAATTTCGTGTTTTATTTAATATGGAAAATTGTGCAATAATCACATGTGAGCAAACATATATAAGTAAACAAACACAAACCACTTTGGATGATTATATGATATGAATGATGATGAATGTGAGATCAAGGCTCAATCGAACGGAGCCGATCTTATGAGGCACCTGATGCTCAACCCGTCTCCCACGGGGAACTGATGGGCATAATGAAATGCGTGCACTGAAAATGATAAATCCAAACTACATATAATCCACACAACAATTGATACACATTTGATCACGGATATGATGTATGCACAAGTGTTTAAATATAATAAAGAATTAAACGACATATTATACACCCCAAAACATGATTAAAACGGGGAATTGATAGAGATTCACTCACATTGGGTGCGTTCTTTGATGACGTTGGATGCGCACGAATTTTAGGATTTGATCGACGAGTGAAAAACTAACCTAAAATAATAACGAAATGATTCGGTAAATAAATGGATTTTATTTGAGATTAATACTTTTAATTCATAATCTTAATGGGATTTTTAGATTTATTTTTGTGAGTTTAAGGAAATTTTCTAACTTTAAAAATCTTATTTTTAAGTATTTTTTTAATTTTCTAATTAAATAAATAAATAAAAAGAAATAAAAAAATTGATTTTTTTTACCGTTGGCCGTTGACCGTTGACCGATCGGACTGTGTTTTTATATGCGCTGAGTGAGGTTCGAACTCGGGACCTCTCGTATACGTGCACGCAGCTCTACCAACTGAGCTACGTGTCTAACCCGAAATATTCTATGTTTCTAATTATATTTATATACTAATTAATTTTAAACTTATTTGGTTTTTTATTAAAAATGATTTATATGGCCGAACCGGTTGCAGGGACGCGGAGTCGAACTCGGGTCCTTCGGTTCGAATGCCACAGCCCAACCAGTTGGGCTGTGTGTCAAATTTGTTTAACTTATGGTTTATATTACTCTTATAAACATTCTGTGACTTGATCTGATTAAGTTTTAAAAATGTTGGTTTTATTTCTGAAAGTCGGTACGTGTGCGATTCGAACCCGGGACGTGTGTATTGTTTGTGCACACAGTCCACCGCAGGACTGTCTGTTAACCCGTTCGAATATCCAGTTTTAATTATATTTATACCTATACTCGACTTCATCTTCTTCGTTTACAAAAACACAGAACAGTGAAGTCCGACTGTTCTGTTTAAATCGGTTATCAAAACTTATAATTGGTTGGAATGAAATGGATAAAGAGGATTACGGAATAAAATGTACCGAAACAAAATGTTTACTCAGATTTCCTGCAAGAGTCGTCGGCTCTGATTGGTGACTTTCGGCAGAGTGAATTGATTAACAGTTTTGATCATTGTGTTGTGCAATTAAGTTACTAAACAAGAGATATCAAGAGGGTTTAGATGATTATACTGATCGACAGTGAGACTTCGGATTTTTAGTGATATTCCGGTGAGTGTGGGTTTTTCCGGCGGCGTAGTCTGGGACAGATTCTGGTTGAATGATTTAAGTTAATACATGCCGAATAATGGATTACAAACAAAAGAGTCGAGAATTTTACCGATTTGAAGTAAGTCTCGGTTTTTCGGTGAAAGTCCGGCGAATGCAGAATATCTCCGGCGACGTGTTTTGGGATGAATAAAGCTTAGGAAACGATCGTGGTTCTGAGCGAAAGGATTTCCAGAGTGTTCAAGTGGGTATTTATAGTGAAAACAGGCTGAATTGGGTTTGAATTGGGTCAAGGTTCGCGATTGGAGATTTTCCGGCGGTTACGACCGAAATTGACTGCCGGCAACGGTTATAACTGGCGTCGAGATTAAATTGTGCGTTTCAGTCAAAGGAAAGGTAGCCAAAATCGCGGAACGTCGGTTTTTCCAGTGAGTGCGAGTTCTGGGCGCGCTGATTGCAGATTTTGACTTTTCGGTTTTATTATAAAACCTATTTGTTTCCGTGTTTATTACAAAAACAATGTGTGGCGGAGCGGTGTGTTGTGTGTTTGGATTTGTGGGTGACCCGGGTTCGAAACCCGGCGTCTCCATTTTATTTTTATTCACGATTTATTATTAATTATGAATTATGGTTTTTAAATTCTAATATATTTATTAATTATGTATTGTTTAAAATTAATACGAACCATAAATATGCAACGAAACTTATAACTGAGCATTTGATTGATAAACGAAGCGGGTTAGGAAACCCGTTTTTCGACGAATGTTACAGTATCCCCTACTTTTAGAAATTTCGTCCTGAAATTTAAGTAGTGGTAGCAGGAAAAAGATGCGGGTATTTTTCGCGCATTGAGTCTTCACGTTCCCAAGTAAACTCAGGTCCTCGTTTCGACTCCCAACGTACCCTGACAATTGGAATACGACTTCGTCTTAAACGCTTCTCTCCGAAGTCCATGATTTCTACTGGTCTTTCAATGAAGTGCATAGATTCATCGATCTGAATGTCTTCTAAAGGAATATGGAGGTTTTCATCGGCGAGGCACTTCTTCAAGTTTGATACGTGGAATGTGGGATGAATTCTGTTGAGCTCTTCTGGTAGGTCAAGCTTGTATGCTACAGGACCTACTCGTTCGAGTATCTTGAAAGGTCCTACGTAGCGTGGTGCTAGCTTGCCCTTCTGGCCAAAACGAACTACTCCCTTCCACGGTGATACTTTTAAAAGTACTTGATCCCCAATGTCAAACTCCAAGGGCTTTCGTCGTTTGTCTGCATAACTCTTTTGACGACTTTGAGCAGCTAGAAGATTGTTTCGAATTTGAATGACCTTGTCGGTTGTTTCTTGAATTAACTCTGGACCAGTGATTTGTGATTCCCCATTTTCGTGCCAACATACTGGAGATCGGCACTTACGACCATATAAAGCTTCGAAAGGTGCCATGCCGATACTTGAATGATAGCTATTGTTGTACAAAAATTCAACTAATGGTAGATGAGCATCCCAATTCCCCTTGAAGTCTATGACACATGCTCGAAGCATGTCTTCAAGAGTTTGGATGGTGCGTTCGGATTGTCCATCAGTTTGAGGATGAAAAGCGGTACTGAGATCTAATCGTGTACCCAAGGCGGTTTGTACGGCTCGCCATGTTCGTGAAGTGAAACGACCATCACGGTCTGAAATGATGCTTAAAGGTACACCATGACGGCTTACGATCTCGCTGATGTAGATACGAGCTAACTTTTCGTTCTAGAAGTCCTCACAAATCGGTATGAAGTGAGCTGATTTTGTAAGACGATCAATGATTACCCATATGGTGTCATACCCACTGGAGGTGCGAGGTAACCCGGTAATGAAGTCCATGGTTATGTTTTCCCACTTCCATACAGGTATTTCAGGTTGGACTAGGAGTCCTGAAGGTCTTTGATGTTCAGCTTTTACTTTGGAACAGGTGAGGCACTTGGAAACAAAAACAGCGATATCCTTTTTCATGCCAGGCCACCAGTAGGTGTATCGTAGGTCTTGATACATCTTGTCGGCTCCTGGGTGTACCGAGTATCGTGTTTTGTGCGCCTCATTCATGAGGAAATCACGAAGGTTATCGCGATCAGGAATACATATGCGATTTAAATAGTATAGAATACCGTCGGATTTGGTTTCGATTTTGAGTTCAGCTCCACATGACAGCTCATCGCGTACGTCATTTTCTGTCACAGAAACATGTTGAGCTGCTCGGATTGGATCTTTGATGTCGGTTATGATTTGCGAACAGAGAAGACGAATGGAGTTCGCATAACCTTTTCGACTGAGTGCATCAGCCACCACGTTTGCGTTGCCAGGATGATACCGAATTTCACAGTCGTAGTCGTTAAGAAGTTCGACCCATCTTCGTTGCCTCATATTCAACTCTTTTGGTTGAAGATATGTTGGAGACTTTTGTGGTCAGTGTATATTTCACACTTGGTACCATAGAGGTAATGTCTCCATATCTTGAGAGCGAACACAACGGCTCCAAGTTCCAGGTCGTGGATGGTGTAATTCTTCTCATGAACTTTGAGTTGCCTAGAAGCATAGGCTATCACTTTTCCTCTTTGCATTAATACACAACCAAGCCCTTGCCCTGATGCGTCGCAATATACTACAAAGTCATCGCAACCTTCAGGGAGTGTGAGGATAGGTGCGTCACAAAGTTTTTGCTTTAGAGTTTGGAAGGCTTTTTCTTGTTTAGGTCCCCATATGAAGGGTTTTCCTTTATGAGTCAAAGTGAGTGGTACAGCAATACGGGAAAAATTTACAATGAAGCGGCGATAGTAACCAGCCAAACCAAGAAATGACCTTACTTCGGTAGGGGTACGTGGCGCTTGCCATTCCTGCACTGCCTTGATTTTTGAAGGATCAACATGAATTCCCTTGTCGTTGACGACATGTCCAAGGAATTGTACTTCTCCTAACCAGAATTCATATTTTGAGAACTTAGCGTAGAGCTTTTCAGTCCTTAAGAGTGTAAGGATGAGTCGAAGGTGTCGCTCATGATCGGATTTAGACTTGGAGTAGATAAGAATATCGTCGATGAAGACTATGATGAAACGGCCGAGGTAGGGTTTGCATACCCTATTCATTAGATCCATGAATACAGCGGGGGTGTTGGTTAAACTGAATGGCATGACCATGAATTCGTAATGACCATAACGAGTCCGGAAAGCGGTCTTTGGGATATCTTCTTCATGTACTCTGAGCTGATGATAACCAGAACGAAAGTCGATTTTTGAAAAGCAGGTGGCGCCTTGAAGTTGGTCTAGGAGGTCATCGATGCGAGGTAGTGGATAGCGATTTTTAACCGTTAACTTGTTGAGTTCTATATAATCAATGCACATGCGAAACGTTCCATCTTTCTTTTTCACAAAGAGGATAGGTGCACCCCAAGGCGAGGAGCTAGGACGTATAAATCCTTTGTCAGTCAGCTCTTGCAGTTGAGTGGCCAGCTCTTGCATTTCGGATGGGGCTAACCTATAAGGAGATTTTGCGACTGGTGTAGCGCCAGGTACAAGATCGATGTGGAATTCGACTTCTCTCACAGGAGGGAGTCCTGAAATGTCGTCGGGAAAGACTTGTGGAAATTCTTTCACAACTGGGATATCTTCGAGTTTCCTTTCCTTGTTTCCCTTTTTGACGACGTGAGTTAGGAATGCGACATAGTTCTTGCGGAGATATCTTCGGGCTTGAAGGCGGGACATTAGTTTGAGTCCTTTCGAAGGGGTTTCTCCAAAAATACGTAGAGTCTGACCGTCTGCAAGAGGAATGCGAATGAACTTCTCGCGGCACACTACTTCAGCGTGATGCTGGCTGAGCCAGTCCATACCGATTATAACATCGAAACTTCCCAACTTCATAGGAATGAGGTCAACTGGAAAATCGTGATCGTTTAGAGTGAGGGTACAATCGCGTATAATAGAATCCAATAAAACGGGCTTTCCATCAGCAACTTCCACCGTTAGAGATTCCATGAGATTAACACGAGTTTGGTTGAGGATAGGTTCAAATTCTAAGGACACAAAACTCTTATCCGCGCCAGTATCGAATAACATGGATGCATAACTACCATTGATGAGAAACGTACCGTTAACCACGTTGTTGTCAGCCCTAGCTTGGTTGGCATTGATGTTGAAAGCTCTTCCTCTGGCAGGTGGAGAGCTTTTACTGGGTTCGCTTGGGCTTGAGCATGGATGATGTTCACCAAGCGTGGACATGTGTTCCTGAAGTGGTTTGGGTCCCCACAGTTGTAACAAGCTCGCATGGGTTGCATCATGGGGTAGTTGGGTTGGTAGTAAGTTTGGGATGTGTGTGGTGCAGGTGGTAGAAGTAAGGGTTGTTGGGCTTGACCCACTATCTGATTGGTGGGTTTGGATTGGGGGTTGATTGCGGTTCATTCGTTGAAGAGTACGACAGGTTTGGATGGTGTGACCTGCGCGGCCACAGCTTGTGCAATGTTGGCAAAGAGTTTCGGGAGGGTGGTGGTATTGACAATGGTTGCATTTTGGGTGTGGGCCGGTGTATGGCTTTTTAAATGGTGCAGTCGAAGGAGCAATTTGGGTGATTGGTGCAGCAGTGATAGGAGGGTTGGTTTGAGTGACAACAAAATTCTTGCTGTTTCGTTTCCTCTTACCAGCAAACTTTGAGGAGGAGACTGAGTGGTTTGTAGTTGAGGTCTCTATGGGTGCTTTCTTCTTTTCGTCTTTGAACTTACCGTTTCGAATGCGATTTTCAGTGAGTTCTGTAGCTAACTCCATCGCGGCTTCAAGTGTTGGCAGGCGAAGTGCTTAAAACTGAGTCTTGAATTTTCGAGGGAAGACCTCGAATGTAATGTTCAACCAAGCGGTACACGGGGTGAACAGATTAGGGACCATCTAGTTTAGCTCGAGAAATCTCTTGTTATAGGAAGTGTGATCTCCTTCCTTTTGTTTTAGCGCGTGGAATTCATCTTCCAACTTTTTGATTTCGCTTCTTTGGCAGAAGCGTCTGGTCATGAGTTCCCTTAACTCTTCCCATGTTAAGGCCATGGCATCTTCAACTCCTCGTTTACCCTTTTCCGTGTTCCACCAGGTAAGGGCTACCCCAAACAGTCTTCCAGTTGCATAACGTACCTTGCGATCCTCGGGACAATCGCAATTGTGGAAGGTGTTCTCCATTTCTTCAAACCAGTGAAGGAGAGCAGTAACACCTTCGGTCCCTTCATACTTTGGGGGATCGCAAGATTTGAAGTGTTTGTAGGAGCACTTTTTGGAGGGAGGGTTGGCGACGCTCTGGTCTTCTTGATTGGGAGGGTTGATGGGATTTGCGGTGAGAGCTTGTTGAACTTGAATTACGATGTCAGGAAGCACCGCAACCATTTGTTTAGCAATTTGTGTGGCCAAGCGTTCATTGGATCTTCCTGACTTTCTACCTCCAGTAGTTGCCTAGCCGACATCTACAGGAACATACATAGGAAGATCGTGAGTTTAAGAAGTTTCTAGGTGTCATGTGTCGTTAAAAGAATAAAAATAACATAACTAACAATAATGCAACTACATCCATAGGATGTCTTGGGTTTGCTCATGTTTGGGCCTCCAATGTCCCCCATATCGTCGTCTGTGTAGTCATGTGGGCCCCCATGACTATTGGGCTTGGTAGGATTCACATTGGTGTTGGCGGATTAACACTCGCATCACCCGAATGAAAACCGTAAAATATGATTGCGAGATGTATGGTAGGAGGGTGTCCAGGTGTAGACACAATTACAACTCAAAGTGGGGTTAGCTCACACGACGTTTGGTATAGCATGCTTTGGCCTAATAGGTCCTTCGTACTCTCATCGTTAGTCCCCAGGTAGGCAAATTGGTCCTTTATTTTGGATTTATACGAATGCCAAGCCTAGACAGGACGTTCCGACTACCGGTACTCGTACCCTTCCAGTTACTACATGCCCGTCATGAGAACTCACTTTGATGTGATTTGAAAATACAAAAATCATTGCAAAAATCATGGTAATCATGAGGTGTGTGCTCTCATGGATATGATATGTTATGAGGATATGATTCATGATGAGCATTATATAATATTACGTATTTGTGAGCATGCTTGCATAACATTGAGTGTAACAATAAACATAAAGCATATAAACATCATGAATTTTGTATGTAACGCATAAGCAATTTAAAATTTTACTTAACTATAGTATAGGCTCTAAGGGTCTATTAACCTATCCTATATCCCTATAGTCATGGCTCTGATACTAATCTGTCACACCCCGACCCGCAGCGGAATAAGAGTCGGGGCATAATTGGGTTATCACCAAAGCTCATGATGTTTACTAAAATGATTCATATTAATAAATTCAAATTACAACTTAAATATCCAAATCAAAATTCATACAATTACAAGGAAATGAAACTATGTAAATAATCTAAAGCTTAAACTGGTTTATTCTTCTAGGCCTTCCTATATGTTTCTTGCCTCAGCTGGATCACCTGTATCATGTGTAAAACGGGGGATATTTTGGGTCAACAAAAGTTGGCGAGTGAACCTTGATAAAACATTGTTATTAATTTCTTGTTTTATTTAATATGGAAAATTGTGCAATAATCACATGTGAGCAAACATATATAAGTAAACAAACACAAACCACTTTGGATGAGTATATGATATGAATGATGATGAATGTGAGATCAAGGCTCAATCAAACGGAGCCGATCTTATGAGGCACCTGATGCTCAACCCGTCTCCCACGGGGAACTGATGGGCCTAATGAAATGCGTGCACTGAAAATAATAATTCCAAACTACATATAATCCACACAACAATTGATACACATTTGATCACGGATATGATGTATGCACAAGTGTTTAAATATAATAAAGAATTAAACGACACATGATACACCCCAAAACATGATTAAAACGGGGAATTGATAGAGATTCACTCACATTGGATGCGTTCTTTGATGACGCTGGATGCGCACGAATTTTAGGATTTGATCGATGAGGGAAAAACTAACCTAAAATAATAACGAAATGATTCGGTAAATAAATGGATTTTATTTGAGATTAATACTTTTAATTCATAATCTTAATGGGATTTTTAGATTTATTTTTGTGAGTTTAAGGAAATTTTCTAACTTTAAAAATCTTATATTTAAGTATTTTTTTTTAATTTTCTAATTAAATAAATAAATAAAAAGATTGATTTTTTTTACCGTTGACCGTTGACCGTTGACCGATCGGACTGTGTTTTTATATGCGCTGAGTGAGGTTCGAACTCGGGACCTCTCGTATACGTGCACGCAGCTCTACCAACTGAGCTACGTGTCTAACCCGAAATATTCTCTGTTTTAATTATATTTATATACTAATTAATTTTAAACTTATTTGGTTTTTTATTAAAAATTATTTATATGGCCGAACCGGTTGCAAGGACCCGGAGTCGAACTCGGGTCCTTCGGTTCGAGTGCGCACAGCCCAACCAGTTGGGCTGTGTGTCAAATCTGTTTAACTTATGGTTTATATTACTCTTATAAACATTCTGTGACTTGATCTGATTAAGTTTTAAAAATATTGTTTTTATTTCTGAAAGTCGGTACGTGTGCGATTCGAACCCGGGACGTGTGTATTGTTTGTGCACACAGTCCACCGCAGGACTGTGTGTCTAACCCGTTCGAATATCCAGTTTTAATTATATTTATACCTATACTCGACTTCATCTTCTTCGTTTACAAAAACACAGAACAGTGAAGTCCGACTGTTCTGTTTAAATCGGTCATCAAAACTTATAATTGGTTGGAATGAAATGGATAAAGGGGATTACGGAATAAAATGTACCGAAACAGAATGTTTTCTCAGATTTCCGGCAAGAGTCGTCGGCTCCGATTGGTGACTTCCGGCTGAGTGAATTGATTAACAGTTTTGATCATTGTGTTGTGCAATTAAGTTACTAAACAAGAGATATCAAGAGGGTTTAGATGATTATACCGATCGACAGTGAGACTTCGGATTTTCAGTGATATTCCGGTGAGTGTGGGTTTTTCCGGCGGCGTAGTCTGGGACAGATTCTGGTTGAATGATTAAAGTTAATACATGCCGAATAATGGATTACAAACAAAAGAGTCGAGAATTTTACCGATTTGAAGTAAGTCTCGGTTTTCCGGTGAAAGTCCGGCGAATGCAGAATATCTCCGGCGACGTGTTTTGGGATGAATAAAGCTTCGGAAACGATTATGGTTCTGAGCGAAAGGATTTCCAGAGTGTTCAAATGGGTATTTATAGTGGAAACAGACTGAATTGGGTTTGAATTGGGTCAAGGTTCGCGATTGGAGATTTTCCGTCGGTTACGACCGAAATTGACTGCCGGCAACGGTTATAACTGGCGTCGAGATTAAATTGTGCGTTTCAGTCAAAGGAAAGGTAGCCAAAATCGCGGAACGTAGGTTTTTCCGGTGAGTGCGAGTTTTGGGCGCGCTGATTGCATATTTGACTTTTCGGTTTTATTATAAACCTATTTGTTTCCATGTTTATTACAAAAACAATGTGTGGCGGAGCGGTGTGTTGTGTGTTTGGATTTGTGGGTGACCCGGGTTCGAAACCCGGCGTCTCCATTTTATTTTTTATTCACGATTTATTATTAATTATGAATTATGATTTTTAAATTCTAATATATTTATTAATTATGTATTGTTTAAAATTAATACGAACCATAAATACGCAACGAAACTTATAACTGAGCATTTGATTGATAAACGAAACGGGTTTGGAAACCGTTTTTCGACGAATGTTACAATATCTTTCAAAACTTTCAATTAGATGTAGTTTTAAGATGTTAAAGCAAAAGTATTCTACAAGTTCTAGGTCATTGCTTACGCAAAATCAAAAGATCTTGTATAATACCCCAGATATCAATTATCTTATAAAGACCTAGTATCTCAGAATCCGGCAATATTTCAAACGAAATTGCGGTGTACTAAGACCATATATCCTAGAGATGTTAAGCCACTAATTTAGAAGTTTTTCTTTAAGTTTATATCTCGAAAACATTTTACTAAATATACAAAGTCTACTGTCACATCATCAATGAGATCTGTTTAAACATTTTGACACCACATTTCCTTAGCATAATATGATAATCCATTGATTCTATCATTTCCTCTTTTTACACAAAAACTGTTTTTGTCTTTTCCAAATTTTTGAACATTTTCAAATTTTTATATATTTTTGTATTTTTCACAACATATTTCTCCCCTTAAAATCAAAAATATATTTTTTGTTTTTTTCTTATTTTTTGTTTTAAAGAAAGAAATTTGAAAACTAAAAACTTGACAAACCGATGAGGTCAAACTTCAAATCTCCATCCATTTCTGCGTCACATTCTTTGCTTATCTTTTACCCCTCATGATGAAAAAACATTGATATCAGTGATTTAAAAACATTTTCAAATACTGGTTTTGTCTATTTAATAGTGAGGGTTCTGTTAATTACAATCCTTGTCAAAACAATAAACGTTTTAATAAACCCATCATGGTCTGAAAATTTTTCATATTAATTCGGCCAAACTCCTCGTCATATGCCAAGGCTCTTCACTATTGATGATTCACTTTTAATCTTAGAATCCCCTACACAATCAAACAAAATGATTATTTGAATAAAGACACCCAAGTCTTTTCAGTATTAGGTGCATTATCAACAATGTTTTCTTTCTCTTTCTTCCGTTCAACCTTTTCTAACTTTTTGGTTGAAACAGCTTTCTCAACTTTTTCAAAAACAACTTTATCTTTCATCACCCATGTTTGGTTTCTAAACATTGTTTTCTTGAAATAAAACGAAGAATCTTTTTGTTCATTACTTTTTGAAGATTCACTAGTTTCAAAATTTAAAAACTTAGTATTAACTGGTTTCACTTTGTTTGTAGATTCCTTGATTTGTTTCCAAACCTGTGTTGGAACAAACATCAGTGATTTTTGTTTTTTATCTTCGGAATTTTTCTTAACATCGGAAACAGGTTTAGGTTTCTTTTGTGGACATCTTCTAGCAATGTGTTCGTTTTATTACATCGAAAGCACATCTTGTTGTCTGTTACAACAGAGGATCCCTTAACCTGTACTCGTTGTTGTTGAGTGAAAAATTCTTCATTAGATTGGTTTGAAAATCTGAACTTGCAAGCACAAAAGTCGTTTTCTTTACAAATTTTGATTTTTCAAACAATATTTTTTTCTTATTATATCTCGAACCATTTCTTCATTTGTAATAATATTTCTGTTGATAGTTAGGGTAGAAATTTCTTGGTTTGGTATAATAAGATCTATCTTGTTTGAAGTTTGAAAACTTTGATCGATTGTAAAATTTTTAATTTCAGACATTTCTATCTCAACAAGCTGAAAACTTTTTCGACACGGTCCAATTCACATTCTGAATCGGAAATTCAGAATCAGAATATAGTTGATCACATCCACACATTTTGTACATTAAAATATTTGGATCATCCTTTGAACTATATCCTGATTTACAAAGATATTTATCATGAAAACTTTTGTCACTTTCAGGCTGTGAACTTAAACTTTCTTTTACAACCTTTGGTTTGTATTTTCAAAATCAAATTTATCATTTTCATTACCCACAACCTTATCAATCACATTCTTAACCACTTCTGATGCAGCATCAACATCAGAATTTGAATAGGTCACATCAATGTTGTCAGGCAACTGATCTTTTTGGACAGTTTTTAATTTCAAATCCAGTGCCTTTTCCACCCCTTCTAGTTTTTTCTTTGAATAGTTATTCCACATCGGGAGTGGAACACGATGATAACCTAAACCTTTGTTTGATAACCATAGACGTCTTCCCCATTCTCATCTTTTCTAGTAGGTTTAGGAAGAATGTGATCCAAGACGTAAGATGCTGTTGAATAACTGATCAACTTCTTATCAACTCATTCCATTTCTATTCTCATAGCTTCTAGCTCCTGCTTCAATTTGGTAATTGTGTCAATATGAGTATTGATAGCCATCTGTTTGTCCATGATTGTTGCCTTGAGAATAGAAAACGTAGCATAATCTTTTTTACTTGCATCATGGTATTCATTGATAGTTTTGCTAAGTTTATCGTAAACTTCTTTCGTATCTTTGAAATCACTTGCCAGGTTATCAGCATGATGTTTAAGTTCTCTATACCTCTCGTCTTTCTCAACACATGACTTGCACGGTTATAAACATTTTGTGCATTGTTTCTCTTCTTCAACTTTCTCACTTCTACTCTCTTTCTCGACTTCTTCAACCATGAATTTCTGATCAACATTAAAAATTTCAGTTTCATCATCTGATTGATCCATCATCACTTTCTCTATAACATTTATTAAATTTTCATCATTCATTTCCTTATCTACTTCAGGTTGTTTCTTCTTTTCTTCACATCGTACACTTTGTACCTCCAAAGAAACCTACAATACCAAAAGAATTATAAACATGAGGAGACATTAAAGATATAAAAGTATTATGAATGATATATTCTTCAAAACAGTATCTATCGTAAACAGTCTCAGTAATAACATCTTCGTCAATTTCTTCATCGAAAACAATCTCATCGTCTTCCATTTTGTCAAAAAAATTTGAATGAAAATTACTTTGTGCAAAGCTAAGCTTGTGCGAAGATAACACTTAGTGCGAAGTTAACCTGGTGCAAAGTAAACATAAAACACAATTAATCCTAGTTCGTATGAAGATAAAACCAAGATTTCTCAAATCTATCTTCATGCGAAGATAAAAACAAGTTTTATCAAAACCTCACTTCGTACAAAGTTAGAATTTTAATTTAACAGAATTTTACTTCGTACGAAGGTAAAGTTATCTTCGTGCGAAGTGACTAGTTCGTGTGAAGGATAGTTCGAAATTTCACGTTTTTTGATGATTTTAATTTTAGGTCTGATTCTTTCAAGGGTTTGTTAGAAATAGATTTTGAGTGTTACTCGTAAAATTCAACCTATTTTGACCATTAAATCTTTGAAAAATGATAAGAAGAATGAAAAATGAGTAGAAGAGAAGTGTGAAATTGTTGAATCTTGTTCTTTGTCTTCAAATCAGGCCTCCAAGCTCCGATACCACTTGTAGGTCCGTTCTAGGATCCGAGAAGCTCAAGTCTGATCTAATTAACCTAGTCCATCATGTGCGGAATCCGTTTTAGATTAGGTGACAAATATAACAAGATTTATTTTTTAATAATTGTTTCATTAATTGTACACCGTTTACAGTTCCTAGAAACAATTGGATAGAGCTTCGCCTTCGTGTCCGCTAAACTCTCACTAATACAGACTCATGAACACACTAACCTATCTATAGATCTCTCGCTTCGTGCGAACTTGACTGCCTACCTTCGTACGAAGTGGATCACCTTCGTACGAAGTGATACACTATCTACCTTCGTACGATCTTAACTAGGTTACCTTTACACAAAGTAAATTGTTCACCTTCAGACAAAATCACTATGTTTACCTTCGTATGAAGGTAGTTACTAAACATACTTACATTATGAAATCTAACATTTCGTTCCTATTACACACTCGTTACGACTCGATGACTTAGGCGACAGACATATGCAGTAACACCCAACTTTTACCACTTGGCCATAATGCTCCCAACTTTTGATTTGTACACTAGCACTCCCAACTTTCAAGTTATTAGTTGATAACACTCCCTAATTACCAACCCAGTTAATTTTTGCTGATGTGGCATCTTATGTGGCCCGTTTTGCTGATGTGGCATATGGCATGTTAGGATTTGAGTTTGATATTGATGTGATTGTTTAGATGAAATCAATGTAAGAAGATTGATAATCAATGAAACAGTGCAGCAGAAATGTGTAAACTTTGAAATCACAACAATTGAAAGATTGTTTTCATTAACATGCTTTTGTAATTATAATCACGTATGCATGTAATTTACAAACTCCCCCTCAGACTAAGAGCACTCTAATTTGTACATACAGAATGTGTAGAAGAAAAGTGATAGATAGAACAGTACAGGCATTGTTCTATTTAGAGTACATTTCAAACCACTGAGCATCTTTGGCTGGCGTCACTATGAAATGATATTTAACAAACTAAACAAACTCTAAACACTACTAGACCTAAACACTGTTACATTCAAATACAATATAAAGTCTGTTGATAACTACTGCTAAGATATCCTCTATTGGTCTTCAGCAGACCTTTGCCATAACAGTTCTTTGGTTCTATCAGAGTTTGTCTCTAACAAACCTTTACTTCTAGCAGAGCTTTATCCTAGCAGATCTTGTGAACCGTTCTTTATTCCCAGTAGAGTTTGGAGCAGTAGATCTTTATTATGAAGGATCAGATGTTATAGATTGTTTTGGCTTTTCAATCATCTATTCTTTTATAGGCTTCAATAGATCCAACAATCTCCCCCTAGAACAAATGCCAAAACCCTTCTTTATTGCTAACCTTCATTTCTCAACAGTAATTCCCTAATTTACCCTTTGAACTATAGTTCAAAGTTCATGGAAAACATGTCTTCCAAATCCCTTTGCAATTCAAGGTTCAATAGATCTTGGAGGTCATCTGCATCTAGACCATATGCATCCTCCATTTTCAGCTTTTGAATCTTGCCATTTGATCTAAGTAGAGTCAATTCATGGGTGTTTGGGGATGACTTTCATTTTAGAATTTTTGAATCAATTAGCCTTTGTGGGGAAGACTTATTGTTGAGCTTAGTGGAAGTGATTTGCTTACAAGTTTAGAGATTGTTTCTTTTAGTTTTTCACTTGCAGCATTAGTGTGATAGAGTTATTGATTTTTGATTCCCTATTTTCTGTGTTCTTCAAACCTTTGTTCATCATCCTCTTCCATCTGCTTTTGCCTTTTCACTTGATGTAAGGCAATTGTGGGTAAGATAGAGGATAAGAGCTGCTTTTTAAGGGTTTCGGTCTGATGAGGGATAACATTTGTTGGGTTGTCACACCCTCAATTTCCACTTGCGGAGTTTTACCGCGAGGCGTGTGAACAAACCAGAATCTGAGACACTAGTAACGTCGAACGACTCTATATGATTTGTTAATACGTTTTCCAAAATCATTTGCTTAACCATTTGTAGTAAATTTAGGTTGTTTGGTTTCAATATTTAGCGGAAGCATTAGTTTTTAAAGTTGAGCGGAAGCATAAAGATAAAGTAAAGGAACGGGCGCCAACACAAACGCCAAAACTAAAGAAAAACCCAAAACAATGTTTGTAAATGAGACTCGATAAAAAGATGTCTTGATCAATGCAAGTGAGTGCACCTAGAGCTCCTAGCATCCTGAGAAACATGTAAAGAAACAAGTGTCAACATTAAAGAAGAGTGAGTTCACAGGTTTTCATAAATTCGTTTGTTCGGTTATAAGTTTGTTTCCCCCGTTATCCCTAACCCGGGATAACGATCTAGTTCCATTATTCCCAACCCGGAATAATACTGATAGTTCCATTATTCCTTACCCGGAATAATAATGATGTTCCATTATTGCTAACCCGGAATAATAACGTTGTTGGTTCCATTATCCCTAACCCGGGATAATATTGTTGATTCGTAATTAAGTTCAATGTTAATATATATAGGTAGCTAGCCTAAAGTTATGTCACGTAAGTGTTCGCGATCGAAGCTGACTGTTGTGCCTCCGTGTTGCCAGGCCTATCACTGACCATGGCGAAGTTAGGCCAAATTATTCACCCATTGACCATACCCGGTCGGCTAGCGCGACTAGCTGGGATGGGGCTTGTCGGGCCCAGTAGTACTACTTATAATTTCCCCGCTATCTAACCCAATACCAACGATCCGAGAGATTGTCGAGGACTTGTGTGATATAGCTGCTTAGTGACCATAACGTACATTAACATTAACTTAGTTACCGAATAGTTTAGTGACGTTAATTTCGTATAACGTAAAGAGATAGAGTTGTAGAGTGTATACATGTTTCTCCCCCTGTTGTTTAAAACCGGATAAAATTAGGGGCCGTGAACTCACCTTTAGTTGCTCGGTTAGTGTAACACAGAAGTTGCAAATGATGGGACCGCTAATTGCGTCCTAACAAGTCAATTGATTTCAAGTTAGTGTGTGAACACACCAATACAAATCCTACACATAATTAACGCACAAAGCGGTACACACAATCACAAATCCTAACACTCAAACATGCATGCAAGTATCCTCATATTAACATAGTGATCAAAACAATTTATCATGAACACAATCCAATCCATGCAACACTTTGGTGCACACACATTCGCAAGTTATCAAGTTTCAGCTTATCTACTCATAATTCGGCTGTTTTCGAGGATTTTTATAAAATAGTTCCAACATTCCAAAAATTCCAATTATTTTACAGAAGGTGACAACTATATTGTAGAATTTTATATAAATTTTTCAAGTCATAACACTTTACCAGTTATTCATAAATATTAATATACTAGGCTGCAGTCAGATTCGTCGCTTTCTGACTGCAGTCCACGGAAGAATTTATTTAAAAATCACCGTTCGTCCAATTAACAAAATTCCAGTGAGAGTTTCCCGGAAATTTCCATATCTAGTTTCTGTACAAATTTCATGATTCGACTCTCTACAGATTATTAGATCCGACTCGATAAACAACTAACAATTTTTCAGAATTTTCACAGCTTCAGTTACTGAAATTAATTGGCCACTTAAAAATACCAAACGACTTCAGAAAATATGAATCCAGCGCCATTAGAAGCGTGTTTCAATACTCTACGTTTTAGACTTCAGAAAATCCGTTTTTCGATAAATAATAACAAAGTTACAGCCAGTTGAAGTTGGCTGTAAACACCATTCAGCATCCTGATTTCAGCATTTCATCGCAATCTAATCCGTTTAAACAATTGATACGTTAAATATAAGCGATCAAGAACAGAATTTCCAATCATATATCATCATATATATCGTACCCATGCAAACCCTAATCATAACCTATAGTTTTTATCAAACAAAACGCAGCCTAACGTTTCTTAATTCCGCTAATCATCATACTTGCAAACTAGCATAATTAATCGATTAACATCCTAACACTTTCTACCATTACATACACACACGATCCATAGTTCATAACCTTAGTATGATTAGCGAAATAACATAAAACTCTAACCTTAACAATAAGATCAATGAGCCGAGAACTAGATGGGACCGATTCGGATGTTGGCGAGACTTGCGACCGAGAGGGAGAAAGGGAAGGCGACTGTTTGCGACCGAGATGATGAAGGAAAGGCTGCCGTCGGCTGTTTCACAACTAGGGTTTGTGTGTTTTGTTTGTGAAGCAATGCTCATGCATGTATGTGTATATATAGCGCAAGAGGTGAAGGGAAAAGGGAAGGGTTTACGGTTTGGGGTGCTCGCGGCCGCAAGGGGGTTCGGGTGGGTTGGTTTGGGTCTAAAACTTGATCCCCAAGTTTTGGTTAACTCCTTGAGTCACAAGGAAATGAGGTTGGCTCGTGTCGCGGCTCGATTCGATTCATTTATCTATTTACTACATCTTATTTTATAACTAAAACAAAACACGAAGTCGGAACATCACATAATAACCACCAACTTATAAACGTTTAAGACGTAGCACGTAATTCATTTGACAAGTACACGAAATTATCGTAATTATTTCGAGCATGCAATTTAAGTCTCCGAATCAATTTAGCGTAGGAACGAATAACCGTGAAGTAGTGCGTTTAAGATATCTGAAAAACCGGGATGTCACATTATCCCCATGTTGAAAGAATTTTCGTCCTGAAAATTGAGTAAACGCGGTTAGAATGCAACGTACATGTTTAGAGTGCCACGCACAAAGATTTAGTTCGTTAACAATGGTACGCGAAATTACAAGAAATTCCCAGGTTGTCACATCACCCCATGTTAAAAGAATTTTCGTCCCGAAAATTTAGTTGCTGGTATCGTTAGTTTGCTGCTCAGCTGCAAAGAGGTGTGGGTATTTGCTTTTCATTTGGTCCTCTCTTTCCCACGTGAACTCCAGTCCACGCTTAGAGTCCCAACGAACCTTAACGATCGGAATCTTGCTGTGCCTTCGAGTCTTGATCTCACGATCCATGATCTCGATAGGTTTTCCACAAAGTGCAGTTGTTCATCCACTTGAATCTCATCCAATGGAATGACTAGGGTTTCATCTGATAGACACTTCTTCAGATTTGACACGTGAAAAACGTTGTGAACTCCACTGAGTTCGGCACGAAGGTCTAATTGATAAGCTACGGGTCCAATACGTTTCAAGATCACAAACGGACCTACGTACCGTGGGTTTAGTTTGCCTCGTTTCCCAAAACGGATTACACCCTTCCAGGGTGACACCTTCAGTAGGACGCGGTCGCCTACTTGAAATTCGAGCGGTTTGCGTCGTTGATCAGCGTAGCTTTTCTGTCGATCTCGTGCCGCCGCCATGCGGTTTCTGATTTGTACAATCTTTTCAGTAGCCTCAAGTATCAACTCAGGGCCTGTGAGTTGACTGTCACCGACTTCTGCCCAACAGACCGGTGATCTACATTTACGACCGTATAATGCCTCAAACGGTGCTGCCGATATACTCGTATGGTAATTGTTGTTATACGAGAATTCCACTAAAGGCAGGTGGATTTCCCAACTATTCCCGAAGTCTACTACGCATGCCCTAAGCATGTCTTCCAAGGTCTGTATGGTCCTTTCGCTTTGACCATCAGTCTGAGGGTGATAAGCTGTGCTCATATCTAAGCGTGTTCCCAACACTTTCTGAAGTGACTGCCAAAAGTTGGACGTGAAGCGAGCATCTCTGTCTGAGATGATGGACGTTGGCACTCCGTGCCGAGAAACTACTTCCTTTATATAGATGCGAGTCAACTTCTCCATCTTATCTATTTCTTTAATAGCTAGGAAGTGTGCGGACTTAGTTAAAGATCCACAATCACCCAGATGGTATCGCAACCACCCAAAGTTCGCGGGAGTTTAGTGATGAAGTCCATCGAGATCTGATCCCATTTCCACACTGGGATCTCAGGTTGTTGAAGTAGCCCCGATGGTTTCTGATACTCTACCTTGACTTTTGCACAAGTCAAACACTTGCTCACGTAGGGGGCTATATCAGCTTTCATGTTGGGCCACCAATACGCAGCTGTAAGGTCTTGATACATCTTATCCGAACCAGGATGGACAGAGTATCGGGATTTGTGAGCTTCGTCCATGACTAGCTTTCTAAGGTCTCCATAGAGAGGTACCCATATACGATTCATGAAATACCGGGCTCCATTGGGCTTTACTTCCCAATCGTGTTCCATTTTTCCCACCAATTCGGCTTTGATGTTTTCTTCCTTAACTGCTTCTAACTGCGCGTCGCGTATTTGTTCGGGTAACCCGAATGAATAGTGAGCTGTAGTGCTCGTACCCGACGAGGTTTCAAGTGTTCCTTCCTACTGAGGGCATCAGCTACCACGTTAGCTTTACCCGGGTGATACCGAATGGCACATTCATAATCGTTCAAGAGTTCGACCCAGCGACGTTGTCGCATGTTCAACTCCTTCTGATCAAAGATTGTTGGAGGCTCTTGTGATCTGTGTAGATTGTGCACTTTGTTCCATATAGGTAGTTTCTACAAATCTTAAGTGCAAACACTACTGCTCCCAATTCCAGGTCGTGTGTTGTGTAGTTTTTCTCGTGAACCTTCAATTGTCGGGACGCATACGCGATAACCTTATCGCGTTGCATGAGTACGCATCCCAATCCTGAATGGAAGCATCACAATATACTACAAAATCATCAGTCCCTTCCGGCAAGGACAGAATGGGTGCACTGCAAAGTTTCTGTTTCAGCAATTGAAATGCCGCTTCCTGCTTGTCACCCCAAGCATACTTGATGCCTTTCTGGGTGAGGGTAGTAAGCGGTTGCGCGATCTTTGAAAATCCCTCAATGAAACGTCTGTAGTAACCAGCCAACCCCAAAAATTGGCGGATCTCCGTGGTGTCCTGGGTGCTTCCCAGTTTTTGATAGCTTCAATCTTGGCAGGGTCGACGTGGATACCCTTTTCATTTACGATATGCCCGAGGAACTGAACTTCCCGAATCCAGAAATCACACTTTGAAAGCTTGGCATATAGTTTCTCCTATTGAAGTAATCCCAGCAGTAATCGTAGATGTTCAGCATGTTCTTCTTCACCTTTAGAGTAGATGAGTATGTCATCGATGAACACAATGACAAACTTGTCGAGGTATGGTTTACACACACGGTTCATGAGGTCCATGAACACCGCGGGTGCGTTGGTGAGACCGAAGGGCATGACCAAGAACTCATAATGGCCATACCGAGTACAAAATGCCGTCTTAGCGATATCCTCCTCCCTGACGCGTAACTGATGGTAACCGGACCGCAGATCAATCTTGGAGTAGTAGCTTGACCCTTGAAGTTGGTCGAAGAGATCGTCGATGCGAGGTAATGGGTATCGGTTCTTGACAGTAACCTTATTGAGTTCCCTGTAGTCGATGCACATGCGGAAGGTCCCGTCCGTCTTTTTGACAAAAAGGACTGGAGCTCCCCATCGCGAAGCGCTAGGCCGGATAAATCCTTTTTCTAACAGGTCCTGAAGTTGGGTAGACAGCTCCTGCAGCTCGGCTGGAGCTAGGCGGTATGGGGCCTTGGCGATAGGAGTTGCATGGTTCGCCAATTCAATTTCGAACTCCAATTGTCGTTGTGGCGGAAGACCAGGTAACTCCTCTGGGAATACATCAGAAAAATCACGGACGACGGGGATGTCTTCTATACGTTTCTCGTCCTTAGGCTGTTCGGTAACCAGTGCGAGCAAAGCGAAAGAGTTCTTCTTCCGAAGATACTTCTGCGCTTGCATGTAAGAGATGATGTTTGTGACGGCGCCTGTCTTCTCGCCTTGCACCGTTAAGATTTCGTCGTTAATGAGCGGAATACGGATAGATTTTTCGAAACAGAGAACTTCAGCTCAGACGTCGGATAGCCAGTCCATTCCGACTACCACGTCAAAACTACCCAGGGTAGTTGTCATCAGATCAATGGTAAAGGTGTGACCCGCGAGTTTGAGTTGACAGCCGGATACTATATGGGTCACATATACAGATTTACCATCGGCGAGTTCTATGACGTAAGGGGCCTCTAGAGGTTTGGGCGTGAGATTTAGGTTCTTCCTAAAAGACTCAGATATAAAACTCCTATCCGCACCCGTATCAAAAAGCACAGTAGCAAAATGTTCATTAAGGGGAAACTTACCGGTGACCACGTTCGAGTCGTTTCTGGCCTCTCCGCGGCCCAACGTAAATGCGCGACCTTTGGCACCTCCTGTGCCACCATTTCCATTATTGTTGTTGTTATTGTTCTTGTTGTGGTTATTGTGGTTGTGGTTGTTCCCACCATTGTTGTTGTTGTTACGCAGCTGTGGGCAGTCTCTTTTGAAGTGGGCAGTGCTACCACACTGATAGCATCCCCGGTTAACACCCTGCTGCTGGCCCTGGGGTTGATTTTGGTTTTGTCGGGACATGATTTCCCCGCGACAATCCTTTGCCGCATGTCCCACTTTGCCACATCGTTGGCAGCGATTCCCGGCACAAGGGCCGTGATGATGAAGATTGCAGCGATTGCACTGCGGCTTTCGACCTACATAGCCGCTTGCGTTCTGGTTGTTGTTGGCGGGCTGATTATTGTGACCCCGGTGGCTGTTGAAATTATTGAACCGTTTCTGGTTCCCCTGTTGTGGCTGGGATGACGAAGACTGTCGAGCAGACGAGTCTTCAAACTTTCTTTTATTATCAGGGGCAACTTCAGTCGTACCCCGAGTTGGCAACTTCTTTTGTTCCACCGCCTTATCGGTGAGTTTGTGCGCCAACCTGATTGCTTGATGTTCAGTTGCAGGGTTGCTAGCCATTACCATACCCTGAATCTCAGGGACCAGACCCCCAAGGTAGAACTCGAGTCGTTTCTCAACAGTGTTGGCCAGATCGGGACATAGAAATACCAAGTTGTGATGTTTCGCTGTGCATGCTTCGATTTCAGATCCCACCATCTTGTGGTTCCATAATGTTTGCTCCAACTGTTGAACTCTGTCTCGCGGACAGTACTCTTCTTTGATTAGGGCCTTAAACTCGGCCCAGGCCATTGCATTTGCAGCAATAAGTCCACGCGTTTGGACTTGTGCATTCCACCAAGTTAGTGCCCCATCTTCCAATGTTGAGGCTGCATACTTAACCTTGTTGGCCTCCAGACAGTTGCACATTTCAAACACTGATTCGGATTTTTCGATCCAGCGGACCAGTCCTATGGGTCCTTCTGCCCCCGTGAATTTGCTTGGCTTCGCGTCGAGGAACATCTTGTAGGGGTTAAGACCCCCTCCTGCCGGTTAGTTCTGAACACCCGCTAGAGCTGCATTCACGTGCTCTTGGATCATTGCAGCTAATTCTTCGGGCGTCATGTTAAGGTTTCCGCGACGTCCAGTTGCCATTTAGATCTTCGTAAGACAACATAAACACACACCGATAAGTCTATATATCCAATATAGTTATCCTATTCCATACTTAAATAATTCCTCAAGTTATGTCAACCCAAATAAATTAAACATCAAAAGAAATACTCGGTTAAATAAAATTTCAACGTCTTACAAGTGCCAACCAAACATATGAGTTTACTATAAAGTCTCAAGTTTAAACATAAGTAGGAAAATAAATAGACGGAAGGAAAGTAAATAAAATAAGCGAGACGTGTCAATTTCTACGTCTCCATCCCCCAAATCGCTATCGTTGCCGTCATCCTGCGCGGTGTTTCCAGCTTCTACAGCTGGGTCTTCCTCCGGATCCTCCTCTGGATCCTCCTCTGGATCCTCTTCTGGATCCTCTTCTGGATCCTCTTCCGGATCCTTTTCCGGATCCTCCTCTACCGGCACTGGAGGGGCCGGTGCTGGTGCAGGTACTGGTACAGGTGCCTGATTCTGTTCTAGTTCTTGAATTCTCCAGCTAGACTCAAGAACTCTGTCTTCTAGCCAGTCAGCCCTTAGCTGCTCAGCACGAAGGTCTTGGCTAAATTTGTTACGAGCTATCTTACTCGTATGTTGCTCTTCCTCGAGCGATCCAATCTTACCTGTCAATTGTCGTATCATCCATCCCTGTGCTAGGATGGTTTCATGCATTCTTTCTAATTGTTCTTGTTGTTTCCGTATCATATCTCTAAGTAGGTCGTTCCCTACTTCTACCGAGTTAACCGGTTCGACCGGCACAGCGATGGTCGGGCGTGAGACGACTCCTCCCCTAGAGCGAGCCTTTTTCTCGCAGCTGAGCGTGTCTCCACGCCAAAAGATGGTGAGGGTTCCACCATAGGTGCCTTTCCTGGCGCCCTTGGTTGCGAAGGTTTGTCGGATGATGATGATGATGATGACATTGCCTGTTAGGTTGTGTAGTTAGTTACGAGTTGCATTCATTTCTTATTATGCATTCATATTCTACATAACACAGTTGTGGTACATCACATAACAAGATATAACAGTTCGGTGCCAAACTACGTCTAGTGTCGTGTAAGTCAGCTATAGTTTAGGTCTACTTTTAATGCAAACCTGGTTCTCTATAGCTAGAGGCTCTGATACCAATCTGTCACACCCTTAATTTCCACTTGCGGAGTTTTACCGCGAGGCGTGTGAACAAACCAGAATCTGAGACACTAGTAACGTCGAACGACTCTATATGATTTGTTAATACGTTTTCCAAAATCATTTGCTTAACCATTTGTAGTAAATTTTAGGTCGTTTGGTTTCAATATTTAGCGGAAGCATTAGTTTTTAAAGTTGAGCGGAAGCATAAAGATAAAGTAAAGGAACGGGCGCCAACACAAACGCCAAAACTAAAGAAAAACCCAAAACAATGTTTGTAAATGAGACTCGATAAAAAGATGTCTTGATCAATGCAAGTGAGTGCACCTAGAGCTCCTAGCATCCTGAGAAACATGTAAAGAAACAAGTGTCAACATTAAAGAAGAGTGAGTTCACAGGTTTTCATAAATTCGTTTGTTCGGTTATAAGTTTGTTTCCCCCGTTATCCCTAACCCGGGATAACGATCTAGTTCCATTATTCCCAACCCGAATAATACTGATAGTTCCATTATTCCTTACCCGGAATAATAATGATGTTCCATTATTGCTAACCCGGAATAATAACGTTGTTGGTTCCATTATCCCTAACCCGGGATAATATTGTTGATTCGTAATTAAGTTCAATGTTAATATATATAGGTAGCTAGCCTAAAGTTATGTCACGTAAGTGTTCGCGATCGAAGCTGACTGTTGTGCCTCCGTGTTGCCAGGCCTATCACTGACCATGGCGAAGTTAGGCCAAATTATTCACCCATTGACCATACCCGGTCGGCTAGCGCGACTAGCTGGATGGGGCTTGTCGGGCCCAGTAGTACTACTTATAATTTCCCCGCTATCTAACCCAATACTAACGATCCGAGAGATTGTCGAGGACTTGTGTGATATAGCTGCTTAGTGACCATAACGTACATTAACATTAACTTAGTTACCGAATAGTTTAGTGACGTTAATTTCGTATAACGTAAAGAGATAGAGTTGTAGAGTGTATACATGTTTCTCCCCCTGTTGTTTAAAACCGGATAAAATTAGGGGCCGTGAACTCACCTTTAGTTGCTCGGTTAGTGTAACACAGAAGTTGCAAATGATGGGACGCTAATTGCGTCCTAACAAGTCAATTGATTTCAAGTTAGTGTGTGAACACACCAATACAAATCCTACACATAATTAACGCACAAAGCGGTACACACAATCACAAATCCTAACACTCAAACATGCATGCAAGTATCCTCATATTAACATAGTGATCAAAACAATTTATCATGAACACAATCCAATCCATGCAACACTTTGGTGCACACACATTCGCAAGTTATCAAGTTTCAGCTTATCTACTCATAATTCGGCTGTTTTCGAGGATTTTTATAAAATAGTTCCAACATTCCAAAAATTCCAATTATTTTACAGAAGGTGACAACTATATTGTAGAATTTTATATAAATTTTTCAAGTCCCTAACACTTTACCAGTTATTCATAAATATTAATATACTAGGCTGCAGTCAGATTCGTCGCTTTCTGACTGCAGTCCACGGAAGAATTTATTTAAAAATCACCGTTCGTCCAATTAACAAAATTCCAGTGAGAGTTTCCCGGAAATTTCCATATCTAGTTTCTGTACAAATTTCATGATTCGACTCTCTACAGATTATTAGATCCGACTCGATAAACAACTAACAATTTTTCAGAATTTTCACAGCTTCAGTTACTGAAATTAATTGGCCACTTAAAAATACCAAACGACTTCAGAAAAATATGAATCCAGCGCCATTAGAAGCGTGTTTCAATACTCTACGTTTTAGAATTCAGAAAATCCGTTTTTCGTCAAATAATAACAAAGTTACAGCCAGTTGAATTGCTGTAAACACCATTCAGCATCCTGATTTCAGCATTTTATCGCAATCTAATCCGTTTAAACAATTGATACGTTAAATATAAGCGATCAAGAACAGAATTTCCAATCATATATCATCATATATATCTACCCATGCAAACCCTAATCATAACCTATAGTTTTTATCAAACAAAACGCAGCCTAACGTTTCTTAATTCCGCTAATCATCATACTTGCAAACTAGCATAATTAATCGATTAACATCCTAACACTTTCTACCATTACATACACACACGATCCATAGTTCATAACCTTAGTATGATTAGCGAAATAACATAAAACTCTAACCTTAACAATAAGATCAATGAGCCGAGAACTAGATGGGACCGATTCGGATGTTGGCGAGACTTGCGACCGAGAGGGAGAAAGGGAAGGCGACTGTTTGCGACCGAGATGATGAAGGAAAGGCTGCCGTCGGCTGTTTCACAACTAGGGTTTGTGTGTTTTGTTTGTGAAGCAATGCTCATGCATGTATGTGTATATATAGCGCAAGAGGTGAAGGGAAAAGGGAAGGGTTTACGGTTTGGGGTGCTCGCGGCCGCAAGGGGGTTCGGGTGGGTTGGTTTGGGTCTAAAACTTGATCCCCAAGTTTTGGTTAACTCCTTGAGTCACAAGGAAATGAGGTTGGCTCGTGTCGCGGCTCGATTCGATTCATTTATCTATTTACTACATCTATATTTTATAACTAAAACAAAACACGAAGTCGGAACATCACATAATAAGCACCAACTTATAAACGTTTAAGACGTAGCACGTAATTCATTTGACAAGTACACGAAATTATCTAATTATTTCGAGCATGCAATTTAAGTCTCCGAATCAATTTAGCGTAGGAACGAATAACCGTGAAGTAGTGCGTTTAAGATATCTGAAAAACCGGGATGTGACATGGGTAGTCTGGCTTTCTTGGAACTATAGGATCTTTCTTTCTAAGCTCTTCTAGTTTCTGAAAGTATCTACAAACCTGGACTCAGACCATCTAGCAACTGACCTTGCACTACCATAATTTGCAGCAACCAGCTCTTGTTTCATCCTTTTAAGCTTTATAGCTCTATTCTGATCCATCTGCCTATTTTTCTTCCAATCATGTGGTGTTGGCTTGTGTAGAGGATCTTTGAGCATTGCTTGTATTCTGTCAAATTCTTCTTTGAGATCTTTTGATGACCAATCTTTGAACTGTGCTCTGGTAGCTTTGCAAGGTTTGTATTGCATAATGTGGTCAAGATAATCATGTTTCAGTTCTTCATCAAGCTCAGCATTTACAGGCCTTTCTGACATAGACTTGCTCATCTCTTTGGCAAAGTCTTCAATATTTCTCACTTTGCTCAGTTCATTAGACAAAATACCTTGAGTAATCCTGTCCTCTTTCCCTTTTCTCTTCTCTTTGGCTATGTCTCAGCCTATTTGGTTTTCAACTTTAGGTATGCATCTAAATTTTTTGGCTTCATGTAACCAAAGAGAGATGGAAAGTCTAGCTTTGAGATATCCTCTGCTGTGAAGAATGATTCAATTTCTTTTTGCACAGCCATCAGTTCTAGAGGATATTTGGTAGAAAAAGGTATAATGGATGGTGGTTGTTAAATGGGTGGAAGTGAAGTGGTTTTATATGAAGATGATAAGGATGGTGATGAAGTGATAGGCTTTGATTACAAAGGGATTGGTGATGGGATCCCTTCATTATCATCTTCAATAACAGAAGTTTTCCTTTTGCGTTGGAATTTGATTTGAGGTGAAAGTGGTCGTGTTGGAATTCTTGGTGGTGTGGATAATGGTTGGGTTAAAGTAGGAAATGTGATCATGGCAGAGGTTGAGGCAACATTTGTTGATACATTTGTTATAACAACATCTGTTGGTTGGTTTGATGGTGGTGATGTAACATCTGTTGGTACATTTGTTGTATCAACATCTGTTGGTGGTGGAGATGATTTCCTAGGTGAAGGTTTTTGTTTCTTTTGAAGTGGTGTGTTGGTTTAGTTTTGATTGGAGCAGAGAATACACTTAATGTAGGCATGGTAGTGGTTTTATAAGAGGTGGTTATTAGTTATCTGACATTTCTTGATGACTTTCTTCTTTTTGAAGTGCCAATGTCTTTTTTTCCATCTGCTTAGCCTGTTCATATTCAATGAGTTTGAAGACTTGCTTTCCAGTGTATGTTGCCTTTTCTACTTTTCCACAACAATCTATTTTGCTTGTTTGTTCATGGTCTTATCAATCCCTTTTTGAACACAAGCATATGATGTTGTAGCAGAATTTTGGTTTGCAGTAGTGGTTGTAGCAGACCCTGGCTTTTGTTGCACCTTTGTTATTGGCTGCAACTTTCTCAGCTTATCACTCTCTCCTTTTTAGCATCATACTCTACTTCTTCTTGAAGGACTGTTGTAGGGGCAGAGCTATAGTCTTTACCAAATGTTCTTTAATGGCTTTGATGTCAGCTTGAGTATCTTTGTATCTAGCCTCAACCATATTTCTGATTAGCTTCATGTGAGTTTCATGGTGGATGTCAGCCAAATTCCTTTGAGCTAGAATGATTGGTTGCACAGATTTCCATAGCTCATTGGTAATTTGTTGTGTTGATGGTTAGCTTTGAGAATTTTGTAACAACTGCTTCATCATTTCTTTCATTTTAGTGATTAAGACTCCATTGATGTCATTCTCTTCGTCAATTTTCTGTATCTCAATTCATCACCTAATTTAATAGGATCATCTGAATTCCTACTATAGTAGTTGTATTTGGATCATCAATAAGAGGAGTCTGATGGATGTAATAGTTGTAGCCTCAACAGTTGTTTCCTTTAAGGAAGTCTGATGGATGTAACCACTGTCCAACAGAAACACTGTTGTGTCATCAGTTGTAGTTGCTACTTTACTTAAATTACCACTAAGAGTTACTTGTAACTCATGAGGTGTAGCCTCCTCAGCTGTTTCTAGGATAGCAAGGAGATTTATCTAAGACTCAGTCACATGTAGATGTGAACTCTCATGAATAGGTGATTAAGAGAAACTGATTTGTGTCTAAGTTATCTCAATTGCATGTAACAGAGGTATTATAGTACGTGGAATTGAGGGTGATGGTTGTGGGGAGAAAGAGAATTTGCCCTGGGAGAGGGGCTTTGAAACAAAGATTCAATTGAATCATCTGCTTCATAATGTGGGATCCCTGTGCTTACAACCTGTTCCTTTTGTGGGGAAAGGGTATGATGTAACACCCTGTAAAATCGTGTCCAATAATATAGTGACACGTGTTGTATTTTTAAATATAGTTTATTAAGGACCAATAAGGACTAAAGGCGTCAACATGCTCGAACTGAGCCTCTGAGTGATGTTCCGATGTCAACATGCATAAATAACAGCCTCTGAGTGACTGATATGTCAACATACTAGAAATTTGGCCTCTGAGTGACCGTTGTGACAACATGCCTAGCCTCTGAGTGACAATGGAATCAACATGCTTATAATAAGCCTCTAAGTGATCCTTATCGAAGTCCTAACTCTCATATGTTCTGTTTATTGGACGAGGTGATTAAATCCAATAATATTTAAAAGTTGGATATTGGAGGATTAAAAGTGTCAACATTAAATTCTTACCTCTGAGTGACCTTTTAACGAACCGAGAGCTCGACAATGTCCGGGCATAATCTCGGGTATGCCAAGTATTGGCTACGGAGGGCTAAAAGTGCCAAAAAGGTATTTAAAAAGGTTTTTAGGAGCTTTATAAAGTTCAGCGGTCAAAAGTGTCAATTTTTGAAACTGGCCATGGGGCGGTCGCGGGCCACGAGAGACCAGGCCTGGGTCTCTCGCGGGGCACGAGAACAGGTCTGCAGCAGAAAGTTTTGTTTAGAGATCAAGCAAAACTCGAAAACCATTAATTCGAAACCATGGTTTCTCTAAACTGCTATGCCACGTTTTAGGACACTTGTAAGCTTCTTCTTACACCCATAAATACCTGGCTTCACCTCCTTTGAGTTCTCCAACTATAAATAGGTGTTCAAGTGCTCTTCATTTCACACTTGCACCTTTCTTATTCATTCTTCCCCTCCTCTGGAAGTTCCTATCTAAAAGGAGCAATCCAACATAGTTCTTTTGCATCTAGGAATCACTAGTAAGTGTTCCTTCTATGTGCATTTTCGTTTATAGGCTTTTATAGCCAAAAGTCAAGTGTTTTACGGAAAACGCTTTGACTTTAGGTTAAGACCATTATGGTCCAGCCATTGTTCGAAATGAACATGGCTAAGTGATCGTAATAAGGTAGGTGTTAATCCCTATAAAGGGCACCTCCTGGAGATCACGTTTGCTAGACCAATTGACGGGTCAAAGTTATGTTATTAAATAAAAATTCAAATCACAAATTGATCTTATATATGTATTGAAACCTGTTTTGACACTTAAACAATTTGATAATAATTATTAGAACATGTATGAACATGTTCGACTCGTCAATTTCAGTTCTAGGGTCGGTTCGCAACCGAAAGTCGCAAAGTTTGACTTCTGCTTTGACTTTCGATTCTGATCCGATTTAGATTAGTTACCTACTGATCTAAAGTTGCATTATGATCATAATATAATGCATCATAACCCTCTAAGGTTATATTACATGATCATAGTCAGAATCTAAGTTTATGCGCACGTTCCATAATTATGTCATCTTTGACCAAAATGTCCTTTTTGCATAAAATAAGGTTTTAAATGGAATGAACTTGAAAATGAGTTTCCTACTGATGTATTATAATAAGTAGGATTATTTGGGATGATAAACTAAGTTATAAACTGAGTTTTCAAGCAAGTCCTTAAACTATGTCGATAAATGATGATTATAGCCCTTGTGGCTTATAAAATAGTTTTAATCAAATCTTCTCAAGGTAAATCACTTACCTACTAATATGTTATATTAAATAACATATTTAAAACATTTTAATCTGACCTTAACGTCCATTTTCAAAAACATTGCAGAAAGACGTCATTTTACGACATAAGCGCCGTTTCGGCGCATAGTATGGTTTTAAACCACATTATTGACCAAGACTTGATACCTACTGATTTTAAAACTTATTTTAAACATATTTACAGTAGGTACGTGTTATAAACTCATAATCCAAAATAATTTATAAACTATGTGTAAATGACCAAAATGCCCCTTTAGAGCATAGTTTGGTCATAAAAGATATTTTACACATATAATTGACATCCTACTGATATTATATCAGAAATAAAGTATTTTCGAGAATACTTATAACTATAAAATTAAATTTATTTGAGTTCTTTTTATAGGTATATAATTACCGAAACGCCCTTATGAGGCATAATTTCGTTTTAAAACCTTAACGGGTATATAAGTTGATATCCAACTGATATCTTAACTTATTTAAAATATAATGGTATATAGAACTTGGCCATGACTTATCCGGTTGCTCGATATCGCTATTATGCGCACGGTTATGTATATGTAACTATTTTACAAAATTAACCGAAACGGGTTTAACCTTGTCATTTAAGTTTCAAAATCCATGATGTTTATAGTTTACCCATATTAAACAAGTCAAGGTACTTGTCGGGATTAAACTACATTCTATCCGATCATCATTTAATCAAGCGTTATATGTAATGATCAAGTACACTACTAGGTTTATAAGACCGTTAGTATTTAATTGGCTAGCTTATGCCATAATCCAGAGTAGAGCCTTCCTAGTAAATGCTAACTGCACTTGGTACTTTTGTATACGGCTGAGTTATTTAAAAATAAAAGAAGAAGACTAGCTCAGGTAAATACACTCGACTTATTTTCCCTATACGGGCTTGGGATACGGTAAATTATTACCCCCTTGGTCCAAAATGGGGTCAATCGAATGCCCACTTGTGGCTAGTAAACCCCATATTTCGTTTTAATCAGTTTTGTTTGATAAGTTAAACATCAGGGGTTAAATTACCGTGTCCTGGATATCCTCGGCTCAATACATTAGTTATTGGCCACGACCTTAGCACGGGGTGTAGGCATACACCTTTTGATGCTCATATACAATATTCCCAAGACGTTGGGGATAACTCCTTCGTGAGTCCTGAGTGGTGTGTATTTAGTCATGTCTCAGTTTTTGTCCCGGGCCCTGAATGTATTGACAAACATGTGAATCTGATACAAGGTTGCAAGGTCAACTTTCCCAAGTTAATAAAAGATTTTGTGCCGTTTGCACTTAAAATCATTTTAATGTTTCAAAATGAGTCAGTTGGGTGTATTTACCAGCGTAAGCTGAAATATCGTCCAAATGCTAAACTGCAGGTACAATACGAAATAGGTCGGAAGCTGCTCGGTAGTGAATAAGAGGATCTTGCAAATCCTTAGATCTGCGTTAAGTTTGTTTTAATATTCTTTCTTGTACATTTTACGATCCGCCTGTGGATCTTCTATTACGAGCCTGTATATTATTTTGTATTTTTGAAACATTCGGTTGTAATAGTAAATTTACTCCAAGACTTCCGTTGTGCTATGTTTAATTGACAATGATGTTATCAACTTACGTCACGATACTCCCCACCCGGGCCAACCAGTGTTTGGATTTCGGGATTGGAAATCCGGGGTGTGACAGGGTTAGTATCAGAGCCAACGTTTGAGAGAATTAAGCACTATCTTACTTGTGTTTAATCTCAAACTTACAAGCACATTCCTTAGACTTCTGAGTCTTGGCATTAACCTAGGATTACTCATTTCATTATTAAGTTATTAGTATGTTTTTGAATTGATTTTAAACAGGAAATGCCGCCAAAGAGTTAGAGGACGCGGAAAAGGACCCATGAGGGGAGGACCATCCGGCCATGTCCCTTCACATCCACATCACCCGAATCCTTATGAAGATTCGGGGGATTCATGGCCATTTGCCCAACACTCACCTACACATACTCAAAGTTCTTATCATTCTTACCATTCACACCACTCCCACCATTCTCATCATTCTTACCATGATGAGTTTAACCCAAACCAATACCTAAATACCCCTCCAGCTGATCAGAATCAGTTGAATCAGCCTAACCCTATGGACGAGGACTCGACCCGGAGATGCCGCCATCAGGATCGAACACGCATCCTATCGAAATTTCTAGTGATTCCAACTCTTATGCTAGATCACCTTATCAAGGTCCTAATGATTGGGACCAATACTGGGGTCAATTTGCTTTTGCAAATACTCATTCCCACCATTCTCAACCACCTCCCGTGCAGGAAGATGTCCACATGGAACCCGTGGACCAACCCTAACATCCACCTGAGCCGCCAAGGAGGAAACGTGGAGCACGTATGTCGGTACGTATGGGCCAACGGTCGGGTTCGCTACCACCTTTGCCCAATTCTTACCCTGTCATTCCAGAGGACCCCCAAATGGGTGGACCCTCCAATGCTTCGCCTTTGGTGGAACCGACGCCAACACCAGTAGTTCAACAACCACCATCAGGTTATAATAACCCAATCCCAACGTATCTGTATAACACTGGATACGATCCTTTTAACCCAACGACCCCTATCAATTACCAAACACTTTCGCATGATCCTTACATGCAAGCAATCATGCATAATGCACTTTACCCATCTCCTTTCCCACCTACTTACCCACCGACTCGTTATCCAACTTATGGGTACCAGTATCCAGTTATGCCACAACCACAACCACAACCCCCGCCACCACTAGAGGCCATCAATGAGGCCTTAGAAAGAATGAAAGAGATGCAGCAGCAAGCGGAGAAAACGGAGAAGAAGACAAATAAGTTCTTCAAGAAACTCTCCAAATTGGTCAAAGGAAAGAAGGACGAGTGAAGTCTCCTCTATTATATGTAGTCCCTACGTGGACATTGTTATTTCTTTAGTCCCTGTGTGGACAGTTTATTTCATTTTCTAGTATTGTAATTTCTTATAAAAAATTTAATGAAGTATTTTGGAATTATATATATATATATATATTCATCCTTTTGAAAACGAGCGTCTCGATTTTATTCGAAATTTATGCTCTGCGATATAATTCCAAAAAGATCTTAATGGTTTTGATTTAGCCGAGTGGCACAGACCACACATATTGGCAAAATATATATATAAATGATAGTTAAGAACGGAAGGGTCTTCTATCATGATAGTTAAGGGAAGTTATCCTTCTATCTAGAGGTGGTGGACTAGGTTCAAGCCTCTAAGTCATTAAGGTCAATGCGACCGGGACTTATAATCAACCATTAAGATCCTCTTATGTTAACATTCAAGTAATGTGCATACTCGTGGTTGTGTGACTTGAGGAATCACACTAACCTTCAGGGTAATGGACTATGTCCTAACCTAATATAGCCCTTGTGATCTATTTGATCCCGGCTAAATAGCACTTGTAATCTGTTTGATTCCGGCTAAATATCACCAGTGTGGTGATAAAACATCCATTAGAGATGTATTTTATATAGCCCTTGTGATCTATTTGATCCCGGCTAGATAGCCCATGTAATCTGTTTGATTCCGGCTAAATATCACCAGTGCGGTGATAAAACATCCATTGAGATGTATTTTATATAGCCCTTGTGATCTATTTGATCCCGCTAGATAGCCCATGTAATCTGTTTGATTTCGGCTAAATATCACCAGTGCGGTGATAAAACATCCATTAGAGATGTATTTTATATAGCCCTTGTGATCTATTTGATCCCGGCTAAATAGCCCTTGTAATCTGTTTGATTCCGGCTAAATATCACCAGTGGGGTGATGAATAAGACATCCATTAGAGATGTATTTTTATATAAGCTTTTGTGATCTAATTGATCCCGGCTAATATCATTGGTGCGATGATAAAAGAAACATCCATTAAGTGATGTATTACCCATTCGGGTTATGATCTATTCTATATAGCCCATGTGATCTATCTGATCCCGGCTAATAACACCAGTGCGATGATAAATAAAACATCCATTAGTGATGTATGCTATGTACCTATTTTTTTTTACATCCATTTGAGAGACAGGCCTATGTGCCATATTTTAAAAGTCCTTTATGACAAGCCTATGTGCTATACAATCGTCAAATATGACAATGACAGTTGTGACATTTCAATCCCCTGTCTAATAATATACGGACTATGTCCAAATTGTAAATTGCCTATAATGGTCCTATTAAGACCTAGGCCAAATATAGATACTTTAAGCCTAAGGGTTGTGATATTATTCACACTAGTTTAAATTAGGCAATGGATTTTTTATCCAATGTTTAAAGCCGATATGGTTGATATACCATGGCTAAGGCACATTTTATTGGTATTATAGAACCAAAGCTTTGAAGAATGGCTAATTCTAATGAGGTACAAAGTAGCCATCAGAACGTCAACTCTAAGGACGCCGAAAATGTAGCCATAGATAATAATGACTTCCAAGCACGCATTGATGCAGCTGTAAAAAGGCCATGGGTAAGGCCATAGAGAAGTTAAGAGAGTCGAGTGCAACTGCTCTAAACCATTATCAATTACCCCATCTTCTGCTCATAAAGAGAGCTCTGTTCACTCTTCAAATGCGAAGAGTGAACCAAGAAAGACAGACTTTGCTGATAAGTCCCGTTGCTCTAAGGACAGATGTACCTGCAAATATTTCGTCTCCTGTAAGCACCGAGACTTTAATGGGGAAAAAGGAGCCGTAGAAGCCCTGAAATGGCTGGATGAAATGGAGACTATTGTAGACATCAGCGGTTGTGCTGAAAAGGATGTGGTCAAGTATGTATCGCAATCCTTCAAGGGCGATGCCCTAACATGGTGGAAGGCCATGATTCAGTCAACAGGTAAAGTATACCTGTATAATCTGGGATGGTCCAAGTTTATGGACCTTATTAAGGAAACATACTGCCCACCCCATGAGGTGGAGAAAATAGAGACAGACTTCTTGTCTCTTTCAATGAAAAACCTAGACTGTCAAAAATATGTCTCCGTTTCAATTCCCTATCTAGGTTAGTTTCCTACCTAATCACCCCAGAATCCCAACGCATTGCGCGTTTTATCAATGGATTAGCGCCCAAGATTAAGGGCATGGTAAAGGCTGCTCAGCCTAAAACCTATAGGTCTGTTGTAGACCTATCTCTCTCTCACCCTTGATTTAGTAAGGCAGAAGTCGGTTAAGTCTAAAACTAACGGGAAAAGAAAGAGAGAGGAAGGCAACTCCCATAGATTTAATAAGAAAAATAAAGGGAGATTCGGGTTCAAAGGGAACCAAGGCAAGTCGGCCTTGATGCCATTCTGTAAGACATGCAATCGCAGACACTGGGGACAGTGTAATCCTGATCCACAAGCTAGACCTTGTGGCATATGTAAAAGAAGAGGGCATAAGACCCTAGATTGTAAAGATCTTAAGGATGTTGTATGTTATATCTGCAATGAAAAAGGGCACATTGCAACTAGCTGCCCTAAGAATTCAAGGAATAATAATCCGAAGCCTGGAGAGGCAAAGAAGGGGAATGCACGTGCTTTTCGGCTGACTGCTAAGGAAGCTGTTAATGACAATAACGTCATAACAGGTACTTTCCCCATTAACGCTATTTATGCTAGAGTTCTATTTGATTCGGGTGCAGATAAATCATTTGTTGATCATAAGTTTACTAAACTATTAAATTTGCCCATAAGAACTCTAGATAAAATTTATGAGATAGAACTTGCCGATGGAACGATAGAATCCACAACTTCCATTCTTGATGGATGCTCTATATCCATGAAGAATCATTCCATTCCTATCTCTCTTTTACCAATGAAATTGGCGGGGTTCGATGTTGTCTTAGGCATGGATTGGTTATCTCATAACCAAGCCCGCATTACCTGTGATAAAAATCAAAATTAAAACCCCATCTGGTGAAATGATCACCATCCCCGGAGACTCACACTATGGACTGCCAGACAAGGTGTCGTTATTTAAGGCATCCAAGTGTTTGAGAAAAGGCTGTGTTATCTACTTAGCACAAGTAACCATCAATGAGCCTAAACCAAGCATTGAAGATCAACGAGTTATCTCAGAGTATCCCGATGTTTTTCCTGAGGAATTACCAGGCCTACCTCCGGATAGGCAAATAGAGTTTAGAATTGACATCATACCAGGATCAGCACCCGTAGCTAGAGCTCCATATAGACTAGCTCCAACCGAAATGAATGATTAAGAGTTTAATTGGTTGAACTCTTGGAGAAAGGCTTTATTCAGCCTAGTTCCTCACCTTGGGGAGCTCCTATCCTCTTTTTAAGAAGAAAGACGGTTTGATGCGAATGTGCATCGATTACCGAGAGCTAAACAAGTTAACAATTAAAAAGAGATATCCTCTGCCTAGAATCGATGATTTGTTCGACCAACTTCAAGGGGCTAGTTATTTCTCCAAGATTGATCTAAGATCTGGATATCATCAGCTGAAGGTTAGAAGTGAAGATGTTCCTAAAACTGCCTTCAGGACCCGATATGGTCATTTTGAATTCTTGGTGATGCCTTTTGGGCTCACCAATACACCAACAGCATTCATGGATCTCATGAATAGAGTCTGCAAACCATACTTGGATAAGTTTGTCATTATCTTTATAGACGACATACTTATCTATTCTCGTAATCAATCTGATCACGAGAAACATCTTCGGTGCATCTTAGAATTATTAAGACAAGAGAAACTTTATGCAAAGTTCTCTAAATGCGAATTTTGGCTTAGAGAAGTCCAATTCCTTGGACATGTTGTAAGTGAGCGTGGTATCCAAGTGGATCCCGCCAAGATTGAAGCCATAATGAATTGGGAAATCCCCAAGACTCCGTCTGAGATTCGTAGTTTCTTAGGACTGGCTGGTTATTATAGAAGATTCATTGAGAACTTCTCAAGAATAGCCACTCCTCTAACTACCTTGACCCGTAAGAATGTTAAGTATAATTGGGGTCCAAAGCAACAAGAATCTTTTGAGATTCTAAAACACAAGTTGAGCAATGCTCCTGTGTTATGTCTACCTGAGGGTATTGAGAATTTTGTTGTTCATTGTGATGCATCACACACCGGTATGGGTTGTATGCTAATGCAAAATGGCAAGGTAATTGCCTAGGCATCACGACAACTAAGGTGCATGAAAGGAATTATACCACCCATGATTTGGAATTGGGTGCTGTTGTATTTGCACTAAAACTGTGGAGACATTACTTGTATGGCACAAAGTGTATTATATACACTGACCATAAAAGTCTCCAGCATCTGTTCAATCAGAAGAATTGAACATGCGACAACGCTGATGGATGGAAACACTTAATGACTATGATTGCGTGATTCGCTACCATCCCACAAGGCAAATGTAGTTGCTGACGCTTTAAGTCGCAAGGAATGGGTTAAACCCATAAGGGTTAATGCCAAGAGCATTGAGCTCAGAAATAGCTTAAGTGAGAAGCTATTAGATGCGCAAAAACAAGCCCTATTAGAGGCTAATATTCCTAATGAGGGATTAGGCGGATCTATTGATCAATTAACGCCTGGAAAGGATGGTATCCTAAGATTTAATGATAGAATCTATGTTCCAGTCTTTGGAGGACTTAGAGATTTAATCCTCCAGGAAGCGCATAATTCAAGATACATAGTTCACCCGGCGGTGACAAGATGTATCAAGACTTAAAGAAGAATTATTGTTGGATGGGTTTGAAGAAATCCATAGCCACATATGTGGCTAAATGTCTGACGTGTTCGCAAGTTAAGGCCGAACATCAGAAACCGTCAGGACTTTTACAACAGTTAGAAATTCCCACATGGCAATGGGAAATGGTAACTATGGACTTGATTACCAAGTTATCTAAGACCAAAAGTGGAAATGACAAATATGGGTCATTGTAGATAGGCTGACTAAGTCAGCACATTTCTTGCCAATTAAGGAAACATATAATTCAGACAAATTGGCTAAGTTGTACGTGGACAAGATTGTGTCCCTACACGGTGTGCCAGTATCTATTGTATCTGATAGAGATACTAGATATACTTCTCATTTTTGGAAAAGTTTCCAACAATCTATAGGCACACGATTAAACGTTAGTACAGCTTACCATCTGCAGACTGATGGTCAAAGCGAGCGTACCATTCAAACTTTGAAAGACATGCTTCGGGCATGTGTAATTGATTTAGGAGGAAGCTGGGATGACCACTTACCCCGAATAGAATTCTCCTACAATAATAGCTATCATACTAGCATCAAGGCTGCTCCTTTTGAGGCCTTGTATGGGAGAAAATGTAGAACGCCCGTATGCTGGGCAGAAGTTGGGGAAGCCCAACTATCAGGACCTGAGATTGTCCTGGAGACCATGGAAAAGATTGTGCAAATCCGTGATCGTCTCAAAGCTGCCAAAGATAGGCAAAAGAGCTATGCTGACAAGAGGCGTAAACCTCTTCAGTTCCAAGTAGGGGACAAAGTCATGCACAAGGTATCACCCTGGAAAGGTGTGATGCGCTTTGGAAAGAAGGGCAAATTGAGCCCAAGATATATAGGACCATTCGAGATAGTCGAATGTGTCGGCACTGTAGCTTATAAGCTCAGGTTGCCAGAGGAGCTTAGTGGAATTCATGATGTATTCCACATATCTAATCTTAAGAAATGTCTAGCCGATGAGTCGCTAGCAATGTCGCACAAGGATGTGCAAATTGATGAAAACCTAAGGTTCGTTGAGAAACCAATTTCGATCGAGGATCGACAGGTTAAGAAGCTCCGAAGAAAAATGATACCTATAGTAAAGGTTAAGTGGGACGCTTTTAGAGGTCCCGAGTATACATGAGAGGTTGAGTCCACTATGCGACAAAAGTACCCCCATCTTTTTGAATAAAATCTCGAGGACGAGATTTCTTTTAAGGGGGTGAGATGTAACACCCTGTAAAATCGTGTCCAATAATCTAGTGACACATGTTGTATTTTTAAATATAGTCTATTAAGGACCAATAAGGACTAAAGGTGTCAACATGCTCGAACTGAGCCTCCGAGTGACGGTCCGATGTCAACATGCATAAATAACAGCCTCTGAGTGACTGATATGTCAACATACTAGAAATTTGGCCTCTGAGTGACCGTTGTGTCAACATGCCTAGACTCTGAGTGACAACGGAATCAACATGCTTATAATAAGCCTCTAAGTGATCCTTATCGAAGTCCTAACTCTCATATGTTCAGTTTATTGGACGAGAGTGATTAAATCCAATAATATTTAAAAGTTGGATATTGGAGGGATTAAAAGTGCAACATGTTAATTCTTACCTCTGGGTGACCTTTTAACGAACCGAGAGCTCGACAATGTCCGGGCATAATCTCGGGTATGCCAAGTATTGGCTACGGAGGGCTAAAAGTGCCAAAAAGGTATTTAAAAAGGTTTTTGGGAGCTTTGTAAAGTTCAGGGGTCAAAAGTGTCAATTTTTGAAACTAGGCATGGGGCGGTCGCGGCCGCGAGAGACCAGGCCTGGGTTCTCGCGGGCGCGAGAACAGGTCTGCAGCAGAAAGTTTTTGTTTAGAGACCAAACAAAACTCCAAAACCATTAATTAGAAACCATGGCTTCTCTAAACTGCTATGCCACATTTTGGGACACTTGTAAGCTTCTTCTTACACCCCTAAATACCTGGCTTCACCTCCTTTGAGTTCTCCAACTATAAATAGGTGTTCAAGTGCTTCATTTCAAATTGCACATTTCTTATTCACTCTTCTCCCTCCTCTGAAAGTTCCTATCTAAAAGGAGCAATCCAACATAGTTCTTTTGCATCTAGGAATCACTAGTAAGTGTTCCTTCTATGTGCATTTTCGTTTATAGGCTTTTATAACCAAAAGTCAAGTGTTTTACGAAAAACGCTTTGACTTTAGGTTAAGACCATTATGGTCCAGCCATTGTTCGAAATGAACATGGCTAAGTGATCGTAATAAGGTAGGTGTAAATCCCTATAAAGGGCACCTCCTGGAGATCAAATTTGCTAGACCAATTGACGGGTCAAAGTTATGTTATTAAAAAGTCAAACAGACCATTTTTCAGAAAAATCACAAATTGATCTTATATATGTATTGAAACCTGTTTTGACACTTAAACAAGTTGGTAATAATTATTAGAACATGTATGAACATGTTCGACTCGTCAGTTTCAGTTCTAGGGTCGGTTCGCAACCGAAAGTCGTAAAGTTTGACTTCTGCTTTGACTTTCGATTCTGACCCGATTTAGATTAGTTACCTACTGATCTAAAGTTTCATTATGATCATAATATAATGTATCATAACTCTCTAAGGTTATATTACATGATCATAGTCAGAATCTAAGTTTATGCACAAGTTCCATAATTATGCCATCTTTGACCAAAATGTCCTTTTTGCATAAAATAAGGTTTTAAATGGGAATGAACTTGAAAATGAGTTTCCTACTGATATATTATTATAAGTAGGATTATTTGAGATGATAAACTAAGTTATAAACTGAGTTTTCAAGCAAGTCCTTAAATTATGTCGATAAATGACGATTATAGCCCTTGTGGCTTATAAAATAGTTTTAATCAAATCTTCTCAAGGTAAATCACTTACCTACTGATATATTATATTAAATAACATATTTAAAACATTTTAATCTGACCTTAACATCCATTTTCATAAACATTGCAGAAAGACGTCATTTTACGACATAAGCGCCGTTTCGGCGCATAGTATGGTTTTAAACCACATTATTGACCAAGACTTGATACCTACTGATTTTAAAACTTATTTTAAACATATTTATAGTAGGTACGTGTTATAAACTCAGAATCCCAAATAATTTATAAACTATGTGTAAAATGACCAAAATGCCCCTTCGGAGCATAGTTTGGTCATAAAAGATATTTTACACATATAATTGACATCCTACTGATATTATATCATAAATAAAGTATTTTTCCAGAATACTTATAACTATAACATTAAATTTATTCGAGTTCTTTTTATAGGTATATAATTATCGAAACGCCCTTATGAGGCATAATTTCGTTTTAAAACCTCAACGGGCATATAAGTTGATATCCTACTGATATCTTAACTTATTTAAAATATAATGGTATATAGAACTTGCCCATGACTTATCCGGTTGCCCGATATCGCTATTATGCGCACGGTTACGTATATGTAACTATTTTACGAAAATTAACCGAAACGGGTTTAACCTTGTCATTTAAGTTTCAAAATCCAGGATGTTTATAGTTTACCCATATTATACAAGTCAAGGTACTTGTCGGGATTAAACTACATTCTATCCGATCATCGTTTAATCAAGCGTTATACGTAATGATCATGTACACTACTAGGTTTATAAGACTGTTAGTATTTAATTGGCTAGCTTATGCCATAATCCAGACTAGTGCCTTTCTGGTAAATACTATTTGCACTTGGTACTTTTGTATACGGCTGAGTTATTTAAAAATAAAAGAAGAAGACTAGCTCAGATAAATACTCTCGACTTATTTTCCCTATACGGGCTTAGGATACGGTAAATCATTACCACTTGGTCAAAATGGGGTCAATCGAATGCCCACTTATGGCTAGTAAACCCCATATTTCATTTTAATCAGTTCTGTTTGATAACTTAAACATCGGGGGTTAAATTACCGTGTCTTGAATATCCTCGGCTCAATACATTAGTTATTGGCCACGACCTTAGCATGGGGTGTAGGCATACACCTTTTGATGCTCATATACAATATTCCCAAGATGTTGAGGATGACTCCTTCGTGAGTCCTGAGTGGTGTGTATTTAATCATGTCTCGGTTTTTGTCCCGTGCCCTGAATGTATTGACAAACATGTGAATCTGATACAAGGTTGCAAGGTCAACTTTCCCAAGTTAATAAAAGATTTTGTGTCGTTTGCACTTAAAATCATTTTAATGTTTTCAAAATGAGTCAGTTGGGTGTATTTACCAGCGTAGCTGACGTATCGTCCAAAGGCTAAACTGCATGTACAATACGAAATAGGCCGAAAGCTGCTCGGTAGTGAATAAGAGGATCTTGCAAATCCTTAGATCTGCCTAAAGTCTGTTTTATATTCTTTTTGTACATTTTACGATCCGCTTTTGGATCTTCAATTATGAGCCTGTATATTATTTTGTATTTTTGAAACATTCGGTTTGTAATAGTAATTTTACTCCAAGACTTCCGTTGTGCTATGTTTAATTGACAATGATGTTATCAACTTACGTCACGATACTCCCCACCCGGGCCCACTGGTGTTTGGATTTCGGGATTGGAAATCCGGGGTGTGAAAAGGGAGGAGTTTGGCTTTGAGGTGGAGATCTTTCCAACTGTTGTGAGGAAGTAACAACAGTGGTTTCAAGTGGATTTTGTGATACCACAAGGTTAACCTCTAGGATCTCATCTTCCAGATGTGACTTTTTATCAATTTTGGTTTTGGTGAGCTTTTTGGATTTGGATGGTTTCTTTTTGTATTTTTCTGGTGTGGGTTTCACAACACTGGTAGTGGTGTCATGATCACCAGGAGCAGTAGGCTCAGCAACAGAGGTTTAAGCTTGTGATGTGCGCTCATCCAAAATTTTCTCATCCCCCTTTGCTTTTGTTTTAGAAACCTTTGACTCCATATTTTATATTCTAGTAAAAGTTTCAGTTGTAATACTCTTCATCTCAAAAACAACTCATTGTTTAAAATTCTTTTCTTGAATTTGTTTTTGTAGATAATAACTCAAAAGTATAGGATACAAAAGAAAAGTTTTATTTTTGATATTTTATTATAGTTTGCCACCAAGTCCAAAAACAACACCTAGGATAGATTGAAATCAGATTTTGTCAAAATAACATATCCTAAAAATTGAATATTTTGTGGAATCTCATTAAATGAGGTGGTCTTTGTGGAAAGACATGTGAGTAGAGTATGGAAAAAGTATCTCATTTTAGCAGGAAAGTTTGGTTTGTAAATGGTAACACCAGTTAACTGACCCTCATACTCAGCATGTAATTCTTGCTTGCCAAAGGAAGTTTTACCTTCTAGGTCATGTAGACCAAAAGTTGTGGAAATTGAGGATGGGGAAATTTGGACAAGGGTTTCTCCAACCTTGGAAGTGATTGCATATGGCTTCTTCTTTTGGGATTCGACTTTAGCATTTGCCCAGAGCTGTCGGAGTGTATCCACATAAATTGGTGCGTTTGCAAGCATGACGTCTTTTGTACTTTGAGGATATGAGAACATCAATTATTGGATGGAATGAAGTATTATTTTCGGTTTTCTCAAATGTGGGGAGGTAGTTATCTGGGAGTTTGATGTTAAGAGCCATGATCGGAGATGAAAGTGAGGAGTAATGAAGAAGATGAGAGTAATGGAAACCGCTTTAAAGAATTTTGAATTCGAGACGGCAAGTAAAAAAGCTATTTTTGGATGGAACAGTGATATATAGAGGGAAAAAGTGAATGCTGACGTGGCAGCGGTTTCAAAGATCCGATGCTAATCATCTGTCCACATGTAATCTCTAATGGATAATGGATGATAGTTGTTAGGGAAACCGCTATTGGGTACTAGTAGTGGTTGAGAAAAGTGGTCATGAACAGTGGAGACTTTACTCTATTAGAGGATAGATATCAGTGGATAAGGCAAAACACTGGGTTAGCCCATCAGTGGATGTGAACAGTGGATAAGGATAGCAGAGGTTACATTTATCAGTGGATATATTTTAAAAGTCAAAACAGAGGTTTTTAAGAAACAATGGTTTGGAACAGACTTTAGTAATTATTGAACAATTTCAATTTTAGCTACTTTTAAGAATAATTTTTTTATTTTTCTGAAAACATTTTAATGCTTTTTATTCATGGAAAAGAAAAGTTTGCTTTTAATCCATGTTAAGCATGCCAATCCTAGATATCAAGCTTTCAAAAGTAGATGTATCTAAAGGTTTTGTTAGAACATCTGCTAGCTAATCCTTAGTTGGAACATGATGCAGAGAAATCAAACCTTTTTCAGCCTCAACTATTGATGTTGAAACTGCAACTTGCTTTTTGCTTTGCCAAGAAACTAAGCAATTGCCTAGAAATTGACAACCTCCTAAACTTGACTTTCTTGTGGCATGGCATCCAGCAAAGTCACTATCTGAGTAACCTGAAAGCTCAATATTCCCATTACAGGATATCAAATACCAAGTGTGGGAGCACCTTTTATGTATCTGAATATCCTTTTCACAGCAAGAAGATTTGACTTCCTAGGTGCTGACTGGGATCTGGCATAGACACATGTAGCAAATATGATATCTGGCCTATATGCAGTTAGGTATAATAAAGACCCAATCATGCTTCTATAAAGAGTTTGATCAACGAAGTCATCTTTGTCATCAATAGTGACCAACTTTGATGTAGCCATAGGTGTACTACATGGTTTACAATCATTCATATAAAATTTGGTAAGTAGTTCTTTGACATACTTACTTTGATGAATGAAAGTACAATTTTCAATTGCTTAACTTGGAGACCAAGAAAGCATTGGAGTGTCACCCATAGCACTCATTTCAAATTCTGTTGTCATGAGTTCTCTAAACTCTTTACACATAGCATTGCATATGGATCCAAAAATGATGTCATCCACATAAATTTGGACAAGCATCAAATCCTTTCCTCTCCATTTTAAGAACAAATTTTTATCAATTTTACCTCTTCTAAAGCCTATAGATAAGAGAAAGGTGGAAAGAGTTTTATACCAGGCTCTATATGCTTGTTTCAAGCTATATAAAGCTTTGTTTAGCTTGTAAACATGATCTGGATAAAAGGCATCTTCAAAACCAGGGGGTTGGCATACATATACCTCTTCCTTGATCTTGCCATATAGGAATGCACACTTGTTATCCATTTGATACACCTTGATGTGGTGGTTGGTAGAAAACAAGCTGATGGCCTCCAGTCTTGCAACAGGAGTAAAATTTTCATCATAATCAATGTCTTCTTCCTGTCTATAGCCTTGAACCACAAGCCTAGCTTTGTTTTTGACAACAATGCCCCTTTCATCTGTTTTGTTCTTGAAGACCCATTTTGTGCCTATGGGACATACATCCTGAGGCAATGGTACAAGTTCCCATACTTTTTGTCTTTTGAACTGTAGGGGCTCTTCTTGCATGGCCTCTACCCAATTGTTATCTTTTAGTGCCTCTTGGTACTTGATAGGTTGTGTGAGTGATAGAAAACCAGCAAAAAGATAAATGTTTTGGGATTGACTTCTTGTGAGAACCCCTTCATTGATGTTGCCAATAATTTGGTTAGATTGATGGTTTTTAAGGTAGATTAGATCTCCCTTATATGGAACAATGACATCTTGAGGTGAGGACTGCAGACGGGAATCATCTAAGCTATTTGAAGAGTCAACATCTTTTTGAAATAGAGGTGGAGGTATAGGTGGAATAGGGGTAAAGATGGGTTGACTTTCGTTCACAGAGAATGGACTTTTGTCAACAGAGGTTTGACTGGATGAGCTGGCTGAGGTTTGAGGATCAACGACTGTAGATCCAGCAGTGGCAAAGTTTTCACAGTTGTTAGTAACATCTTTTGCTCTGGTGGATGAAATGACTTTGTATTGCGGAATCACAATGTCATATCCATAATCTTGATGTGAAGATTGTTGTGTATCTGCATTGTTAGTCTTGATAAACACGTCTTCAAATGTAAATTTATCTGAATCTAACACTTCAGCTGGATTTGTTGGGATTTTTAATGAAGAAAGTTCATTGAACTTTACATTCAAGGTCTCTTCCACACATCTAGTCCTTGAGTTAAAGACTCTATAGGCTTTAGCAGTGGTTGAGTATCGCAGAAAATAACCACAATCTACTTTGGCTGCAAATTTTGAAATTGAATCTTTTAAGTTTAGAATGAAACATGGGCAGCCAAAGATTTTGAAATATGAGATTAGAGGTTTGATCTTGTATAGAATTTCATAAGTAGTCTTTTGATGCCTGGGTTAATTAAAACTATGTTCTGTACATAGCAAGCAATGTTTACAACCTCTGCCCAAAAAGACAAGGGTAAACCTGAGTCTGCAAGCATTGTTATAGCAGCTTCAATCAAAGTTCTATTTTTCCTTTCAACCACCCCATTTTGTTCTGGTGTCCTTAGGATGATGTATTGCCTAACAATCCCTTTTGACACACAGAAATCATCCAACTCCTTATTTTTAAACTCTCTCCCATTGTTACTCCTAAAGACTTTTACTGACATGTCAAATTGCTTTTGTTTTACAAAATGTTGCAAAATACCTGCAGTCTCATATTTGGAGTGCATGAATTAGGTCTATGTAAACCTTGAAAAATCATCAACTAGGACAAGACAATATCTCTACTTTTTAAGACTCATGATTTTTACAAGGCCAAACAAGTCCATATGTAGCAATTGCAAACACTAACTTGTTTTAGACTCTTCAATTGATTTGTATGAACTTTTATGTTGTTTAACTTTTAAACAGGAAACACAATGTTCATCACAGGTGAATTGTTTTGAAGGAAGACCTCTTACAAGACCTTGTTTGGAGAGTGTAGTGATAGTTTTAAGTCTTCTATACCATAGTTCTGTCTCTTTGCTAGAAGCAACTGAGAACAGACATGCATTGGACATTGGATTATCTTTCAACATATCAACTACATACACATTGTCACTCCTGTAAGCAACAATTTGTGCTTTACTCTCAGCTATGATTTGATCAATCTTTTTAACCACTTCTGGCCCAACAATCTGACAAGTTTTCTTAGTGAAGAATGACCCATAGCCTTTGTCACTATACACTATAAAGATTAAATTTCAGATTGTCAATAAGATTGACATGTTCAAACTTGAGTTTCCTAGCCTGGACTGTTCCTGACCCTAACACCTTCCCTTTTGAATTGTTACCAAATGATATATCACTCCCTTAATGTGCCATTAAATCTTTAAGTAGGGCTCTACATCCTGTCATGTGCCTGGAGCCTCCTCTATCTACATACCATAAACTATCAAGGCAAGTAGAAGCTCCCTCCACATTAGTAAACAATTAGTTTAGGTGAGTTTCCAAAGCCAGGATGGCTTTGGATGGGGTCATAGACATTCTAGCCTTAAGTCCAGGAATATGATCAGTGTTTTGAACAGATTTTGATAACATCTCATGTGAACCATTTCCTATCAAATGATCATAACCATGAGGATGCCTGTTAATTTTTGGTTTTGGTGGTCTTTTGTAGACCTCATAGCCAAGTGGTACACTCTTGTAAGCAGGTTGGCCATCTCATCTTGGAAATTTATTTGTTGTTAGTGCATCAGTTACCTGAACCTTTCTGGGAGCAGAGATTTATTCAATTGTTTAAAATTCTGTTTAGTCTTTTCTTTTCTTGACTCTCAAGTGTTTTAAATTTATACTCATTTCTTTTGACATCAAAATTTTTAAGATAAACACACTCTTGAGTTCTGTGGTTTGTTCTGCTACAGATGGTGCAATTTGGTGAATCAATGATCACACTTGTTTTGTTTATATCATAGGCTTTTAGAAGAAAATAGTTTTTAGTGACATGATTCTTCTTTTCAAAAAAAATCACAAAACAAGTTTAATATTTTCTCTTTTTTCTTCCCTTTTTCTGCTTTTTTGTCAGCACATGTTGTAACATCTGCTGGAAGATCTTTTAAGGGAATGATCTTGACTTGAGGTGTCTTTAAACCTTCAATGTTTGAAAAGTCCATTGGCTTAAAGTTGTCAAGAATGTCACACTCATCTGACTAGGTAGGTTTGAATTGATATTTTTCTAATTTCCTCAAAAGTTGAGGATTCTGCTGGTCCTTCTAAAACAATTTTCTTACCATTTGGTGAACTTTAATTTCTTGACCAGCCAAATTTGTTGGAATATTTTCAACCAACTCACAATCATTTACAGCAGTGTTTTGGAAAACTTGGTCATGTTTTTTAAAACCTCCACCAAATTTTACATTGCTTTTGATTTGTGTTTCTAACATTAGCTCATAACTTTTGTAGGATTCTACCCACTTTTCACAAGTAATTTGGGTAGATTCAAGCTCCTTTTTACAATTTTGATATTTTTTTATCATAGTTTGGAGTTGATCCTTGGTTATGCTAGACTCATGTTTGAGGCTAATGATTTCAGATTCTTTTTCAAACAGTTTAGATTTTAACTCTTTAGCAAGTTTTTCAAACTGAATTCTTATCTAATTCTAAGGTTTTCATTTACCTCTTTATGTTGGCAAAAGCAATAATACATTTATCTGAACATAGGTCTTTAAGACCTGAGGTGTACCTTAGTAGCAGCCATCATAGCACAGTCACATTCCCCTTCATAAACACTAGTTTCCCATGGTCTGACACTGAGATCACAGTTTCTTCACCAACCTTCTCTTCTGAAACATCTGCCACAACATTATCACAAACATTATTCGAATTTAACACTACTTCCTTAGACTCGTCCCCTTCAAGTATAGTGTCTAGTGCCATGAAACAAAAATCATCATGTTTCTTTTCAGTATCAGCAACTAGAGCAAAATTCTCATCAGTCAGTTCTTCAAGTAAGCTACTCCAATCAACAAAACCTTGTGTAAAGAAGCTTTGTTGACTTGTCTCTGCTGGAGTAGAGGTTTGTGTAACTTGTGGTGCAGGTTGCACTTGAACCTGAGGACTTGGGGCTTAAACATATGTTATCTGAGGAATAGTGGTTTGGACATACTGAACTGGAACAGTGGTTACAGGGTGTGCAAAATGAGCAGTGTTTTGCATATGAGGAGCAGGGGTATATTGGGAATAATGGACAGTGTTTTGTGTGTTTTGAGATCTAGGACTTGGGTATCTGATAATTAGACTATTTGTTTGACTACTACACTCCCTAGCAAAATAACCTAGCCTGTTACACTTGTAGCATTTAATCTTTGACTTATCCAACCCAACTTTTAACCCTCCATGCAACCCTGGAAATATTCTACCAGTTCTTTTATAGAACTTGCTGGTCCCAACACTCAGCAATGCCGGTTGGTGTAATATGTCCATTTCTTCTAAACAATTGGATCAGAATGTTGAAGATCCTAGTTCAAAAGATAAGTTGTTAGAAACTTGGTTCTCCCCATTTGCAGCAAAAGCAAAATTGGGTGAGCAAGAATCAGAGTTGAAATTCCCACCAGATGTTATATCAATAAAATGATCATAGCTCTATTCCTTGCTACTACCAAAGGTTTCTTCTTTACCAAAAAATGTATTACTACCAAAGGAATAGTCATCAGCCACTTTCCCTGACTCTTGTAACTTCTTTTTCTTGGTTAAGCTCTCTCTCAGAAGTAAGAAGCCTACCATGAAGCTGAGTCAAACTTATCTCTTTAAAACCAATAGAATTTTTGGTTACAAAGAAAATAGTGCCATTTGTCTGGTAGTGATCTAAGAAATCGACTATTCAAAGTAGAATTTGCAAAATTAACATCTACCAGTTTTAACTCACTAATTAGACAACTGAACCTTTCAAATTGTTGAGTTAATGATTCTCCTTTCACATGACAAAATGTTTCATACTATTGGTTCAAAACTTCTCTGTTATTTTCAATAACTTCTTTAGTGCCACCGAATTGTTCTTTTAGAGCATCCCATAGCTCCTTTGCACTGTTGCAATGCAATAGGCCAGCATAGATATCATTAGGCAAAGAAGTTGCCACGATACTAAATGCCCTTGCATCTAGCTCAATTTTCTGAAAATCTTACTCGGAGTAATGTTTAGGAATCTTTGGAACTTGAACTTTTGGGTCTTCGGCACTCGGTACCATCGGAACATGTGGTCCGAAGATAACCGATTTCCAGCAAACCGTATCCTATTGTTCAAGTATGTGACCCATCAGACGTTGCCAGATGGTGTACTCCGATCTGACAAGTATCGGAGGTTTGTACATGGTGCCACTGTTGTGTGGATCTTGTGGATTTTGAGACATTCTGATTGTTTACAGATAGGTTTTTGTTTAAAATTTTTGAACGGAAATAAACTTTTACTCTGTTTTCAATACAAATAAACAAACGATTTAGCAGTAAGAGCTGACAAGTCTATATCAAATTGATTGTTAAATCAAATTTGAACGACCAAGCACTGATACCAATTGTTAGGATCTGTATTTGATATTGATGTGATTGTTTAGTGAAATCAATGTAAGAAGATAGATAATCAATGATACAGTGTAGCGGAATTGTGTAAGCTTCGAAATCACAACAATAGAAAAATTGTTTTCATTAACATGCTTTTGTATAATCACGTATGCATGCATTTACAAACTCCCCTTCAGCCTAAGATCACTCTAATTTGTTCATACGGAATGTGTAAAAGAAAAGTGATAGATAGAACAGTACAGGCACTGTTCTATTTATAGTACATTTCAAACCACTAAGCATCTTTGGCTAACGTCACTATGAAAGTGACATTTAACAAACTAAACAAACTCTAAACACTGCTAGACCTAAACACTGTTACATTAAAATACAATACAAAGTCTGTTGATAACTACTGCTAAGATATCCTCTGTTGGTCTCCAGCAAACCTTTGCCATAACAGCTCTTTGGTTCTATATCAGATTTTGTCTCTAACAGACCTTTACTTCTAGGAGAGCTTTATCCTAGCAGATCTTGTGAGCAGTTCTTTATTCCCAGCAGATTATGAAGGATCAGATGTTATAGATTGTTTTGGCTTTTCAATCACTTGTTCTTTTATAGGATTCAATAGATCCAACATGACGTGGCAACTTATGTGGCTTTTTTGTTGACGTAGCAGGTGACGTGGCAAATGACGTGACATTTTTATGACATGGCAACTGATGTGGCAGGTGATATGGCATTTTTAATGATGTGGCAGCTGACATCAGTTAACTGGGTAAGGGTTTAATTAGTTAGGGAGTGTTATCGGCCAATAAGTTGAAAGTTGGAGTGCTGATGTACAAATCGAAAATTAGGAATGTTATCGGCCAATTGGTGAAAGTTGGGTTCTTTAAATCCAATATCCCTTAAAAATTCGGGGTATTTTATCAGGTACTAAAAAAGAGGTATCGTATAATTGGATCCGGGTATAGGGTATGACTAGAGATGCACTAACCGGTTAAAATACCACAACCGGTTATGGTGGTTAATTTCAATTTTTTTACTTTAACCGGTTCGGTTCAAAACCGGTTATTTTCAGGTAATTAAATCGTTTTTTTTTTTGTTTTTTTTTTTTGAAATTTTCAATTATTTTTCCTGGTCAATCGGTTAAAAAACCGGTTCCTATACTAAATCTCTATTACCCTTACTAACCGACAGTTATAATTAACCACTAATCGGTTAATGTTCTACCGATTAATAACCAGTTGCTGTTAATTAACCGTTTTCCCACCTCTAGCTATGAACATTTACGGATATTTTCAGGTATAAATTGGGTACGGTTTTGGTACGAGTAGTGGCGAAGCTTGAGATTTCCGACCGGGGGGCGGAAGTCACCGGACCTAAAAATTTCAATAAAACCAGGGGGTCAAAAACGTATATACCCAAAAATTTATATACGAAACTACATACTTTCCACTAGTGAGCGAAAAGTTCGGGGGTCGGCCGCCCTCTCCCGCCCTACTTAAGTTGTGCCCATGGGTACGAGTATTGAACATAAAATGTATATACACCCTATCGATACCCTATAGATAGAGTTGAGTTCAATTACGATTATAAAATACTTGGTTTGAAGTTTTTTTTCTGAAATCTGGATCCAGGTAAGGTTTTCTTTTTCTCACCTCAATGTTCAGAATTTTAGAATGAGAATATTAATTAATGGCCCATATGTAATAAATAAAATGGGCCTAAACATTCCAACCCCAACAGCCCAGCCCAGCCCAACTTAAATTTTAAGTTTCAACCTTTACTATAATCTCCGGCAAAACACCGTCGCCGTCATCTCCCTCAACTCAAGGTGCGCTTCTCTCTCTGACACACACACTCTAAGTTACATATCTGTGTATTCTTTGGGATGTAATAATTCACCATGCGGAAACGTTATGATGGCCATTTCGAAATTGAAAATGAAGGAAAATAAAATCCCCATTTTTTGTATGGATTGATTTTTAATTCATGTTTGCATTCACCCTATTTGTTCTATCTGTACTTGGTTATGTCAGCTATGAAGTCAGGGGTGAGCAGAAAACTGAAACAACTGAACCGTAACTAAATAACCAATGAAACTGAACCAAAACAAAAAACCAACGATTTGATTTTTGAATTTTAGTAACTGAAAATTTCAGTTTGATTTTCGGATAATCATTTTCAATAACTGAAAAAAACCGAATTGAAACAAAAAAATATATATATATTTTATGATTAATTTTAAATGTTTAACCCATTCTCTTAGAAATTATTAATTTTATTTTAGAATATTAAGTATTTATAATAAAAACATTAATATGCTTATTTTAATTGAGAAGATTTATTTATTGCTTATAACAAATAACAAAATTTAATATATAAATTACATAATATTTAAAGTATTATAAAAGATAATGTCTTAAAAATTTTGAAAAACATGAAAATAGATTAGAAGGTTAGGTTTATATGAACATTATTAATTAAAATGTTAAATATGATAACTTAAAAGGAAAAATATAACAAAAATTCTTAAATTTTAAATTATACTTATTATTTTTGAATCTTACATAATTTTGTTTCAAAAACCGAAACAACCAAAAAACCGAACCAAACCGATGATAATACCGAAAAAACCCGAAACAGAACGGTTTCCAAAAACCGAAACCCGACATTTCGGTTTTGGTTTTGCCTAAAAACCGAACCAAACTGTGCACACCCCTAGTATTTATCACATAAAAAATAATGCACACCAACTGTTTAGGGGCGGATCTATATTAAAACATTGGGTTCCTAGAAACCCAGTCGGTTTGAGTTTTTAAGGAAAACTTATACAAAAATTTGAAAAGGAACCCAAAAATAAATTATGGGTAAACCCATAAACAAAAATCTTTAGTGTTCCGTTCGTTAATATCACTATTTATAAACTAGACATCCCGAGAATCCCATTTCATTATATCTTGCTTTTTCTTGTTCTATTTTTTGGTTCCTTTTTTATTTTTAAGGAACATTGGATTTTAATAATCCTAACTATTCGCCGATGGCCGCCAACAGTTCCAACTTCAAAAATAAACACTGGCAGTCCCAACTATTAACATATTGATCTCCAATGACCCTGACTAACAGAACCCTAATGTTGTTAGTTTTCGGTTGCCGGAAAAACGTTTTTCGCCTAAAAACTCATTTTTGGCCGGAAAACTCAACATTTTCGTCCCAAACCTCTTCCTAACCTTATTACGGACCTTTAGGAACCTTTTTCTAGTAAAAGCTCCGGTTATAGAAGTCGTGCGGAAAACTCCTTTTTCGTTAGAATTTTTTTGGCAGGAAAACTCAACATTTCATCCCAAACCTCTTTGTAACCTTAGTTCGGACCTTTAGAAACCTTTTTCTGGCCAAAACGGTTTTCTAGCAACCGGAGACGGACGGCGTTAGGGTTTTGTTAGTCAAGGTCCATTGATGGCCAATATGTCAATAGTTGGGACTGTCGGCAGTGCTGCAGAAATCGGCCTAGGCGGTCGATTAATCGGCGCCTAGGCGGTAATCGGATGTCCATCGCCCAGAAATAGCCAAATAGGCCAAATTAGGCGGTAATGGTCAAACTTGGTCAAAAATCGCTTTAGATCGGCCTAGTCGGTTAAGTATGAGGTCAAAACTAAATCAAAATGAGTTGAAATCGGAAAAGTACAGTCAAATTAGAACAAGTTCTTACCTTTACTAGAACCTAAATCCGATCTGCACTTGTCTCCAATGTGCAAAATCAAACAATATTGAAGAATTAATCAACTAGAAGAAGCGAAATTGGTTATAGAGTATGTGTTTTCTTGTTGTGTCTGATGAAAACGATGGAGATGAGGAAGAGGCGGCTTATGATGAACGTGGGTGGGTATTAGCTTATATTAAGTTTGGGTATTTTGATATTTAGCCCCCTTTATCTTTCACTAGTTTACATGTGGTTCCTAAACTTGTAAAATTATATATAAAAAGTATAAAATTAACTACATATTTATAAAAAAATGTAAAATTAGACATAAAAGTCCCATCCGATTAATCTCTAGGCGTTACCTCACCGTCCGACTAGCGCCTAGCGATCTTTACAACACTGATTACCGATGATTATTTTTAAAGTTGAGACTCTTGACGGTCAAGAATAATTAGGATTATTAAAAGGGATAATCACGAAAATAGCCTTGGAATGGTCAACTTTACCAAAATAGTCACCTGACACGGCTCTACGAGCCGTTTCAATATGCTAAGACGACTTAAAAAAATCATTTCAAGTCAACCAACCCATGATTGCCACGTGTCCAGTTGAGCCTTTTCAGTGTGGCTTGAGCCCTTTCAGTGTGGCTTAAGCCCTTTCATTGTGGCTTGAGATCTTTAAGTGTAGCGGCTTGGCTTAGCTTAAGATCTTTCAACACGGCTTGAGATCTTTCAACATAGTTTAAATATAACGGAAAATTAAAAACATAAACGAATAATTAAAAATATAAACGAATAATTTAAAAAAAAATCTCAATAAAATTTGAGAACTTGAAAATCTCAATTAAAAAAATCTGAAAGTTTTAACTTGAAAATAAATGTAATTTTATAAATGTAATTTTTATACTAAATAATAAAAAAATATAACTTTAAAAACTCGTGTATCGTACGAGTTGAATAAATGAATTACACGGGTACAATACACGAGTTTTTTTAAAGATATTACTTTTTTACAATACACGGGTTTTTTTAAAGATATTACATTTTTATTATTTAGTATACAAAATTACATTTATTTAACCCGTGTAATACACAGAGTTTTTAAAGTATAACTTTTTAAATTATTTGGTATATACAATTACATTTATTCAACTCGTACAATACACAAGATTCTTAAATATATAACTTTTTAATTACTTAATATATAAAATTACATTTATTTGACACGTGTAATAAACGAGGGTTTTAAAGTTATATTTTTATTATTTAGTATAAAAATTACATTTATTTAACTCGTGTAATACACGGGCTTCTAACCTAGTAATTTTTTATTTTCAAGTTAAATATTCTTTATTTTCAAGTTAAAACTTTCAGATTTTTTTAATTGAGATTTTCAAGTTCTCACATTTTATTGAGATTTTTTTAAATTATTCATTTATATTTTTAATTATTCGGGTATATTTAAACTATGTTGAAAGACCTCAAGCCGTGTTGAAAGTTCTCAGGCCGTGTTGAAAGATCTAAAGCCAAGCCAAACCGTTACACTGAAAGATCTCAAGCCACACTGAAAGGGCTTAAGCCACACTGAAACGGCTTAAGTCTATGGTTTAAAGGGCTTAAGCCACACTGAAAGATCTCAAGCCATACTGAAACGGCTTAAGTCTATGGTTGATACGGCTCAAGCCACACTGAAACGGCTCAACTGGACACGTGGCAATCATGGGTTGGTTGACTTGAAAAAATAATTTAAATCGTATCAGCATATTGAAACGACTCGTAGAGCCGTGTCAGGTGACTATATTGGAAAGACCATTCCTTGGGTTATTTTCGTGATTATCCCTTATTAAAATCTAATATTTCATAAAATGTAATAACGAATAATTGTGAAACCCATTTAGGGTTTACCTAAAAACAAAATTGCACAGGTGCGTTCCAGCCTCTTGCTTCCACCCTCGACAACATCGCACAGCTTGCACTCCAGCGAACCGAGCGGCCGCTGCTCCTCCACCGACGGCCGTGTGCGCTCCTCCTCCGACCTTTCTAGCAGCCGAATCCAGTTTCCACCACTTCAAATCTTTATCACACTCTCATTCTCTCAGGTGTGTTAACTGAATAATTGTTATAATCTGTTGTTGATATCATCTTAAATTGTTAATTACTATTGTCTTGTGTTTTAATCTCTTAAACTTAGATTCTTTTGTTGTTAATTTTTAACTTTGAATTTCGCCATTTAGGGATGTTATTTTTTAACGTCATTTGTTTTAATCTGCATCAGTGATGTTAAATTGTAATAATTGAATGGGTGATAGGATACATGAACGATTCTTGCATTTGTTACATTGAAAGGTAATTCTTACAACAAGTTTCAGTCGAGAGTGTAATGCAACGTTTTCATCTCGAAGGGAACAACTCTAGATAGTTTCCTTTATTCGTAAATGTGTTTTTAAATTTCTAATGACAATGTTCTTTTAATTATAGTATCGTATTTTTATTATGTGTCTGATCTGAACCGTCGAACCGACCTGATTTTTTTTATGTTCAGTCATATGAAATAGGAACATCTAGAAAAGTGATCCCAGTGAAAAAAATTCTTAGACCCGTCACTGCAACTGTTCGACCATATGTCTTCATCTTTGGATCCGTTATTTAAAGTTTAGAAATTATAGGCACAAGTTTTCTGCAACGTGGACTGTGATTGTGTATTTCTCATTTACCATATTCTTGTTGCATATTTGGTAATATAAGCACGAAATTAACTACTCTGTGTAATGAAATTTGCAATGTTTGATCTACCTGGATGGTAAAATAGGGGTTCGGGTGTGCTTTGTGGATTTAATTAAATTGGGTGAAAATCAGTAAATAGTGACAAAGTTTTAATATTTTGTTCCGTTAAAGTCGGTTAAACTTCATATAACTTCAAAAACCACTCAAATTTCAATATTCTACGATTTTTGTGAAATTTTCATATTTGATTCAACTGAGGGACCTAAGTTGAACAGTTATACAACTTGGTTACTATTTATTATCGTTGTTAGCAATAATGGGGCTGCAAGTTAGTAATTGTAACATGAACTTTGTCAAATGATTACAATCCTGTTTAAATGTAATAATTGTTGAGATCTTTTTTTGTTAGACATTTAAACTATGAGCTCCTCAAGCTTAAGAAGCTTGTTAGCGCAAGCAGCAGTTAGAGGAGTAGCAGAAGCAAGGGCACACGTATTTGGTCATGTGCTTAATCCAACTGGTCAAAGATCATCCCATAAGATTTTACGCAAGAAGTTCATTGGAGAAAAAGTTGCGTCATGGTATCCGGATGACATCCAAAAAGAGGACCCTATGGTTGTGCAACGCAAAGAACAAGAGTAACCTTCCCTTCATCCTCCTCTCTCTCTCTCTCTCTCTCTCTGTAGACTGAACTTCAATATATATATACACACACACACACACACATGCACACACACATGTTGAGGTGGCAATTTCGACTAGTTTACTTATGAATGGATCGATCTGGGATATGTTTTTTTATTTCAAAGCGGGTCAAATGGTTGCTGAATAGCTAAAAAGGAAATACGTCAAATGGGTTGGTCGTACCTGTTATGACCCGTTACTCAACCCTCCTGATTAACCCATCTTGCTACCTCTATTTGTATGCAAAGACGTCTATTTTTGAAAAAAAGAAAATTTGCTATGACATACTAATCTGCTAATTTCTAAAGCTGCAATGTAGGAAAGAGATTTCTAATGCATATTCAATAGAAGTTTCTATACATAATAAGACATGTTTTACCATCCTTGAATGAAATATTATGCTTTCTTGCTCGAGTTAATTACGGTAATTGCTTATTGCTGTTATATATGAATGACTGGATATACGATTATCTCACATTTGAAATTTTATTAGCTAAGCTAACTATAATCTGATAAACAGATATTAGTCTATCATATAGGGGTGTTCAGAATTCGATTCGCATTCGAAAAATTGTAAATTCAACTCAATTTGAATTCGATTAAAAATGTTCGAATTCGAGTTGATTCATATTCGAGTCCAGTAATCGAATACAAATTTATGATTTTCAATTTGATTCGATTCAAAATTCGAATTCATTTTATATATATTTTTAATATATGTATATACACACGTATAACTTCTAAACTTGGCCAAAGTATGCACTACCTCCATAAGTGATATTTATTATTCATAATATTAAATGGCTTATACTACTTATTTCCAATTTTTTACCTAACTTAAATTGCTACCAATAACCAACCTATCTTCTAAATTTTGGTGTGTTGACCTCTTGATAGTTAATTAATTTTGCAGATTATTATATTTTATGTTGAATATAATTATTTGTAGTAGTTTTAAAATTGATAGTAAAATAATTTATTGTTTAGGGTGAATTTGAATTAAATCGAATTTATTCGAATTCGGTTCGAAATTCGAGTATCAAATACTAATTGAATACGAATTCATGTAAAAAAAAATTCGAAAAATTCTATTTGAATAATTCGAATATTCGTTATTCGATTCGATGAACACCCCTACTATCATACTTTCAGAGTTATTAGCTAAACTAACTGTAATCTACTAACAACGATTTGTTTGCCCTACATATGAAACTTTTTTAACTTAAAATTTCCCCTCCACGATTATGTTCATAGGTTGAATGCTTACTGTTTTTATCGCGTTTTTGAAGATGGTAATAAGCACTTAAATGAGTAATTTGTCACTTTAGATAGGCTATGCTTCTTACTGCGTATACATTTTTGATATATTTCGAGAAATATTTTATAGGTTTCAAATTCATCTAAGCTTTAAGCATCAATGCAACAACTCATTTCTTTCACTTCATTATATGGTGAAAATGAAAGATCATTTTAAGCTTTTTACAACCGTACTAAGTCTCTATCTCCCTTTGGATCCATCATTCATCATCTCTTTGTGTTTATATCTTTTTACGTTTGCATACAACTGCATTTATAGCGACCCAAACATCAATAGGAGATCAGGGTAGATAAAAGGGAAAGGAAGGGGTATATACAACCGAGTTATTGCTGAAGAAACCATTGTAGAAAAACAGAAAGTGAGATACTGAGATTTAGATATGTAGTGATCAAAGTTGATATCCTACAAATGTAATTACACAATGGTGTTAATAGATGTTTATCCATTTTTAGTTGGCGGTCAACGTATGGACTTTAGACTTAGGTTTAAATGTCACACTTTAAAAGTGAAGACCTTTGTTTTAGGCGGCTCCTTTTCAGGGAAGAATGTGATTCTTGTCAAAAGTAGTTACTTCAATGCAAGCCGAAATGGGTCAAGCCAGGGGCCAGAGTAACCCACCAACAAATTGTAGTCTTTTCTAAAGTTTTATAATAGTAAATGCATTATATATGTTTACAAAACCTATATTTTACAAAAATAATAATCTGTTATTTTTAATATAATGATTTGAAAAGTTTTAGCATTTCATTATCCTTTGGGTGACTTTTGACCAGTTTTATTTTATAATTCTCTTATTTACCCATTTGACCTGTCAAAATAAAGCATAATGTTTAAATTGACTTAATGATTGTTAAACGGGTCGAAAAAGTTCCCAACTTTTTGGATAATATTATTGGTAGTCTGTTTGACAATTTATATCATATGTTTACTTCTCAACATAACAAATAATATACATGTGGTTAAGTACTTAAGTTTTAAATTTAAACATGTTACTTTACCGACGTTTTGCAGGCGTTTATCAAAACTTGAAATGTTGAAGCGTCGTGGCAAGGGACCGCCGAAGAAGGGACAAGGAAAGAAAGCTCAAAAACGTAATAAATAGACATCAAGCCTGTTTCTTTCAAGTTTCTTTTGACCTACAGAACTAAAAGGCTGTATTTTAATTTTTTCAAGTTGTTGGATCTTGTTAATGATAGCGTAAAGCTATTGATTTTGAATAAATGCATTTGTTAACTGCCCAATCAATGCCATGTTCACAAGTGATGTGAGAGATAAAATGGGTAGGCTAGAGGCGACCCAGTAGCGTAGTAAGTGGTGTCACCATGATACGTTCGAATGTCCGAGAAGTTTGTTGTGCCGGGCCGGGTCATGTTAACAAGAAATGCATATGGTAATCACAACCCATTGACCTGCCAAATTGCCACTGGGATGAGAGTTGACAAACAAAAAAATGTGTCTAATTTCAGATTCGTTGTGAAACAACGGTCTGTTAGCCACAATAATATATATATATATATATATATATATATATATATATATATATATATATATATATATATATATAAACATGAGAGCTAGACTATGAAATCATGTAGAGAATAAAACATGGAGAATTTTTATTCATTATCTAACATCATATACAAATGTCATTATATATAGGCACTCTTCATTAGTACAATAGTAAATAAGAGAAAGGGGTTAATCTAACATCATATACAAATGGCATTATATATAGGCACTCACATTAGTACAATAGTAAATAAGAGAAAGGGGTTATGTATGTGGAAAGTCACTACATAATGGATGCATTCATAGAGAGGGGTTATACATGTGGAAAGTCATTACATAATGGATGTATTCATAACACTCCCCCTTGACTATCCACATAATGGAATACTATTCTTTAATACGCTTAATGATGTTGCCTCATTAAAAACCTTGCTAGGAAAACCCAATGGGACAAAACCTCAACTAAGGGAAAAAGAGTGCAATGTGTATTGTCTCCCCCTCAATATAATATGTATCGTTTCAAGTAACAAGTGCCAATCTTCTATGAAAGTTGTTGAAAAACTTTTGTAGTGAGTGATTTGTCGCTTGATGTGCAATCTATTAATGAACTTGATGTATGATCTTCATATAAAACTTTAATTACGTCCTCTTGTAAGTAGATACCATAAGATCCATGAATGTGTTTTGTTATACCCTGCATTTACAAAACTAACCATACTTGTTGATGGGTTAGTAAAATATGAACCCATACCTTTCGTACCTTAAGGGTATAGAAAATAAATGTTTTACTCATTTCACTATCTCCCCGTCGTACACGAGTTAAATCTTGCCAATGAATTTAATGGTATATGTTCGTGTATAGCTAGCAAGATATATTAATACAATTTGTATTGAATTATGGTACTTCATGACCAATGATCTTTGCTTCTTTGATAGAAGATGATAAAAGTCATTTTTATCTATATCATCATTAAATGTACTTACACCAAAAGCTTTGTCCATATGAAAATGTCCAACATTTTCTAGATGTATTATGATTGATGGATTATAATATAAACGTATGTCCTACGTATCGAGCCATAAATTTGCAATATTGTATTTCATTTGCAAATTCTTGCTTAAATATTTGAGCTCTTTTTTTTCTCTTCGGGAGATTCAATGACATCATCAACATATATTGCAATACTTGTAAACCTCATATCGTTCTTTTAATGAAAACAAATGGACCAACTTCACCATATGTATTTCTCGTTTTCAAGCTCACTGGTGAGTCAATTATATCATATTTGACTCGACTATTTTAGTCCACACATATTTTGTCAACTTCATATAGTATGTTCTTGAGGTTTTGACATCAACGCTTCACATTATCAATCCATGAGGGAATTCGTTCCATCTTATCCATATATGCATGTGTTTTCACTCTTCAGGAGTTTTGCTATATAAATTTGCCCATTTAACACATAGATATATATATCATGTAAAAGTGTCATGAACACTTGCTTTTATCTCCAAAATCCATATTGTACCATGCGTGTACACTATTTATTGAGATATCACAATCACTAGGTACAAGTTTTCAATGTAAGTTTATTGGTGCACAAGAATTACATCGTTAAGATGTTTTGATTCACCTTTAAAGAACTCAATTGCTTTAAGAAACTTATTAGGAGTTCAATCGTATTCAAAAAATGAATCTGTATACAACGATTATATTGTTCTCGAGAACTTACTTTACATGAATTACATAATTTAAATCCTTCAAGGACTTGCATGTAAACTTTAATATCTAAATGATACATAACATTTATAAGACGCATATCAATTCTCTCTTTTTATTACCAGACTAATTAAATACTGGAAAGCTATTGCATCCAGCATTGGAGAATACGTCTCCTCATAATTAATCATAGGTCTTTGCGAAATCCTTGTGCCATCAATTGTTGATCCACATAAAAGACATAATTATATTAAATATATTTTACAACTCTTTTTTTATGGACTAATGGCCCGTAAGCTTTTCATTTCAATAGAGAATTCAACTCTGCCTCATTTGCGTCATTCCATTTTGGCCAATCATTTCTTTGTATTTATTCATAGGCAGATTTTAAATCTTGATCCTCACAATTTCATCTTTTCAAGTGCTATATATACAAAAGTATAACGACGTCGATTTTGTTTCGATTCCATACACTTCTAGACATGATATAATTTACTAAGAGCTCTTTATTTTCAGGTACCCGAGGTTCTTCCAGAACCATCATGTCTAATGTCTCTTCAAGAAACCTTTTTTTACTATAATCTTGACTTGACCATCTTCTTCATTACTTACTCCAATTTTTTGAGGAATTTTTATTTTCTTGGAATCGACTAGTCTACCACGCTTCAATTGTGCAATAGACTCATTAATATATGGTTTGCCCTACTAGGACAATTAACTTAATTGGAGTATTAGCAGTTGACTACGTGACTTACTTAGTCACTATATTTAGGTCAGTTAACATGTCTGGTGATTGATTCTTTAATCTAGGTAACGAATTATCTTTTGAACTTCTTGTTCACACAATTTCGTTTGAGGATTAATGATAATTCATGCATACCCATTCCTTTTTCAACTGCCATTAATCTCCCCTAATGTTGAAAATGTTAATTTACTTAAAGTAAGATTTAACGAGCCATAAATAAATCTCTTGTTAATTTCTCTAAGTATGTAATCATAAATAGTATTTTCACCCAACATATATTCCCAACATTATTTGAGTTTCAATCTTTGTGCGTTGTGGTGGATCAATTCCAATGTATACTGCACAATAAAAAGTTTGATGGGAAATATTTGGTTCCTAACCAAAACTAACTATAATGGGGAGAAACTATTATAACATGTTGGCTTGATGTGAAATAATGTTACCGCATGTAAAATCACATGTGCTAAAATATGAACTTTTTCTCTCTTGATTATTGGCTTTGCAATCAATTTGTAGACGTTTGACCATCGTCTCAACAAAAGCAATTTGTGTCTTAAGCATTTAGAAAGTTCAATACTTATTCCAATAATCATTAGTAACATGGATACTAAATTCAATGTTATAACCACCATGAATATGATAATATGGAATAATATGCTTGCTATCTCATTAGCTAAGCTACACACAACTTCAAGTTGTAAATTTGATAACCATTTAGACGATGCATCGATTTAAAACACTAAACGGTATGATGTTTGGATATATACATCCTTCATTCATTCCATAGTATTTTAGGGATTTATACCATCAATTGGCAAATAAATAATTTCCCTTAAGAGCAAACATAATATGCTATCAACTAGAAGAATCTTCAAGTTCTTCATTATATTTCACATCATCATTGACTCGGTGTGGTCTAACCGGTCATACCAATAAAGTAAATAATCATGATCCATAAACTTATGGTTTATGATATTGTATATGTATTACTTGCACGTATGTAATACAAAACATAAGATTTGAAAGAATGTATTATAACTTCAAAGTTCAAACCATCATGCTATTTAATCACTAGTTTACCACTTTTGGTGGTCGATCTTATCATGACTATCATTATAATACTGATATTCGATCTCATTATTAGCTTAACTATCTTATAATTTCTGATAGTTTGATCTCTTATTAACATGATGATTGTTGCACTTCTGATGGTCAATCTTATTATTTATATGATCATCATTACAATTTTCTCAATGATGCCAATGATCAATATATATTCACTTCATGCATCAGAGTAAAACCATACAATTTTTATGGTTTTCCATTTTTTTCTCGAACATATAGATATACAATCGTTTCAAACCGTTCATACTCTTTAAAATGATATTGCTACTTCAGGAGTATATTTGAGGTTTGACAAACAAAATTTGTTTTATCCGATTTCCCTTATAAATAAACTTCTCTTCGTATAACGTCAATTGAGAAGTAATTATATGTCCGAATCATATAATATTTCTTTTATGCTTGATAATGAGACACAAGGAGTATGACACTTTTGGTGTCAAATCGAAGCATATTTCTACTTTTTCATGAGAATGACAATAAACCACAACTTTGGTTTAGTCGTTCTATTCAGTATTATCGATGCAAAGAAGTCATAGCATATAGAATACAAGGTTAGATAGCAACAAATCATACAATACATGACCTTATAGCATGTCATCATATAAAAACAACCTATGATGGGCCTTTATAAAATAAGAAACCTTTTATCACTAATAAGCAAACACATATAATTTATGTAATAACTTATTATGATATAACCAAACATAATATCTTATATTTTGAACACTTACTTTAAAACTTAAACATATATCTCTTTCAAGTTCTCAGATTATTTATTACTTGTATTTGAAAATTTTATTTGAAAATTATAATACTGATGAATTACATAACATTCTCATTTTTTTCTTTTCAAATATTGATATTTAAACAACTGATGACATCATATAAGCGATCTATACATTGTATATATGAAGCAATAGCAATAGTCACTATTTTATACTAGCAATAGTAATAGTTAATATGCAAATAAATTGTTAAACATTATGACATGACATAATGAATGCATTAGAGGTACCGACATTGCTAGAAAATGTTTCTCTAAAACAGTTAATGATATCTAGCAATATTAATATATTATATGAACTTTTTATATGCAAAATTTGTTATAGCATTAACCTTAGTATAAGTACCAAACGATATTTGCATAATCCTGTTATAACAAAACAACAAAATAATAATAATAATATAATAATAATAATAATATATTGCATTATAAGTTGTATAATTTATTTAAAATTAAATCAATTGATGTTTACTCACATAACTCATTTATATCTAATTATGTAAAAGTCTTTTGGCATGCTATGTATTAACAATGACTAATGAAAATAATTAATTACAGAATTCATATCCATTTAAATTATAAACTATACAAAATGAAAATCTAGTACATACATCATGTATATATTACCACCAATACAAGCATATATACCTAATACAATTGCATTGTTTAGTCCATAAATATTGAGTTCCGTACTTTTTAATATTGAATATTGAATTTAATTGTTTTTCATGGATTCTAAAAGCACATATAATATTCTCTAGATTGCAAATTAACTTTCTCAAATCAAAATAATTCAACAATTTTATTTACAACTTAACAAGGTTAATAAAGAAGCATAAATATATGATTATGGTGGCTCAAAGAATATGTAGATGAGCATCACTAGATTGTAAGAATCCAAACAACATATATTATAATTAACTAATTAAATGATAATACAGCCAATTTAGAATAATAGAAAAAATCATTTGTAAAAGAGAAAAATAAAATAAATATTCGTAATATCGTCGTCGTCAACGAAAACTATAGTTATTCAATTAATAATGAGTATTAGAAAAGGATGAATTAGTCAATTGTAATGTCATAATTTATGATGTAACATTTAAATCCTTATGAATACCAACATGCTAATATATATATATAATAACTTCTAAAATCAAATGAAAAAAATATATAGATAAGAGTTCAATCATGAGACTACATCCTATAATTTATAGTAATGATCAGTTTTAAGTTTATATATATATATATATTAATAAGTGCCACCAATAAGATTGATGTATCATCATCAAATATAATATAAAATAATCATACAAAGAATCATACCTTTATTAGTAGAGATAGTTGCATAATTATTGGGTTGCTTTCTCAACGTGCGAGATTGAGTTAGGTTGGAAAATAATGCACATCAAAGGCAAAGAAAAAGGGATACAAAGGGTGGCAAAACACACAGAGCATGTTCGTGCTGATAACGTATTGTGAAACAACGGTCTATTAGTCACTAATATATATATACATATATATATACATACATATATATAATATATATATATATATATATACATATACATAAACATGAGAGCTAGACTATGAAATCATGGAGAATTCTTATTCATTGATCTAACATCATATACAAATGCCATTATATATAGCACTCACATTAGTACAATAGTAAATAAAGAAAGGGGTTATGGATGTGGAAAGTCATTACATAATGGATGCATTCATAAATAAGGATTATACATGTGGAAAGTCACTACATAATGGATGTATTCATTACAAGATTTTATTTATTGCAGGGTTTCAGTTTCTAGGAAGATCAATTTTCTTAACTCCTAGTCTTTAATTATGTTTAAGAAAATCTCATTTCTTTTAATAATCCAGCTTGTACAAATTCTGAAGCAGCAGTAGAAATTATCATTCTAACATCATGTATGATTTAATGATCTATGATTTTTTAATTGAAAGTTCAGTGTTACATAAAATATAGATTAATAACCTAAAATATAGTTATTAACTTGAAAAAATATAGATTAATAAGCTAAAATATAGTTATTAACTTTAATATTTGGAGAAACTCATTTTATGAAATGAATCATCTAACACATTTATGTATATATATACAATATAATTTGAAACTGAGAACCTTACTAATGTGATCGGTATCCCCTATATGCGGCCTAGTAGTAGGAGACTTGGATTTTCCAATGGAGACTAAAGTTCAATTCTCATTTGTGTTATATTGGGGTGGATATAACTCTGGCCTTATACTCAGTGGTTGAGCAATGATGGTGACAAACCCACCGAGGGGGGTTCGATACTTAGCCGCACCCCTGTATTCATCCGGCTGTCACTTCAGCGAGACAACTCGTGTGGAAGCGGTATGGTTTCCGGGGGAACGCCGTAACAAAGTCTGACCAACCCAGCACGGGCTCGGTTATGACAACGTAGTCTGGCCAGATCTTGGCTAGGGCCGCTGTTTAGGCGGTGTAACATTGAATCACTAAGAAAGAAAGTCACCTTTCAAATATATATATATATATATGTATGTATAATGTCATAATGGTTCTATTACTCTCATCATAAATAGAACTAATTAATGATGGTATATAATGTATGTGATAATTTCTTTTTCTTTTTCTGAACGGTAAATTTAGATCATTGATAATTACCGGAGTATTATCGTGCTATCGGTGAAACCACCCGATCATATCCATCTCCATTAGGAGATAATGCCTATACACAAATTAAAGAGGAAACCCAATAAATATGGGAAAACCCCCCTTGTGGGAATCGTGTCACACTCCAACCGATTGCGGAAACATCGGAGTGAGACGAAATAGATTGCTCATGGCATCATAACACTATTTGCGACAATATTTAAATTAAAAATTCATTTTATTTCATAAATCAATTTCTCAATTACATCATAACAACTTCAACAAAAATTACAACATAAAAAGCCTAATCATTCTAGGTGCGTTTCTATGTCGTCCCTACTAGATTCGTCATATTCAACATCTTTAACCTGCAACATGTTAAAAGTATAGTTCAATATAAAAAGTATTGGCGAGACACAAGTTTAAGTACATAGCATAAGTATAAAAGAGTTTACTCAAATCCACATAGCAATTGTATACAAGTTAAGCTACATGCAATACTAATTATCAAACCAAAGTGACCACAGGAATTAAGTGTCCCTCGTCACACAAAGTAACGAGACTAAAGTATGAATAAGAATAAGAATCAGCTTAAGCTTAACAATACCCTGACGGGCGGTGTGCTACTCCTATAGTGCTATATATTTTAAATTGGGGCTAGCCAAGTTAATGACAAGAAGCATGTATGAATCTAGCATGAACCTAAGCATGACAATAAACATTTATAACGGCTCGAGTGTATAAAGCATGTAGTGTGTGTATTTGTGTATATTGTAAGTTAACATGTTACAACCCAAATTGTGTAAAAAGGGAAATGGGTCAAGTGTACTCACGGTTTTGCAAACTTCCACTTGGTAATTTCCGTGAAGGGTTTGGAGAGTCGGAGGAACACCGAGTTATCCTACATGAGGAAAACATAGTTTGGTGAGTATTCGGATGATAATGGAGGATTAGGAATTTAAATGTACTAAAGTATGTATACGAGAAAATAATCACCTAGACTTAATACTCGTTTTCGATACTATAATACCCATTCGGGTTGATGTGTTTTCATGGGTTAAGGTACCCATTAGATCGTAACGAGACGTTAAGTATTTAGGTGATGTAACCTAGTACCATGACGGACAATCATTCGATTAACATCAAGGGTTCGGTTAATGTGTGTGTGTGTGTGTGTATAATATACGTAATAAGTAGATCATAAATATCATGGAAGTTCATAGAAGTCATGCATGGAGGTAGGAGGATAACCTTCCTTTAACCTCTTTCGTATAGTTCACCGATGCACAAGTTGTCACAATGACAACAAGGATGGTCATGAATAAGTTAAAATGAAAATAAAAGTAAAAGACATAAAATATTCAAAATCATCAAGTGAGGTGGTAGATTGAAGGTAGGATAACCAAGGCTTCCAAGTAATCACACACTACCAACTCAAGTCTTGTTTTAAGAACAAGCTTGGAAGGATACAACACTTGTGCGTTAAAACCCTATTAAAACGGAAAGTTCTTACACTTGTGACCTCAAATATGGTGATGTTCCATGTTGGTTTTCCATGAAAAACCTATGGAAGCACTCCTAGAGGTGTTCCAAGTGTTAAGAAGGAAGAAAGAGTAAAGAATAGAGGTGAAGGTGAGTTAGAATTCACTTGAAAGTCTTGAACTTTTAGAACTGAGAAAGAACTTTAGAGAGAAAGATGGATGCTTGAGGTGTGAAATGAGAGTTGGAGGAGGTGGGTATTTATAGTTGAGGTTAGGGGGTGAGTTAGGTGGGTCTAATTAATGTGAGAAACACAAAATTGTCCAATCCATGATCTAGAAACAACAAACTCCGGATTAACCCTCTCACGGGGCGCGAGAGAATGAAGCGGGGGCGGTCGCGGGCCGCGAGGGAAGTGATTCCAGAAACTTCTTTGATTTTTGACACTTTTAGCCCCTGAACTTCGTTTTTCCTTCATTTCATGTTATAACTTGATATATTTGCATGTTTTTAAGTGTATAACGTATTTGTAAGTATATTTTAGGTATCGAGTATGTATGTATCAGTATTTGCACGTATAACAAGTATCAGTTTGTATGTAAACACGTATTTAACAATTGTATGCATGTAAGACAAGTTTGTATCAAAATATGAATTTTATTACGATCAAAGTCTCGGATTACAAAATTGGAAAAGAAATACGAATACGATACGGATACAAGTTTCCATAAACAGAAATACTATTACACTTTCTCATTAAGGAAAGTACGAAAAGCGAGGCGTTACAAATCGAATTTAGGACCTCATGGTTCTTAAGATTTATTCCACCCCTAAGATGTCACTAGGCTATAATGCCATGGGCAAGTATGTCATAATATATATCAGATAAATATTATCGTTCATTATACACCATTAGCAATATAGCTACAGATGAAGTTAAATCCGCACTTTGAGGCCTATAAGATGTTAGGAATTCCGAACAATGAAATCGACTTGGCATGCAAGGCTCAAGGAGGTTTAGGAGTAGATAATTATGAATAATTAATTTTTTTGGAATGACGCCTTTCTTGTGTTAGGCCAACACACTCCCTAAACTGGAGAGCCATGTTGCCCCACTCTAGCCAGAGCTTGGCTTGGACGTTCCCCTGGGAAATCATACTGCCAACTGCCACTTGACAGACGTTGTGGCACCACAAAAGCTGAACACTCCCTAGCGTAACACACGGTGGGACAGAAACCCGGGTAGGCTCAGGATAGAACATGCCACCTCTATAGGGAGGTTAGGCTCTATCTATTATTGCCTAATCCATCAAAGTAACACAAGTGGGGATTGAACTTGGGTCTCAATTAGAGAACCCAAGCCTCCCTACCACTAGGTCACAAGTGATGGATTTATGAATATTAAATATGTTTGTGATTTAATTATTAGGTGTAATTATCATGTTCTATTTATATGATTAGATAATTATCAAAGATCCTAAACGAGTTAGGTATAAATGTCTTAGGTTAATTATGTGAATAATCCTAGTTATATATACAGTATATTGGGTAAGGAATTGTAATCAAGTTTTTGTATAGTTTACTTTATCTAATTATATTGTGGGAGTTGACCATAATTTTATGTTCGTTTGAGCATCGATTGAGACTGGAGAAGATAAACTAACAATAATATTAACCTTGCTTAAACGTACTCACAAATAGCCAACGAAAAAGAAAGGGAGCAACTTCGTGAATAATACAAATGCTACGACACATTTCTACTTGTAAAAGAGTACCTGCAAATTTGCTCACTATAAAGAATCTTTGCTTATGGTGTGACTCATAGGTAACTATTCGTCCCATCATGGTGCCAATGTCACACCCCAACCGATGACGGAAACATCGGAGTGAGACGGACAAGATTTCTTGAGACATCATAACACTAAATCTGACAATATTTAATTAAACAACTCATTTCATTTCAAATCACCAAATAGTCAAATACGATACAATTCAAATACGAAACAACAACATACGAGACATGCTCAACAAAAACATATTAAATAACTTAGCATTCTAAGCGTGTTTCTATGCCGATCCTACTAAGTTTCATCATGTCAATCTCATCGACCTGCAACATGTTAAAAAGTGTAGTTCAATAACAAAGTATTGGCGAGTACACAAGTTTGATATCATAGCTTAAGTAAAAAAGATTTAAACAAATCCACATGATAAGCTAGTATACGAGATAAATGTAAACAAGGCATGTGAACTACAAGTCAATCCTCTAGTGTACCGCATAATAGATTAAAACTTAACATTGACCACAAGAATACGGGTGCTGCGTTACTCCTATAGCGCGATACATGTTAAGGGAGGCTTGATCGAAGTTAATGACATTTAGTATCACATAAGACTGTACCAAGTAACAATTCAAGTATCACATAACTATAGCATGTATGATGGATTGTTTGTATGATTTCATAGAATAAAAGTGTGATTTAGTGCGTTTATGATAGATTAACATATTGCACCCAAAAAGTGTAAAGCGTAAAAAGGGTGTCGAGTGTACTCACGGTTTTGCAAAGTTAATTCCGTGTAAGCGTTTAGGTTGATTAGGGGAATGACCACCAAGTTATCCTACACAAGGAAATATAGGCATGTGAGTATTGGAATGACGGTGGAATTTGGTAATTTTTAGGAATTTAAAGTATCGGAAAGTATGTATAGTCGAAAGTATTTATCTAGACGTTAACGCTCGTTTTTGAAACTATAAGCCCCGAAGGGTGTTTGTGTTTTTATAGGTCATGCCCAATAGAGTCGTAATGATGGTTAGGTCTTAGATAAAATAACCTAATATTAGGACAAGTTAACCATATGGTTATCGTCAAAGGTTCGGTTATATTTATTATTTAAATATATATAGTTTACATATATTACAAGTTTTTCATAGCTTTCATATAAGTCATGGATATCATAGAAGTCATAGAAGTCATGAATGGCGGTAGGAGGATAACCATCCTAAACATCTTTCATAAGATTCACCAATACACAAATTGCCACAAGGACAATCCGGATGGTCAAGAATATAGTACTTCACTAAGCTACGCTTCAAACCGAATAAGCAAGCTAGGTGCATGCATCCCGAACATGAAAACGTTTGGGGAGTGTCGTAGTCTTGTTACTCTAGTGAAAGTGAACCATAGCTTAATGTATAGAAATCATGAAGTGAGGGGTGGATTGAAAAGTTGGATAGCCAAGGCCTCTATGTAATCACACCTTCACCAACACAAGCTTGTAAGCTTGGATAACTCAACACTTGTGGGTTTAAAACCCTAGTAAAAACCAAAATATTAGAGGCATGTTATGCCTCTTATTCTCGTATGGAACAAGTCTAGCTAGCTCCCTAAACATAAACTTGTTAGAGGCACAAGTAGCATAGAGTTGTTAAGTTTGAAAACAAGTTCGAAAAAGTTTATAAGTTTAACTTCCAAAACAGAAAGTTTGGCCCTAAAAATGGTATTTTTCCACCTTTGTCTTCCATGGAAAACCTATGGTAACATCCTATTGGGCTTAGCAAACAATGTTGAGGAAGAAAACACGAAGAAAACTTTGAAACTTTGAAAGTTTGAATAGATAAAAAGTGGGCAGAAAGTTTAACACACTTTTGGACCTTAAAATGGTGGGTTTCACCTTATTTTGCCCAAGCAAACTTGTGAGAACCTTCTTAGAGGTTATCCAAGGGTGTTAGAAGAAGAAACAAGGTTAAAAGGAAGAAGGAAGTGAGTTGAAACTCACTTGCAAGCTGAAATGTTTCAGCAGAGAATTCTGAACTTTGAGGGAGTGTTTGGAGTGTTTGGAGGTTTGAAAAAGTGGGAAAGGGATGGGGAAATGCTTTTTTATGTAGATGAGGTAGTTTGAATTAGGGTTGCAATTAATGTGATTAGGTGGGTGTTTGAATCAAAACGAGAAGGAGAACTCCCCTTGGCAGCTTGCGGCCGCAAGCTGCTAAGGTTATCTTTTTTTTTTGTTCTTTTATTTATATAATTGGTATACTTTGTGCACATTTGTTATATTTTAGGTATGCTACAAATGTTGGTTGTTTTGGAAGAGTAAAATCAATGTCAAGGGTCTTACATGATCTAAAAAAAGACTTGTTTATTGTAGACGTGTCACAATAATAGTTTAACAATCTGTATGATGCCGAAAGCTTAAGTCTTTGTTGTTATAACTCACTAATCATCTTGCTTGACTTTGATCTTAAGATTTACAACGCACAATAGGCATTCACGAGTCATTTTGAATTGATTTATCGATCAACAACATAACGTACGTTCATAAGTTTAAGCATGAATAAAGTTTGTGAAATTCGCATAATTGATCAATTTGATTACAATTAAAGCCTTAGGTTTACAATGATTTGGAAATGGAATATGATTACAAGGTTTGGACTTTCCAATTATAGAAACACGAAGCAACTTACTAAAAACGGAAAGTTACAAATGCGAAGCGTTTTAGTCTCCCCTCCTTTAGGGAATTTCGTCCCGAAATTTAGGACGATGCAACAAACAAATGCGGATACTAAGTATTCATGACACTTTCAAGTTCCCATGTAAACTCAACGCCATGTTTCCCTTCCTATCAAACCTTCACAATAGGAATTCGACTACGCCTTAGTTGCTTAGTGCCTCGATCCATGATTTTGACTGGTTTCTCCACGAAGTGTGAGGTCTCATTAATTTGAAGATCTTCCAATGGGACTTGGAGTCCTTCTTCGGCGAGACATCTCTTCAAGTTTGAGACGTGAAAGGTAAGATGAACGTTGTTGAGCTCTTGTGGTAGGTCCAGTCGGTATGCTACCTTGCCAATCCTTTCGAGAATCTTGAAAAGAGCCACATAGCGAGGAGCGGGCTTTCCCTTTTTCCCGAAACGAACCACATCCTTCCAAGGGGATACCTTGAGAAGTACAGAGTCACCAACTTTGAATTCCAAAGGCTTGCGTCTTTTATCTGCATAACTCTTTTGTCGGCTTCTGGCTTTGAGCAAGTTGTCCCTAATCTGCAAAATCTTGTCCGTCGTCTGTTGTATAAGCTCGGGACCGATGATTTGAGCTTCCCCGATCTCGTGCCAACAAATAACGATCGACACTTGCGTCCATACAATGCATCGAAAGGTGCCATTTGAATACTCGCGTGGTAACTGTTATTTTTGAGAATTCGACCAAAGGCAAGTGCATGTCCGAGTTGCCACCAAAATCGATTACGCAAGAACAAAGCATGTCCTCTAGAGTTTGGATAGTACGCTCGGTTTGACCATCAGACTGAGGATGGAAAGTAGTACTGAGATTGAGGTGAGTACCAAGAGCTGTTTGAAACATTTGCCAAAGACGAGACGTGAAACGACCATCAGGGTCCGAGATAATGTCAACAGGGACACCATGACGATAGATGACTTCATCTATGTAGATATAGGCCAATTTCTCGACTCGATAGTCTTCACGTATGGGAAGAAATGAGCAGACTTGGTCAGACGGTCTATGATCACCCAAATACTATCGTGACCAGACGACGTACGAGGGAGTTTGGTAATAAAATCCATAGCAATACTCTCCCATTCCCAAACAGGAATTTCCGGTTGCTCGAGTAAGCCAGAGGGACGTTGATGTTCGGCCTTTACTTTGGAACAAGTAAGGCACTTTGAAACGTAACAGGCGATATCTTTCTTCATTTCAGGACAGCAATATGATGCACGAATGTCACACCCCGACCCGCAACGGAATAAGAGTCGGGGCATAATTGAGTTATCACCAAAGCTCATGATGTTTACTAAAATGTTTCATATTTATTAAATCCAAATTTCAACTTAAATAGTCAAATTAAATACATACGGTTACAAGGAAAATGAAACTAAGTAATACAATCCCAAAGCTTAAACTGATTTATTCTTCTAGGCCTTCCTACGCGTTTCTTCTCTCAACTGGATCACCTGTATCATGTGTAAAATGGGGGAAGATTTGGGTCAACAAAAGTTGGCGAGTGAACCTTGTTTAAAAAATTTGTTATTGATTCCTTGTTGTATTTTATATTGAAAATTTTTGCAATATTCACATGTGAGCAAACATATATAAACAAACAATCACAAACCACCTTGAATGAGTATATGGCATGAATGATAATGTAGTGTGAGATCAAGGCTCAATCAAACGGAGCCGATCGTATGAAATGTATGATGATGTATGTGAGATCAAGGCTCAATCAAACGGAGCCGATCGAATGAGGCACCTGTACTCAACCCGTCTCCCACGGGGAGCTGATGGGCCTATGAAATGCATGTACTGAAAATGATAACTTTAATCTAAACATAATCCACACAACAATTGATACATATTGAATACACATTTGATCACGGATATGATGGATGCACAAGTGTTTATAATATAATAAATAGTTATGCGACACATGATACACCCCAAAAATGTGATTAAAACGGGGAATTGGTAGAGATTCACTCACATTGGGTGCGTTCTTTTGATGTTGTTGCATGCGCACGAGTTTTGGAATTTGATCGACGAGTAAAAACTAACCTAAAAATAATAACGAAATAGTTTGGTAAATAAATGGATTCTTAGGTTTATTTTTGTGAGTTTAAGGACTTTTTCTAACTTTAAAAATATTATTTTTAAGTTTTTTTAATTGATTTTTAAATAAATAAATAAAAAGAAATAAAAAGTTTTGACTTTTTGACCGTTGACCGGTCCGTTGACCGTTGACCGGGCCGTTGACCGGTCGGACTATGAGTAATGTGTGCGCTGAGTGAGGTTCGAACTCGTGACCTCCCGTACGCGTGCACGCAGCTCTACCAACTGAGCTACGTCTCTAACCCGAAATATTCTATGTTTTAATTATATATATATACTAATTAAATGTTAATTTATTTGGTTTATATTAAAAGGATTTAAAATGGTCGAACTGGTTGCAGGGACCTGAATCGAACTCGGGTCCTTCGGTTTGTAAGCGCACAGCCCAACCAGTTGGGATGTGTGTCTTATCTGTTTAACTTACGGTTTATATTAATCTTATAGACATACTGTGACTTGATCTGATTATGTTTTAAAAAAAATTGGTTTTAATTCGGAAAGTCGGTATGTTATAAGGTTCGAACTCGTGACGTGCGCTGTGTGTTTGCACACAGTCCACCGCTGGACTGTGTGTCTAACCCGGTTTAATATCTTGTTTTAATTAAACTTATACATGATGTTCGACTTCGTCTTCTTCATTCAAAGACACAGACAAACGATATCCGACTGTTCTGGTTTATATCGTTCATCGAACATTTAAGTGGTTGAAATGTAATGGATAAAAAGAGTTACGGAATCGAATGTACCGAACAGACTGTTTTTCTCAGAATTCCGGCAATGGTCGTCGGCTCTGATTTGTGAATTCCGTCTGATTGAATCAATTAACAGTTTTGATCGATGAGTTGTGAAATTAAGTTACTATACAAGAGATATCAGGGGGTTTAGATGATTGTACCGATTTATAGTGTGATTTCGGAAATTTCCAGAGATTTTCCGGCGAGTGCAGAATATCCGGCAACGTCGTCTGGGACCGATTCTGGTTGAAGGATTTAAGTTAGTATAAGTCTAACAATGAATTGAAAACGAAAGAGTCAAGAATTTACCGATTTTGTGTAAGTCTCGGTTTTCCGGTAAAAGTCCGGCGATAGCAGATGGTGATTCCGACGAACAGAAGTTAGAGTGAAAAATAAAATTGAGGGTGTTGCGAGTGTTTCCGAGATGTGAGGCGATGGTATTATTAGTGTAAATTAGGAGTAATATCATTTCGGTTTTCAATCTCGAAAATCATATGAATCGAATTCATTGAAGATATAATTGATTAAGAACGTGGGTGTAACTGGCATTGAATCATCGGTTATACTCAGGAACTCGCGATCACACCAAAAGTCCCTGGTTATTTGAAAGCCGATGGGCGGTTTCAGTTCTTGACGCAAACAGATAGATAGATTCACGGGTGGAACTTAAGTTTTATTTGATTCATTGATTACACAAACGAGTCAAGTGGCGGAGTGGTGAAACACTTGTTTGTTAAACCGGCTGACCCGGGTTCGAAACCCGGCAGCGGTATATATTTTTTTTATTCACTATTTCTTTGTTTTTATTAATTATGTTTTAAAATTCTATCAATGTTTATTAGTTATGTATCGTTTAAAATTAATATGAACATTAAATACGCAACGAAAATTTATAACTGAAATATTCGATTAATAAACGAAGCGGGTTTTGAAAACCCATTTTTCGACGGATGTTACAGTATCCCCTACTTTTAGAAATTTCGTCCCGAAATTTAAGTAGTAGTGGTAACAGGAAAAAGATGCGGGTATTTTTCGCGCGTTGAGTCTTCACGTTCCCAAGTAAACTCAGGTCCTCGTTTCGACTCCCAGCATACCCTAACAATTGGAATACGACTTCGTCTTAAACGTTTTTCTCCGAAGTCCATGATCTCTACTGGTCTTTCAATTAAGTGCGTAGATTCATCGATCTGAATATCTTCTAGAGGAATATGGAGGTTTTCATCGGCGAGGCACTTCTTTAAGTTTGATACGTGGAATGTGGGATGAATTCTGTTGAGTTCTTCTGGTAGGTCAAGCTCGTATGCTACAGGTCCTACTCTTTCGAGTATCTTGAAAGGTCCTACATAGCGTGGTGCTAGCTTGCCCTTCTAGAAAACGAACTACTCCCTTCCACGGTGATACTTTTAAAAGTACTTGATCACCAATGTTAAACTCCAAGGGCTTTCGTCGTTTATCTGCATAACTCTTTTGACGACTTTGTGCCGCTAGAAGATTGTTTCGAATTTGATGGATCTTGTCTGTTGTTTCTTGAATCAATTCTGGACCTGTGATTTGTGCTTCCCCAATTTCGTGCCAACATACTGGAGATCGGCACTTACGACCATATAAAGCTTCGAAAGGAGCCATGCCGATACTTGAGTGATAACTATTGTTGTAGGAAAATTCAACTAATGGTAGATGAGCGTCCCAATTCCCTTTGAAGTCTATGACACATGCTCGAAGCATGTCTTCAAGAGTTTGGATGGTGCGTTCAGATTGTCCATCAGTTTGAGGATGAAAAGCGGTACTGAGGTCTAATCGTGTACCCAAAGCGGCTTGTACGGCTCGCCATGTTCGTGAAGTGAAACGACCATCAGGGTCTGAAATAATGTTTAAAGGTACACCATGACGGCTTACGATCTCGCTGATGTAGATACGAGCTAACTTCTCGTTCTTGAAGTCCTCGCAAATCGGAATGAAGTGAGCTGATTTCGTAAGACGATCAATGATTACCCATATAGTGTCATACCCACTGGAGGTGCGAGGTAACCCGGTAATGAAGTCCATGGTTATGTTTTCCCACTTCCATACAGGTATTTCAGGTTGGGTTAGGAGTCCTGAGGGTCTTTGATGTTCAGCTTTTACTTTGGAACATGTAAGGCACTTGGAAACAAAAACAGCAATATCCTTTTTCATGCCAGGCCACCAGTAGGTGTATCAAAGGTCTTGATACATCTTGTCGGCTCCTGGGTGTACAGAGTACCGTGTTTTGTGCGCCTCATTCATAAGGAAATCACGAAGGTTATCGTGATCGGGAATCCATATGCGATTTAGATAGTATAGAATACCGTCAGATTTAGTTTCGATCTTAAGTTCAGCTCCACAAGACAGTCATTGCGTACGTCGTTTTCTGTTACTGAAACATGTTGTGCTTCTCGGATTCGATCTTTGATGTCAGTTATGATTTGCGAACATAGAAGTTGAATGGAGTTCGATTAACCTTTTCGACTGAGCGCATCAGCCACCACGTTTGCCTTGCCAGGATGATACCGAATTTCATAGTCGTAGTCGTTAAGAAGTTCGACCTATCTTCGTTGCCTCATATTCAACTCCTTTTGGTTAAAGATATGTTGGAGGCTCTTGTGGTCAGTGTATATTTCACACTTGGTACCGTAGAGGTAATGTCTCCATATCTTGAGAGCGAACACAACGGCTCCAAGTTCCAGGTCGTGGGTGGTGTAATTCTTCTCATGAACTTTGAGTTGCCTAGAAGCATAGGCTATCACTTTTCCTCTTTGCATCAGTACACAGCCTAGTCCTTGCCCTGACGCGTCGCAATATACTACAAAGTCTTCGCAACCTTCAGGAAGTGTGAGGATAGGTGCGTCACAAAGCTTTTGCTTAAGGGTTTGGAAGGCTTCTTCTTGTTTAGGTCCCCATATGAAAGGTTTTCCTTTATGAGTCAAAGCCGTGAGTGGTACAGCAATACGGGAGAAATTGGCAATGAAGCGGCGATAGTAACCAGCCAAACCAAGAAATGATCTTACTTCGGTAGGGGTTCGTGGCGCTTGCCATTTCTGTACTGCCTTGATTTTTGAGGATCAACATGAATTCCCTTGTCATTGACGACGTGTCCAAGGAATTGTACTTTCCTTAACCAGAATTCACATTTCGAAAACTTAGCGTACAGCTTTTCTGTCCTTAAGAGTGTAAGGATGAGTCGAAGGTGTCGTTCGTGATAAGACTTAGACTTTGAGTAGACGAGGATATCGTCGATGAAGACTATGACAAAGCGGTCGAGGTAGGGTTTGCAGACTCTATTCATTAGATCCATGAAGACAGCTGGAGCGTTGGTTAAACCAAATGGCATGACCATGAATTCGTAATGACCATAACGAGTTCGAAAGGCGGTCTTTGGGACGTCTTCTTCATGTACTCTGAGTTGATGATAACCAGAACGAAGGTCGATTTTTGAAAAACAGGTGGCGCCTTGAAGTTGGTCTAGAAGGTCATCGATGCGAGGTAATGGGTAGCGGTTCTTAACCGTTAACTTGTTGAGCTCTCTATAGTCTATACACATACGAAACGTTCCATCTTTCTTCTTCACAAAAAGAACAGGTGCACCCCAAGGCGAGGAGCTAGGACGTATGAATCCTTTGTCAGTCAGCTCTTGCAGTTGACTGGCCAGCTCTTGCATTTCGGATGGGGCTAACCTATAAGGAGATTTTGCAACTGGTGTAGCTCCAGGTATAAGATCAATGCGGAATTCGACTTCTCTCACGGGAGGAAGTCCTGAGATGTCGTCAGGAAAAATTTGCGGAAAATCTTTCACTACTGGGATGTCTTCGAATTTCTTCTCCTTGGTTCCCTTTTTGACGACGTGAGTTAGGAATGCGACATAATTCTTGCGGAGATAATTTCGGGCTTGAAGACAGGACATTAATTTGAGTCTTTCGAAGGGGTTTCTCCAAAAATTCGTAGAGTCTGACCGTCTGCAAGAGGAATGCGAATGAACTTTTCGCGGCATACTACTTCAGCATGATGTTGGCTGAGCCAGTCCATACCGATTATAATGTCAAACTTCCCAACTTCATAGGAATGAGGTCAACTGGAAAATCGTGATCGTTTAGAGTGAGGGTACAATTCCGTATAATAGAGTTTAATGAGACCGGTTTTCCGTCAGCAACTTCCACCGTTATGGATTCCATGATACTATCACGAGTTTGGTTGAGGAGGGGTTCAAATTCTAAGGACACAAAACTCTTATCCGCGCCAGTATCAAATAACATGGATGCATAACTACCATTGATGAGAAACGTACCGTTAACCACGTTGTTGTCAGCCCTAGCTTGATTGGCGTTGATGTTGAAAGCTCTTCCTCTTGCAGGTGGAGGAACTTGGTTAGCTTGGTTCACCGGATTTGCTTGAGCTTGGGCATGAATAATGTTCACCAAGCGTGGACAAGTGTTTCTAAAGTTTTTGGGTCTCCACAGTTGTAACAAGCTCGCATGGGTTGCATCATGGGGTAGTTGGGTTGGTAGTAGGATTGGGCTATATGTTGGGCAGGTGGTAGGAGTAAAGGTTGTTGGGCTTGACCCACTATCTGATGGTGGGTTTGGGTTGAGGGTTGATTACGGTTCATTCGCTGAAGTGGGCGACATGTTTGGGTGGTGTGACCCACACGGCCACAGCTGGTGCAATGCTGGCAGGGATGTTCAGGGAGGTGATGGTATTGACAACGGTTGCATTTTGGGTATGGGCCGGAGTATGGCTTTTTATATGGTGCAGCTGAGGGGGCAACTTGGGTGATGGGTGCAGCAGTGATAGGGGGTTTGTTTGTGTGACAGCAAAATTTCTGCTATTTCGTTTCCTCTTACAGCAAACTTTGAGGAGGAGATGGAATGGTTTGAAGTTTGGGCCTCAATGGGGGCTTTCTTTTTCTCATTCTTAAATTTGCCGTTTCGGATGCAATTCTCGGTAAGCTCGGTAGCTAGCTCCGTAGCGGCTTCAAGTGTTGCAGGCGAAATGCTTAGAACTGAGTCTTGAATTTTTGAGGGGAGGCCTCGAATATAGTGTTCAACTAAGCGGTACACTGGGGTGAACAAGTTGGGGATCATTTGGTTCAACTCTAGAAACTTTGTTGTAGGAAGTATGAGCTCCTTCCTTTTGTTTTAACGAGTGGAATTCATCTTCTAACTTTTTGATCTCGCTTCTTGGACAGAAGCGTCTCGTCATGATTTCCCTTAACTCCTCCCATGTTAAGGCTATTGTATCTTCGATTCCTCTCTTACCTTTTTCTGTATTCCACCAGGTAAGAGCTACTCCAAACAGTCTCCCGGTTGCGTAACGTATCTTGCAATCCTCGGGACAATCGCAATTGAGGAAGGTGTTTTCCATTTCCTCAAACCAGTGGAGGAGAGCAGTGACACCTTCGGTCCCTTCATATTTCGGGGGATCGCAAGACTTGAAGTGTTTGTAGGAACACTTTTTGGAGGGAGGGTTGTCGACGTTCTGGTCTTCTTGATTGGGAAGGTTGATGGGATTTGCGGCGAGAGCTTGTTGGACTTGAATTACGATGTCAGGAAGCACCGCGGCCATTTGTTTTGCGATTTGGGTTGCCAATGGTTCGTTTGACCTTCCTGACTTTCTACCTCCACGTTGCTACCTAGCCGACATCTACAGGAACATACATAAGAAGATTGTGAGTTTAAGGAGTCTTTTTAGGTGTCATGTGTCGTCAAATTAATAAAAATAACATAATTATCAATAATGCAACTACATCCATAGGATGTCTTGGGTTTGCTCATGTTTGGGCCTCCAATGTCCCCCATACCATCGCCTGTATAGTCATGTGGGCCCCCATGACTATTGGCTTAGTAGGATTCACATTGGTGTTGGCGGTTTAACACTCACATCACCCGAATAAAAACCATGAAATATGATTGCGAGATGGATGTTAGGAGGGTATGTCTAGGTATAGACACAATGATAACTCAAAGTGGGGTTAGCTCACACGACGTTTGGTATAGCATGCTTTGGCCTAATAGGTCCTTTCGTACTCTCATCGTTAGTCCCCAGGTAGGCAAACTGGTCCTTTATTTTGGATTTATACGAATGCCAAGCCTAGACAGGACGTTCCGACTACCGGTACTCGTACCCTTCCAGTTACTACATGCCCGTCATGGGAACTCACTTTGATGTGATTTGAAAAATACAAAAATCGTTGCAAAAATCATGGGAATTGTGAGGTGTGTGCTTTCATGGATATGATATGTTATGAGGATATGATTCATGGTGAGCATTGTATAATAATATGTACTTATGAACATGCTTGCACAACATTGAATGTAACAATAAACATAAAGCATATAAACATCATGAATTTTGTATGTAACACATAAACAATTTAAAAATTCTAATCAACTATAGTATAGGCTCTAAGGGTCTAATAACCTATCCTATATCCCTATAGTCATGGTTCTGATACCAATCTGTCACACCCCGACCCGCAGCGGAATAAGAGTCGGGGCATAATTGAGTTATCAACAAAGCTCATGATGTTTACTAAAATGTTTCATATTTATTAAATCCAAATTACAACTTAAATAGTCAAATTAAATCCATACGGTTACAAGGAAAATGAAACTAAGTAATACAATCCCAAAGCTTAAACTGATTTATTCTTCTAGGCCTTCCTACGCGTTTCTTGTCTCAACTGGATCACCTGTATCATGTGTAAAATGGGGAAGTTTTGGGTCAACAAAAGTTGCTAGTGAACCTTGTTTAAAAACATTTGTTATTGATTCCTTGTTGTATTTTATATTGAAAAGTTGTGCAATATTCACATGTGAGCAAACATATATAAACAAACAATCACAAACCACCTTGAATGTGTATATGACATGAATGATAATGTATTGTGAGATCAAGGCTCAATCAAACGGAGCCGATCGTATGAAATGTATGATGATTTATGTGAGATCAAGGCTCAATCAAACGGAGCCGATCGAATGAGGCACCTGTACTCAACCCGTCTCCCACGGGGAGCTGATGGGCCTATGAAATGCATGTACTGAAAATGATAACTTTAATCTAAACATAATCCACACAACAATTGATACATATTGAATACACATATGATCACGGATATGATGGATGCACAAGTGTTTATAATATAATAAATAGTTATGCGACACATGATACACCCCAAAAATGTGATTTAAAACGGGGAATTGGTAGAGATTCACTCACATTTGGTGCGTTCTTTTGATGTTGGATGCGCACGAGTTTTGGAATTTGATCGACGAGGAAAACTAACCTAAAAATAATAACGAAATAGTTTGGTAAATAAATGGATTCTTAGGTTTATTTTTGTGAGTTTAAGGACTTTTTCTAACTTTAAAAATATTATTTTTAAGTATTTTTAATTGATTTTTAAATTAAATAAATAAATAAAAAGAAATAAAAAGTTTTGACTTTTTGACCGTTGACCGGGCCGTTGACGCGTGCGGTCGGACTATGAGTAATGTGTGCGCTGAGTGAGGTTCGAACTCGTGACCTCCCGTACGCGTGCACGCAGCTCTACCAACTGAGCTACGTGTCTAACCCGAAATATTCTATGTTTTAATTATATATATATACTAATTAAATGTTAATTTATTTGGTTTATATTAAAAGGATTTAAAATGGTCGAACCGGTTGCAGGGACCTGAGTCGAACTCGGGTCCTTCGGTTTGTAAGCGCACAGCCCAACCAGTTGGGCTGTGTGTCTTATCTGTTTAACTTACGGTTTATATTAATCTTATAGACATACTGTGACTTGATCTGATTATGTTTTAAAAAAATTGGTTTTAATTCGGAAAATCGGTACGTTATAAGGTTCGAACTCGTGACGTGCGCTTGGTGTGTTTGCACACAGTCCACCGCTGGACTGTGTGTCTAACCCGGTTTAATATCTTGTTTTAATTAAACTTATACATGATGTTCGACTTCGTCTTCTTCCTTCAAAGACACAGACAAACGATATCCGACCGTTCTGGTTTAAATCGTTCGTCGAACATAGGTGGTTGAAATGTAATGGATAAAAAGAGTTACGGAATCGAATGTACCGAACAGACTGTTTTTCTCAGAACTCCGGCAATGGTCGTCGGCTCTGATTTGTGAATTCTGTCTGATTGAATCAATTAACAGTTTTGATCGATGAGTTGTGAAATTAAGTTACTATACAAGATATATCAGGGGGTTTAGATGATTGTACCGATTTATAGTGTGATTTCGGAAATTTCCAGAGATTTTCCAGCGAGTGCAGAATATCCGGCAACGTCGTCTGGGACCGATTCTGGTTGAAGGATTTAAGTTAGTTAAGTCTAACAATGGATTGAAAACGAAAGAGTCGAGAATTTACCGATTTTGTGTAAGTCTCGGTTTTCCGGTAAAAGTCCGGCGATAGCAGATAGTGATTCCGACGAACAGAAGTTAGAGTGAAAAATAAAATTGAGGGTGTTGCGAGTGTTTCCGAGATGTGAGGCGATGGTATTATTAGTGTAAATTAGGAGTAATATCATTTCGGTTTTCAATCTCGAAAATCATATGAATCGAGTTCATTGAAGATAGAATTGATTAAGAACGTGGGTTGTAACTGGCATTGAATCATCGGTTATACTCAGGAACTCGCGATCACACAAAAAGTCCCTGGTTATTTGAAAGCCGATGGGCGGTTTCAGTTCTTGACACAAACAGATAGATTCTCGGGTGGAACTTAAGTTTTATTTGATTCATTGATTACACAAACGAGTCAAGTGGCGGAGTGGTGAAACGCTTGTTTGTTAAACCGGCTGACCCGGGTTCGAAACCCGGCAGCGGTATATATTTTTTTATTCACTATTTCTTTGTTTTTATTAATTATGTTTTAAAATTCTATCAATGTTTATTAGTTATGTATCGTTTAAAATTAATATGAACATTAAATACGCAACGAAAATTTATAACTGAAATATTCGATTAATAAACGAAGCGGGTTTTGAAAACCCGTTTTTCGACGGATGTTACAACGAAGGTCATGATACATCTTATCGCCGCCTGGATGAATAGAATATCGAGACTTGTGAGCTTCACTCATCAAAAGGTCACGAAGATTATCACGGTTTGGAATCCAAATACGGTCAAGAAGCACATGACGCCATTGGATTTGGTCACAAGTTGATTTTCAGCACCACACTAACTCATTATCGAGGTTACCCTCATTAACAGTGGAGTATTGTGCCTCAGGAATCATCTCTTGAAGCTTTCTCAAAGTTTGGTAACAACATACACTTTTAACATGAGTTTTCCAACTAAGTGTGTCGGCCACAACATTCGCCTTACCACGGTGGTAGCGGATATCGCAGTCGTAGTCGTTTAATAATTCCACCCAACGACGCTGACGCATGTTGAGTTCTTTTAGATTAAAGATGTGCTGGAGGCTCTTATGGTCGGTGAAGACTGTACACTTTGTACCATAAAGGTAGTGTCGCCATATCTTTAAAGCAAAAACAACTGCACCAAGTTCAAGGTCGTGCGTAGTATAGTTTTTCTCATGAATCTTGATTGTCGTGACGCGTAAGCGATGACCTTGTCTCGTTGCATAAGAAAGCAAACCAAGACCTTGTCTTGAGGCATCGCAATACAAGACAAAGTCGTCGGTACCATCAGGAAGGGTTAGGATAGGAGCATTGCAAAGCATGTCCTTGAGCGTTTGAAAAGACTCCTCTTGTTCAAAACTCCAAACAAAAGGCTTATCCTTTTGGGTCAAGGAAGTTAGAGGCACGACAATTTTAGAGAAATTCAAAATAAACCGACGGAAATAACCGGCTAAGCAGAGAAACGAACGAATTTCGGACGGAGACTTAGAAGCAATCCAATTCTTCACCGCCTTGATTTTTGCGAGCTCAACGTGAATACCAAGTTCGTTGAGGACATGACCAAGGAATTGAACCTCCTTTAGCCAAATTCACACTTGGAGAACTTGGCGTATAGACGTTCAGTACGCAACAGTTGAAGGATAAGACGCAAGTGTCGCTCATGCTGTTTTCACGTCTTGGAATAGATTAGGATATCATCAATGAAGACGATCACGAATCGATCGAGATAGGGCTTACACACATGATTCATTAAATCCATAAAGACGGCGGGTGCGTTGGTCAGACCAAATGACATGACCACGAACTCGTAGTGCTCACAACGTGTGCGAAACGCAGTTTTAGGTATATCTTCTTCAAGAACCCGAAGTTGATGATAACCAGATCGAAGGTCGATTTTCGAGAAACAAGTTGCGCCTAGAAGTTGATCAAATACGTCGTCGATGCGAGGAAGAGGGTATCGGTTCTTGACCGTAAGCTTGTTGAGCTCACGATAGTCGATGCACATTCGGAAAGATCCCTCTTTCTTTTTGACGAATTGAACGGGAGCACCCCAAGGAGATGTGCCAGGGCGTATGAAGCATTTATCAAGAAGCTCGAAGTTGGCTAGATAGCTCTTGCATCTCCGAGGGTGCTAGACGATAGGGGGATTTTGCGATCGGAGTTGCGCCAGGGATGAGGTTGATGCGAAAGTCAACTGAACAAGGAGGGGACCAGGAAGATCTTCAGGGAAGACGTCGGGGTAATCACGAACAACAGGAACTTCACTCACGGTTGGACCCTTATCCTTCTTTTCCACAATGTGGGCAAGAAAGGCGAAGTATTCATTGCGCAACTACTTGTTCGCTTTGGTACACCACATAAGCTTGAGACCTTTGGAGGGTTTCTCGTCATAGACGTGTAAGGAATCGTCATTGGGAAGGGGAAGACGAATGAACTTTTCGAAACAAACAACTTCAGCACGGACTCGCTTAAGCCAATCTAAACCTACTATGATATCGAAGGTACCCATTTGCATGGGTATGAGGTCATGGAAAACGTATGATCGTTAAGATTCAAAAAAAATCAGATAAGACAGAATCCATGGTGACGGATTTTCCGTCAGGGACTTCGACTTCGAATGATTTAGGCAACTTAGAACGTCTACACATAAGCAAAGGTTCGAATTCAACGGATACAAAACTTTTATCCGCACCAGTATCAAAATAAACACGTAGTGTAAACACTGTTAACGAGAAACGTACCCGAAATGACATCGTTGGAGTTTTGAGCTTGTGCGGCTGTGATGACAAGGCTCGACTGCGAGCTTGCTACTGCTGCTGCTGGTGGTGGTTGTTGTTGTTACGTTGCGGGCAGTTGTTGGCGAAATGGTTTGGATCTCCGCATCTGAAGTAGGCACGAGTGGTAGGTGCAAGAGATCGGTTTTGGTTGGCGGTAGGGTTTTGGGGTGCGGTTATGGCTCGGGCTTGGTTGGTAGGGGCTTGCGGAGCATTTCGACATTATTGGGTGAAGTGTCCATACCTATTGCAGATAGTGCATAGGCGGCAAGGGGCGGCAACAGGATGGTGGAAAGGACAGGTGTTACACTTGGGATGCGGCCCAATGTATGTTTTCTTGATGGGTTCGGGAGAGGCTAAGGCTAGCTGTTGAGGGTTTGGCAGAGTAACTACCGCGGAGTTCTGGCTCGAAGCCTTCCACTTCTTGCCTTTGGTGTTGCTTCTTGGGGGTTTGGGTGAGGTAGGCTCAGTGAGGGCTTCGGTGGTGGCTTGGTGGCTTTCCTCAATGAAGCCTTTGAGGCTTCACGAAGGACATGGTTATTGTTCAGTCGGGCAGATAGGCGAAAAGTTTCCTCAAGTGTCTTGGGTGAGGTGGTATCGACAAGGTTAATGAGGTCAGGAGGGAGGCAACGTATGTACTTAGCAATGCCTTTTCGGCTGTGTCGACTTGGCTAGGGCAAATCACACTCAGCTGCTTAAAACGGTCTGTGAGGCCGGCGTTGTCATTCCCTACCTGTTTAAGGTTCCAAAATTCGTTCTCGATTCATTGGCGCTCGTGGGGAGGGCATAATTCATTCTCCCATTAGCTTCTTGAGCTCGACCCACGTGAGGGCGCGAGCGGCATCGTTACCACGAGCGTTATGCTCGAAGTCCACCAATCAAGAGCCCTTCATCGGAATACTCCCGTAGCGTTCATGGTACGCAGGTGGTCGAGGACAACCACTTTGGAGAAAAGTAACCTAAATGGCGTCAAACCATTGGAGTAACTTGGTGGCGTCATCTTCGCCGGTGAAAGGTTGGGGGTTACAGGAGCAAAATTGCTTATGGGTAAAGGTTGACTTAGGTGGTTCCGCCTTGGAGCCGACGGAGGTGTGTGGTGATTTGGCACTGGTGGGGGTTGGATCTTGCTGACGATATCGGGTATGACCTTGGCCATATGCTCGGCCATGAACTTAATGCAATCCTTTTTGGACATGGAATCAGATTGGGACCTCGACTTGGACTTCCTCTTACCCATAACGCTTTGAGAGAAAGGCATCTAAAGGATTCGACAATAGAAGAGAGATTTGGGCTTTGATCGTAATGTGTTTTGATAAAAAGAATTCATTTTTGAGCATATAAGTATCATGTAACACGTATGAATTCACATAGATAGCATAAGCATATAAGCATTTGAAAGCATAAACACGTATGATTGCGTAATGAGTATAAATTTAGTTGGTTCACAAGGATTATTATTATCGTTTTTGGTTACGAAAGGTGTGCGAGTTGTGCATCGGGTTAGAAATGAATAAGGTAACAAGTATTAAAATACATAATAATTGAGATGCATAAAGATAGACTTATTAAAACATTGGAGTGTTTCGGGTTGAGAAACGTTGACTATTCCAAAGTGAATCGAGATCCTTTCAAATTAGAGAAACGTGCTGTGGCCTATAGGTAAAGTGCTCTCGTCGAGAAGCGATTAACGGCACTTTACCCTTCTAGTTACTACACGTCTCTAACTGATCGAAAAATTGAAACTTTGGCGAGAGTGAAAATTAAGGAATGGGACAAGTTGACAAGGTGCGGGTTTCACCCCTAACTTGACAACATCGTACCCTAAGGTGGTTGGTACTTACCAAACGAGGAGCGAATTCTGACTCGTTGGTAAGGATCCACTAGAGTATGAAATGGAAATTCCCATCAAGATGTGGATTTCACTCCTAACTTGATGGTGTAATTTTGTGTAAAATCGAATTACACGGATTGAGAGTGATCACCAAAGTGTGGGTTTCACCCCTATTTTGGTGATATCGTCTCGTTTATAGTATGAGTGTCTTCAAGTCTTCAAGTGTGTAAATTGTGTAAGTGTATTAGGAAAAACACATTGCATATATATTAAGACAAAAGAAATAGAAAGAAGCAAACAGGAAGAATTAACATTTTAATCAGAAGCAAGTAAGGTCAAGTTGGACACTTAAACTATAGACTAGGTCGAACATGACAATTCTACCTACTTCCCTATAGTTATGGCTCTGATACCAATCTGTCACACCCCAACTGATGGCGGAAACATCAGAGTGAGACCAACTAGATTGTTCGAGACATCATAACACTAATTGTGATAATATTTAATTAAACAACTCATTTCATTTCAAATCAAAAAAATAGTCAAAAACAATACAATTCAAATACGAAACAACAACATACGAGACATGCTCAACAAAAACATATTAAATAACTTAGCATTCTAAGCGTGTTTCTATGCCGATCCTACTAAGTTTCATCATGTCAATCTCATCGACCTGCAACATGTTAAAAAGTGTAGTTCAATAACAAAGTATTGGCGAGTACACAAGTTTGATATCATAGCTTAAGTAAAAAAGATTTAAACAAATCCACATGATAAGCTAGTATACGAGATAAACGTAAACAAGGCATGTGAACTACAAGTCAATCCTCTAGTGTACCGCATAATAGATTAAAACTTAACATTGACCACATGAATACGGGTGGTGCGTTACTCCTATAGCGCTATACATGTTAAGGGAGGCTTGATCGAAGTTAATGACATTTAGTATCACATAAGAATATACCAAGTAACAATTCAAGTATCACATAACTATAGCATGTATGATGGATTGTTTGTGTGATTTCATAGAATAAAAGTGTGATTTAGTGTGTTTATGATAGATTAACATATTGCACCCAAAAAGTGTAAAGCGTAAAAAGGGTGTCGAGTGTACTCACGGTTTTGCAAAGTTAATTCCGTATAAGCGTTTAGGTTGATTAGGGGAATGACCACCAAGTTATCCTACACAAGGAAACGTAGGTGTGTGGGTATTGGAATGACGGTGGAATTTGGTAATTTTTAGGAATTTAAAGTATCGAAAAGTATGTATAGTCGAAAGTATTTATCTAGACGTTAACACTCGTTTTTGACACTATAAGCCCCGAAGGGTTTTGTGTTTTTATGGGTCATGCCCAATAGAATCATAATGATGGTTAGGTCTTAGATAAAATAACCTAATATTAGGACAAGTTAACAATATGGTCATCGTCAAAGGTTCGATTATATTTATTATTTACATACATATAGTTTACATATATTATTAAAGTTTTTCATAGATTTCATATAAGTCATGGATATCATATAAGTAATAGAAGTCATGCATGGAGGTAGGAGGATAACATCCTAAACATCTTTCGTAAGATTCACCAATACATAAATTGCCGCAAGGACAATCCGGATGGTCAAGAATATAGTACTACACTAAGCTACGCTTCGAACCGATAAATAAGCTAGGTGCGTGCATCCCGAACATGGCAACGTTTAGGGACGTGTCGTAGCCTTGTTACTCTAGTGAAAGTGAACTGTAGCTTAATGGATAGAAATCATGAAGTGAGGGGTGGATTGAAAAGTTGGATAGCCAAGGCCTCCATGTAATCACACCTTCACCAACACAAGCTTGTAAGCTTGGATGGCTCAACACATGTGGGTTTAAAACCCTAGTGAAAACCACAATTTTAGAGGCATGTTATACCTCTTGTTCCCGTATGGAACAAGTCTAGCTAGCTCCCTAACCATAAACTTGATTAGAGGCACAAGTAGCATAGAGTTGTTAAGTTTGAAAACAAGTTCGAAAAAGTTTATAAGTTTAACTTCCAAAACAGAAAGTTTGGCCCTAAAAATGGTATTGTTCCACCTTGGTCTTCCATGGAAAACCTATGGTAACATCCTATGGGGCTTAGCAAACAATGTTGAGGAAGAAAACATGAAGAAAACTTTGAAAGTTTTAAAGTTTGAAAAGATAAAAAATGGGCAGAAAGTTTAACACACTTTTGGACCTCAAAATGGTGGGGTTTCACCTTAGTTTGCGCAAGGAAACTTGTGAGAACCTTCCTAGATGTTATCCAAGGGTGTTAGAAGAAGAAACAAGGTTAAAAGGAAGAAGGAAGTGAGTTGAAACTCACCTGCAAACTGAAATGTTTCAGCAGAGAATTCTGAACTTTGAGGGAGTGTTTGGAGGTTTGAAAAAGTGGGAAAGGGATGGGGAAATGCTTTTTATGTAGATGTAGGTATTAGGGTTGCAATTAATGTGATTAGGTGGGTGTTTGAATCAAAACGAGAAGGAGAACTCCCCTTGGTTATCTTTTTTTTTGTTCTTTTATTTATATAATTGGTATACTTTGTGCACATTTGTTATATTTTAGGTATGCTACAAATATAGGTTGTTTTGGAAGAGTAAAATCAATGTCAAGGGTCTTACATGATCTAGAAAAAAAGACTTGTTTATTGTAGAAGTGTCACAATAATAGTTTAACAATCTGATGATGCCGAAAGCTTAAGTCTTTGTTGTTATAACTCACTAATCATCTTGCTTGACTTTGATCTTAAGATTTACAACGCACAATAGGCATTCACGATTCATTTTGAATTGATTTATCGAGCAACAACATAACGTACGTTCATAAGTTTAAGCATGAATAAAGTTTGTGAAATTCGCATAATTGATCAATTTGATTACAATTAAAGCCTTAGGTTTACAATGATTTGGAAATGGAATACGATTACAAGGTTTGGACTTTCCAATTATAGAAACACGAAGCAACTTACTAAAAACGAAAAGTTACAAATGTGAAGCGTTACAACCAAAGTGGTAAGGAGGTGAGAACCTATTGCGAAGGCCTGGGATCAAACTTCGGCATCGCCATGTATACTCTGAGACACGTGATTTACTTCCTAGCGGTGGTCGTAGGAGTGGTCCAAGGGGACACGTGATAATGCCATACACCATAAGTCATTATTTAATATGCTTTGTAGTATGAACCTCTCTTTTATAAAGGAATATGTTTCATTATTTGGATTAGATATCAAATTCCTTGGATCATGTCATATTAGTACTCTTTAAGAAATGGTCTTTTGATGTTTGATAAGTGATTAATTTGTAATCGGTGAAAATGTGTTTTCTTTTGATGTTGTTGTTGAAGATGTTTTCTTTTGTCAATTGTCATCACCTCTAATGTAGGCTTCATTGAACTAAGTAATGCAAGTTGTATTGTGTTCATATGTGTTGAGACTGATCCTTAGAACCGAAAATACAAGTATGTTACGTATTGATGACAATGATGTTGATGGTTGATGGGTTAAAGAAAAATATCGTGGTGCTAATAACAAGTTAATGCTAATGAGTTGATATTGTTGTTGAAGATCATGTCCATACGAGCTATTCTTGATGGATACGGATTGAAAAGGAAAAAGCGTTTGGTGTTATCATTATTAGTGGTAGCGTCCCTACATATAAAGCATTTCAGCCAATGGAAACACTTGGTTTTAATGGTGGATTGACACGAACATTAAACTTACAACAGTACTAGTCAAATTTACTGTAGCTACCTTAATTAGTGGCGTCACTTCTTCCTATTATCTTAAACCACTATTTTTAATTTAAAATAAATTATACATTATACATTTAAAACACAAAGAGCACTAAAATTTCACTAAAACTAAAACATTACATAATGCATATAAAAACATCAAAAAACGAAAACTAAAAAAAATTGATGTATAAAACTAGATCCAAAGTTCCAAGATGTCATGGAATCAACGCGAAAATACATAGTTTCCTCTAGCAACTTCGTGTTAATGATGGGTTAAGACAAACGCTCATAATTTCTTTAAAACTTTATTAGTCAAATGTGTAAGATTAATATTAGTTGGTATTTTACGTTTGGAAATTTAAAATTTACTTACCTTTAATTTAGTATAAATTGATTGTCAAATTTTATTATTATACGACTTTATTAGATTTAGAATATTCAACTTACTACATTTTTTCTAAAAATTATACTTTATTAACATTATAATTCTTTAACTAACTACAACTTTTTCCCTAAAATATACATAATACTATCTTTAATGAGCCCTTAGATATCAAGCCTTTGAAGGACCTTAGAAGCTCTTATCATTGGAGCTTATCCAATCCTAAGGACTAAGGAGTTATAGGTGAGATGCTCTTGAATAAGGGTACGAGTTTGCCTCGGTTCATGCGATGAGGTGGACCCAAAGTAAAACATGAAAAGTCTTATTTATATATTATGTGTAATGGGTAAGTGATGATGTGGAAATTAAGAAGGGTAAGGATATTTGTTGGGTTATTGATGAACTTAGGGTTTTTAAGGATTTGTAAGGATATTATATGACAGATGACGTGCTAGCTAAAGGCGCCTAAGGACGCATATAGCACTTTGGGAAAAGAATGTGGTCCAACATTGGCCTGACACGTGGACCACTCATTGCAAAGCACTCCTCACACCATCTTACAAAATGCATGTGAGTTACGATTATGTACAATTCTATGTTGTCAAAGGCGGAAGGCGTACTAAAGGTGCATAGGCTTTGCCAGAAGCCTAAGCACAAGCCACTTAAAAAATGAGGGTTTTTAAAGCGATGCACAAAGTATAAATATATCATTTTTAAGGGTTTTAGACATGTTTTGAATTTGTTTAGGACTAATTTAATAATAAGTATTAACAATTATTACATTAGTATTGTTTAGGCTAGTTTAATAACAAGTATTAACAATTATTACATTGGTATTTTCACAAATATAATTAAATCTAATATGTATATATAATTCATATAAGGAAAGGAAAAGGAAAGGTGTTCAAAAATTAAAATTATTAATAATAAGAAAAAATTAAAAAGTTAGTAATAATAAATCATTATATCAAAAGAATAGTTTTAAGCACTATGAAGGAAAATTGGATACAAATTATCAATAGCAAAGGAAAAGGAAACAACAAAAAGCAAAATATAACAAAAACAAAAAAAAAACCAATAAATTAAAAAGAAACCCAAATAACAAAACTCTAAAAGGGTATTGGTTAAAAAAAAGCGCCACTATTTCAAAAAGAATAAACAAACACCAACGGAAGAAGAACCTAGGAGAAGAATGTGATTGTTGCACTTCAATAGGTTTGTTACTTCTCTTTTATCTTTTGTGTGACCTTTGTAACGTCCTAAAATTATAAATTTTAATTGACTAGTATGTTTATTTGTGTGATGTTATAAAATAAAATAATCAAGCTATTTAACTTAGTTAAATAATTAGTTAAGTAACAAGAAAATAAAAATTAGTGTTATTGGTGACATAAGAATAACTAGAAGGACTAAAAGTGGGAAATTGAGTTTAAGTTTCATATAAACTAGAAAGTTCAGTATGTGTGTGTGTATTGAATATTATATAGATTAGATACGAACATACGACCCAAGTGCGAACAAGAACTGACTCGTACGAGCGACAAGTGACTCGTACGAGTGACAATGTCATTCGTACGAGTGATAAACATCTCACTCGTATGAACTGCTCACGCCTATATATATGTGTTGTGTTTTCACTGTTTGGAAGTTTTGGAAGCTCCCCAAGGGGAAATGCTAGCGGATTCTCACCAGGAATTTCCGCCACCCAGACAAGATGTATACTACCGAAGCTTCCGCTGATTCTGTTTCTACTCCCTATTTATAACATTCTACCGAATCGGTACTATCTTACGCCCAAACTTCTGTCTGGAACCGCCGTCACCGGGACTCACAAAAGTGGTATGTATGCCAAGTGTATGATAAAATGTCTAAGTGAAGTTAGGATGTGAAGTTGAATGAAATGGCTTGACATATATGAATGAAATATGTTAATGATGTAATTAGTAGAAAACTAACTTGAAGACTATGCTATAAATGGAACTCATACAAGAATTCAGGTTGAATGTATGTTTTGGGTAAGATCATGCATTAGGAGCTTGTACCATGTGCTTGGATAGTGTGATGTTCATCTTGTATTTAATTGATTGTTAGTTGAAATCAAGAAGTGAAAATGTACTATGTCCATAGCATATGGACTCACTAGCGACGAATGATGATGTGATTATATTAAATTGACTAACTTTGTATATGGTTGTCAAATGTAGAATTATGTAAGTATTAGCATGTGCATAAATGAATTATGTGTACGTATATATCTGACTCGTACAAGTGATAAGTATCTCACTCGTACGAGTGGTAAACATCTCACTCGTACGAGTGATAATTGAGTTGCGAGAATGTGAAATAAGGTGGTCATTAGTACATGTCTATATATGCGATAGTTGACTAATGAAGGCAAGAAATATATGAATGGAAAGTAATGAATGTTAGTATGATATGATTGTGGTGACATTAACAAAAGTGTGGAGTCATGTCAAGGTGGACTCAAGCACGAAAGGCTAACGGGTCAAGAGGAGGCAAGGAAACGGATACGAATACGGACACATAAGATAAGTGATTTCAGGAATCACTTCTTCTTTTATAAATGAAGATTATTATGTAGAATACCGGGAATCGTGTAAGAAATTATGGGTAAGAGTAAGAATCAAGGTACGAATGGTTGTGGTAAGTTACAGGAAGTCACCGATGTTCGGAACTCATGATAGAAGTGAACGGGTCAAAATGTAGAAAGTATGTGTTGGATGTGGGTTTTGAATGATTATGGTTCAGGAATCATGTAAGAATATTTAAGTAATCATAGTACTAAGGCAAGTATTATTGTAAGCTGGCCATAAATAGTTAGCTACGTCAGAAATAACTTGGTATAATCAACGGGTCAAAATCAAGAAAGTATGATAGAAGTATAGATTTGATTATAAGGACATGAGGTCAAGTGTTTAAATGATTCGAGATATTACGGGAGGATAAGGGAAGCTTACAAAATGTTATGTGACATTTTGTCAGTTCGGGTTGGAACGGGAATAGGAAATGGATTGTTTAAGTTTAAACAAGGAAAGACAGTGTCGGCATCACAGAGGGGTCGTCGCCGACGGCCACCTAGCCGTCGCCGACGCTGCCCCCTTCTCCCGACGCTCTAATCAACTGTCTACGCAATGAGGGTCGACGAAACATTCCGGAAGGCGTCGCCGACACTATAGAAGGGCGCCGTCGACGCTCCTCACAAACTTAACAAGTTGTTCTTATGAGATATTTGCACCGTGAGTTTCGTATCTCCCAATATTTGTCTGTGACCCTCAATGAACCCCGAAAAGTGAAAATAACGAATAGAGAGTTATGTGAACTTATTGAACTGTAATAATGATTGTCGGAGATAATTAAGTATGTAAGCATGTATGTGTATGGCTAACTTATATGTTAGTGGTGGAATCCCTAGGTAAGCATGAATAGAAGTAAGCATGCGCATAGGTTCGTATGTATAAGACTTATTTATGTGGATGTTTGTGACTAGGGTATGTTAGTATATTTTTATGGGAATGTAAGTGGTATGTAAGGGTTTATATATATGTATACACGACTTCAATATGTATGAGCATTAACGCTACTAATTATTAGCCCTGAGAATTAAATGAAACATGTTTACTATTGTTGACTTATGAAGATTGACGATTATGATGCAAGATCATACACGGAAAGATAATCGAAAGGATATTCATGAATAGAAAGATTATGGAGTGATCATATAATTATTTATGAATATTTAATATTATGAATGATGTCACCAAATATTAATAATGCGGATGTATGTGGTGATTGCAGGTTGCACAGAATTATCATTGCTATGGAATTTAAATGGTTGAAGATCGAGTCAAAGAGCAAGGATTGTACGGAAAAAGCGATCTCATAGCTTGTATTCATGTATTACATTTAACGAGTTAATTAAGAATGAATGTTATAAATCCTTCCAAGAAAGTGTCCAACATTTTATAAATGAATCTTCAATATGTTATATGATCAATAAATAAAGAATTTTTGAGTTGATATTTCCGTTGCGTCTCTTATGGACAAAACGTTTTAGGGTGTTTCAATCCTACGCTTTTTCTCGTATATACCTGAATCTGGGTGCTTTCTTGAGCAGCGTTTTTACAAAAAAAAAAAAAAAAAAAAAGCCAGATTACCTGAGCTACCACTAGGCGCTCCTCGCCTCGAGGCGCCTGAGAGCCTAGGTACAAACAATGTTAATTATAAAAATAGTGAGAATAGATCTGGACCATCTAATTTTTTTAATCAATGGAGGCTATTAATTACACATAAGCCACTCACTATTAGTTTACTTTTTGGAACAATGACGGTCAAGATACAACCCACTGGGCGGTTGAGTTTGGGCAGCTACAGGCATGTTGTGAGGCCGGCCCCGGATCGGAACCCACCAGGTTTTTCCACGGAAGGGCAGAACACAGTAGGATAAAAACCCATGTTGGCTCGGATTCGAATTTGACAAACATTACGCCGTCACAAGAGGCGAGGCTCTCTGACGTAACGCACAGTAGAACGAAAACCCGTGTTGGCTCAGATTCTAACTTACGACCTCCAAATTATGAAGGTCTAGTTCTTAGCCTTTTGCCACTCTACTAAATGACGAGGACCACTCACTATTAGTTATGTGAATTAATTGTTTTAAGGGTATTTTTGTAACTATTCTAACTAAATTTAATTAAAGAAATAAGATTAAAATTGAATAGCAATGAGAATCCCTTTAATCTCGTTGAAATTGTTTTCCTCGTGCTTGCACTTAGAACCCCTTATCATCTTAAGAAACATTAAAGAAAAATCAAGATGAATACTTTGAAAAAATTAGTTTCACAACTAAATTTGCTACATTTTTTTTACGTTGCGTTAGAACATGACATGTTATCTAAACTATTAGCACAATTGGTGAATATATTGTATAAACATATTATTTCATTTGGTTTTATACCAGCATATTATAACATAACATGATAACATAATGTCTAAACATATTAGCACAATTTGGTTGTACTAGCACATAGGAAGATCAGTAAATTTTACCATAACAATAGTAAACTAGCTATAATAGCACTTTCATAAAAATATAAAAAACTTTTAATAAGTTTTAGCAAAATTAAAGTATTATAACATTGTTAAATTAAAACTATAAGTACATTAACTATTCACATAAATAAAGATTATACAGTGATAAAAAGGTAAGAAAAACTTAAGATTGACGTTTTACCATTAATAAGATGTAACCAATTGAAGAAGAAAAATAAGAATATATATGTCATTAGATACATACGATGAATACTAAATTTTAGTTCATGATATAAAAAAGAATCCTCTTTAAAAATTGATTGTAACCATTTGCATTATTATAGGAATTTCTATGAATCAATTTTAAACAAAAGTACAAAACCGTCCTTTAGTAATAAGTTAGAAGATATCATGTAGCAAGTTGTGAATACTTCTACTATTTTTATGCATAACGGTGTTTGTATTTAATCTTTATCTTGTCCTATAACTTTGAATAAAGAAGTTTTCAATTCTATATACTTCTCAAAAAAAAATTATAGATTAGTTTTGTAAGATTGAATAAACCAGTTACATAAAAAATAATTATTTTAATATATATTAAACTTTCCATTCAATATACCTTTATTTAAAATAGTCTTAAACCCCTTAAGTTGTGGGGCAAGGGACGTAAAAAGGTGCTACTAACGTTGGATTACGGAGTAAGGATCTAAAACAATGATAATCGGATGACGGAGTAAGGATCTAAAACAGTGATAATCGGATGACAACTAAAATTGGAAAAAAAATATAAAGTAAAAACATAAATTTCTAACACCAAACGACTCACATAACATTAGAAGTAAACGCGGTTGAATTCATACTAACAACTTATTTGAATTTTAGGGTTGTATGATAACTTTATTAAAATTTAAGGGGTGCAAAGACAAATTAATTAAATAAAAAGAAAAGAAAAAAAAATAAAATAATTAAACTACAAAAGGTTGAAATGAAACTATACATTACAAGACGAAATAGACTGCAAGACATAATAGATGTTATTCTCAAGGAAAATTTTGAAATGTAAGTTAATAAATATAAATTTTACTAAGCATAAAGAAGAATATTTAGACAATTCGAAACCAAATCGTCTTTTCTATTACCTCGACGAATCGAACACATGTAGATATTGTTTGGGTCATATTACGACTTTATTTGTTGGGTTTTTACTTACGCTTTCTAGAGCGTGTGCCAGTACCTGTTACAAACCGAACTTATTTTTTGTATTATTTTCTTTTGGTTACTATAACGAGTGGTAATGCCATAATGAACGGAACTGTGCGAAGAATTCTCTTCATGTAATGAACCCGTCGCGTCACGCGCATGGGTGGAACTACACTATTGAGCGGTAACGGACCAAACTTATTTTTTGTATTTTTTCTCTTTCGGTTACCATACCGAGTGACACTTGTAACATCTTAATCGACGACGAAAACGTCAAGGCGTCACGTAATTAGATAAGATTATTCACCAACACATGATTGACTATTATAGTTGAAATATAATATTTATTGAATTTCAATATTATACAATTAAACTAAACAAATACAATGCAATACAACATAACAACATGATCAAAACCATTGCAACAATTGTTTTAAATTAAACTATGGCAAAAGAATCCCAAGCCTGTGTAAATCAAACTTGAAAGCATTAAATACTAGTAACTGAAATATATAATTGAGAAAACATGGATTAGAGATAAGCAAATGATATTGGGTACTAGCATCGAATTTCCCAAACCGTAAGATCTAGAGTACCAATTCGGTACCGACTTTTGTCGTTCTTAGCACCGGTAGGGGTGTTCTTCGGGCTTCTGGTTTTTTGGGGTTTTCAAAGCTAAATATTTAACCCGATAACCGAACCATTCTAGGTTCGGGTTCTTTGGTGTGCGGGTTAAATGGTTCGGGTTTAGAACGGGTCGTGTTAGATCGCGTTTCAAGTTAGAAAATGAACTAGTTTAACAGAAAAGTATAACCTTTTAAATTTTAAAATATCAATATTTGTTATTAGCGAATACTATAAAAATGATTTTGTAAAACAACTCTTGTATGTCGCTGAGAATGGAGGATGTTGAAGATATGGATTGTATTATGTATGTTGTGATTCAAAACTTTCAGAAATTAGAGATAAGGATGAACTTCGTGATTTAAAATTTTTAAAGAAGATAATGTAAAATTTTTAGAAGATATGGTCGGCTGCATCATGGAATACGAAAGTATTATTAGGTCATCTTAGAAGATATGACGATGTTTAGAAAATATGCCAATTGTTTTCGTGTTATTTCGGGTTTTTCTGGGTTAAACCTATTACCCATTGTTCAACCCATTAACCAATCCATAAAACTTCATTCGGGTTCGGGTTTATAGTTATTCAGTTACGGGTTCTTCGGGTTTGTATTTAAAGCAACATTTACGTACATAGAGAGTTTCCAAATATTCATAACCGCCTCCTCAAACCTATATCATAGACATAGCCTGCTTGTCTTCAAACCATCATCGCAAAATCGGATCGTTCGAAGACATAACTCCTTGTAATGTCATCTGGTACCAAGTCTGAAGCAACTCAAGCGTTCGAGTGTTCGCATCACGAATCATGTAAATTATCTGAATCCTTATTCGTATTTTCTTTTTGTTGAGCAATCCATCGAAAAGAAGCCATTGTTTCTTTTCTTTGTGTTATGTAAATATTAAATGAGGTTGATAACATGCCAAATTATTTATTTTTCAAAAAGATCAGAAACAAATTCCGGTGAGCAACTTTTTTACACTTTGGTTCAGCCCATGGATCAGAAACAAGTTCCGTTATTTAAGATTAAATATATTATTATAATATTTAATCATTTAGCAATTATAATCATTTATATTATATTAGATCAAAATATATTAATCCTATTATATATTAGTTGGTAATTGTTGATGGATCATATTACCCTTATTAACTAATTAGGGTTTCCTTCTGAGTGTATATATAAGGAGATTACTAGAGAGGTTTAGGGTTAGACACTTACAACAACGTCACTAAAGCTGCCACCCACCTCTATCTCCATAACCTAAACCGAATTCATCTCTAGTTCGGTTCTTACCATCATAATCTTACACCCTAAGGAGGAACCAGATCACACTGACAAATATGTCAAACCTCATGGTTGCGTCTCTGACTGGATTCTCTGCTGGTCTGTCTGCCGTCACATGTATTTCTTTATGTTTTTCATTATGTTTAAACAGAACTGATCAACATGTAGTATCAGAGCATATGTTAATAAATCAGTTCTGTTTTGAATCCATTATTCTGGGATTAAAAATCTGGAAAACATAATTTTGAAAACCTAATTATAATCCGAAATCACATAAATTGTGAATTAAAACTCGGATTTCCTTTTAATGGATGTTTAATCACATCCGAGATAACCATTGTTCCGAAATCCTCATTAATATGCTAAAATATAACGATTTCGGGTTCCAGAATTTGGTTTTATTTTTTAGGGTTCATCATTATGTTCTTATGAAATTCGAAAAATCCTATATTTTCAAATCTTTTATAAATTAACAGATATTATTTTCGAAATATTTTGATATATTTAGATCAGCATTAAAATAGGAAAACTAATCACATAATCCCTTAATTTTCGAATTTCAAAACTTATCACAACTAACTGTCATTATTAGAGATTTTAAAATTTTGCAGGATAAATTTCAGACTAATCAGAGCCTCATCCGAGATGACTAACTCGACTAACATGAGTCTCATCGAGATGACTAACTCAGACTAACACAGTCTTATCCGAGATGACCATTTCGAACTAACACGAGTCTCATCCGAGATGTCCATCTGGGACTAATCCGGAACTCATCCGAAATGCCCATCTCGGACTAATCCATAGCTCATCCGAAATGCCCATCTCGAAATAACCCGGAACTCATCCGAAATGCCCATCTCGGATTAATCCGAAACTCATCCGAGATGTCTGTCTCAGACTAATTCGAGTTTCATCCAAAATCCAAGATTTTATCTAAAATCTCATTACTAGGCTATTATTGTGAACTAAATTTTCAGCTCGGGGCTCCGCCCCGAACCCCTTGCGGGGACACTTAATTAATTATAATAATATAACTTTTTACAAAACTAAATAGCTTAACTTGAATGAGCTTCTGATGTATCACTTCTGCCCAAAGGTGATTTGATGCATCTATTTATTGTTCAAGTATTACAAAAGCTATGTTAATTGTACATTATATACGTAAATGTCTTATTTCTGGCCAAAGCTGATCTAATTCATTCATGTCTAGCATACTTAACAAGTGCATAATTAAAGCAATTTTCTCATTTCTAGCCAAAGCTGAGTTGTCACAATTACTTTACACACATACTTAGATGATTACACTTCTGGCCAAAGCTGATTTGTCTTCATTTAAGTAGAATTTTAACTAAGTCTATTATTTTGATGTTAGTAATAGACAATATCACAACTTCATAATTAAAATGGTCATTACTTATGTCTGCCTTAGTGTAACTTGCCCTTAGATCACATTAAGACTTCTTTTCTTAGTATCATAATTTGCTCATATTAATTCCACTATCAGCGCCCAATTGCGTGATTCCACCATTGACTGGTGATAACTTTGCTGCAGGAAAGACTCTCTCATGCTTACTCTTGCTTTGCTGGATTTTGACTACGCTCTAAGAGAGAATAAGCCTGAAGACCTTACTCCTCAGAGTACCGCTGCTGAGCAGCTAGCTCATGAAAAATGGACTAGGTGTAACCGCATGTCTCTCATGTTCATGAAGCAGTCCATAAGCAATGCAATTCGAGGAGCCATTCCTGATTCTGAAGATGCTAAAACCTACTTGGCTTCTGTGGAGGAGCAGTTCAAGGGAACGTCTAAAGCACATGCTAGTACTCTTATCCTCAAGCTGGTGACTACTAAGTATGATGGGCGGAGCGGCATCCGTGAACACATCATGATGATGAACGACATGGCCCATAAGCTCAAGGGATTAGACATGGGATTAGTGATGGTTTTCTTATTCAGTTCATCATGACTTTGCTTCCTTCGTCCTATGAAGAATTCAAGATCAATTACAACACTCAGAAAGAAAAATGGTCGATTAGTGAGCTGATCGCCATGTGCGTGCAGGAGGAGGAGCGTATGAAGATGGATCGAACTACTGATGTTGCACACTTTACTACCTCCAGCTCTAAGAAGAGGAAGAACACTTATCCAATGAGGGATGTTTCTAAAGTCCAAAAGCCCAATCCTAATACAAGTGCGCCTTCCAGCTCTAAGAATTCCTTAGGCAAACCCTACTGCAAGTTCTGTAAAAAGACAGGACATAAGCAAAAGGAATGCCCTGACTTTAAAGAGTGGTTGGCTAAGAAAGGTAACGATTTCTTCATGATACTTGAGTCCTATAATTTAAATGTTCCTGCTAATTCTTGGTGGTTTGATTCTGGTGCTATGACCCATGTCACTAACTCTACTCAGGGATTCCTTACAATCCGGAGGCTGGGAAGAAACCAAAGAACACTTAAAGTGGGGGATGATAGAGAACTAGAAGTGAGAGCCATAGGAACTTCACAATTGTTTATGAAAAATGGTTTATGCATTAAACTTTATGATACCTTATAGTTCCTGAGGTAACTCGGAACCTTGTATCAGGACCAAAGTTAGACATAGACGGTTTTGATATTACTCATGGTCATCGCAAACCCTCTTTTCTTTATGATTCTGTGGTTTATGGTACTTGCATTCTGGATGATGGTCTCTATAGATTAGAACTAGATGATGACTTTTCCAAATCTTTGTTGTCATATAATATTAATGAATCACTCACAAAGATGAAACAAAATCGAGACTTAGAGACTTCATCCATGTTGTGGCATCAACGTTTAGGCCACATCTCAAGAGAACGATTAAATCGACTCGTAAAGGATGAAGTCTTACCTCCTCTCGATTTTACTGATTTTGGAACATGTGTCAAATGTCTTAAAGGTAAAATGACATTAACGAATAAGAAAGGTGCCACTAGGAGCTCTAATTTATTAGAACTCATTCATACTGGCATTAATGGTCCTTACCAAATCGTTGGCATAACTGGACATACTTCATTTATCACTTTCATTGATGATTATTCTCGTTACATGTACTTGTATCTCATTAAGGAAAAATCTGAATCTCTTACAACTTTTAAAGATTATAAAACTGAAGTTGAAAAATAACTAGATCGTAAAATTAAAGTTGTGAGATCAGATAGAGGCGGTGAGTATTATGGAAGACATACTGATGTGGGTCAAGCTCCTGGTCCTTTTTATGATTTTAGAAAGGGCCAGGGGATTATAAACCAATACACCATGCCAGGTACACCTCAGCAGAATGGTGTCGCTGAACGAAGAAATCGTACCCTTATGAACATGGTGCGCAGTATGTTAACCAACACTAATTTATCATTATTCCTCTGGACTGAAGCGTTAAAAGCAGCTGTTCATATACTCAATAGAGTTCCTTCTAAGTCTGTCCCTAAAACTCCTTAGAACTTTAGATAGGAAGGAAACCGAGTCTTAAATATATGAAAGTATGGGGCTGCATTGCTGAAGCGAAACTTTACAATCCTTTCCTAAAGAAACTTGACCCTAAAACAGTTACCTGCTTCTTTATCGGGTATCCTGATCACTAAGGGTTATCCTTTCTATTATCCTTCCCATGTCACCCGTATTGTTGAAACCAAGTGTGTCGCGTTACTGGAGGATTTTAAGGTCAGTGGGAGCAGTACCAACCCTTACGAAGAATTGCAACAAGTACAAGATGCAGGGGGGAGACTCGTCGCTTACCATTACTCCGTTTACTCCTCTTGTACCCAATGCAACAACTGCACCTGAAGCTACTGCACCAACTCCAAATTTACCTCTTCAACAAGAACCCATTATACCTCATAACGAAGGCACATCAAACGCTCAAACCAAGACACCGCTGAACCCGATAATCAACTTAGGAGGTCATCCAGGCAAAGAAGGCCTACTAATTGGGATGATTATGTTACCTACCTGACTGAAATGGATGCCGGAAAGCTCAATGATCCTATCTCTTATAATGAAGCTTTTAGCAGTGATCAGTCTTCTGAATGGAATAAAGCAATCATTGATGAACTTGAATCCGTGAAGAAAAATGACGTTTGGGATTTGGTAGAATTACCTAACGGTGTCAAACCCGTAGGATTTAAATGGGTATTCAAAACAAAACTGGATCCAAATGGGAACGTTGAACCCTATAAAGCGAGATTGGTTGCAAAGGGCTACACTCAGAAAGAGGGAATTGATTATCAAGAGACGTTTTCACCTGTCTCGCGTAAAGATTCATTAAGGATCGTTATGGCCCTAGTAGCTCATTTTGACTTAGAGCTGCATCATATGGACGTTAAACGCTTTCCTTAACGGAGACTTAGGCGAAGATGTTTACATGAAACAGCCTAAAGGCTTTAAACCTGAAGGTCAGGAGCATCTAGTCTGTAAGTTGAAGAAATCTATTTACGGGTTAAAATAAGCATCACAACAGTGGTACCTTAAGTTTGATGAAGTCATGAAGAGGCAAGGTTTTATACAGAATCAAGTGGATCAATGCACCTACCTCAAGATGAGTGGGAGCAACTTTACTATACTTGTCCTTTACGTAGATGATATTCTATTGGCAAGTAATAGTTTAGACATGTTGCATGAGTCGAAGCGGTTACTCTCGCATAACTTCGACATGAAGGATCTCGGAGATGCTTCTTACATCATTGGCATCTAAATTCAGCGAGACAGACACAAAGGGATCTTAGGATTGTCTCAAAAGGCTTACATAGATCGTGTCCTTATGCGTTATAACATGCAACAGTGCAAACCCTCAGTCGATCCAGTAGTTAAGGGAAATGTTTTTGGTTCATTAGGATGTCCGACAACAGAGGTTGAAAATGAGCAAATGAGCCAGATACCTTACGCGTCAGTAGTCGGGAGCCTGATGTATGCTCAAGGCTGTACTCGCCCAGATATCGCTCATATTGCTGGAATGTTAGGCCGTTATCAGACTAATCCTGGCCTAGATCACTGGAAAGCAGCTAAGAAAGTACTTAGATATCTGCAAGGGACGAAAGACTATAAACTGACTTATAGAAGAAGTGATCATTTAGAAGTGGTAGGCTATTCGATTCTGACTTTTTCAAATGCAAAGATGACAGAAATCCACTTCGGGCTATATCTTTATGTTAGCAGGCGGACTTATCTCATAGAAGAGTCATAAACAAGAGTTAACTTCAACTTCCACAATGATGGCAGAATACATTGATGTTTATAACGCAACCTGTCATGGAATGTTGCTTAGAAATCAGATCACTGGACTCAAAATTGTTAATTCCATTTCTAGACCATTGAAGCTTTACTGTGATAACTCAGCTGCTGTTAGTTTCTCGAACAGTAACAGTTCGACTGAAGCTGGTTTATATCTTGATACAAAGTACTTGTTCGTACGTGAATGAGTGGAGGAAAATAATCTTTGTATCGAGTTTATTAGTACTAAAAATATGCTTGCGGATAGAGGTGCACAAATCGGTTTTTTTCGAAAACCGGTTTCGGTTATTAACTGAACCGGTTTTTCTCATGAAAATAAAAAACCGGTTTTTTGTATAACCGGTTCCGGTTACTAACCGGTTTTTTTACTCAAACTAATAACCGATCAAACAGGTTAGGGCTGGTTTTTAACCGGTTTAACCTAAAAAACTGGTTTTTTATCGGTTAAAACCGGTTTTTTGTAACCAGTTTCGGTTATTAACCGGTTTCGAAGGCAAAAAACTATAACTGGTCTATAACCGGCGGTTCGGTTTCGGTTACTAACGGTTGTAAAAAAACCGGTTAAAAAAAACCGGTTTTGGTTTTTTTTTCCGGTTTCGGTTTTTTTTCCGGTTTCGGTTCTAAAACCGATTTTTTTGTACACCTCTACTTGCGGATCCGATGACTAAAGGTCTCCCACCTAAAGTTTTCGAAGAACATTCGAATATGGGATTTACTAAAGACCTTATTTAATAGCATATTGTACTTACTTATGTTTTAACTAATGAAATTTCCTCAGTTTGATTTTGTATGTCTCTAACATATGTTCTGTCGGTATAATGACATATAGACAAATGTAAATACAAATCAAACGCTAAAGGGCTTATTTACATATTTTGATCATAACTGTTAGGTTCTAAATTGAGGCCGTAGTATGACTAATGGGGGTCATGAGTCGAATGATGATTCAACGGCTGTATTTCTCTGCTACGGTTCTTGGTTTAAAGCTAAAATGAGTGTTAACTCCTGATCAGACTTATCTAATGCTTATGATAAATGATTACTCAGCTAAGTGGGAGAATGTAAGATTAAATATATTATTTATAATATTTAATCATGTAGCCATTATAATCATTTATATTATATTAGATCAAAATATATTAATCCTATTATATATTAGTTGGTAATTGTTGATGGACCATATTACCCTTATTAACTAATTAGGGTTTCATTCTTAGTGTATATATAAGGAGATTACTAGAGAGGTTTAGGATTAGACACTTACAACAACACCACTAAAGCCGCCACCCACCTCTCTCTCCATAACCTAAACCGAATTCATCCCTAGTTTGGTTCTTACCATCATAATCTTACACCCTAAGAAGGAGCCAGATCACACTGACAAATATGTCAAACCCAATGGCTGCGTCTCTGACTGGATTCTCTGTTGGCCTTTCTGCCGTCACAGGTATTTCTTTATGTTTTCCATTATGTTTAAACAGAACTGATCAACATATCATAGTATTATGATCATTAAATAGAGACCAAGTTGCATAGGTGTTCCTTTTATGAAGGAAGGGAGGATGTAGTGTACAAGTAAGTGTAGCAGTGACTATCCTTTAACTATGTCTCGTCTATGTAAAATTTTTATTTTTTTATATAAAGGATACCCTTAAACCTAAATTATTATTTTTCGAGATACCCTTGAATTTTTTTTGGGTAGATCCGCCACTGCTTTGACGTCACTTAATTTTAATCGTCTTTAAAATTTTCACGAGAAATGAAAAAAAAGACTAAAACTTCAATGCTTTTTGGAGTTAGAAAAAAGTTTTGAGTAACTTGAGTGGAAGTGTAAAAGATGAAAGAAACTTGGTTACTATGATGTGACATTTTACTGACTCAAATACTATCATTGATTTGCAATAATTAGACTGCAAATAGGTAAATTTGATATAAAAATTAGTTTAAAATTTACTAAATAAATGTTAGAGATCTTGTTGTATTGTGTTAGAGATTCAAAAGATGAGCTCCTCAAGCTTAAGAAGCTTGTTGGTTCAAGCAGCTGTTAGAGTGACAGAAGCAAAAGCACGAATAATTGATCACGTGCTTAATCCAACTGGTCAAAGATCAGCCCATAAGATTTTACGCAAGAAGTTGATCGGAGAAAAAGTTGCATCGTGGTATCCGGATGACATCCAAAAAGAGGATCCTATGGTTGTCGCACACAAATAAAAAGGGTAAGCTTCTCTCCTCCTTTCTCACTCTCTTTCTATCTCTCTAGACTGAACTTTAATATATATATATATATATATATATACACGCACACTGCACACACATGTAGAAGTGGAAATCTCGACCCATTTAGTTATAAATGGGTCAATCGAGGATATTTTTGTCATGATTATTTTGATTCGGTTAATATTGTACTTTAACATATTCATTTGGTGGTTCGGTTTGTGTTGTGTAGACAGTGGGAAAGCTTAAGATTTCCGACCGGGGGTCGAAAACGTATATAGCTAAGAAAATTATAAAACCGGCGGTCGAAAACGTATATACCTAAAAAATTATGTATGAAAACTACATGTCAGATACTACGAGGGAAAAGTTAGAGAAGTCAAGCACCCCCACCCCCACTATGCAGCGCCCTGTGTGTAGAAGTAGGTCCCGTTTACTCCATGTGAATATAAAATTGGGGAAGCACTAATTGAAAATGGGGAAATAGAGGTGGTAAAATGGGATGCTAGGTAATGAGTCAAAACGATTCTAGTTAAAAACGAGTTATTTTCAATGCAAGCCAAAACGGGTTAAGCCAGAGTAACCACCTATAGTATATTGTTCTTTGCAAAAGTTATATAAATAGTAAATGGTTTATATATGTTTACAAAATTTTACAAAATTAATAATCTATTATTTTTTATATAAGGATTTAAAAGGTTTAAGCAATTTATTATCGGTGATTTTTGACCCGTTTTATTTTTTCTCTTTTTTATTCATTTTACCCGTCAAAATAAAGTATAACGTTTAAATTGACTTAATTAATTAATTGCTGAGTGTTATGTGTCTTATGTCCAAGACTTGATGCAAAACTACTATTGAGTGGGGGGTCTCACTGGAAGCAGTCTCTCTATTCCTATGGGGTAGAGGTAAGGCTGTCTATATCTTACCCTCCTCAGACTCTACCTTAGCTTTACTATTAGTGGAATTTACTGAATGTGATGATGATGGTTGAAGAAGTTCCAACTTTTAAGAAATATTATTAGTAGTCTGTTTCGCAATTTATATCATGTTTACTTCTCAAGTTTACAAATAATATTAAAGCAGTTAAGTTAGGGTTGTTCATGAGCCAAGCCAAGTCGAGCTAGGCCAAGCTCGGGCTCGGCTCGATTATAAACCGGGTGGGCTTGGCTCGGCTAGGATTTAAAACCGAGCTGCAAATATAAGCTCGGGTTCGGCTTGATTTTAAACCAAGCTGGTATGGTTTGGCTCGAATTCAAAAAGGAAAAATTAATACATAGCTCTCAAAGTTCAATAGCCTAAAATATTATTTGGTAGTTTAATAGAGCATATCCAAAATGATTTCAACCTTATTCATTACAAGCGAAAATCAAGTTCAACAACACAAAATACGATTCAAATTTCAACGAATTACAATATAAGTTTATTAGCATGGTAATCCACCTTCAAATATGACATAGGTATACAGTTACTCATAAATACATGTAAATAATAATCAGTGTATTTTGTAATATATTATAAAGCATATAAAAAAATACATTAAAAAAAATAATTCGAGCTAAGCCGAGCCGAGCTAAAAGCAAGACAAACCGAGCCAATTTGGCTCGTTACGAGCCGAGCCGAGCCAGGCTCACTTTCTCACCAAGCCGAGCTGGCTCGGCTTAGTTTCGACCGAGCCATATCGAGCGAGCTTATTCCGAGCAAAATCCGAGTGAGCTACAAGCCGCGAGTTTTTTGGACAACCCTAAGTCAAGTGTTAAATTAAAACTTGTTATTTAACTAAAGTTTTGCAGGCGTTTATCAAAGCTTGAAATGTTGAAGCGTCGTGACAAAGAACACTAAAAAACGTAATAAAGGACGCTCAAAGATTAATAATGCCGGTTTGTTTCAAGTTTCTTTCAACCTACAAAACTAAAACGTTGTATAGCAACCGAACGAGATATGTCCAAAAGGATATTGACACTTGTTTTACATTGATCAGAAATCATAAAAAGATACATGTATATTCAGAATTTTATAAAACGTTATTTTTTATTACTAAAATAACAAAAGGGTAAATAACGTTAGTGTATATAAAAAAACTAAACGTGGGACAACTTTGATGATATGTACGTTTGTGTTTCAATCACTTGTTTATATACACAACTTGATTTTGTGTAAATATATATCAAAACATTTTATGTAAATTTATATCAAAACATAGATATAAATAAGTATGTTGCAATGATATATTTTGATTATCTTAAGAAGTTGTTTATAAAAGAAAAATAAGATAAATATATATATATATTTTTAAGTGTTTACAAGAATCATTATTTTACAAAAATAATAATATAGTGTAACGTATTATTTCTCTATTAAAGATTAAAGATAAGCATGACAAAGAGTATTGGTCCTTTTACCCACCTGATAAATTGCTATTCTTTAACGGTAAATTTGGATTATTGACGAACTACTGAAGTGTTATCGTGTCATCAGTGGAATCACTCGATCATATCCATCTCCACTAGGCATAGTGCTTATACAACAATTAAGTAGGAAACCCAATAAATATGGAAAAACCCCCTTGTGAGAATCGAGGTCAAGACCTATTGGATCCCAAAGTCTTATCATACCCCTAAGATGTCATTAGGCTATAATTAGACAACTTTTTTTTTGCCTATAGCCTCTTTCTTGTATGAAAGATTCATCGGGTTCACCACCGCCACGGCCTAACACGATGATTTATCACCAACCGGTCACCACTCCAGATTTGTTGACTATGCTCGTCGGCCACGAAACACAACTCTAATTCAACCACAAAATCATAACATCTTGTCGAATGCCAGACGTACAGTTATACTTGCCGATTACTCTTGTCACCATGGTTAATTTTATTATTATAAGATCTCATTAGATTTAGAAATTTTTCAACTTATTAAATTTTCTTTCAAGACATATATACTAATGAAAAGGTTTCAATTATCACTAAAGAGTACTTTGCTAAAGAGTACTTTTGTAAGATTATATTTGGTTTCTTCCTTTTTTAACACATCGAAATCGCAAAACCAAAATTCACAACCACATTAAAAAATTTGTTTTAAAACCAGGTATATGTTTTAAGGAATATTAAATTTTAATAATTCTTAGTAGATGTCAGTGGCAATTGACGTACCTATCTTTTTTTTATTTCAATTGACAGACCCAGTATTTTGCCTCCCCTGATCTCAGTTAAAAAAAACTTAAAGTTTTTTTTTCGAATTATAAACTGATGTCTTAGAGATTTTGATCAGAACGAGAATACGAGTCAATTGATGTAAAACTTACTTCGAAACGGTGCTCCAAACAGCTTAATTTTTGTTAATTGGAAGTTTAAACATCCGAATTGAAGCACCGTTTCGTCATTTAGAGCACCCTTTCGAGATAAGTTTTACATCAATTGACTCATATCCTCATTGATCAAAAGCCCTAAAACATCAGTTCCTAAATTGGAAAAAACATTACTCCGTTAAGTTTTTTTAACTAAGAACTGATGAAGACAAAATATTTGAAAGGTGGGACTGCAGTTAAATCAGAAAAAAAGTGGCACTTCCAATTACCAATGACGTCAACTACGGGATAAAATCCAATTTCTCATGTTTGAAAACCAAGTATGACTAGTAAATATGGGGCTTGTCCATTTGATAGAGAAACTTGCTTATTAAAAGAGAGGTTTCAAGTTCAAGAGAGTGTTTTAGTTATTATTATACTAGTTTGAACCACATGTATTACATGGGTTATATAAATATAATTTTATATACTAACTAATAAAATTTTTTTAAATCTCTTGTATTGCACGGGATGAATAAAATCTTCTATTATAAGGCCTAATTAAATAAAATGTCATATGTTAACACATTAAAAATTTGTACTTTGATGTATTATTTACTTATTATAACATTTTACTTTCTTTTTTCATTTATTATTAAGTTAAAAACACGTGTATTATACGGAGTTGGATTCCATTTTTGTGATAAATTCAAATTATAAGATACGACGATTTTAGTTAGTTTTTGAAGAAACATCGGCTGCACATAGAGGATATCTGGAGATATCTTATTTACATCTCAACGTCTCTGCACAAAAAGGTTATCTCTCGTTTGCTCTTCGGGATGGTCTTGCTTCAAGCTCACTGCAAAACTGGAAACGTCGTTAGCCTCGTTAAGGGAAAAAGGGGAGGGTTTTCTCCGTGACCACACTCCAGGCGTGAGAATAAATATTGGGAATTGCAAGGTAATAAGCAAGTAGCAAGTAATTAGTGAGTGAGCTCGAAAACATTTGTGTTACCTTGTGGTGTGATCCTTATTTTATAGCCGAAGAGAGGTGTGTTGGAAATGGGCTGATGTGTAACGCCCCGCGTTTCTATACTTTCTCTATTTGGAAACTTTGTATCGTACTTCTATTTTTTAGTAAGCGTTGTATCTTGTATTTGTCTTTCATTGTAAACGTGGAAAACCGAGACTTGAATCGTAATGAGAAACTCGTATTTTAATAGTATTATGTTAATTATAGTCATGTTACACTTATACTTGTTCGTACTTTAAACGTGTAAACGTATTCGTAACGTGTGATAACTCGCAAACTTGGTTTGTATTGCGTAAACGAGACTCAAACGTGACATTTTTAATCGTTAAACTTAATTCGTTGCGAAAAAAAATACAATTACCTATTCATTTATTAAGTTAACTAATTCAATAAATAAATTAATTAAATTAATAAATTAAATTAGTTAATAAAATTAATTAATTTACTTTTTACAAAAATTAAAATGCTATTTTATAAATATATTAACATTTAGGACTATATATTAATACATATATATCTTTCTTTAAATAAGTCCAAGGTCTAATGTGTAATTACTGAATTCTTAAACTACAAGGGCCTTTCCTGCCAATTGTGAAACTAAATTATTGAGTTTTTGATGAAAATAATAAAATAATAATAATAAACAAAACAAACCGGGATCCGTGAGACTCGAACTCGGGATCCCCGGTTCAACAAACAACGACCCAACCACCCGCCAACCGCCCCACATCTGAAGGAACCCGGACAATAATTCATTTAAACCCTGTTTCCGGTCGAGCTGGGTGCGAAAGGGGGCGGGCAGCAGCTCGTTTTGGGCGGGTTTTATGTCTTTTTTTTGTATTTTAAACACTTTTAACCATTAATTACCCACCTAAACCCCACCTAACTAACCCTAATCCTTCCCCTATAAAACCCACCTATAATCCAAGCACTTTTACACTTTAATCTCCCTCAAAACCTTCCAAATCAGCTGCAAAATTACAAGTTCGAGCAGAATTACTCATCTTCACTAAAGTGAGTGTAACTCACTCATTTCTTAACAAAATCCTTTCATTCTTTTTCCCACTTGCTTGGATTAACCTAAGGATCATTTCCATTGGTTTTCCATGGAAAACCAAGCTCTGGAATGACCAGAAAAAGGTTCCAAAGTGGACTGTTTTACTTTATGTTTTCATAAACTTGTTTAATCTCTTACTTTTCTCATTCATCCTAGTGTTCTTGAACTCCTAATCACATGTATGATTATGGGGACTAACCTAGGTTGTAAACTTGTAAATAGGAGTGTTTAATCACTCCAAACTTTCTGTTTTTGAAGAGCATTGAGCTCACAAGTGATGCAAGTTCTTAAACTTGTTCATGTGTGTCCACCAAGGAAGCTTGGGCTATCCTAACTTGAGACCACACATCACTTGATGATTTTTCATCAAGATCCCAAGATAGTTTGCTAGACTTAAAGTGTCACAACCCCACAAAGCCGTTGACGATTATCCTCGTGTGCTCGTCGGGTTGTTGAATACTTGGCTACTTGGTATCTAGATGACACCTTTATTACATTCTTGTCTTTACATTCTTGTATAGTATATAGTTCTTGTACCCTCCTTGTTACCAATGGTAACTTGTGTAGTGGTGAACATAATCCGAGGTTCAAAGTGGATGGTTTAACCTCCCACCTCATACTTGACATACATGACCTAGAGGTTACAAAGTGGATGGTTCATCCTCCCACCTCCTACATGATTATAATGATATATATATAACTATATTATAATTCTAAAACTGAAACCTTGATAATGAACTTACAATCACCTATCAAGTTATTAAGTTTAACACTAAATTATGTAATTCCTTGTCACGATTCTAATAGGCCCCGAACCTATGAAATCACACCCAACTCGTAAGAGTTACTATAGTGTCAAGAACGAGTGTTACATCGTAGTGAATACTTTCGTATCATAATACTTTATCAAACTTATTTTTAATCATGCTCGAATACTCCTAATCTCCCGTTGAAACTCTATACTCATACGCCTCGTTTCCTCTTGTAGGATAATTCGGCGTCATCCTCGAACCAACGTCTTCACGGATTGTCAAGTGTAGAAAAGACTCAGCAAAACCGTGAGTACACTCGACCCACCTTGTTTATAACACTTTTCGGGTGTAACATGTTTCCATATACAAAATCATGAACACTTAAACTTTATAAAACACACAAACGATCCCATATATATGAAAGCTTGAATCTTATACTTGATGCTTGTCTTGGATATTCGTATTGCTATGCTTTAGTCATTAACTATTTTTAGCCTTCGTTTGACATGCTTAGCGCTATAGGAATTCACGCATCCACCTCCATCGTGTTATTCGTGAGGTCATGTTAAAACATCGTGATTGCGTTAAGGGTTTGATTATTAGTATTGCATGCCTTGATATTGCTCTTGTATAGATTTGGTTGCCATGTGGATTGTTTAAACTTATTCGTATACGTATGCTATGCCTAAATTGTGTACTCGCCTTTGCTTTCGCATTGACATTATTTTAAAACATGTTACAGGTTGAAGGAGATGATGCTATGAAAACAATATAGCAAGGACTAGATACACACAAATTAGACGTTAGGTTTAATGTCGATGTATCAATTTTGTTATGACTTTGCAAATGTTATGTTGTTCTTTGTTTTGTTACATTGATGTATTTGACAATTCTTAAGAAATGAAATATGGTTTAATTAATTATTGTCACTTAATAATGTTGTGAGCAATGAGCAATCTCGTTTTCGTCTCATCCCGATGTTTCCGCCATCGGTTGGGGTGTGACATGATGGGCCTTGGGCCTGGACCCGACGACTAGGAATATCCATTCTGTCTCCTCTGCGTCGATCATTGATGGTCTTTAGCAGGAGGTGCACTTGGCGCATGGTGAATGGAGCCACGTTTCCTGGCAGTTGTCCTTGGCGTCGGACCTGTCATCAGTCGGTAGTAGAGATCGTGTGACAGTCGCTGGCGTTAGTTGGTTGATGCCACGTGTACGTCCTTGCATACAGTCTGCCCTCTGCATGATCGTTCATCATGCGACGTGGTCTGGCACAACCTGCCGAGCGGTTATTGGGTCACAGCTCTGCCACTTGTACCCTTATACTTGGTCAATGCCTCTTTGCGCTTCTCCTTCCGCATGGCTTTATCAGTGCTTTCTAGCCAGCGCGGAGTTGTGGGTAGGGAGCATTTTAGTCTTGGCCTTGTGCAAGGTTTTAGAACTTCGCGGCTAGAGGATTGTTTGATCCGCGCAGGGTCAAGTACCTGCGCTTCCGGGTTTAACTTGCAGTTGCGCAGTGTGCGCAATGTTTGTTAGGCAACCTGCTGGTTTCAAGAATGGCGTACCGTTGCGCATTGCGCACAAGGTTATCCTTGTGATATGTTGTCATTATGAATGTATGGTTCCTTACGCAGGCGCAGAGTTTTGGGACTATACCGCTCCAATTTTATATATCTATTTACTTGTTATAACATTTTACTTTTTTATTTATATTAGTTTAAAAGCACGTGTATTACACGGGTTAAATTCCTTTTTTTTTTGATAAATAATGAGGTACAAATAATTTTAGTTAGTTTTATGTATATATCACACATGAACCTTTGATTCCTAATTTACCGTTATATCAAACACCAAAATATAAACATTTACTCAAACGGAATATAATTTTATTATGATAATATAGAATAATATAGTTTTTTTATTCTTATCTAATTATGATAATATAGAAAATATATCTTTTTATTCTCGTCTAAATTCACACCAATATCATTTTATGATTACGTAGAAAAAATATGTTTTTATTCTTATCTAAATTGGATTTAGTCAACTTGTTGTTTAAAATTGTTTTTTATTATTATTTAATTTAATATAAGAGAAAAATAAAAAAATAAGATGAGAAACACAATAAAATGACAAGTGTTCAAATTTTTTTTTTCATTTATTAGTACGGAAAGATATAAAGTCCTTAGTTACATGGCCTTTCTTTAAGTTCTGATTTTGGTCACCGAACCTTGTTTGGTGGTCAAGTTTGACCCCTCTATATTTTTTTCTCTTTTAATGAAATAGATTTTTTTCCTGGAAAGTTTTTTTTCCTTCAAGTTTTAAAGCTCTTTACTTACTCTTATGTGTCAATAGAAGTTTGATTTAGAACACCAAACTTTTATTTGATGGTCACGTTTAGTCCTTCAAACTTTTTTCATTTTTTTCCCCTCCGCTCTTAAAAGTTTTATAAATTATCTATTTGACCCTCTCGACTTGCTAATACGTGTTGGTATAAATTCGAAATCGTCTACGTTTTACGTGACATCAGTCATTTGATGTTGTTAAATCAAGTTATAGTTTAGACATTTTCCTGGTTTTAGTCTAACCGTTGCAATGTAAGAAGATCATTTCTCAATAGTATAAAGTAGAAAGAAGGTAAATTTGTTTTTTTCTTTTTAAAGTAATAATTAAATAAACCTATTATATAATAAAATAATATCTTTTATTCCTTTTAGTCAAACGTCCCACTTAGTAATGATTCAAATGTGAATTCACAGTTAGAGCCTCCGTATACACGCGGTTAACTAACAAAAATGCTTCAAATTTCTTCGGATTAAATCAATATTATATATTGTGAAGTGTGCCTGCCTGCATGGTAAGTTTCCTCACCTTCCAATCTTTATTCACTGGTTTCACACCATTGGCCGACTAAGCATTTCTGCCTCCTAAAATCTTTGGAAATGTTTAAATAGTGTACCTTAATTTTCTTCAAAGATGCATAAATAATATATAGGATCGGATGACTCTTTCAACCATCATACCTGACTTTACAATGCAAACATACCATCAATCTTGTGTAATGCAAACTGCAAAGTGTTAAAAAAAAGGGGGGGGGGGGGGGGGGGTACAAAAGTTAGTTATTCTAAACAAAGGTGCAAGAATGTCTATAATATAAACTAACTGATACTAACAGTAAGATCCTTGTACATGCAATGAGACACTTTTATTTTGCATCTGCATTTGGGAATTTTCACAATGGTGGCTAATTTGCAACAAAAAACCCAATATGCTGATGCAAAAGGTTGGTAAATTAAAGGGAAAAAGTTTTAAAAGAAAATCTAGCATGGTGGCGAAAAATATATATAAAACCTAATATGCTGATGCAAAAGTTCGGTATTTTCTATTATGCAAAAACTATGGTAGGTGAATACCACCGTGCTAGCAGCTAATGTTACGGTTCAACCAACCTGGTGTAGAAAAATATTTAAAAATAACAACCTTCATGATTTGCATCTGACACGATTCAAGGTAGTGACTAAGAGAACCATTGCATACCTTTCTTCCATCACCATCACGTATTTGGGATGTTGTTGTGTCTGGAATGTGATATTGAATCCAAACCATGTAGTAGTTACTCGGTTGCTTCCTTTCCATATACGGCTAAATCCAAACCATGTAGTAGTTACTTTGCACGATTTGATTGAGCATTTGTTTTTTATTTCTGAATTTTACAAATCTTGACTGGGTAGGCCTAAAATATCTTATACTATTAGGATTTGGATAAGTAATAATGCTATTTTAATTATAAGATAATTTATGCTCAAACTTACAATGTGACCATTTACTATTTCAATATACGTATAATCACGAGTCTTGGTGTAATACTTCAAGTCGGCTTCCTGACAAAAAGCAATTTTAGGAAACCATCTTTCTGATATTGTATGCCTCGTCTTCATCAATATCTTCCACTAGGTAACCATCTTTCTGCCAACCATCTTTCTGATACTCCTGAATTTTTTCTTAGATAAAAGCACATGAGAAGCCATGAATGAAATAACAAAACAAAACCAAACAATATCAATATTGCTAGTCTCAACCCGAATGGATCATTATTGCAAACCCTATAATATAAGATTAATCCCAAATGACCTTAGTTTTACGCAGCAAATCAATTGGGAAAACATTACTGATTCAGATGATGTATCAGAGTCACCTGTTAATTGGGATATAATGATTAATTTAACTTTCAATTGGATTTAGTTCACAGTAAGAACCCTAATTAGCCAATTAACATCCATACTAAAACACAACAGAATAAAAGAGAAGGAAACTTACGATAGGGAAGTCAAGAGGGTTCCGGCTAGTCAATAATTCTTTGTCTGGAGCCATATAAACAATGAAAATCCAACTTTAAACGAATGTTTAGTATGAAATCGACATCGAACCCTAAATCGTATTAAAATCGAACCCTAAACGAATGTTTAGTATAAAATCATACGAAATTGAACCCTAAATCATCTGAAAATCCTTATTCAAACCCTAAAACTCACCATGATGATAGCGAATCGTAGAACATGAAAATTATCGGTCAATTTCAATCGATGAGGAGGGTCTGATGTGTGGCGTATTGTTAGTGTTTGAAGGATGGATATGTCAAGAAAAATATCCAAGAGAAAGATGATTCGAAATTAAACGGGTCGGACCGAACGAAGTTATTAGGGTTCGCGTCATTGCGTGTGACCCACTTAAAACTTGGTAGAATAAGCGGGAAAAGGAAAAAATACGCCCTTACAAATTGATATTGTTTCTTTTATTACATAGTATATATATAGAAATAAAAAAAATATATAGTTTATTCGAAACAAGTATTTTTTATTATTTTGGTCAAGTTGTTTTAACTAACCTATTTTTTTATTGTGTAACGAACTGAGCACATATAGACATCATGTAGATAGTCTTTGCCAAGACTGATAATAAGACCAAACTTATTTTTTGGATTTTCTCTTTTGGTTATTATACTGAATGATGATGCTGTAACAAATGAACTGACACTGACTAAATCCCTTTCGCGTAACTAACTCGTCGCTACATGCAGACACCACCACCAAATTGATAGAAAACTTGAAGTCGCCTACTATGTTTAGATATTTTAGAATAAGAATATTTAGAGGTGCACAAAAAACCCAGAACCGGTTCCTACTTTATCCAACCCGTGGGTACATATCAGTTCTAAACACGGCCGAAGGAAAAGGAGCCGTACCAGGACCACCAGAACCAATTCCACCTCTACCCGTAAAAAAATCCGAAGTACCCAACAGTGACGGATCCAGAAAATCTTCGTAGGGGTAACGTTTTATAGAAAAGGTGAAACGAAATCAAAAAAGTGTCAAAATAAAATAAATATTAAATTTTGATATAGACACCATTTCGCGTATGCCATAACGGATATCGAATGAATTGATAAACAAATTTAAGTAATATGATCATGTGGTGTAAACTGAAACGATACATTATGAGATGGTAAATAAATAACATCTCATAATGATAAAATTGTCATTTAGATCAAATGGTGATGATATCATCATTTGACAACAATATCTAATGAACGCTTGTCGAGTTTTTTAATCACAAGGAAATGGCTTTTGGTTCGCATCGCTATTGATTAGTAACTAGTAGTGCAAAGTAATTAAACGGGTCAATACTATGACCCGAGCCAGGTACGTGTAACAGGTCAAACTCTCAACCAGGACTAAAAGATCCGATGAGAGTTAAATGAGTCATAATGAAAAATGGATTACCTAAGGTAAAGTAAATCCAATAATCTAATATATAATCATTCTGTTCTTAACAACACAATGATTTTACATAGATTATGGTTAAATGTTCGTTTTGGTCAAAACATAATATTGTAAGTCCTTCGTAGTAAAGAAGGGTCTAAGTTGACCAAAATGCCCTCGAATGATAAAATAGGTAAACGACTCTAATATTTGTTTAAAAATGATTTTTATAATACGATAGACCTCTTTGGTAATGTAAAGGCGAAAAACATAAGCCGTTTTGGCTTAATGCCTCATATTAGATCTTTTTCGTAAAAACGCCAAACGAATGGTAGAATTTAAAATATAGCATTTTATTAACCAATCCACCACAATGTATAGTTGTGGTGGAATGTAAATAGATATTTTGGTGGGAAAACGAGAAACAAAGTAAGAGGAAGTGAGATTTAAATTTTAACTTAATCACTTAATGGGTCAAAATGTATATACGCATAAATCAAGAGTGAATGTGTAATTCATAAGAAATAAGAATCCGGGTCAAAGATTTCAGGTAAAATATGTAAGAAAATATTCTACGGATATTTAGAAACAAGTTTCGGGTAAAACGGAGAAGAATTGAGTGAGCTACGGAAAATGTCATAACTAAAATTACAAACAAGAGAAAAGCTGTAGCAGCCCACCGTAAGCTACGGTGGCCTACCGTAGCTTACGGTAGGCAACTGCTGATTGAAGTTGGAAGTCTTAGCCGTAAGACAGTGAGCTAGGACCGTAATGCTCTACGGTGGCCTACCGTAGCTTACGGTGGGGTCTGAAATAAAGTTTTTGTTTTTATTGTTTTAAGACTTCATGTTTATTTGGTTATGTTATAATTTATTTATAACTAATGTATTTCATAAATTAGGAAATATAGGTGATGTTTGGGAGCACCGGAGGTGGATCAAGCTATATGAAGAACCGAACACGATCAAAGTTCAAGCTTCCGCACTTGGTTTTGATTATAATAAAACTAACCAACGATAACAAGTTGAATTGTTTAAAGATGTTGAAAAAGTCTTAATAAACTCGTAAATATGAGTGACGTGTATTCGCATTCACACATCAAAATGCGAAATTTTAATAGAAATTCAATAAATTAAGATAGGGTCTTACATCTAAACTGAACCGAAACTGATTCGAACTTGAACCGGGTCGAACCGTGTTGAACCAAACCTGTTCCGAGTTTGAACCGAGTGTGATGTTGACCGCAGCTGACCAAACCCAAACCAAATCTGACCCGAACCTTTTCGAACCCAATCGAGACCCGAGATAACCCGAAACAAATTCCCAAGCTTGAACTTGAACTGAACCCGAAAAGTGACCAAATAATCCCACCGCTCTGGCCGCCGGTCGAGCCGGAACCGGAGGCGCCGCCGTCGTGAACCACAGCCGTCCACCATTACCATCCGTACCTTTCATCAGTCGAGCATTTCCTTCCCGGAGAGAAGTCTTGAACCGCGGGACCGGCTGAGCACCACCATCGAAAACCCATGGCCCGACGATCGGCGTCGCCGCCGCGACGCTGCCCACTGTTACGTGGCGGCTGCCGCCGCCGCTCTCTCTCTCTCTCTATCGGCTTCTCTCTCTCTACGCTCCCTCTCTCTACTGTCGCCCTCTCTCTCTACAAGATGCACGCTGTGTGTACGGGTCGGGGATATGCGGGTGTGTGTGCGTCGGAGACGATAACCGGAGTCGCCGACCGGTGGTCACCGGAATCCGGCGACCGACTCAGAGGGAGAGAGGCAGAGGGTTTGCATTTTGGGGACTAGGGTTTTGATTTGAAGAAATATGGGGATTTAGGGTTAGAGTTTACATTTATAGTTAGGGTTTTAAGTGGGCCGAGTCCAAAGCCCGTTAACGTGTCGGAGCCCAAATGTTTCTTACGGCCCGTTTTCACTTTCGAATTTCTTAGAATGTCGTAATACGTTAGTTTAGAGTTGAAACACCTAGAATTAGGTCAGTGTCGGTGTTTGACTTGTTCGTTTGTCGGTTACGTATGAATCGCGTAAAAATCTCTACGGTTGTCGTTTTTATCCGTTTTCCGATCCAGTTTCTACCGTGATCGTTAAAATTTGAAAACGAAGCCAAATATATTAATATTTAAACGTAACCCTAGTCCGTGGCTTCTGTTTCGTTGTCGGTGCGTTCCAGCTTTCCGCGTAACTTTCGCGTTGTGCTTTGTGATGCCCGAATATCCAAATATATCGCATAATCATAACTGTATGATAAATACAAGTATAAAATTCGTGTTTGTAGGCGTTGTCAGTATTTTTTCGACGTCAGTTTGCTTATCGTTCAAATTTCTCGTTAGAATTCTCGATTGTTGCCAAATCGTGTAACGTGAATCAAGTAGACGTTCCTAGGCTTTCCAATGGCCTGATCGAGTTAATTTACGTCTAATTACGCTAGTTATGATGGTATTACTGTTCGTTATGCGCTTGATTACAACCGGAAAATCACAGCTTGCTTAGTAATTGAGAAATCAACAATACAAGTAAAGTCAAAGTAGCGGAAAACAAAACATAACTTAACGGAATTGAACTGAAATGATTATGGACACGAGTATTGTAAACAGATGCAGACACAACATTGATACACGAACCAATCTGAAACTGTAATAGACACTAATATGGAAGCAAAAGTCAGTCATGTACATAACTGATATGGAACCCAATGCAAAACCGATGTGGAGACTGATACATTGTTAACCATCATGACTAAAACCATTTTTCTTGTATAAACGGACTTATTTTAAAAGATCATTTAACAATGCAAATATTTTTAATATAAGGTACTTGGCAAAACTCTTTTCTTATATTGAACCTTTGAATTTTATCAGGATATAATAATTTATCATAATTAATAGCAAATCATTATTAAATAAAGAAAACTAATTTTCTAACTTGAAAAATCTAATATTTAAAAAGTAGAGTAAGTTGAATAACCTAGATTTCTAAACAAAATACTATTATAAATTTCAAAAACCGACATGGGAAACAGATATAGAAACAAAGACAATGCGTAAGTCGAAATGTTTTAAATACATTTAAAATCTCACGATCGTTAGAAGAATCGATTTAGATTTGTTCAAATTATTATCTTTGAGTAATTTTTTAGGTTCATAATCAATACCTATTAATTATTTAAATTTCATGAGTTATTATTTAATCAAAATAACTATTTCGTAACTTTGAGAATTTATATTTAATAAACAATTTACTTTATAAACCGGATTTTAAAATTAAACAATTAAATCTTTGTGAAAATTTTGTAACTTGTTATGAAAGGAAAAACAGTTCTAAAAACAAATCCCGAGACAGACACCGGAACGAATACTGAAACCAGATTCTAACGGATACAACTAAACATATAACACCACATCTGAATCTAAGTCAATACTGAAACTAACACTAAGACGGATTCTGAGACAAAACCAATACCAATATTGAGTCAAAACAAATATAACAAATACAGAACGGAATCGGATACTAAACATAATTTTGAACCCATAATCAGACACAGATACATAATCAGAAACTGGACATTTCTGAAACATAATTCAATACACGATCGGAACCATAATCAGATGCACACATAACACATAACTTATCATAACGTAATCAGAAAGATAACATATTCACATACAAAAACATATACTAACTTACACAACTGATGTGTATCATAAAATAAGTCTTGTAACACAAAAGCACCTAGAGCCAGAAACAAAGGGGGTACACAGGTAGCTACTCTATGCACCAATGAGATGGTGAGTGTAGAGTGCACCCATTATTCCATCCACCATAAGTCAGAAACAGAGCTAGGATCGATCCATACGCCTCTAAGGGGCCAAGGTGCTACAAAAGCACAAGTCAAAGACGCCGTGATTTTGATCACGCACTGTCACAGAAAGGGTTCATGTCGTTGACACCCAAACGACAAGTCAAAAACGCTCGGGTGACAGAGTACAAAACTTAGGCCATGTTAAGAATTTACGATAACTAAAATCAAATACCAACAGGGCATGCGACCATGAGTGCAAGTCTGAGTTATGGCATGCTATAACATACTAATAATCAAAACAGACAATACCAACATAAAGAGAGCTAACAGACAATTTCCAAAAGACCTAAAATGTATTAATTTAACATAACAAAGACTGACCAACTGTAAAGAAATCCATACTAGTAACAGATATAAATTTATACTATGATGAAGAGGAAACAAAATCCATACCTTAATTTAGCAAGCAAGCAAACAAAAAAACTCACTTTCGTCGTTAAGACTCCTAGTAGTATGTGTACCGATTGGAAAAATCAAGTTTAATCATTTTGACAAACGAAACGTACGCATGATATTTTATTTTACAAACTTCCAATAGTCTTTCAGTTAAAATCATGATTTAGATGTTTTCGTCTTCGGGTCATAACAGCCGTATTCAAACAGAAAAATTCAAGCATTAATGTTGTACAGATACTACGATTAAAGAAGGGTTTGACAGAGGCGGATCCAGAAACTTCTTTTGGTGGGTTCGTTTTGATAGATTCTCACTATTTTTTTTCCAAATATACAAAGTTCTCACTATTTTTTTCTAAACCGAGTGAGTTCATATGACCCACAAAACAGGGCTGGATCCGCCACTGGGTCTGAATCAATACCGCAACAGTCGAATAGTAACGAATATGCGAATGAACAACAGCGGTCATGCACGGATGGGTGACGGTGGCTATATCGTGATTTGAAATCCATGTCGGGAACACCAAAGGATAACGCGGCGTTCACGGACTGAGTGCGGCGAAGGTGTGCCGCTATGAGACGAACCATCATGTTAAAACCTAAAAAGGTTCGGCTGGTTGTTAAAAAATTGAATGAGTAGCAAGGTGGATGAACCGCAGACTGTGAGGTCGGTTCATTCGAATAAATTTAGGAGTTTGAAATTTTGGACGATTCGTAGATATAGAAAATAGCTTAACCGATGAGGATGGTGTGTTTAAAGTCAAAACTGATCAAGTCACCTATTCTCATTTTAATATATAGCTCTTGTATTTTAGTAAAATTATCATACCATATATTATCTAAGAAAGGCGGTGGGATTTCCCACCGACACCCTTACTTTAGATGTCACACCCTCAATTTCCACTTACGGAGTTTTACCGTGAGACGTGTGAACAAACCAGAATCTAAGACACTAGTACGTCGAACGACTCTATATGATTTGATAATACGTTTTCCAAAATCATTTGTTGTAAATTTTAGATTACCAATATTTAGCATGAGTATCAGTTTTTAAAGTTTGAGCGGAAGCATAAATAAGTAATGAAGCGGGCGCCAACACAAACGCCAAAACAAATGAAAAATCCCAAAACATATAAATAAATAAGACTCTATAATGATGTCTTGTTCAATGCATGTGCGTGCACCTAGAGCTCCTAGCGTCCTGAGAAACATGTAAAGAAACAAGTGTCAACATTAAAGATGAGTGAGTTCACAGGTTTTCATAAAATTGTTTGTTCGGTTATAGTTTGTTACTCCGTTATCCCCAACCCGGGATAACTAATCAGTTCCATTATTCCAATCCCGGAATAATAAGTTGTTGCTTCCAATATTCCCAAACCGGAATATTAAGTTGTTGTTTCCATTATCCCCAACCCGGGATAATAAGTTGATGTTCCAATATTCCAAACCCGGAATATTAAGTTGTTCCGTAATTAAGTTCAATATTAATGTATATAGGTAGCTAGCCTAAAGTCATGTCACTAAGTGTTCGCGATCGAAGCTGACATTTGTGCCTCCGTTTTGCCAGGCCTATCACATGACCATGGCGATGTTAGGCCAATTATACACCCGTTGACCATACCCGGTCGGCTAGCGCGACTAGCTCGGATGGGGCTCGTCAGACCCAGTAGTACTACTCATAATTCCCCCGCTATTTAACCCAAATACTAACGATCCGAGGAGATTGTCGAGGACTTAAGTGATAAAGCTGCATAGTGACCATAACATTACATTAACATTAACTTAGTTACCGTATAGTTATGTGACGTTACATTCGTATAACGTAAAGAGTTTGAGTTTGAGAGTGTATACATGTTTCTCCCCTGTTGTTTAAAAACCGTATAAAGTTAGGGGCCGTGAACTCACCTTTATTTGCTCGGTTAGTGTGGCAAAGATGTTATAAGGAGTGGGACCGCTAGTTGCGTCCTAACAAACCAATTAATTCCACGTCAGTGTGTAATCACACCAATACAAATTCCACACGCAATTTACTCACAAAGTGATACACACAAACAACATATCTAACACTCAAACATGCATGCAAGTATTCTCATATGATCCTAGTAATCAAGCAACTTATCATGAACATATTCCAAATCCATACAACACTTTATACATACAATCACAAGTTATCAACTTTCTGCTTAACACTCAATTATTCAGCTGTTTTCTAGGATTTTTATAAAATAGTTCTAACATTCCAAAAATTCCCATATTTTTACAGTAGGTGACATTTGTACCATAGAAATTTATATAATTTTTCCAAGTCCTAAATCTTTACTAGTTAGCCATAAATATTAATTCATTAAGCTGCAGTCAGATTTACCGCTTTCTGACTGCAGTCCACGGAAGAATTTATTTAAAAATCACTGATTGTCCGATTAACAAAATTCCAATTGGAGTTGCCCGGAAATTTCTATACCTAGTTGCTGTACAAAAATCATGACTCGACTCTCTACTGATTTTAAAATCTAGCTTGATAAACAACCAACAAAATTCCAGAATTTTAACAGCTTTACTTACTGAACTTATTTAGCCCTTTAAAAATATCAAACGATTTCAGAAAATTATGAATCAAAATGCCATTAGATTCCTTATTCAAATCTCTACGTTCTAGACCTCAGAAAATCCGTTTTTCGACAACTAACGACCAAGTTACAGCCTGATGAAGTCGGCTGAAACTTTCACTCAGCAAACTGTTTCAGCATTATTGTTACAATTTATTCGCACAACTCGTTCATAACGGTTAACCTAGGTGATTATAATCCGATTTCTACTCATAGATTGAGACTAATAACCTATCCATGCAAATCTACTCAATAACTTCTAGTTATTATAACCAAACACACTTGAAACCTCATGAGATCCGCAAACAAGTATACATGCATATCAACATTGATTAATTCAGCCGATTACATCTAGTACATCTAATATCCGAACACAATCATGCGTATATATATACAGTCAATTCAGCAGGCTACTTGTAAGCACATATAGTCTGAAGACAATACAATCAATTCATTCAAGCACTTAGGATTTCCGCAAACAATTATTCACAAGCACATGATCAAAACAGCCTATTACTTATCCAACTCATAAGACCCGACACAAACTAATCAATATCATTCGAACATATATTTAACCGAACATGATCTCGTAATCAAGGATAAATCTAACCTTGAATAACTAGGTAAACAAGCCGGGTCTCGGACAAGAGGTGTCCGCTGTTTCAGCAAACTGCAACCGAAAGAATGATAATAAAGTAGGCTGTTCTGGTTGATCGAATAGAGGTAAACCAAGGCTGGTCTCGTGACTGAATGAAGGTGAACAAGGGCTGTTAGCGACCGAGAAAGTGATCCAGACTGAAGTGAACCAGGCTGTCCGCGATCAATGGAGCATGAGGAAGCTGTTTGCGGTTGAATGGACTGAACAAGGCTGATCCGATTGGGATGGAGGCTGTTTTGCGATCGCCAAATCTGAGAATCAGCTGCCGACGGCAGTTTTCCTTCTAGGGTTGTTGGAGTTGTGAAAGAAGTCATGCAAGAGATGGTATATATATAAGCGCAAAGGAGGTAGGGTTGCGGTTTGGTTTAGTATACGGCCGCAAGGGACTTGGGTTGGGTTGGTTTGGGTTTGGGTCTTGCGGCCAAAGATTAGAGTATTAGAGTTTAGGTTTGATCTTATGGCCGAAGACTAAAGTTGCATGCTATTGGTTTCGGTTTGGTTAGTGTTTGTGGCCGAGACATGTTCAGTTTAGGGTTTAGGTTTTCGATGTGTGTTGGATTTGATCTTGGCCGAGGGCTTGACTTGAACTAGAGTTTAAAACTTGTTACTCCTAGAGTCGCAATGAACCAAGGTTGGAACGTGTCGCGGTTCGGTTCAGTTTGTGCACATATCAAATCTAATTATTCAATCACTAAGACAATCATACAACACACAACACGTCTTTAATCCATACACGTTTAGTACTTAGCACACATCTTATTCGACAAGTGTCACGTGTAAGTTATCTGAAAAACCCGGATATCACATTATCCCCATGTTGAAAGAATTTTCGTCCCGAAAATTGAGTAAACGCGGTTTAGCATGTAACGTACATGTTCAGTGTGCCACGCACAAAGAGTTAGTTTGTTAATGATAGTACGCAACGTTACAAGAAGTTCCCAAGTGTCATACACAAAGATTTCCAAGTGCCATGCACAAGAATTTAGTCAACAATAGTACACGTAAGTATGAGAAAATTTCCAGGTTGTCACATCATCCCCTTGTTGAAAGAATTTTCGTCCCGAAAATTTAGTTACTGGTATCGTTAGTTTGCTGCTCAGTTGTGAAGAGGTGTGGGTATTTGCTTTTCATTTGATCCTCTCTTTCCCACGTGAACTCCGGTCCACGCTTAGAGTCCCAACGAACTTTAACGATTGGAATCTTGCTGTGCCTTCGAGTCTTGATCTCACGATCCATGATCTCAATAGGCTTTTCCACGAAGTGTAGTTGTTCATCCACTTGGATCTCATCCAATGGAATGACTAAAGTTTCATCTGATAGACACTTCTTCAGATTTGACACGTGAAATACGTTGTGAACTCCATTGAGTTCGGCAGGGAGGTCTAATTGGTATGCTACGGGTCCAATTCGTTTCAAGATTTCAAACGGGCCTACGTACCGTGGGTTAAGTTTGCACCGTTTTCCGAAGCGGATTACACCCTTCCAGGGTGACACCTTTAGTAGGACGCGATCGCCTACTTGGAATTCGAGCGGTTTGCGTCGTTGATCAGCGTAGCTTTTCTGTCGATCTCGTGCCGCCGCCATGCGGTTTCTGATTTGTACAATCTTTTCAGTAGCCTCAAGTATTAACTCAGGGCCTGTGAGTTGACTGTCACCGACTTCTGTCCAGCAGACCGGTGATCTACATTTGGACCGTATAACGCTTCAAACGGTGCTGCCGAAATACTCGTGTGATAGCTGTTGTTATATGAGAATTCCACTAGAGGCAGGTGAATTTCCCAATTATTTCCGAAGTCCACTATGCATGCCCTAAGCATGTCTTCCAAGGTTTGTATGGTCCTTTCGCTTTGACCATCAGTCTGAGGGTGATAAGCTGTGCTCATATCCAAGCGTGTTCCCAACGCTTTCTGGAGTGACTGCCAGAAGTTTGACGTGAAACGAGCATCTCTATCTGAGATGATGGACGTTGGCACTCCGTGCCGAGAAACTACTTCCTTAATGTAGATGCGAGTCAACTTCTCCATCTTATCCGTTTCTTTGATAGCTAGGAAGTGTGCGGACTTAGTTAAACGATCCACAATCACCCAGATGGTATCGCAACCACCCAAGGTTCGCGGGAGTTTAGTGATGAAATCCATTGAGATCTGATCCCACTTCCACACTGGGATCTCTGGTTGTTGGAGTAGCCCCGATGGCTTTTGATACTCCACCTTGACTTTTGCACAAGTCAAACATTTACTCACGTAGGTGGCTATATCGGCTTTCATGTTAGGCCACCAATACGCAACTTTAAGGTCCTGATACATCTTATCCGAACCCGGATGGACAGAGTATCGAGATTTGTGAGCTTCATCCATGACTAGCTCTCTGAGGTTCCCATAGAGAGGTACCCATATGCGATTCATGAAATACCGGGCTCCATTGGGCTTTACCTCCCAATCGCGTTCCATTTTTCCCACTGATTCGGCTTTGATGTTTTCCTCCTTAACTGCTTCTAACTGGGCGTCGCGTATTTGTTCGGGTAGCCCCGAATGAATAGTGAGTTGTAATGCTCGTACGCGACGAGGTTTCAAGTGTTCCTTCCTGCTGAGGGCATCAGCTACCACGTTAGCTTTACCCGGGTGATACCGAATGGCACACTCATAATCGTTCAAGAGTTCGACCCAGCGACGCTGTCGCATGTTCAACTCCTTCTGATCAAAGATGTGCTGGAGGCTTTTGTGGTCAGTGAAGATTGTGCACTTCGTTCCATAAAGGTAGTGTCTCCAAATCTTAAGTGCAAACACTACTGCTCCCAATTCTAGGTCATCGTCGTGTAGTTTTTCTCGTGAACCTTCAGCTGTCGCGACGCATACGCGATGACCTTATCGCGTTCATGAGTACGCATCCCAATCCCTGAATGGAAGCATCACAATACACTACGAAGTCATCTGTCCCTTCCGGCAAGGGCAGAATGGGTGCACTGCAAAGTTTCTGCTTCAGCAGTTGAAATGCTGCTTCTTGTTTTTCACCCCAAGCATACTTGATGCCTTTCTGGGTGAGGGTAGTGAGCGGTTGTGCAATCTTTGAAAACCCCTCGATGAAGCGTCTGTAGTAACCAGCCAATCCCAAAAATTGGCGGATTTCCGTCGGTGTCTTAGGTGCTTCCCAGTTTTTGATGGCTTCAATCTTGGCAGGGTCTACGTGAATACCCTTTTCATTCACGACGTGCCCGAGAAACTGAACTTCTCGGATCCAGAAATCACACTTCGAAAGCTTGGCGTATAGCTTTTCCTGTTGAAGTAATCCTAGCAGTAATCGTAGATGCTCAGCATGCTCTTCTTTACTTTTGGAGTAGATGAGTATGTCATCGATGAATACAATGACAAATTTGTCGAGGTATGGTTTACACACGCGGTTCATGAGGTCCATGAACACCGCAGGTGCGTTGGTGAGACCGAATGGCATGACCAAGAACTCGTAATGGCCATACCGAGTGCGAAATGCCGTCTTGGCGATATCCTCCTCCCTGATGCGTAGCTGATGATAACCAGACCGTAAATCAATCTTAGAGTAGTAACTTGACCCTTGCAGTTGGTCGAATAGATCGTCGATGCGAGGTAACGGGTATCGGTTCTTGACTGTAACCTTGTTGAGTTCCCTATAGTCGATGCACATGCGGAAAGTCCCGTCCTTCTTCTTGACAAACAGGACTGGAGCTCCCCATGGCGAAACGCTTGGTCGGATAAATCCTTTTTCTAGCAGCTCTTGAAGTTGGGTAGACAGCTCCTGCAGCTCGGCTGGAGCTAGGCGGTATGGAGCCTTGGCTATGGGAGTTGCATTGCTTGTCAGTTCGATTTCAAACTCCAATTGTCGATGTGGTGGAAGACCAGGTAGTTCTTCTGGGAATACATCGGAAAAATCACGGACGACAGGGATGTCTTCTATGCGTTTCTCGTCCTTAGGCTGTTCGGTAATTAGTGCGAGTAAAGCGAAGGAATTCTTTCTCCGAAGATACTTCTGAGCTTGCATAAAGGAGATAATGTTGGTGACGGCGCTTGCCTTGTCGCCTTGTACCGTCAGGATTTCGTCGTTCGTGAGTGGAATACGGATAGACTTTTCGAAGCAGAGAACTTCAGCCCGGACGTCGGATAGCCAGTCCATTCCGACTACCACGTCAAAACTACCCAGGGTAGTTGTCATCAGATCAATGGTAAAAGTGTGGCCCGCGAGTTTGAGTTGACAGCCGGACACGATTTGGGTCACATTTACAGATTTACCATCGGCTAATTCTATCACATAAGGGGTCTCTAATGGTTTAAGCGTGAGATTTAGGTTCTTCCTAAAAGACTCAGATATAAAGCTCCTATCCGCACCCGTATCAAAAAGCACAGAAGCAAAATGTTCATTAAGGGAAACTTACCGGTGACCACGTTCGTGTCGTTTCTGGCCTCTCCGCGGCCCAATGTAAATGCACGACCTTTGGCACCTCCTGTGCCACCGTTCCCATTGTTGTTGTTGTTATTATTGTTGTGGTTGTTGTGGTTGTTTCCACCATTATTGTTGTTATTGCGCAACTGTGGGCAGTCTTTTCTGAAATGAGCGGTGCTACCACACTGATAGCATCCCCGGTTTATACCCTGCTGCTGGCCTTGAGGCTGATTCTGATTTTGTCAGGACATGATTTCCCCACGACAATCCTTTGCCGCATGTCCCATCTTGCCACATCTTTGGCAGCGAATTCCGGCACAAGGGCCGTTATGATGAAGATTGCAGCGATTGCACTGCGGCTTTCGACCTACATAGCCGCCTGCACTCTGGTTGTTATTGTTGTAATTGTTGTTGTAGTTGCTGTTGTTGTTGTTGGAACGATTTTGATGACCCCGGTGGTTGTGGTAGTGATTGAACCGTTTCTGGTTCCCTTGCTGTGGATGTGATGACGAAGACTGTCGAATGGTGGAGTCTTCAAACTTTCTTTTGTTATCTGAGGCAACTTCAGTGGCACCCCGTGCTGGCAGTTTCTTCTGTTCCACCGCTTTATCGGTGAGTTTGTGAGCCAATCGGATAGCTTGATGTTCTGTTACAGGGTTACTAGACATCACCATACCCTGAATTTCCGGAACCAGACCCCCGAGATAGAACTCGAGTCTTTTCTCCACCGTGTTTGCCAAATCAGGACACAGAAATACCAAGTCATGGTGTTTTGCAGTGTAAGCCTCAATTTCCGATCCCACCATCTTGTGGTTCCATAGAGCTTGCTCTAGCTGTTGCACTCTGTCTCGTGGACAGTACTCCTCTTTAATCAGGGCCTTGAACTCAGTCCATGCCATTGCATTTGCAGCTAACAGTCCACGTGTTTGGACTTGGGCATTCCACCATGTCAGTGCCCCCTCTTCCAGTGTTGAGGCGCGTATTTGACTTTGTTGGCCTCTAAGCAGTTGCACATTTCAAAAACGGATTCCGACTTCTCGATCCAGCGGACCAGTCTAATGGGTCCTTCCGCCCCCGAGAACTTGCTAGGCTTTGCGTCAAGGAACATCTTATAGGGGTTAAAGCCCCCTCCTGCTGACAGAGAACAGGAAGTCAGCAAGGAATCGTACTAGCCTCACTATTAGATTTTCACGCGAAAACTTAATAATGGTTACCTGCCGGCTGGTTCTGCACACCCGCTAATGCTGCGTTCACATGCTCCTGGATCATGGCAGCTAGCTCTTTCGGGCGTCAAGTTAAGGTTTCCACGTCTTCCAGTCGCCATTTAGATCTTCGAAACACAACACAAACACACCTGATAAGTCTATATATCCAATATAGTTATCCTACTTCGTACTTTAGTAATTATTAAGTTATGTCAGCTCAATATGTCAAATAGTCAAAGAAATACTTGATTAACTGAAATCTCAACGTCTTACAAAAGTGCAAATCAAACATACGAATTCACTATAAAGTCTCAAGTTTAGATACAAGTGGAAAATAATAAACTGAAGGAAAACAAATAATATAAACGAGACGTGTCAGGCGTCTACGCCTCCATCCCCTAAGTCACTGTCGTTGCCGTCATCCTGTGCGGCATTTCCAGCTTCCTCAGCTGGGTCCTCCTCCGGATCCTCTTCAGGATCCTCCTCTGGATCCTCTTCTGGATCCTCCTCTATCGGCACTGGAGGGGCCGGTGCTGGTTCAAGTGCTTGATTTTGCAGTTCCTGAATGTTCCAACTGTTTTCTAGGACTCTGTCTTCCAGCCAGTCAGCTCTTATCTGCTTAGCACGCAGATCTCTGGCTATGGTGTTACGAGCTATCTTGCTCGTACGATGCTCTTCCTCGAGCGAGTCGGTCTTTCCCGTAAGGTGTCGGATCATCCATCCTTGTGCTAAGATGGTTTCCTGCATTCTTTCTAACTGTTTTTGTTGTGTATGTACCAGGATTCTAAGCATGTCAAGTCCTATTTCTACAGGATTAACCGGTTCAACCGGCACAGCAATAGTTGGGCGCAACGACGACTCCTCCCCCAGAGCGAGCCTTTTCCTCGCTGCTGAGCGTGTCTCCACGCCATAAGGTGGTATGGGTTCCACCATTGGTGCCTTTCCTAGTGCTCTTGGTGGCATAAGTCTGTCGAACGATGATGACGATGAGGATGATGACATTGCCTGTTAGGTCGTGTAGTTAGTTATGAGTTGTTTTCATTTCTTATTATGAAGGTATAACCTACCAAACACGTTTGTAGCATATTGCATAACAAAATAATAATTCGGTGCCAAACTAAGTCTAGTGTCGTGATATCAGCTATAGTTTAGGTCTACTTCTAATGCAAACCTGGTTCTCTATAGCTAGTGGCTCTGATACCAATCTGTCACACCCTCAATTTCCACTTACGGAGTTTTACCGTGAGACGTGTGAACAAACCAGAATCTAAGACACTAGTACGTCGAACGACTCTATATGATTTGATAATACGTTTTCCAAAATCATTTGTTGTAAATTTTAGATTACCAATATTTAGCATGAGTATCAGTTTTTAAAGTTTGAGCGGAAGCATAAATAAGTAATGAAGCGGGCGCCAACACAAACGCCAAAACAAATGAAAAATCCCAAAACAGTATAAATAAATAAGACTCTATAATGATGTCTTGTTCAATGCATGTGCGTGCACCTAGAGCTCCTAGCGTCCTGAGAAACATGTAAAGAAACAAGTGTCAACATTAAAGATGAGTGAGTTCACAGGTTTTCATAAAATTGTTTGTTCGGTTATAGTTTGTTACTCCGTTATCCCCAACCCGGGATAACTAATCAGTTCCATTATTCCAATCCCGGAATAATAAGTTGTTGCTTCCAATATTCCCAAACCGGAATATTAAGTTGTTGTTTCCATTATCCCCAACCCGGGATAATAAGTTGATGTTCCAATATTCCAAACCCGGAATATTAAGTTGTTCCGTAATTAAGTTCAATATTAATGTATATAGGTAGCTAGCCTAAAGTCATGTCACTAAGTGTTCGCGATCGAAGCTGACATTTGTGCCTCCGTTTTGCCAGGCCTATCACATGACCATGGCGATGTTAGGCCAATTATACACCCGTTGACCATACCCGGTCGGCTAGCGCGACTAGCTCGGATGGGGCTCGTCAGACCCAGTAGTACTACTCATAATTCCCCCGCTATTTAACCCAAATACTAACGATCCGAGGAGATTGTCGAGGACTTAAGTGATAAAGCTGCATAGTGACCATAACATTACATTAACATTAACTTAGTTACCGTATAGTTATGTGACGTTACATTCGTATAACGTAAAGAGTTTGAGTTTGAGAGTGTATACATGTTTCTCCCCTGTTGTTTAAAAACCGTATAAAGTTAGGGGCCGTGAACTCACCTTTATTTGCTCGGTTAGTGTGGCAAAGATGTTATAAGGAGTGGGACCGCTAGTTGCGTCCTAACAAACCAATTAATTCCAAGTCAGTGTGTAATCACACCAATACAAATTCCACACGCAATTTACTCACAAAGTGATACACACAAACAACATATCTAACACTCAAACATGCATGCAAGTATTCTCATATGATCCTAGTAATCAAGCAACTTATCATGAACATATTCCAAATCCATACAACACTTTATACATACAATCACAAGTTATCAACTTTCTGCTTAACACTCAATTATTCAGCTGTTTTCTAGGATTTTTATAAAATAGTTCTAACATTCCAAAAATTCCCATATTTTTACAGTAGGTGACATTTGTACCATAGAAATTTATATAATTTTTCCAAGTCCTAAATCTTTACTAGTTAGCCATAAATATTAATTCATTAAGCTGCAGTCAGATTTACCGCTTTCTGACTGCAGTCCACGGAAGAATTTATTTAAAAATCACTGATTGTCCGATTAACAAAATTCCAATTGGTGTTGCCCGGAAATTTCTATACCTAGTTGCTGTACAAAAATCATGACTCGACTCTCTACTGATTTTAAAATCTAGCTTGATAAACAACCAACAAAATTCCAGAATTTTAACAGCTTTACTTACTGAACTTATTTAGCCCTTTAAAAATATCAAACGATTTCAGAAAATTATGAATAAAGTGCCATTAGATTCCTTATTCAAATCTCTACGTTCTAGACCTCAGAAAATCCGTTTTTCGACAACTAACGACCAAGTTACAGCCTGATGAAGTCGGCTGAAACTTTCACTCAGCAAACTGTTTCAGCATTATTGTTACAATTTATTCGCACAACTCGTTCATACGGTTAACCTAGGTGATTATAATCCGATTTCTACTCATAGATTGAGACTAATAACCTATCCATGCAAATCTACTCAATAACTTCTAGTTATTATAACCAAACACACTTGAAACCTCATGAGATCCGCAAACAAGTATACATGCATATCAACATTGATTAATTCAGCCGATTACATCTAGTACATCTAATATCCGAACACAATCATGCGTATATATATACAGTCAATTCAGCAGGCTACTTGTAAGCACATATAGTCTGAAGACAATACAATCAATTCATTCAAGCACTTAGGATTTCCGCAAACAATTATTCACAAGCACATGATCAAAACAGCCTATTACTTATCCAACTCATAAGACCCGACACAAACTAATCAATATCATTCGAACATATATTTAACCGAACATGATCTCGTAATCAAGGATAAATCTAACCTTGAATAACTAGGTAAACAAGCCGGGTCTCGGACAAGAGGTGTCCGGCTGTTTCAGCAAACTGCAACCGAAAGAATGATAATAAAGTAGGCTGTTCTGGTTGATCGAATAGAGGTAAACCAAGGCTGGTCTCGTGACTGAATGAAGGTGAACAAGGGCTGTTAGCGACCGAGAAAGTGATCCAGACTGAAGTGAACCAGGCTGTCCGCGATCAATGGAGCATGAGGAAGCTATTTGCGGTTGAATGGACTGAACAAGGCTGATCCGATTGGGATGGAGGCTGTTTTGCGATCGCCAAATCTGAGAATCAGCTGCCGACGGCAGTTTTCCTTCTAGGGTTGTTGGAGTTGTGAAAGAAGTCATGCAAGAGATGGTATATATATAAGCGCAAAGGAGGTAGGGTTGCGGTTTGGTTTAGTATACGGCCGCAAGGGACTTGGGTTGGGTTGGTTTGGGTTTGGGTCTTGCGGCCAAAGATTAGAGTATTAGAGTTTAGGTTTGATCTTATGGCCGAAGACTAAAGTTGCATGCTATTGGTTTCGGTTTGGTTAGTGTTTGTGGCCGAGACATGTTCAGTTTAGGGTTTAGGTTTTCGATGTGTGTTGGATTTGATCTTGGCCGAGGGCTTGACTTGAACTAGAGTTTAAAACTTGTTACTCCTAGAGTCGCAATGAACCAAGGTTGGAACGTGTCGCGGTTCGGTTCAGTTTGTGCACATATCATATCTAATTATTCAATCACTAAGACAATCATACAACACACAACACGTCTTTAATCCATACACGTTTAGTACTTAGCACACATCTTATTCGACAAGTGTCACGTGTAAGTTATCTGAAAAACCCGGGATATCACATTAGACATTTGCCCTTTTAATCTTTCTTATTTTTACACTTCTTTTAACTTTTGAAAATCATAATATTAATTATAGAAAGAATAATACTTTATGTTACAAGAATTTTGACTCTTAAACAAGTACTTCATTTTATAATTTTTTACAATAGCTTTTAAAATTTACATTTTAACCCCTGCGTCATTACTTTATTTTGTGCAATTGGCTATTTCGTTCCTTTACTAAAAAACTACTTTTATGTGCGTATTTTTGTATACGTGTCAGTATAAATTCGAGTTCACATACATTTTGAAGTAAACTTTTTTTGATAGTCCATTTTGTGTGTTTGCCCCTTTGTTCCTTTACCTAAGAAAAGCTATTTTACGTATTTTTACATACGTGTCGGTATAAATTTGAGTTGGTTTACCTTTCGAATTACTTTTTTTAGAAAACAAGTCAGATAAAATATAATATGTTTACATGCCTATTTTGTGTATGTTTCCGGTTGTTATATGTTTCACAATAAATTTAGTTCTAAATCGAGTGGGATGAAATATAATACGTTTTTATTCGACGGTATAAATTATAGTTGCTCTACGTATCGACCATGTCACAACGTGCTACAAGTAAAATTTCAATCCTTGATGTGATTATGTTTTTTGATTTCACGTATTGGTTTTATTGGTACATTTCCTATGTATGAGTCGGTCACATATAGATACATTATGATAGTACATTAAAATTTTGATTGCTTTAGGTAATCTTGATCCAATATTAGAATGCTATTGAGTTAAATTAGATACGTCAAAACGTACGCTTTTATATGGTTAACGCATCACATATCGTTTGGACTAATCTATTCGAGGTTTAAAATGTACCCGCATGTACTAGTTATACACATGAAATAGATGTCCATGTCAATTTACTAAATTAATCAAGTTTTTATGACTAATTTGCTAATGTAATTTTAGTCATTAAAATAAAAAAAAGGCTTTTCTTATACATCCCAACATAGGAGTAGGATCAAATACAAATCACATTTCATATATAAACTGTAAGAACCATTTAAAAAGTGGCATATGACATCCAACCAATTATACATAAATGGTAAAATAATAACCTAAATAACATCAATTTTATTGAATTCTCTATAATTATCCTAACAATGAATTAATTCTTTATTTGGATCTTCTTTTTGTTTTCAATGTGCTAATATAATTTTTCATAAAGAAAAATGCTAATATCATTCACATATGTGCTAAAATTAATCATCTTGATTAATTTTTATGTGCTAATAAAATTCAAAAATGCTACTTTTATGTATGAATTGTTTTAGTGTATGCTAATTTAACGTTTTTTAAGTGTTATGGTATGTTCTCACAATTCATAAGATAAATATAATTTGTATTGTAACCAAATCCTCCCGACGTATATTACAACTTTCATATGTTAACACATGTATACAATTGAACTACAAATCATATGTATATTAATCTAACGTTGATAATCCAATAATACATAAGTATTAGATGTAAGAAATTATATTTGGTCCAACTATACCACTTTGAAATACATCAATTACAATCAATAAAATTATTATTATTATTATTATTATTATAAAAATTTCAGATGTTACAGAGAAAATGTCATGTGACATTTAACTTTTTTATTAGTATTAGATTAGATTGAAAAAAACATACATGATACGATTTTAAAGTTTTTTTTAAATAAAATAAAATTTTAAATAAATTTGTATTAATAATATAATTAGTATTTTCTTTAAAAATATTATTATTAAAAAGAGAGTTATCTTTAATAAGAAAGATATGCGAAAAAATGTTGATAAGAGATACGGAGAAGACACTTGCACGAGAGATTTATTTTATTATATACTAGGTTAGATACCCTTGTATTATTTGGGTAGAACAATATAAATTATATAATGAGTGGACCTACCTTAATAGAAGGGTTAGCCTTGGCGCTCCGGCGATAGTGTAAATTTTGAAAATATTTGACGTTTTTTCGATTTCGTTACCCTTTTTTATAAAACGTTACCCCTACGAAAATTTTTTAAATCCGCCATTATAATCCACACTTTTATAAATATCAAAATATAAGTGTAATTACATACTATATTATAAAATATGGAAAATGTTAAATTACAACTATAACTATAAATAATTCAAAAATACCCAAATACTACTCTTAACTGAAATTATGCATTACATGTCAAGATAACCAAAACTTTGGGTCTGTCAGTTCTTGATCAACAATAGATACAATAAAATTTGAATACTTGAAGAGAATTTTTCACTCTGGTAAAAATTATGTAATAATTAATTACTGATGAGTTTTAGTAGCATAATTTTTGAAAGCAATATCAACTGTAATAATATATATTTACAGTAAATTTGACCTAAGTATAGTCTATGTCTATAACAACTTTAACAAGTTAACTGAGTGGTAAATATCTATTTTTGAGTCCAAAGAGAGATTTAAAATTGTTCATTACTCACAGATAGAAGCTAACAAATATAAGTTAGAAATTTTCAAATTCCATTGCTACTCAAGCTACCAATTATGAGAGTAGTTTTGTCTAGTGATGAAATAAGACGATTCAATGACGATATAACGGTGAGGCGAACAACAACCTAATTAGCATAAGAAAAATAAAACATAACTTAAAGAGATAATGATTGTATGTGTTTATAGATGATATGTTTTATTCAACTCGTATAATATATGGTTTTATTTAACATGTGCTAAACACAGGTATTTTAAATACATATTTTTTATTATTAAATATATAATATTACATTTATTCAACCTGTTTAATACACGATATTCTAACCTAGTTTTCATTAAATAACAATTACAATTTAATTTTGAAACTTTCAATTTACTAAACAAATTTGGAGTCTATCAGAATTAAATATTGTTATAACATATTAATAATGTAATATATTAGTTATAATAAATAAAAACAAACTTTAGTCATTTGGTGTTTACTTAGACTATTAAGTGTCACGTGCCAATCTCTTAATCCATTGTTATTGTGTTTAGAATGGAAAACACAAAGGTTTGATTACAACATATGGTTTAAAGTTTGCTCATTGATATATATTTAAATCTTTCCTTAATTATAAACTAAATTTTGATGTTAAATAATATTCTCATTGACATTAAAGTCGAATATAATAATTAATTTTTTCCTTAATTATCAATTGGATTGAACTTGAAAATTTTAAAGTACTAAATGGTTTCGACTCTAATTCGAATTTAAGTTTCATAATTAAACATTTCCTTATTGCAAAACTTGATTTAAAATACGTAAGTGTGTCATTAAGATTAAAAACAAATATAATATTTATATCTTTCCTAACTTATCAAATAATTATAATTTTTTTTATCAAATTGTATATAGTAGGAAATCATTTTCGAGTTTAATTTAAATTTAAGTTCAATAACTAACAATAAGTTTAAACCAAATTTGATTTAACTAAATAAGTTTAAATCAATTTTGATTTAATAAGAATAATCGTCTCTTAACATTAAAATCAAAATTAGTGATGGAACATTTCTTTCATTTAAAATTTTATATAAAAAATATTTTCAGTGTTAAATAATATAATTTATTGTCAGAACATCCGTGTAATACACGGGACTTAAACTATGTAAACTTTTAAATTACTACCTAATTTAACCAATCTCTTAAAATTGTGGCAACTCTATTTTAGAAACCATATTACGTATTATTATTAAGACCAGTTTAAGATCCCGTGTGTTACACGGGGTGCATAAAGAAAATACTTCTTATAAATAACTGTAGATGCTACTATACTTATAGTTGGTTCCGGTGTTACGATTATTAACATATTTTAACACCCCTACTCTTTAACACGAAGTTGCTTCTCATTAACAAATAAATACAAAAAATCATAGGTTGTTTTATATAATATATTTTACTTTATATGATATATAATATAATTCATTTTATAATAAAACGAAATCATACATTAAATATGGTAAAAGTTAAATTACAATATAAAAAAATTGTGTTCTTTATTATTTTTGTTGTATATGGAACTTAAGTCTTGAATTTAAGACCTTCAAATTGTAGTGTACCTAAAGGCTTTTATTTTTGTCAATGGTCACCAACCTCAATGGTACGTAACAAACATATAAGAAATCTATAAATCTCTGATATTTTTTGTACATCACATTTGTTGTTTTATTTGTAACATTTTTCATATTTGTCTAATATTCGTAACTTGACTTTGTGTCTTCCTTTTATTTTTGATAGTGTCACATAAAGTTATCATGAGCAAAAACCGATTCTTTTAAGTATAATCCAACCTTTGATAGTGCTTGTGTTTGACTTTTATTGGTAATCATTTGCTAAACATCCAATTATTGTTTATTTATAAGATATTCATGCATTTTAAATATGGAAATAATGTTTAGTTATCATTCGAGATTTCATTAAAAATAATAATAATAACAATACACAAAAGGTAAATTATTATATTAATTTATTTAAACAAAAAATGCAATTTAAGCTATATTGATTTCGTAAAATATGTATATGATAATTTTTACGAGTCTGCTTATATTAGTTACAATTATAGATTATATTTCAAAAGGTCATCATATTTAACTAGTGCTAATTCCCATGTATTACATGGGGCAATATAAATACAACAGTGTATGAAAAAAATCCTACAAAACACCTCTAGTGCTAGTTACCCATGTATTACATAGGGTTGGGCAAATGTAATGTTATGATATGTATGGAGTAATACAAAAATTATGTCTTTAAAAGCTCCTCTATTAAACGGGTTGAATAAACTAATTATTACATGGTTGTATAAAATACAACGTAATGTGTTAACGCATATTGTCGTCAATATGTATTTAAAAAATAAAAAATAAACTTTGAGATGACAACTATAAACTTTGTTAAGTTATTTTTTATTACATTTTTTAACTGGGTATAATTTTTTATGATATTAATAAATGTTAACTCAATTAAAATATCTTGTTCCTTTAAATATCATTTTAGGCTTTTAACAAAGTTAAGTTCAATTAAATCACAATTATATAAAATTAAAAGGTAAGAGTTAGTTAATGTATAATAACTATCAATAATTAAATAAAAAATATCCATAATGAAATATTTAATAAAATAGGAGAGATATATTACTTAATATGAAAAAGAGTTATTTAATATGAGAGAGAGGCGAGAAAACCAATTTTAAGGCCCACGTGTCCCTTAGATTATTGTCTTATTAGATAGTATAGATATAGATAAGTGTATTTATTAGGATTTGTGATTTGCAATCACATTTAGAAGGAAACTATATGTAAAAAAATGAAGTCTAACAATTTAAAATTTGTGAGAAAAGAAGAGCAACAAAACTATGGTGTTTTCCCTCTTAAAGCAAAACAATAAAGAGAATAATAACACATGACAATTAATGGCTTAAGAGGAAACCATGTAGCCTAAGATGGTTTTGATTTATTATAATTTATAGATATAGATTATAGATTGTTTTTATCTACACAAGTATTATTGTTTTAACGTAAAAAAAAAGAAACATAATTCAAACCTGGATATTTCTTTTAAATATTTGATGGCCTCACAAGCATGAGAATAGCACCGAGGTTTTAGGTTTTGAATCTTTCATGGAACAAGTAGGTGTTTGGTACCAAACAAAAGAGTTAAAGTCTATGAACAAAATTCAAAAGCTTTTATTTATCTATTTCTTTACCAAATGAAACAACGTATAAAGAGCTTTTCTTTCTGTGTTTCTTATCTTTTATATTTTATAGTTTCCTAAAATGAATAAAAATGTTGATTTTATAGCCAAAGTACAAATAAACAACATCATGCAATTTAATCTAGTAATAAACAATTGAAGTTGCTTTGTGTCTAACTGTCTAGAGCAAAACCTAACTACCCCTTGCTTTGAGAATTCTAGTCCGGCATTAGTGTCGGGGCGTACTCATGGGTCAACCACCACCCTTTATTGCCCAAAATCCATCCCCAATGAAAATAAATCATGAGTCCGCCACTGATTAGCGTCCATATGTGCGAGCATGCATGAGTTCGGTTTTTCCAAGTCATTCAGACTTGCAAACAATTAAAATAAACATTTGTGTACAAAAGTGGTGGGAAAAGAAAAATAAAACGTTCGACTAAATTTTCAGTGCATTAGAGGCTTATTTCCACCACCAAGTACTCACAAAGTTTGAAGATTACAAACACTTTAAACTATATAACTTGCAGATAACTGTTTTAAATTGATGTCTCATCATATGATGAGAAATTCTTGATAACAAACACAGGATCTCCCACTTTAATCATCTTTCCATTCCCTTCATGCAAATCATGGCATACCATATTATGTCCAAAGAACACCTGCAAATCCATTTTAATCATAAGAATCATGATTAATGTTCATATGATAAAAGATCAAACCCTATCTAGTTGCAGATATTAGTAGGGAAGAACTTCACCATCCCTTGCCCCTTTTGACCGGGACGCAAGACTTTCCCTGACCGGAACTTCACAAGAGTTTCTGTCGGCTCGGAAGCTGCAACTGCATTTTCTTGATTAATTGTCGGCATCTGAAAAAACATTTAGAAGAAAATTTTGTGAGAATTAAGAATAAAATGTTGGTTAAATTAAAGAAAATTGCATAAAAAGGTATCCAAATTTGGTCAACGGCAAAATCGTAATTTGACAGGGAAAAAAAACCAAAAATGATGGCAAAACTGTAAATTTGAACTTGAGGGCAAAACCGTAATTTGGCTGAGAGGGAAAAAAAACAAAACCAATGGCAAAACTGTAAATTTAATCAGGGCAAAATCGTAATTTGTTTAGATGAATGGAGAACTGTTCTTTTAACCCGAGAAAAACATCAAAGTTTCAAACTTTTGATTGAAGGAAATCTTCAAGTTGGCGTCATGCCAGGAAAAACTCAATTTGGTCTGCCATGTCATCATCTGACGGGTAAACGGGTCAGACTACTTAAATGAAGATTTCTGAAAACTGGTGTTACCTTAAATCAAACTGTTTGGAACTTTGATGGTTCTTTATGGCCGAAATAAGTTGGTAACCTCAAAGAAGAATTTGATCAGTTAGTTACCTTTTTATAATCTTATGCAATTAGCCCGTTTTATTAATGGGCTTCTGTTGCGTTTATGAAGATAACTAACAATGAACAATGCAAAAAAAAAGCAGGAATACTCTTTACCTTACAGCGGTTGCAAAGTTTGACGCCATGGAATGTTAAATTTTCAATGTTAATTTCCTTCCATAGGTCCTCAGAAAACGGTTCGCAACCATCAACCAGAATGCTAAAATTTGTACATACAATAAAAATTTCATGTGAAAATGGTATTGGTGAAGGATGAATGGAAGTAAGATTGACGAACGGAAGTAAGATTCTATATGTCAGCCAAGATAGCAAAATGGACAGGTTGAGTAGATGGGTGTAAATGAGCCAAGCGGCTCGTCAGCTACATGAGATCAAATTGCTAAAAGCTGGAGCCTAAAGTGTAGCTCATTTAAGAAACGAGCTCAAGTTGTGGCCTGATAAGCTTGACTAGGCTCGCGCGCCTAAATGAGCATGTTATTTATATAAATCAAACAATATTTATCTAATATAATATACATAAGTTGTTGAATATAACTAAATAATATACGTTATTATGTTGTATGTATAATTTTCTAATTGTAAATATATATGCACACACTTACATAAGCATATAACCAAAATACTTTAAACAACTAATAAATAATTAGCAAGGCGAAGCGAGTCAAGCTAGAGCTCGGGCTCGGCTTGTTTACACTCTTAATTAGTTAAATATAACTCAAAGAACCCCCACTTCTATTTGTTTCCAAGCCTTAAATGTACTAAGGTTGTAGATACAGATACATACTTTGGTCTGAACCGGTTTATTGGTACAGGTTCCTGAAGACGTTCATTTAATGAATCTAGAGACTCCTGCCAAAAATGCATAAAAAAATAATTATTATTTACAGAATTTAATACCAAAACAAGCTTGAAAACCAACCTGGGACGCTACAAGGAACGGATATCCATCAGAAAACATAACTCGGAATCCAGATGCATAATTTGGGTCCACAGGTCTAGTCTCTGACTCTGTATCAACATAAATTATTAACATCAAGTAACCTTATACGCGTTCATTGATAATCATACTTTACAATATTGTATTGAGCTATTCAACATGTTTGACCGTTCTGAGTTTCGACACATTTTATTATATCTGTCATAAAAACATGACCCTAACAACCAATTGATGAATAAACAGGTCATTATTACCTTCATTAAAACGCACTAATCGACTTGGCTTGCCAAGATAATTAGTGAACCATTTAGATGCTTCATCTCCTTCATCCAAAGCCGATCCTGACCATTCCCAAACTGAGACACCCTCACATATTTGAGATGGTCTACACAATGAAACCTTCAGCTCATCCATCCCCGGTGCTCTTATTACTAGTTATTGTGTTAAAGATCAGTTATTCAACATTAAACTCATTAAACAATAAGAAAGTATCGAAACGATGACGTCAACCTGAGTTGGGCTTCGGTAAGCATTCCCTATTGAGCTAACTCTGATCCACACTCCCCTCTGTTATAGTCATTCAATGAGGGGAATGTGGATCAAGACTCAATGGTTTTAGATAGGGACGCCCTGTTGAGCCTGATCAGACTCACGTTGCCCTCTTTTATGCCGTTCAAACAGGGAAATGTGGGTAGACGCTCAATGGGCTTAGATAGGGATGGTTTCAACCCATTGAGCCTAATCTGACTCACACTCCCCTCTTTTATATCCGAAGAGGGGAATATGGGTCAAGACTCAATGGGTTACATTAGAATGACCCATTGAGCCTGATTTGACCTACTCTCCCCTCTTATATCTAACGAGGGGGACGTGGGGCCATCCTAAGCCCAATCCAAAGGTATATATCATCTTAAAAAAAAACAAAAAACAAAACAAAAAAACCTTTTGAGATTGTCATATACCTAAGTAAGACCCCTTGTTTGGCTTCCAACCAACAGCAAATGCATCCTGAGGCAACCCTACTTCAACTAAAGCCAACTTTGGATCCACTCTTTGTGTACAAGCTCTACCTTTGGAATTCACAACAACCCATTGTCTATCCCATCTAAACCCTGTTTTATCAACATCAAACATACAAAGTTGTTAGCTTTAACCCAAACCCATGTCACCAAAATCTACATCTCACTAATTTCAATCCGAACGTTTCTATTTAAACTGACAAGTTAGAAGTTGCATACAATCTTGAACTACATGAAATTGGGTGTATAAAGTAATTTAAGGGGAGAATGGGTGAATTACCTGTGGAAGAGAGGGGTGCTTCTGAGACAGAGATGCCCCTGCAGGATTTTATTGGATATATGAAGATTGATTTCACTTTGGCTGCTGCTTCTGCCATCACTTCGTTGACAAGAGGTTTTAGTTTGTCAAAGTGTTAAATGTCCTGTTGAACAATGTTTGAAAAGAGGATCATGATATTTATTTTCTATTTTTTAGCAGCAGTTATTTACCTACAAAAGCTAACATTTTGACACAGAGATAATAGTATTTAATGTATAGGATGGCTTTAAAAAAAATTGATATTACATTTTTAGTCTTAAAAGTTAATTGATTTTTTTATTTTAACCCAAAAGTTTTCATCTTTTCCAATTTAATCTTACAATTTTTTTTTACTTTCAACTATGATCCTATATACTTTTCATATTTCGTAAAATTTTCGTTTTACGTTTTGTTCTAAATTTTGCGAGTTAACATGACACAACGTTCGTGTGTGGTTCAACGTTTTTTACGTTTTGTTTTACGCTTCGTTCTATATTTTGCGAGTTAACATGGCGCAACGTGCGTGTGTGGTTCAACGTTTTTGTGTCATCAATTTTTTCCCCGTTTGTCAGGACCGTTGCAACATGCGGATTCTTAATCGACTTAGCTATTATTTTCTATGTTTTACGTTTCGGTCTAATTTCTCCGCATTAACACGCCGCAACTTCAGTGTTGGTGATCACTGGCGGTGATGTGGCGCTGGTGCTATTTGTCATGTTTTACGCCCCCACCGCAACGCGAGGGAGGAGATGAAAGGGGGCTTAATACTAGTTTTATACTAATCATTAATTATATTATACTAACCTTATTATATTATACTTTACTACACTATTAAACGTTATTAAATTTTAATTTTAAATGTTATTAAACTTTGATGGAGTGAACATTGTTTTGTTTTAATATTTATTAAATTTTAATCGTTTTTAACTCATTTTTTGAGTTTCTCTTATATTCGTTAACTTTTTATCATAATTCAATACGCATGTGTATTAATTTTTTTCGGTATAAAAATGGTTAAAAAGGAGTTAAATTCAAGGTAATATAATCATTGGTATCGTTGGGTATAACGAGTATAGGTATGAAAAACTAAACCGATATTGACATTGCTATTGTCAGAACATATAACAATGTTTGTTTTTATAGTTTTTTATTGATGTCAAACGCATGTGTATATTCTTTTGGGCTATGACTTTATTTTTTTTTCTTTTTCGGTTATCAGTACCGTAACTACCCTTAGGGCTTATTTTTTCTACGGTTATATAAAATTTCTAGTCAAATCGACCTACCACGAGGCACGGGTAATTACCCGCAAGTATATATTAAAAAACAAAAAACCAGTAACTAGAAAAACTATAAATTTTATGAAACATAGGAAAAAATGAACTTTTAGTGACCAAGACAAATTAAGAAAAACAGCTTGAAGGTTAACAACTCCAACTTGTTGGCCACACTACTATATTCTTGAATTTTGATCTGTGTTTATGGTAGAATGTATCCAACAAAATGGTTAAAAATTAGGAAATAAACCAAAAGGTAATTACGTGATGAAGCAAATTTCAATATATCATTACAACCACGTTTTTTCGTCTTGTTTCTCTTTATTTAACAAAAACCGCCATTGCAGCACAATGAATATATTTTTTTTTCTTTTTCTGTATTAAATACGCTTAAACTTGAAGGTCATGTTTTCAATATATTTTTTTATTGAATATGTTTTAATTATTTTCCTCAAGGACATTAATCTGTCTGTACTGAATATGCTCTTTACTTTTTGCTCGGAAAACATTTTAATCTTTTCCTTTATTGAGTTAAGTTTTTGCTCATAAACATTTTGGCTTTTTCTTGGTTTAGTATGATATCTTAAATAGTGTAAATAGTGAAGTCGGGAGGTATAAATTAACCAATTTTTTAGCCACTATGTTACATAACGAGTTTTATAACTTTGATATTTTGGCTTGGTTGAAGAGACGGGAACCACATTTTCCCGTTTAGCTACAATGTCACGTGATCTACTAAGCTCCAAAGTTAATCAGTTTTTTTCTCTTAGTGTAAGGGTACTACTCATTCGACGAACAAGACTCACACTGAAGGCGATGGAAATGTTAATTTACTTGAAGGACTACTTGGATGGCATAGAACGTATAAAACATATTTCAAACCTTGAAGGCGAGATTGCGGTGGAGGAACAAATACATGAAGTTGAAGTATTTCAAGGACGGGCACAAAAACTATCCAATGATGAATTTGCGTACGATGAATTGGTATGCTCGTCTAACCCCCCAAGCGACTAGTGAAAAAAATATATTGCACGAAGGCAAATAAATGACACGACTCGACAATGAAGCAACTAGAAGACGGGCGCAACCACTAAGGACTAAACGACATGACGATGAAGTTGATTTAAGACTAATTAAAAAAATTTGTATTGGTTATTTGTATGTCTTTTTAATTTAAATCTATGTAATGTTAGTTATGAAAGTATTAAAAATTACCAAAAAAAAAGTATTTTTATTGAGTTTATTTGTGTGTTTTATTTTTTTTAATTTTTTTTTCTGACTTTTTGAGCATTTTATAAAAACCAAAAAAAAAAAACAGTTTTTTACCGATATAGAAGTTAACTGGTTTTTATTAACCCATCAGTTAATACCAATTAGTATTTTGACCCTCCTTAACCGGTTAATAATTGTAACCCGGTTTTTTGGCAAAAAAAAAAACAGCGGTTCCAGTTGGAAAAAAATTCTGAAATGTGCACCTCTACTTAGAAGTAGGGCTGTAAATGAACCAAACGTTTAGCGAACAGTTTGTGAATTGTTTGATGGGAAGTTCGATTATGTTTGTTCGTTTAATAAACGAACAAACACGAATAAGAAATTTTGTTTGTTAAGTAATTGAACGAACATGAACAGAGGTTGTGATCGTTCGTTTATGTTCGTGAACGTTCAGTAATGTGTTCATCTATGTTTGTGAACATTCGCTAATGTGTTAATTAATGGATGCTCGTTTATGTTCATTTGTGTTCGTCATTTAAATGTTTTATATGTTGTGTTTTTGTTTTATTGTTTTAATTTAAAAAAATTGAAATCGTAGTTACACTATATGTCTACCCTAACATTCATATGACCATTTCAATTTCAATTTGTATTAAAGCTTGACAAACTTCTTAATTTTGTGTTAATTATGATTGATAATTATGTCAATTGTTTCGGATAATTATGTTTAGTGCTTATTTATTTTTATTTGTTTGGTGGACTCTTTTATATATTTGTGATGAAAAATGCAGATTTCTTTTTAAAATGGATTTATGTTCATGTGTATTCATTTGTGTTCATAAATATTGTTTATCTTCATTTATGTTTATGAACATTTGTTTGAGTTCATTTACGTTTGATAAATGTTCATGAAGAATTCATGAACACACTTATTTTCTTAATGAACGAACACGAACAAGAAATTTGATTCGTTAGCGTTGGTGAACAGTTTATGAACATGTTCATTCCTTAACGAATGAACACGTACAAGACCTTGTTCTTGTTCATTGGATTCGTTTACATCACTACTTAGAGGTGCACAAAAAGGGTCTTTTTAGAACCAGAACCGGGTCCGGTTTTGGTCAACAAAGTCAACAATCGGGTCTGGGTACCAGGGGCGGACCTACCTTATTGGTAGGGGTAGCCTCCGCTACCCCTTGGCGCTCCGACAATTACCATTTTACTTTTTTATTTCTTATGGCTTACATCATAAGGTAACTTTTCTGAATTCCTTGTTTATTTGTCATTACATGACTAAATTACTGATTTACCCTTTTTACCATCAAATATGGTTTATTACCATTTTCACTTGTTCCGACCCATATCGATTCAAGTCGGAACCTTGCATTTCCTATCTCATTCCGATTACCAAATCACTTATTCTTAGTCAATTACGTAAGTAGATTTTCTATATTAAGGATGTAAGCTTTACTTACCTTGAAATCCAATTATGCTCTTTCCGCGTACTTGATCCGTTTGACCCGCTTCTTCCCAAGCCTCCACCTAGCTTGTCAAGCGTCAAACTATCATTTATCATTCGCAAGATGGTTAGGTTAGTCATCATTTAAAACGACTATTCCACCTTACGGATTTTATATCAAATTTATTATTTGATCTTATTATAGGTCAGTTTGACTCTTAAAAGTCAACTGCCCATTTACACATACAAACTCACGGATAAGTTTAACAACTCATTTAAGTATTTCGTTAATTACCCGGTAAACACTATTCTTAGGACACCATTATAGTTACGTTTTCCAAACCAAGTTGTCGTTTCTTTCACTTAGACAAATTCAAGCGATTGTTAACATCAAGTTAACTTAGCTTTTGATCAACAATGCTAATTTATCCGTTAGCTAGGTTTCATCTTTATGTAGCAATCCATTTCATCATATTATTAGACATTCATCCGAATACCTAATATTACTAATTTAACATCTATTAACATTAACTTAACATCTATTTCATCATATCATACACAACTCATTTCAAGTCATATATGATTACTTACTCGAATCTCTAATTTGTTCGAGTATCTTACACATGCATACAAGTATGATGATCATAAACATTCCTACATTATTAATTTCGTCATATCATTTCATTATTTACTTGTTAATCGCGAACAAGAAATCTTACATCAAATTGTGCATGATTTCTTTAAGTTTAACGAAATCAATTATACGCATACACTTAATTTCATCTTTGGATCATAATCCAACTATCTAATTGCAAGTAATCAACATGTCTCGAGTTATGATTTTTATCAAATCTAAGTTTTGAGACATACCTTATGATCCCCTCGATTAGGTGATCGTTTATATGCGTTCATGCACTGATTTGGGATTAGAATTGGCTTTCAATTTGTTGATTCTTGATTGAACTAGGGTTTCCCTAGTCTTCACCTCCTGATGATCGACCGACACACATTTACTATGTGTGTTGTGTCTTAATTTTGGTGTTTTAAAACACAAGTTCCTTTTGTGGCAACTTTAGTCCCTCAAGTTTAGTTTTTGATTATATAAGACTACAACTCATTGTCTCGTTACTTGTATACATGTTATCAACTAGGTTAATTTTTTCCTAATCATTTTGTTATAGTTTAACTTTCACCGCTAACGGTTCTTTACCCGTTCTTTTATATTAACGTGGTTTGATTACCAAACCCGTTTTTGGGGTGTTACATTAGATGTCTAAGTATTTGTTTTCAGGTTCAGATGCGTGTCTCGGTTCGAGTTACGGCTCACTCGGTTCAGTCGGATCAGTCTTCGCTCGACTCGGTTCAGTTTCGGTTTGGGTCAAAATCGGTCAACCCTGAGTCAACTCGGTCAAACATGGTCAACGCGAGTCAACTTGGTCAACTGGTCAAACCAGGTCAACTGTCGGGTCAATGGGTCAATCAAGACTCGGTAAAAATTTAATTACGAAGCAAAATTTATTTATATTAGTTTATAAACGTTAATAATATATATCGCGAAACCGAGCTCAAAACCGACCCGTTAACAATTCTATATCGTCAAAAGTTTAAAAATAACAATAGATCCGCCGTACAATATTCGTGTAAAAGTCACTAGTTAAAAACCGAACCAACGTTAGTATAATATAAATCGGACTTATATTTGGCGAAACATTATATTGAAACACGACGGGAAAGTATTATGTATTGCGTACGTTGATTGATTGCGTTTTGATAAATATATCTACAACTAGTATTGTCGGGATCGTCCGAAAATAGAGGAAACTCTGCCCGATTTTCGTAAAATACGCAATACGAAACGCGTTACATTTCAAAGATAAAACGTCCGAATTCAAACGATTGTATAAAATAGATATAGATATATTTCTTTTGTAGACGTTATTAAAACTTTCAACATCGAGCCGATAACATTTCAACGAGCGCGATTACAAGATAACAAGATTTGGTAATGACTATAAAATAAATAATATTTATTTATGTTTGATTCAAAGTCGAAACTCGGAAACTAGATTTCAAACATCGATAATTTATTCGAACGATGATATAAAAATAAGTATATTGTTTATATTTGTTTCGAACGCCAAGATTTCCGAACGCTTTTACAAGATAAGTACAATGCGTGTATTATTTCAAATGATGGAATTCAGAAATCATATATTAAAAGGCGTCTAGAATTCGGATCGTGTAACCCAAATATAATTATATATATTCGAATGTCGAGACGTTGAATACTTTTATAAAATAAATATAGTTATATTTATTTCAAACGTCGACGATTTGGGAACTTCAAATGCTATTTGTTATATTCGATTCAAACGCCTAACGAAGTACGACACGATACCGCAAGACTATAACATAGCGTACGATTACATCGTTATTTATTTATTATAAACGATACGCCAGACTCTTGCTCGGATACAAAATGTGTTACCTATACGGATATATTTTCGAGTATATATATATTATATCTTACGCAAACTACGAAGAGTCGTACTATTACCCGTCGACGTACATGATGACTAAATATGATTTCATGAAATATAGTTATGTTTAATGAAAACATATATTTCAATCGCTCGAAAACAGAATCGTTTCTAAGAAAACCATAGGTTGGTTAACCGAGTTAAGACAATGACAATTTCATAGAATCGTATGAGTAACGATTCCGTATAGCTTGGTGACATGTAGTTTAGCTACGTTATATCTAGAAACTTACAAGTTATTCCGTTTTAGGAATACCTTAGATTGCATGCTAGCAAGTCAAGTTGTTGAGACAACACTATGGAAATCACAGTAAGCTAGCTTTGCACAAGGAAATCAAGGTGAGTTCATAACCCCCACTTTTTACCGTTTTATATTTTTATAAATGTTTTCGGGTTGGAAAGACATGCAAGCTTTGCGAAAGCATACAATGTTTCGATGAACGAAAATCATATATTTCTAAACCATGTTACAAACAGATTTCAATGAACTCAAATGGTTTACGAAAGGTTTATGCTAAACTTACCGGTTTTCACAGCTATACAAAGTTTTTCGAAACATGCATTAGTTTTATGACTAGTGACGGGATTGTCATAGTCACAACTAGGGGGCGAGGCCCCAATTTTATTTATAACATGGCTGGGCCCAATAACACGAATAACATGGGCTAGGCCTAATGACAAGAAAACACGGGCTAGGCCCAATAACAAGAAAACATGGGCTAGGCCCAATATCAAAAGTATAAGGAACGAAATCATATGAAGGGCGAGGTCCGCTCATACACATCGAATAATACAGATCTTAACAATTGGTATGTAGCCCGGATTAGATGATAACAGATCACTGTGCGTAAGTACGATGATAACAATAGTAACCATTAATCACGTAGTGACCAAGGTGCAAAAGATATAGATCTATGGAGTTTGAGACATGCTCCACTCCTGGTTTGTTAACCGGTTAGGAGTGCTTTTGTGATCCCAATGATGTCAGAGTTGTCTCGGGTTGGTTACTTACTTATGGACACATAGGTCAGTGTATTAGCTACACACTGATAGATCCTTAGATTCCATAGGCATCCTACATACTGTGATTTCAATACCGGTTTACAATCATGACAGAAAACATTTCAATACCGGTTTACAAATATAACAGATACAATATCGGTTTACAGACATAACATAAAACATTTCACTACCGGTTTACATATACGATTGAAAACATTTTATCATTGGTTTACAAATATAACAGTTATATGCATGGATTTGCAAACAACACAGAATTATTTCAATACTGGTTTACAGTTATGACAGAATGGTACATTTCAAATGCTTTGGGAGACTATGATCCCACAAATCAGTTTTTCGAATGCAAGACTTTCGATTGTTTTATGATTCATTTGAAACTCAAACAGACAAACTATGAACTCGTCAACTTTATGTTGACTTTTGTTCTTTCTTAGGTTATGATTACAAGTATGGCACGGTTGGAATAGTGGAACCCATGGGGATTTGAGTATTTAGTGGGCATTCATTTATTAGAAGTCTTAGCACTCACATTTACTTTCACTGTGCAATGAAGATTCCAGTTTAGTTCACGCCCTGCTCTGACGTGAAGGAATTACAAGGGGTGTGACACAAGCCGTAGTTTTCTTTTTGTGTTTGTCTTATTTGTTTTTCAGGTATTTGGGAAATTAAGGGAAATCAGTGTGGAGCATTAAAAGAAGTTAAAAATCAGGTTTTATTTGTTCATTTTTGTAATGTAATAAAATGTAATTAGAATCTTTTTATGGATTGATTTTGGTTTTGATATTTGTAAGAGTGACACGTCAGCTCTATTTCGGCCGAGATGTTACACTCTCATAATAAAGGATTTCACCAAAATGCTATGTGGCAATTTATCATACTATATCAACCATAATATATAATAACTAAATTAATAAAAACCATTGTCCACCTTAATAAATAATTATACTTATACATCATCTCACTAAAAAGAAATTGATAGACCATGATGCTCCTTTAAATTATACTATATGATATATAGATAAAAATACAATAATTACTTTCTCTTTTAAATATACCGATTTTACATTTTAAAGCATAAAGATCAAGATTATCTTTACCTCTATGATACATGATAAAGGGTCATTATAATTTTTTTAATATGTTTATTTAATATGAATATTTTCAAAATTAAAAGCCTTTTAATCGTTAGTTTATTATTATCTATAACAAAACTATTATTATTTTTTATTATTATTAATATCTTCGATTTAATTATTTATACATTATTATATTTACTTTATTTGATAATATAAAACCTCACTAAGCTTAATCATATATATTTCTAAAACCAAATGATTTAAAATATTAATTATTGATAGAGATGATAAAGTAACAAATCTACTAATAAAAAAGTCCACTTAATGCCACATGTCACTCTAATTTAACTTTTAATAAACATAAATCTTATTTAACTTTTAACATAAGATTTCAATTATCGTCACAGTCACTCTCTTTTCTTCTATCTTACAATTTAGACTTACATTTTTATTTAGAAATTTTTTTATAATTCTTATCCTTAGTAATATAATAAATTTAATTTAAGTATGTTAGTAACCATATTAAGATGCACTATTTAATTAATCTTATAGATAAATACAATATATTTTATTAAATATTATCGTAAAATAAAAATTACAATAATTAGATCTTTTTTGTACTAAATCATCCTTATATTAATACTAATCAGGAAACACAATAATTAGATTATACCATTATTACATTTTTTAAATATGTGATCAGAATTATATAAATGTATGATTTACACTTTTTTTATATTACGTGTGTAATACATGGGTTTGTAACATTTATAAATTAAAATATTATTCAATCTAAGTTTTTTTATATTTAATCCATGTAATACACGAGTTTATAACTAGTAAAACACTAAATGAAACTCAAATTAGATTAAATAATAATTAATATATGTTCAAGACTCAATTATATAGGAGTTTGTACACATTTATGATCTTTTTAAATCATTAGTATATGTAATACATTTTTTCACCTACAAGATATGGTATCCGGATCATGTACAAGATAATTGAATTGTGCGAAGCATACGCGAGAAGGTGGGTGTGACAAATGTTATTGGTAGAAAGAGTAATTTAGTCTTTTCTCAAGTGAATTAGTTTCCCTCGTAATTTTCAAACGGCTATAACATTTTCATACATTCATATTTTAAAAAATAAATTACACAGTATTATTAACGAGCATTTCATTCTCTTTAATTTAAGCAACTTATTCCTATAGTTTTCTTAATTTTTTACAAGATACGTGATTACACATTAAACATAAATCATTACATGATTACATATTCAATATAAATTCATTACGTGATTACATATTCAATATGATTTGTTATCATTAATGTTATTACAATTATGCTTATTACATGATTACACATCCAATAAAAAAAATTCTTGATTGTTTATGCTTTATTACAGATTAAATCTCTAATATACCGCAATAGTGGTGTATAACTTATCCTTGATATGTGATTAAAAATATTAGGTATTCTATATGAAATATTATGTATACATGTTTTATTTTTACGTAATTACGTAATCACTTAGTCGGTTTTACATAAATACTATAATGAGATCACGTAAATCACGACTTAAGTATTCAAAATCACCTAATCATGTAATAATACATAGTCAACTATTGTCACATAATTAATTACGTAATCACTTAGTGGAGTTTCACATAAAATACTATAATGAAATCACGTAATGGGTATTCAAAATCATGTAATTACGTACTGGGTATTCAAAATCATGTAATGAGTATTCAAAATGTTGTAATTATTTTTAAGAAAACGATAACAATAGTGCCGAATTAAAGCGAATGAAATACTCGTTAATATGGTGTATTTTTTTTTAAAAACATTAACGTATGAAAAAGTTATAGACGTTTGAAAATCAAGGAGTAAAGAAGTTTAAGAGATAAAGGCCAGAATACCGTTTTGTATTTGTTTTTTCAATTGAATTATTCTATATTTTTTTTGAATGACTAATTTTTCCCTTTAAATACTTATATCTTCAAAAGATTGAACCTTTATCTACCGATAAAAGATAATTACTCTTCAACACTAAACTATAACATAAGTGACATTGAATTATCCTATTAATTACTAAACGCCTTGTAACCATTATTCTTGGAAGATCAATGAATGAGTTTGTTGCGTATGCTTCTAACAACAGAAAAGGAGCCGCTCTCATAAATATACATAAGAATTCTATGTATTGTCCGTACTACAATATTAAATTTAGAAAATAGTATTAGGTAATTAGGATGGGATTCATAGAAGTAATCAATTTTTCACAAACGTCCAAATTTGCACCTTCTTTGTTAATTCAACTTAAGAAATGCTTGCAAGTTTGTAACGTTATTGCTATTAAAAATTCCATACTAATTTTAAAAAGTTCAGAATCATCAGTTATATATTTTTTCTACATCTTAAAATTGTGGTTGTTGATACAAGAATTTACCTAATACAATTCCGCTAAAAAGACAAATCAAATTATTAAAGGATGTAATTAAACCAGTAATCAATGTTCATATGTTTTGCATTAATTACTTTAATTATAATTGACTTGATATCACTAAAATCAACTATATTTTAATATGGATTAATTAAATTCTGTAATTGTTTTGTCGCTGTTTAAAATAAAAATTTTGGCTATTACCATTTAGCTTGCATCAATTAACAAATGCAGAAAATGAATTTGTCTAGTGTTCTTCTGACCTTCTTCATCAGTGTATGTGTGTTACAGTCCTCATCTATGGCAATGAAAAGCAAAGCAAAAAGGCATAACGTTTTCTTAGACCGGGGGTGTGGGCTTGGGTTGGGGGCGTAGGTAGCCAAGCAACGTCGTTTTAGCCACACCAAGCTAACGTGAGGGGACGTTGCCCCGCTGACGTGGCTAGGGTGCTTGGCGTGGGGCGGGTTGGGGCGACAACGTGGCTGGCTAGGATTTGGTGGCTGAATCAGACTGTTTGGGCTAGCCGTTGTGGATGACGGTTTTATCTAACCAAATCAAATTTTAAATTTATTATTATTATTTTTTACCTATAAATACCCTCCCGAAACATAATATTTTTTCACATCTACTTTATTCAAACACAAATCCACATCCAAAACCAACAAAAAAAAGAAAATAGTTACTTTTACCGAAAAGGAGGAGATCACGCTTGTGACATCAATCGTTGACGCACAACATGCTCTAAGTTGTGTCCCTGCTGGCGACCTTAGCCACGACGATTGAGTGGAGATCGCCAAAAACGAGTATAGGCATGATGGCAACCCGGAATTCCGTTGGGTTCCCCACTTTAATATTTATCGTACTTTGTCATTTTTTTTAATTTTTTAGGATTTATTAAGTTGTTTTTTTAATTTATTAGGATTTTATGTAATTATTTTTATAATATAGTGGTGGGTTTTATTTATAAAAAGTCAATAATATATATATATATATATATATAGGGTAAAGTTATTGTAAAAAGGATGTGTTTTGTAAGAAGTGTAAGAAATAATCTACACCATGGGATCTATAATCTAATGGTTGAGATTATAACGTTAAAATTGTAAATAATGTTTACCCTTAAAATAACTAATTTTCTAGACTAAGGGTATAAAAGTAAGTTTAACATTTTTAAATTCAAAGACCCACATGCAATGCATATGCAACCTCCCCTCGTCTTTTTTAAACGTCAATAACTTTTTATACGTAACTATTTAAAAAAAAATTTACACATAATAACGAGTGTTTTTTATCTTTAATATGAGTACCATATTGCTATACTTATATAGAGAAAAAATTACGTTTTGATCGGACATTTTAGTCCATGGTGTTTTGTCTATTTTGTTTTAGTTATATATGATTCAAGGTGTTGTGTTTTACAGTAAACACATGAATGTATATAAGACACCATAAGATTGCAATTACCATTGAATTAAGCAAACTACCATTTTCTTATACAGAAACACCATGAAACTAAAATAAAACACCATAGAAAACAAAAAACCATACAAGTATACAAAGAACTATTCCATTAGTAATAAAAAAATATCCTTAAATTCAACGAGCTAATTTTTTCTTTTTACAAGACACCAAAACCTGTTTTGTAATTCTAAAATAAAACAGCATAGAAAATGACATTGAAAGATTGAACATAAATGGTTTTTGCAATATATATATATATATATATATAATATTCACATGGCCACCCACGCCGGCTAGTCCACGCCGCTCCCACACTCACTTTTTTTGGGGTGGCCAAAGAGAGCCCATCCTCGCCACATGTCAACCCAAGCCCCATCACACCCCGTAGTCTTATTCGTTGCCACTTGAAACAACCTTCATGCTTGGTTTTCATCACTTTCTTTTTCCTTGTAAATTCACTTTTTTTTTCTTTTTTTTATGTAACCATTGATAAAAGAAGGGCATCGCTGAGGATAATTATCCGTCGGTGATAGTGATCACAGACGAGCATCTGTTGGTGATGTTTTGTTGGTACATTGGCCGTTGGTGATACGTTTTCTAATGAAACACTGACATATTTTACCAACGGATTGCCGGTACTTCTACTCCGGCCAAATTTTAGCATCTCAAGCGAAAGTTTAACTCCTTACCCCATGTATCCTTTTCCGTCCATGATTAGGCCGTCGGTAATCCATCAGTGATTAATTTTTATTTTAAACTAAAACTTTTTAAATTTCCTGCATTTTGTAAAATATTTTTTGTTACTTAAAACTTAGACTACTTTTTAAATACAAATTAAATTTGTAAATTATGGAATTTAAAATAAGTAAATAATTTAATTTTAATAAAAACTAATTTATTTTTATAATAAAACTAAATATAATATTTGTTTTCTACCTATATAAAAGATAAAAATAGCTGATCGGGAGTATATACGACTAGATCATGACTTTGTATTATTTCAGATTTAAAATTAAAATTCTCACTTTGATATGCATTTTATGATTTTTTCAGTCTTATAAAGTCTACTTGGGACGACTAAATCATGAGCTTGAAGCATCTCAGATTACAGATTCTCAATTGGAGATTCTTCATTCGATATTAGGGAGGTAAATAATCTGTATAAAAAACAAGACATAATAGGTTTAGTTTGATCAAAGTACTGGACTTATCATTCTTCATTAACAGCAAAGAGAGGGTTGATGAGGCTATGATTTATTCATACAATACACAGTTCAATGGCTTTGCGGCGATTCTTGACGAAGAAGATGCTGCTAAAGTTGCAGGTTTATTATGCTCTTATTGTTGGTCTTAGTGTCCAGATAGTAAAGCATTACTATGATGGAAGTGAAAATGATCTTTATTAAACTACAAAAGTCGGGCCCGTTTCATCTTGGGCTCCACTGTATAATTGGGCCATACTGCCATGCCCCTACCTAACAGCACCGACCCCATCAAACAGGCCCATGACCGCCAACCCACAAAAGACTTGGTTTTGAGCCCTCATCCACACTAAGCCCACACGACTTCTGAGATGGCATACACTGCTACAAACTGAATCAGGCGTTTAACACGAGGTATATGGACACCAGAGCTACAGATAACATGACACACAACTCTCATAATCTTAATTCTTATTTCAATAAGGGTTTTTACGAAACATTATTGTCGGAAATGGCATATAATTCCAGACCAAGCCATTGGCCACCATACCTTACCACCACCATTTCCACATATCAAAATCAACAACGCATGTTTTGCTCCTAATCTAGTTAAAAGTTTAATATCTATACATCGGTTTACAACCGACAATAAAGTCTCTATTGAATTTGATCATTTTGGTTTTGATGTGAAGGGGGTCCATACCGAGACACCAATTCTCAGATGTGACAGTACCAATGACCTTTACCTCATTCTCAACATCACCTCAAGACCCCAAGTTCAAGCTTCTCCTTCGTCTGCTCTTCTTATCGTGTATCACCGTCTTGGACACCCTAGCATTGATGTTTTATGTTCTTTATAAGTTTATTTACCATCAACTTCCAGTTTTGTTAAGAATTCTCATGTCTGCCAATCTCGTGTGTTTAGAAAGCAAATAAAATTCCCGTTTCATGATTCTACAACTTGCACTAATTTACCCTTCGAGCAATTTATGGACCTCTCCATTCCTATTATCAAATGGTTGTTGTTATTACATACTATTTTTAGATGATAAAACCAATTTCTTGTGGACATTTGCACTGGCAAATAAATCCCAAGTTTCACCACCTTTCTTGAATTTACCCGACTCACTAAAACTAAATTTAACACATCTATAAAATGCTTTCAATGTGATAATGGTCGGGAATACAACAACAGCTCCTTTCATCAATTCTGTAAATCCAGTGGCCTATTGTTTCGTTTCTCTTGTCCCCACACATCGAAAACGAAATAGCGGAACACAAAATTTGTTCAAGCAATAACGTAATGCGAACTGTTTTGTCTCACTCATCCGTTCCTCATACCTTTTGGCATCATGCATTAGAAAATGCAACTTATATTCTCAATATTTTACTAACCAAAATACTTCATAACTCTACCCCTACGCTTCACCTAAATTATCGAATCCCATCATATAACCACCTTCGGTTGCCTTTGTTATCCCCTACTCCTATCAGCGGCCATTCACAAACTCTTTGATAGGTCCACACCATGTGTCTTCTTTGGTTACCCATCAAACCATAAGGGAATGCTACAACCTAAAAAAGGCAAACCATACTATCTCACGATGTCATCTTTGAGGAAGCCATCTTCCCTTTCGCCACCCCTTCTTCGTCTATGACTTCTTAACATATGAACTCATAAGTTTGGCTCTCATCGTCCGACCCCTCTATTGAACACACACCACCCATTCCATCAAATCCCTCTCACGCGTCACCAAGCCCACCACCTATTCCCTCTTGTCAACCCTAGGGCTGTTCAAGATCAGATTATAAGGTGTCGGATATCAGAAAATTTCTATAATGCATATTAATATCCGAACTCATATTTGAAATTTCGGATAACTAAAATTTTGGACACGGATTCTGATATTTAAACGGATATCCGAATTTTTAAATAAAAAAAATCAAAAAATCCGTTTCATGCATAGATTAAAGGTAAACTTGTATTCGTTTTTCCAAACTTCCAACATTGAAAACAAAAAAAGATTCATAAATTAACATCCGAATTCAATTTTTTACTACATTTTACTATATATTTAAACTAAACATAGTGCTCGTATTTAAACTAAACATAGTTCTTATATAATATATATTTACTATTTTTTAGTTTTCGGATATCTGATAATCCGATTATCCGAACTTTTTTAAAAATAAATATCCATATCCGAATCCGAATATTCGGACCGATTTTCAGATATGTGAAATTTCGGATATTTCGTATTTGGTTTCGGATTTAGATATTTTTAAACACCCCTAGTCAGCCCTCACCCCATTCCCTTTCTCCTCACACTCCGCACAATCTACTATTCCCCAATGCTTCAAGCAACCCTACACCACCTTCGCCACCTCCTATGCACTCACCTTCTCCTACGTCACATATCTCACCAATCGTCCCAACAGCTTCCCTACCACCTCCTCCTCCACCCCTACCACAACCAAGAACCATGACCACTTGCAAGATGTTGGGCATTTTCAAACCTAAAGCACCACTCAATCTTCATACCTCTAGCCCCATATTTCCCTTACTTAAAACACCCACATAAGCTTCCCTAAACCTAGACAAATTCTCGACGAGTTTCAAGCCTTATGGATAATAAGATTTGACCAAAAACACCGGACATGAACATCGTTCAGAGCATGTGGATATTTAGACATAAAAAGCATGATGATGGGTCCCTTGAAAGATATAAAGCTTGACTTGTGCGTGACACTCGTTCTCAACAAATAGGTGTGGCGACGTGTGTTAAGCGTGAGTATAATTTTTGATATATTTTTAGCACTTTTACTCATTTATCAAGCTTTCAATTTATAAAACACGATTTAACCCTATCACTCTCTACAACACGCTAGGACGAGTGAACCCACCGTTGTTGGCGTAGTACAGTGATGGTAAGATACCGAGGTCGTCCAAGGACACAAGAGGTTTTAATACTGGGATATATCAACATCTAATCTAACCGAATTTTTAGGAAAAATGTGTTTAGTAATTTAAAAATAAAGGAAGAAACTACAATAATAAAAGAAACAAATAGATAAGATAGAATCACTTGGTTCCGACTCATCTTTTACCTATCCTTTGATGGTTTCCATACTTTGGGTTTTTTAAGAGATTATCTTAGTTATAGTGACATGTCCCTCTTTTGGAGGCAACACTACTCTCGACCATATTGGTCTGAGTCAGTAGGGAAATAGTCCAGCAAGACCGGAATATTGATAGATAATTAATTAAGTTATTAATGCAAAATGTGGCATGTCCCTCTTTTGGAGGTAATGCTACCCTCGGCCATATTGGTCTGAGCCAGCAGGGATACAGTCCCGCAAGGCCGGCTTAAAGTTTTAATAGTAGTTTATTTATTAGGGATTCAAGCCGTTCTTATTTCCCCCGATTTGATGCCATCTGCCTCAAAGGAAGTTCTAATAAGCTTGAATCAAGTCCTCGCAGGATCTATACACTAAAGGAGGCAAGAACTTTTACCCAAACCACCCTTCTAACCCCCTTCCAGGCAGTTAACATGCTTTATATAGACCGTAAAGACACGAATGAGTGAATCAACAAAACATGAAAAGATGATAGAATAAAGTTCACTTTCAATATAAAAAACTAGTTATTAAAGTCACTAATACATACCCAATTAAAAATTTAACCAAAGCTTGGAAATCAAAAGTAATACATAAAAGACTTGTCTTCACCAAGTGATATAAGAGATTAGCCAAGCATGACCATTGGTTGACAAGAACTCTTACTATCAATCTTGGATTTCGAGAATACTACATACTCTAAACTCTAACGGTTGTGGTGGATGATGGTATTGGAGTGGTGGTAAAGTGAGAGAGAGGGCTGCCAAGGGATGAATTGCAATTGAACTAAGCACCTCTATTTATAGCTAAAAATAGGCCCTTCACACAGTCCATATGCTCACACGGTCCCGTGTGTCAGAGGCATGGACCTGTGGCCTTGTACTTGTTGTACTATTGAAGATTCTGCATATCTGATTGTTGACTACGGTCCATGTCTCTTGTCTGCTTCTGTTTTTCTTTTTCTTCATGGAATATGGAGTGGGGCATGACCCCATGCCTTGGTGACACGACCTCGTGTTTGTCTTTTGATTTGTTGTTTTAGGTCTTTAGGTAAAGCTCGGAGGGTCTGTATGATGTGTGAACTTCTCTTCTTTTGTATATATGTTGGTTTTTGCCTTTGATTTGTTCCTTTTGCACATTTAAGCTCTTTTAATTCTGAAAATCAAAAGTATAAAAAGAAAAACACTTTTCCAACATTAGTACATAAAAGGGTTGATTTTATACCTTATTTGATATAATTTATATGTTGCATTTGGTGCATATCATGTGGGTTACAGGGAGACCTTTAATCCGGTTGTTAAACCGACCACTATTTGTATGATGTTAAGCCTTGCGGTCTCTTAATCATGGCCAGTTCATCAACTCGATGTCAAGAACGCTTTTCTGCACCGCAATCTTAATGAAACAATATTTATATATCAACCAACAGGTTTTAGGGTCCCTAACTTTCCGAATCATGTTTGTTTGTTGAAATAGTCCCTCTATGGACTTAAGCAAGCATAACGAGCTTGGTAACAACGCTTTGTGGATTACGTTTCGTCAATTGGTTTTCAATGTAGTCAATGTAATCATTCTCTTTTCATCTTCAAGGAAGGTACCCATATGGCCTTCACATTGTTGTACATGGATGAAATTCTTCTAGTCACCTCCACCAATCATTTCGTGATTATTCCCGTCTCTTGTCTCTAATGAATTTTCCATGAAAGACTTTGGCTCCCATAAGTTATTTCCTTGGTGTTTATGTAAAGAGCTATAATAAGTGTCTTTTTCCATGAAAGACTTTGGCTCCCATAAGTTATTTCCTTGGTGTTTATGTAAAGAGCTATAATAAGTGTCTTTTTTAATCTCAAGAGAAATATGCCATTTAAAATTCTCCAATGTGCGGGTTTAGCTTAATGTAATTCAACCGCTACACCCTCAACTCACAACAAAAACTAAGCACCACATCTAGATCAGTACTAGATGACTCTACGGGGTATGGACATCTAGCGGGTGCTTTGCAATACCTAACATTCACCAGACCCCACATCATCTATGCAATTCAAAAAGTGTGGATCCACATGCATGTACCCATGACAGTGCACATGAATGCTCTAAAAAGGATACTTTGATACATCAAGGGTATAATTTCTTTTGGCTTGCATATCACCTCCGTCTACAACCATATCCTTAGTCTCCTACATTGGTGCAGACTAAGGAGGTTGCCTGATACAAGACCTTCTACCTCCGGATACAATGTCTACATGGGGGATAATCTACTCTCGTGGTCGTCAATGAGACAACCAACACCATCACTATCTAGTGTATAGAGGCATTAATAATGTCGGTATTGAAGTTTGTTGGCATCGAAATTTGCTTCTTGAATTACATACTCCAACAAATACCACAATTGTTTATTGTGATAATGTTTGTCTATCTTACCAGGAACCAGTTCAGTATCAATGAACTAAGCATATAGAAATGGACATCCATTTTATTCGGGGAAAAAGTGGCTTAAGGTCACTTCACAACCGGTAATGATGTCTATATGTTTACTCCTCTCCACTTAGCTTTTTTTTTTCTTTTCTATCTAATATCACTTCACAACCGGTAATGATGCTCTTGTTATTAGGATTGTATGTCATGTATGCCTTAGATGTATAGTCCAACTTCTTCTTGTGTTGAGATTATTTTCGACAATAGGCTATACAACCAAATGTTCAAAAATGACTTACAACACAATTGGTTTGCTATTGTGGCATGCCTCAAATGGAGTTTTGTCTAGAACATCCTTTATAGGGAACATGTTTAATGGTACATTGCAGTTGCTACCACTTATCCCCCGGAACTGGTAGGTTAAACTTTTTCTCTTACAGCATGCTTCAAGCCATTTCAACCATAGTTCGATTTTTACGTTAGACCTCTCACTTTTATTTAGGAGTGTAAGGTGTTGTGAGCTCATGGTTAATACATTACCTCACAATGTTGGTTTTCGTATCTGGATAGTAATGATATGCAGAAAGTAAATTATCGTTATTAAACAAACTAAAGCCTTATGTAGGCAACGATTACACTTGAATCACAAAACAAGAAAATAAACCAATTAACCTTTATTCAGTTAACTACTTTCTAAAAGACATTCAACTCTACCCAATCTAACTTACTCAATTGGCTACTTCTAACGGCTATATTGAACTAGACTTCAAGACTTATAACATTTGGCTGATGTATTGAATGAAAATCATTAACGTGAAATTAATTACATTTATATCATGTAGAGCATCCGGATGTGGTGTCAATGATCCAGAATAAAGGCATAAATTTACACACCCCCCATTCCTGGGATTTCTTAAGGCTTGAAAAGAATGGCTTCGTGTTTTGTCTTCTTTGTGGACGAAAGCAAACTACGGCGAAAACATAATCATTGCCAATCTTGACTCTGGTAACTTGTTTTGTGTTCTACTAATCAATTTTGAGTGTTAGATGTTGATTTTCTAAACATAACAATCTATCAGGTGTTTGGCCCGAATCGAAAAGCTTCCGTGGCAAGGGTTATGGGCCCATTCCAACTAAGTGGAAGGGCGGTTGTGACAATGACACCTTTTGCAACAAGTAAGCATATTACATCTTTGTTCTTTTCTGTTTAAATATATATTATGATGTTCGCAGTAAACTTATTGGTGCCAAGTACTATAACAATGGTTATCAGGCCAAATATGGAAAGATGGATCCTTCTATGAACAGTGCACGTGACCATAATGGCACGGTAGCCACACATTATCAACTGCCGGTGGTAACTTTGTTCTATATGTGAGTTACAATGGAGTCTGGATGGGAACCGCCAAAGGCGGTTCACCACAAGCCCGAGTGGCAGCTTACAAGGTCTGCTGGCCTCCTTCCTTTCTAGGAGTTGAATGCGATTCAGCAGATGTAGATAAGGGTTCGAAACCGCCATCAGTGATGGTGTTGATGTAATATCAGGATCTCTTGGTTCACATCCTACTGAGTACATGAATGATGCTCTAGCAATTGCCTCATTCCATGCGGTCAAGAAAGGAGTCACTGTTGTGTTTTCTGGAGGGAATGAAGGACCCTCACCTGGAACAGTCACCAATGTGGCTCCTTGGGTTATAACTGTAGGGGCTAGCACTATTGACCGCGAGTTTCAATCTTTTCTTTTCCTTGCAAATGGACTTAACTTGAAGGTTCAAATATCCTTGCTACTTACTTTACCAATTAGCTTGTTTTCCTTTTGAACTATAAGAACTACTTTTTCTGTCTTATAATAACAGGGATTAAGCATGCCCAAACCCTTGCCACATCCTGGATTTTGTACCATTATTAACGCTGCAAATGCTAAAGTCGAAACCGCCACAGAGATGAATGCGTAAGGACTTTTAATTATTTTCTTGAAAAGTTTTCTTTGTTTCTCTTGGGTTTGTAATGTAATATTGATGGTGTGTATGTGGGCGTTAATCTTGATGGAATGTCATTTAATCACATGTTTTTCATTATTAATGGGACGTGGATCAGTTGTGTTTAGTTGTGTCAAGTTGTGAAATTGTGGGCTTAGTTGGTAGGCTTATTTTGTTCACATACGATAGCATCAGTCTATATACATTAAGGTTGAGCGTGAATGAAAGTGTCGTTTTCTGCAGTAAAATTTTTCTCTACTTTTCTGTTTTCAATTACTAAGCAAACTTTGATTCAATGGTTGAACCAAAAGTGTATATATATAATATATGAGTGTGTGTGTGCGCGTGCAGAAAACATTGCCTTCCAAGTACACTTTACCTGGAGAAGGTTCAAGGGAAGATCTTGGTATGCCTAAGGGGAGTCAATGGTAACGTTGCCAAGGGCACAAAGCTGTACTTGCTGGTGCTGCCGGCATGGTTCTTTGCAATGATAAAGCCCATGGTTTTGAAATAACAGCCGATTTTCATGTGCTTCCTGCAATACACATAACTTTTCCTGATGGGCATCGTCTCTATGATTACCTCAACTCTACCAAGTAACCGCCATCAACCCAGCCTGGCCCGACTCACCCATTTTTCCACCTCTAATCATTTAAATTTTATGTTGATATAGTTTAGCAAAGGGGTACATATTCCATCCTGTACCGGCTATACACACAACGGCTGCTCCAGTTGTGGCTAACTTCTCTTCTAGAGTTCCGAATTCAATCACACCAGAGATTCTTAAGGTGTTTTGATCTACCAATTGGTATATGACTATTTTCGTTTGCATGTCATTAAACTAAATATTAATTATCTTAATTTTATAAAAATGTGCAGCCTGATATTGTAGCCCCTGGAGTGAATATCATTGCAGCATACTCCGAAGATCCAGAACCTGTATTACCATACAGCATACTATCAGGAACTTCAGTGGCTTGTCCACATGTTGCTGGAGTTGTTGGTCTCCTCACAAGTGTCCACCCTGACTGGAGCCCTTCTGCCATCAAATCTGCCATCATGACAACTGGTGAACTTAACAATGATCTTATGAGTTGGTTATTAACAGTCTCTAATATGGTAGTTTTAATAACTTATTAATTTCTTCTGGTGTATTTGTACAGCAAGTACAAAAGAAAACTCGTGGGGGTTCCCAATGTCTGATGAAATTGGTGGTTTTGCCGAACCGTTTAGCCGTGGTGCTGGAGAGATTAATCCAAACCGCGCAATGAATCCTGGACTAGTTTATAATCTAACGGTAAATGATTATCTCGACTTTCTATGCATTAGAGGATACAGCAAAAGCATAATTCAGAAGTTTTCTGATCAACTTTATGAATGTCCTTAAAAGAACAACATCTTCGACTTCAACTACCCTTCGATAACTGTCCATCAACTTAATGGTACCGTAACCGTTACAAGAAGATTGACGAATGTGGGCCCACCCGGCTCCTATACAGTTGATGTTTGGAGTTCTATGGGGGGTAATAGTGGATGTAGAACCAAAAACTCTTGCATTTGGGAAGAAGGGTGAAGAACATAAGTTTGAGTTGACAATGAAAGCTGATGACGGATTTGGAATTACAGATTATGTTTATGGGAAACTAACATGGTCTAATAGCAATCATTATGTGAAGAGTCCCATTGTAGTTTCTGTGTTACATTGAGTTGTCTGTTAGGAATGTGATTCAGATTTATATTTTCATTTACCTTCCAAGGGTTATTTATCATAGTAGTATATTTCTTTTTCCTTAAAGATAACCCGTCCGTGCTAGGTAGTCAAAGGCCAAATGCATAAAGGCGCTAGGTAGTCAGATTACATATATTCGTATTGAAATTTAATTTTATTAACCAACTATAATACCCAATTTGGTTTTTTAATTTGTAAGCCGAGGTTCATCATTATCCTTTGAAATCATAGTGAATGTTTATTAGGGCAAATCAGTTATAGTTATTATCTGGTATTGAAAAATCATGAGCTATGAGTTGTAGCTAAAATAATTTACAAGACTGATTTTTGCATCATGCATAATTATTCGACAGATCATACACTTGAGTAATTGGCTTGTAATAATCTCAATTAGATATCATTAACCATTGCTAGTCCTACTTTTGAATATTCCCCATGTCAGTCCCATCTTCCACCTATTTTTCCTCCACCATTCCTCAGTTAAAACTTACCAGGATCAGACTTTTACAGGGCTTTTGATCAGAACCAGGATAAGAGTCTATTGATGTAAAACTTACCTCAAAACAGTGCTCCAAATGACTTGATTTTTGTTAATTGAAAATTTAAACACCCGAATTGAAGCACCGTTTTCATCATTTGGAGCACAACTTCAAGGTAAGTGTTACATCATTTGACTCGTATTCTCGTTCTAATCAAAAGCCCTAAAATATCATCTTGTAATCTAGTTAAAAAACTTAACATAATTCAATAAAAAAAAACTCAACTCTGTTAAGTTTTTTTAACTCAGGACTGGTGGAGAAAAAATAAGTGAAAGACGGGACTGGCATGGGGAATACTCAAGGTGGGACGGCAATGACCAATGATGTCTAGTTGGGATTATTACAGGCCAATTCCCTTTTTTTAATGACTAAACTTGTATATTATGTGGATTGAACCAGAACCTCTCCCACCCTAAGGTCTATGTAACTCACCACACCATTGGACTATTTCCAAGTGAATACACAGATCATACATGCATACAAAAACTTGTCCACACAGATACAAACACATGAGCATTTAATTTTTTTGAACGGCCAACAAAAACTAATCCCCGAGTACTCTTGGGGCACCACTGTACCAAGCAGAGTACTTCAAGAGTAACCGAGTCCACCACCAATTTCGGAAAAAACCTGGTAACCCACCCGCCCGTAGGCATGACGGTGAAATTACAGGTAAACCCAGTTTATTCCAAATCTAGTTTATTACGGATGCCCAAATTGTTAGCAAGAGTTCAGTTTCATTTGGCTTTTGTTTTTAACGGTTCGGTTTCGTCTTTCGGTGATAACAACCATTAATAACAGTTTGGCTAACATTTTGATCTTAAAACTGTCAAAACCGGACCATAAACACCCCTAAAGGGGCTGCTCGGGTTCAGGCTCAAGTCCAGTCCTAACCCTTTAATCACCCCTAACCCAAGCAAAAAATGTTGATAAGTGAGTGATAAACGTAGGCTATACATACATACATACATATATATATAATATATATATATTTTATGAGGTTGATGAGGAACACTAAAAAAGTGGGAAACATTGTGAGGTTCATGGGAAACACTAAAAAAATGGGGAACAGTGGGGAACCGACTCGTCAAGAAATCCTAGTTAGGGTTCGACGAGCCGGTTCCAACGCTGCCGAATGAGTCCAATTGGAGTTCGTTTGAGTCGGTTCCCCGCCGTTGCCTACTTTTTAGTGTTCCCCGATGAGCCCTCCCCTATATATATATATTATATATACAGAGGATGGGTCAAATGAGAAGAAATTATTTGTAAGAAGAAAAAAGAAGAAATTTCAACTAATAGGAATGCTTCATTTTATAATTTGTACTAGTTTAAGTTCCCGTGTATTACACAGGTTGTATAAAGAAAATACTTCTTATAATTAGAATTATATTCCATGATCTTGAAGGACAACGACCATCAGCCATGGAATATCACATGTCCGCATAAGAGATGCGCCGTCTAGTTAGTTTTTGACAAAACGTCCTTACGGAGCTACGTGATAAAGATACATTTTCGGCTTCGATATAATCTTGTGAAAGATCTACCCTACCACAAGAAGTCAAGACTCGGAATAGTGTATTTATGTTTCTATTATTTTTTATATATAAAAAAGAGATATATTAACTTGTTAAGTAAAACAAAATAATACTATACTTATATAAAACAAAATAATATAGTTATGTCGAATTATTATCTTTTAAATCAAGAAATAACTTTTTTAGTTACAATTAATGATAACCTTAATTTACCTTAAATAGTAAAACTATTTACAAAATAACATTTACTATATTTATAAAATACACTCGCAATTTTTAGAAAATAATAAATATAGCCAAAATTAATGGAATTTGAAGTTTGAATGTTAACAAATTTCTCCTAATGTAATGTTAACAAACATGTAATTGGATTTAAGGTTTAAAAGAAAAAAAGATTGAAAGGAAACGGATTAACAATTTAGAAACTCAAATTTGATTGAGAGAATAGATGATACGGGATTGAATAGCAGGGCAGAGAATAGGTCTTGAACACCCTTGTTTTCTTTATCGCTCAAATTTAGGCAATACTTCACAATACAATGTCATGTGGCAATTAGATGTTTAAGAGAAAGCCATGTGACCTAAGATGGTTTTGATTTGTTATAATTTACTGGTTAGGTATTAGAAACCATACTTTAAGCTTAAAGAAAACAATTTATATTTTAAGTGATTGTGATAAATTTTATGTGAAACAAAAAAATAATATGAAAATTTGCTTGGTTAAAACAAATAAATAAAATGCGTTTAGATATCATTACGGATGAGTAAAAAAGGATTTGAAAATTAAGAAGACTAGATTTTTCCAATTTTGGTTTAATTATGGGTGAGAAAAAAAAAAAAAACCAAAACAAAGAGGTGGTGTTTTCCCTCCAAAATGCAATTAAGGAGGTCTAAGAAAATGCCAAGTGGTACATAGTTGTTTTGCTTTATTAAGGAGTATAGATTAATGTTATTATAGGGGTATATTAGTAAAATTACATATATCATTAATTTGTAGTTTTTCTCTTTGATAACTAACTATATTAAATTTGTAACTTATTTTTAAAAAATACATTTTCTCAAAAAATATAAATAAAATAAAAATTCATTTATAGTATAGGATAAATTACGAGATGTGTAGAATAAATTACGAGATGTGCATAATAAATTTCAGAAATATGTAAGATAACTTTTGATGTTGGTAGACAAAATTTTTTAGTGTAGAGGATAATAGACTTTATTAGTCAAACATAATAATAAATGAGATGAGAGAAAAATTATTTAATGTTTTACAATTGTATCCTTTGTTTTTTATTCTCGGTTAAATTTTCTTCTCAAATGAACCTCCCAAAAAAATGAATCGTCCGGATTCGGCTAGGTTCATTAGTGAAGAACCTCTTTGTTTGTGAACCTAGTGAGCTAATCTTAGCCATTCATTTATTTTTTAGATGAAAAGGACATGATTGTAATTTAAAATTTACTTTTTATTATTTCATTTTTCTTTATTATTCATAAAAGCTACATGTTCCTATATTTATGGTAATATGAAGTATCTTAAAATTTATTCCAAGATTCTAGTCGTCTATACATAAACAATATTATCGACAATTCAGATCGTAGAAAACTTCATATTCATGAAGTTCTGATGGAAGACTCAAATAGCAACAACTCCAATAGACAAGAACAACATAGTCGAGAAATCAATAATGTGTTTTTTACAAAAATGAATCGTCCAGGTATTTTCGACTTTGATATTGTGTTGTTTATTCACTTCACATAACAACATGATTCGTTTGAATAATTGCGGTATGTCAATGTTAAGTTCTATTTTTTTGTTTACATTATAAAGATGTTGTCGATTTATATATTAATTTTGTTGTTTGGTTTTCCATAATGATTATGTTGTTCGTGTATAGATTAATTTTTGTCTCAGATTTAGCATTATGATGTCGAACATATATAGACTAATAACTGCTTTTATGTAGTTTTTATAGATTAATATTTTTATACACATGTGATTTATAACATATTGCTCTCGTATTCCCACTAAGTTTTGTTTTACATACACATATGTATATCGATAACATTTGATCTTAAACCATGTTTTATTATGTTTTCATCGGGTTGTACACACATGTATAGCTCATGTATTTTACATATATTGGAGTTTGTTTTTGCATATTGTATATACAAAGGTGTACAATACTTACTGTGTTTGTCTATCCCCTATCTGTTTTAAGTGTATATATTGGATTATTTAAGAGCATACTAGATTAAAAATAAATGCGTATATTGGCTGTTATAATATTTATAGTTATCTTTGTATATTGTATCCCGTTATTTAATTTTTTGTTTCATCTAAAAGTGCAAAGTCGGTTGCTAGAAACGTATACAAAACTCTCAATAGGAGTAGGTACTGGACGCCAATTGTGCCACATGGTTTCAAACCAGTTATCAAGGTGAGATTTAGTTTAACAGAAGCACAATTGCAATGTATGAGGAATATGCACAGCTAGTAAGGCTTTGTACGCGTTTGGATACCTCAAAGAAAGGAAAAGTTGTCAACAAAAAATAACAAATCTGCGATATGTTTTGTGCTCTAAATCTAACAAACATAAAGGTAACGATGGTTAATCTTCTGCCGTTAATACTATTTCCCCCAAACGTCGTTCCAACATAAAAGTTATAGATTCTAAAGCCTGTGTGAAATTTAAACATTTGAAAGATTCATCAGAGGTTGAATTATATGACTTTGTAGAACAACAAAACCATGGGTCTACTTCTCCTGAAATCTTGATTTGTCACCTTTTCAACTCAAGAGTTTATAAAGCAAAATGTCGGAATGCTAATCTTGGTCCTACCAAATCCCACAAGGTCCATGTGGTATTAAAAGGTGGTCACCATAATGTCCACGACATGGTTATGGACTACGGAAACTGTGGGATAGATATTCAAGATTTTATAGGTGACAGAAACGTGCAAATTCTAGTTGATAAACTTAAAGCGCGTAGTAAAAACAAAGAAAATTATACATTTGATATCCAGTTGCTGTTTTGGTGTGATGGTGTTTCAAAATCGAACCATGAATCCTTTGGTGATGTTTTGGCATTCGATGGAACTTATTGAACCAATATGTAAGTTATAAACTCACATGTATATGACTTAACTAAATTTACATGGTTTTTTCTAAAGGAATTCTCAAAAGTAAATACATTTTCTATAGGTATGATATGATTTTTGTCCCATTTACTAGAGTTGATCATCACAAAAAATGCATGATTTTTTATGGCTGGTTTGCTTCATAATGAAACCACTGAGTCATATACATGGCTTCTTAAAAAATTTCTTGAAGCTCATAACTAAAACAACCTTATTTGGTCTTAACCGATCATAATTCTGCCATGTAACAAGCAGTTAACAATGTATTTGACAAGTTAAATCATAGACTATATATGTGGCACATAGCTTCCCGCTAAGGTTTGTTTTTCTAACGTCTGATTATGAGATGGGTACAACGTACATATGTGTATAAATAGATTACTACCTATAATCAATGTTATACACAAATGTATAGGTACTTATAACATTTAGTTGTACACATGTGTATAAGCTAAATTTGATTAACTTAACCCGCTATCTTCTATATATAGATCAAGGGAGACTACTTGAAGAATGCAGAAATTAAACAAAAGTTTCATAAGCTTGTTTGGAATGTTTATATCAAACCAGAAACGTTTAAGAAGAGGTGGCAATTACTGATGCCGAATATGGATTAGAAGACCATTCATGGTTGAGTGAGATGTATTCAATTTGGGAGAAGTGGATTCCAGGCTAATCTCATGAAATACCCATGTATACCTTAATGAAAACCAAATCTAGATGTGAAAGTGTAAACCATATGCTTAAAGCAGACTCCAGCCCACACAATACACTGGTTCAATTTATGTGGTGCTATGGTATGTCTATTGATGGATTACGAAACAAGCAACGAGAACTCTGTCATAAAACTGACACCACCAATCCAAATTCAAAACAAATTACAAGATTGAACATCATGCAAATGTTATTTACACAAGGAAAATTTTCTACGAGGTTCAAAAGGAAATTTACAAGGGTACGGAAAATAACTATATTGCGGAACGATTTGTAGTAGATGGAGTACATTGTTTCACGCTTGCTCACCAAGATCACAACTCAGAAGTTGTTAATGAGTTTAAGGTTAGCGACTATATCAATAGTTATTATTACTAATTACAACTTAATATACGTATATTTTATGTTTATTGTTTTCACACATGCTTTTATTAAATAGACAAAAGTAATTAAACTGTACCTGAATAATACACCTGTGTACATAGCGTTTTCCAGTGTATCTGATTATTTTCTTCCAACTTTATCTTAGGTGACTTTTAACAAGGGAGATCTATGTGTTTCTTGTGTATGCATGGGTTTCTCCTGAGACGGATATCTATGCCGCCACGTATTTTGCGTCTTTAGGATTCATAACATTTAGGAGATCCCAGCAAAATATATTCACCCGAGATGGAGGAGAAATGTTCTTCCGAGTAGTGTGCATAGCATGGAAAACAGTTATTTGTAGATCATAGTAGGAGTGCAGTATTATGGCGTATAATTTCAGAAAACATGGACATGTGTAGAGATTGAGTTTGGGGAAAATTTGATAAACTTGAAGAACTAGATGTTCCGGTTCAAGCCCCTAAAGATAAGCTTTTTTTGCTGAAATTCCATATGATCCGGCAGTCAATAAAAAGGCATAGTGTTAAAACTGAGTTTCGTGTTTGTAAACAATATTGATCAAAACATAATAAAATTCACAAACAGGAAGTCATCATCAATGATTGTTTCTCATTAATCTCAAAGGATTCAAATATTTTACAAATCAATTGACTCTATAGACTCCCCTCAGCTGACCACGTAACAATCAGTTCGTACAAGAGAAAAGGTGAAGTGTGTGATAAATATATCACTAACATGTGTGATTGGCTGACGTCACCCTGATAGTGAAATCTAACATTCCTAACAGAAAAGATTCCACAAATGTTTGCAAACATCTGTGCAAATCCAAACATCTGATCTAGGCTAATCTGAACACTGATATGATAAATACTGTTACATTGAGAAACCACTATTTAAGCTATCCTCTGTTGCAGTTGTCCAAACATCTATTTGGCCATACAGATGTTTGGTTTTTTTTCATTAGACCTTTGCTTGATCAGGGCTTTGGTCTTCAACATATGTTAGCCTTCAACAGATGTTGGTACTCTTGAACAACGGTTCCAAGTCTTGATCAGATGTTCTGAGTAGGTGTTCAAGGTTCACTATCTTTGGGGAGAGACTGGTTCAATCTTCTGTTTATTTCTTGATCAGTGGATCATGGTTTGGCTTTTGGATATCATATGTTCTTTTGTAGGTCCAACACGTAGTCATACTTGAAATTCTTACACACATCAAACCAGATGAAGTCTCATGTACGACACCAAAGAAAATATGTAATAAAGGTTGTGGCAAGCACAAAAGACCAATTGGCCAAGGCGAAAAAGCAAAAAGGGAAAGCAAGAAGCCTAGAAGGAAATGTAATTGTTGTGGAAAAAGAGTTAGGGGGCACGATAAAAGGAATTGCCCGTTAAAAAGGTGAGCCAACTAAGGAGGATTCATTTATCGATGAAAGGAGTGAGGAAGAAGAACATGAGGAAAAAATAGCATCTGGAACGAACTACTGAAGAATCGGAAAGTGAAGATAATGGAAGCGAAATATAGAATATCTGTAAAAACATAAATTATTTATAAGTCAAAATTTTATTTTGTGTTTAAAACTCTTACGTGCCTGGTGGTTCTTTACTTTTTAACTAACTAGATGTATTACCTTTCTGTTATCTATATAATGTTACTTAACTAATTCTTTCATACGACTGATACACCACTTATTCTTGGTTATATGACATTCATTTCCTCACATGAATGTATAATCATGATTACATTAATATATACGATAAGTACGTATATATTAAATATTAGATGCAATGTAACAACACCAATGATAAGAAACAACAATATAATGCAACAACTTCAACACACTGACGCATGTTTTATGAATGCACATACCTTAGGACTACCATAGGATATCTACACATATTCCAAATATATTTTAGTCCATGAAATTTGAACCCTTACACCAAATTTATTAGTCTCTGTACACCATTGTATTAGTATATACAAACTAGTGTATCTTTATCAATACACTAGTGTATATTTATCTATACATTAGTTTATATTTATCATTACATTAGTGTATATCTATCAATATAATTGCCTACGAGTTAACTAAACTGTCACATGTAACGTTTTCACTCTAAAACATCACATACAAGCTCCCCAATATCCAAAAAAAAAAAAAAAAAAACAAACAAAAAACGACCAACCAAAAACAGGCATACTTCATAAAAAAAACAAAGTACCAACATTAACTAACATCATAAACGAGTGTCATAAACATGTTATTTTCTACCATGAAATGTCCTAAACATAAAGCCTATTCAGGAAGTTGTTTGCAATCGCTTCACCCATTATTCGATCACGGAGCTTGTTAGCATGGGAGCACACTAACTTCATAGCATACTTTTTCCTTAGATGTATCAAACACCCCTTCTTTGCTAAGCGGAAACCCACTATCCCATTTTTCCTCCGTTCCAAACCAAGTCTCAATGTGTCGCATTGCAAACACACCACAATCAACTGAATTGCCAACTGTCGCCTATTCAATTGCCGATCTATATGACATTGCTCCTTCAAATTCTTGACCTTTCGGATGATTAACTGCCTTCAACTGAACTGCCAACATAAATATTTATAAATTATATATAGTTACCACTTTGTATGGTGTCGTCTTCATGAAGAAATCTACATCATTCACTAGCTCAATTGGATTCTCACGTATATCCATATTGTTGATGACAGTTATAGCCACATTTTTTATGTTAAAGCTCACCAAATAAAAGTGATAATGTTCAAGAATCGGGAAAACAATTACACGATAATCCTTCAATCTCATAAATGACATTGTTTTCCGATCACCAAAAACAGAGCACTTGTGAACTTTTCCAGCCGTTCAGCATCGTCATATTCAGTATTACATAACACATCCTCAGCCTAAATCAAATGTAACAAAAAACCATCATATTTTCAATGTTTTTGTGTACATAAATATTATTCCATTTTTAAAATAAACTAAATATACTACTTACAAAGCAATTCATATGGTAGAAAAGGCACATATCTGTTCCCTTAGTTCTATTAACCTCCTCAAAATTAAGCATTGAAGCAAAGTAATTGACAGAAAATCTTTCATTTGGAAATGCATTAGACCTATCCAGATTTAGTTTGGAAAACCATTTGTATGCACATTATCCATAATTTTACATGTCCGTACACTTTAAATATTACAAATGTATATCGCAGTCTGTACACCGGTTGACACCATTATGTACACTAGTGTAGAGACAATCTATACATAAATGTATACCAGTTATGTACACTTGTGCACTTCAGCTTGTATACCTGTTCATACCATTCTATTCACATCTGTACAACTGTGCAATACACATCCCATAATCATACAAAAGCTTACACACTTGTGTACAGGAATCTATTACACAAAAATACAAGTGTGTTTTGAACAATTATAACCGCATGTACACTGGTTAAATACACATGTTAAATCATTACACCTATTTAAAGTTTCTTACGCATTTGAGTTTGCAACTTCTTCTTGTTCATGTTGATCCCTCTGTTTCAAAAGAATAGACTTCCTTTACGGCCAACATTAATAAATGCGTGTTATACTAATAATAGGAGTACCAACATTAAAAAAAATAAACGTCATCCAAAACATACCTGCCATCTTGTGTAAGAACATTCTTACCCTTTTTTTACCTTCGTACAACATTTATGTACAAAAATATCTTTTATAATAAGACATTTACACCATACATCAAACAAATAACATATATGGTATAATACAAAAATCATACTTCATTTCTTTCGTATTGTTGGACAAGTATTTCTAAATAATGTTGACTTTTAAGCTCAACCAAGAATTAATAATTTTCCATACTTTTGGGCTCAAATGAAAATTCTTTACATTTACACCTTCCATGAGATTGTTTTGAACTTCTTAATGAATGTGACCCATCTTTTGATGCCAGAGAATTGACTCTTTCTTAGTTGTTTTTGTGAGAAAACACCGGGCAACCTTGGAAGTAGTGGTAGGAGTACTCATGTCAAGAACATACAATCCACTCTTCTTGTATGATAAATCCCGGTTTCAAGATAATGCATTCTTTGTCAGTGAAGTGAACATTGAACTTCTTATCAGATATTTGCAAGACACTCAACAAGTTGTTCTCCAGTTAAACTATGTAATTAACTTTTTAAAAGACACCATTCCATATGCCAAAACTCCTTCTCTAATAATCCGCCCTCCTTGGTTACCAACAAATTCGACATACCCGCCTTTTATTGGTCTGAGCTTGTATAATAAGGAGCATTCCTGTCATGTGCTGGGATGCTCCACTATCAATTATCTATATTGAGAACCTAGGGAACCCCTACACATACAAGAAATGGATTATTTAAAGAAGGAAACCCAAGCCTTCTTGGTCTTGGGTTCAGAAGACTTTTCAACATCAATAACTTCATTCTTACTTTCACATTCACTATCAACAATTTTGACATTTAAATTTTCATCTTTCTCAACTATCCTAAAAGTAACAATCTTTTTTGCAACCCAACTTTGATAATTCAATTTAGTTCTTCTCACATAAAATTTTGATTTAGCATTTTTAGTTTTAACCCCTGAACTTTCACTATCCTTCACTAGTCTCAAACACTTTTGGTTTCATAGGTTGAAATTCTTTGTTGACACCAACAATTTCTTTTTCAAAATCTGTGTAGGAACAAACTTAGGTGCTTTAGATTTTTTTACTTTGGATTCTTTGCCATGAATGTGATTAGGACTTTTGTTTGGAACAATTATTAATGTGCGCAAAATAAAACATATAAATTACATCAAACAAGACATAAAATCAACCTTTTTCAGTACTAATGTTAGAAAAAAACATGTTTCTTTGTTTACTTTTAAACTACAGGATCAAAAGAGTTTAAACGAACAAAAGAAGCATGATTAACAGCCAAAACCAACACAGACACGAAGAAGGAGTGACACAAATTGCCAAACCCACATTCACATCCAAAACAACAAAAATAACGAATATAGAAGCTTAGGCACGGGGCCGTGCCCAGTCAAAGATTATCTGCAGAAAAAGACAACAGCAACAGACAACCAACACGGGGCCGTGCTAAGTCAACATGGGCCATGGTCAACTTTAAGATTCGCAGAATTTGGGATTGTATAGCAAGTACACTGACCACGGGGCTGTGCTCTGTCACCACGGGGCGTGGTAGTACAAGACCTGACATCTACAATTAATGAAGGGAGAGAAAGTCCACCACGGGGCCGTGCTAGGAGGGCACGGGGCCGTGGTCGCCTTCTATTTTTAGCTATAAATAAAGGAGCTTGGTTCATGAGAAAGACATCCCTTCGCAAACCACTTCTCTCACACTTGCCATCAGTCCAGCACCACTACAATACCAATACCAACACCAACACCCACCACTATCATCAATCTTTCATCTTTTAGAGTGTGTAGTAGTCTCGGGATCCAAGATTGATCGTAAGAGTTCTTGTCAAACAAAGGCCATGCTTGGCTAAATCTCTTACATCACTTGGTGAAGACAAATCTTTTATATATTACTTTTGATTTCCAATCTTTTTTTGGCAACTTTTTATTTGGGTATGTATTAGTGACTTTAATAACTAGATTTTTATATCGAAAGTGAACTTTATTTAAACATTTCTTCATGTTTTGTTGATTCACTCATTCGTGTCTTTACAGTCTATATAAAGCACGTTACTATCTAGGGGTTAGAAGGTTTTTTAGGTAAAGTTCTTGTCTCGTTCAGTATATAGATCCCGTGGGGACTTGGTTGAAGCTTATTAGGACTTCCCTTGAGGCAGATAGCATCAAATCAGGGGAAGTAAGAACAGCTTGAACCCCTTATAAATAAAGTACTATTAAAACTTTACCCGGCCTTGCGGGACTGTATCCCTGCTGACTCAGACCAATATGGCCGAGGGTAACGTCGCCTTCACAAGAGGGGCGTACCACTTTTCGCATTAATAACTTACTTAATTATCTTTCAATATTCCGACCTTGCGGGATTGTATCCCTGCTGATTCATACCAATAGGTCGAGGGTAACGTCACCTTCACAAGAGGGGTCTACTACTATAACTAAGATAATCTCTTAAAATGACCAAAATGCGGAAATCATCAAAGGATATGTAAAAGAGGAGTCGGAACCAACTGATTCTTTCTTTTCTATTCGTTTTCCTTTTTATTTAAGTTTTTAATTTTATATCTTTTAAACTTTCAAACTTTATAAAATAAATTGGTTAGATTAGAGTTAACGATAACCGGTATTAAAAGCTCTCGTGTCCTTGGACGACCTCAGTATCTTACCATCACTATACTATGTCCACGATGGGTGCACTTGCCTTAACATGTGTAGAGTGGTAGTATTGTATCTTGTTTTATAAATTTAAAGCTTGATCTACGATAAAAAAGTGCCTAATATAACAAAAAATATAACCACACTCGACCACGTCAATTATATGCAATGTATCCAACTTCTTGACGGTTGAAAGATGTCATTCTTTCCTTTTATGAAGAAATTCTTTAGCTCGTTCACGTTTTTCCTTTTGTTCAAGAAACTCTGTGTTTGTTTGACTCATGAATTGAATTTCTTTCTCACTTTCAAACAAATTAACACTTTTCCTTTGACCTTCTTTGAAACTTGTTATTTTTTAAATTCTTTCCTTTATAATCTAATCCTTCACCAAACCTTTCATTATTACCGTATTGGTTTCTCACATTCTAACTAAATCTGTTTCTGTTGTTATGTGATGTCTTAGATTGGTAAAAACTTGTCTTAGCAAATCTTCTCTTATTATTATCATTTGAAAAACCTTTGTTTTGAGAGACAACATTATTATCAGTGAAAAGCTTTCACTTGTGAGGTAACATCTTCAACAAATTTAAATTTCTTTGAAATTAACACCATATTCACATGTTTTATCGGAAAATCAAGATCAAGATATATTTTGTCTGACCCAATCATTTGATACATGACAATCATATCATTAGAGTCACACAAAATATTTTCTTTTTTTAATGTAAGTTTTTCTTTCATTGCTTTTAAATTTTCTCTCAGTAACTTAACTCTTATCAGATTCAATACTAATTGAATAATTTTTTACAAATTCATTTTTAGGCTCAGTTTCCAAAACTTTTTCAACCACATTTCTACAAATTTCCAAATCACAATCAGAACTTCCCTCAGACTATTTATATGTAACTTCAACGGTTTCAGGCAATATCGCACTTGGATCGGCCACAAGTGGAGTTTTTATTTCCATGTTTATGTCTTTGTCCACACAATCCGGAGATTTCTTGGAGTAATTACTCCACATCAGAGGTGGACAACGTTTATACCTGATCTGTGATAATTATATCCATAGAGATCTTCCCCTGTTTCTTTATCCTTACCTTTAGGTTTGGGAAGAACATGGTCGAGGACACATGATGCAGCTGCATAACTGGTTAGTTTCTTATTAACCCGTTTTGATTCGGTTTTTACCATTTGTAACTCTTGTTTTAGGTTTGCTATATTATCAAGATGATTATTAATTGCAGTTTGTTTGTCTAAAACGGTAAAAATTATACAAATTTTTCCATGGAAACCTAATAATGTTGAATGTGAGCCGGACCATTGAGATTGCTGAGAAACAGTTTGTGTGTGGATATGTATAATTGAGCCTCGAAGTCATATCTGATAATGAATCGGAGCATCAATCAAGGGGGAGACTGCAGCGTCACTTGAAGATGTTATCCAAGGCAAATCAAGACTTAACATCACAGATTTCTAGCTATGTCCAGGGGGAGATTGTTAGTGCACTTTTGTGTGTGGCCATAGTTAGAAATCTATATGTGCATAACGTCAAGAGTCTTGAGACTGTGTCTGTAAGTATGTGTACTAGACAGAGGTTTCGCTTAGATGCGTGTGTGTAGGTCTTTAGGATTATGAGACCAACAAAAGATCTTTATGATGTTGTGATATTAGACATGCATGATATGCACATTACAACAACAACATGGTAGCATGTGGACTTTATATAAAATGTTGGATGTGCATGGAATATCAAGAAGATAAAAGTTCTACGCATGAATTGGAGTCATCAATGCTGGAGCGCATGAAAGTCTTACGTTCAACAACTCATGCGCACATGTAGTCTTGTGTATGGGAAGTCCTATGCACATCTATAAATAGGCCATTAGCTAATGCGTTTCAACAACTCTTCACATTTCGCCAATTTGATATCGAGAGGAGCTTATACAAAGGAGTCGATTAGTACCGAACTCTGTCCCGTTGTCGTCAAAATTGTAATACAAATTAAGCAGTTTATATTTACATTCTTGTGCACGATTATAGTTCAGTTTAATGGATTCCGCATGTTAAACCGGATTATTCGCAAGCTTGTGTTCGTAATGAACCGTTCCTGAACTTACAATATATTTTTTTTGCCTTTTTTCCTTTCCTTCCACCTTCGACAACCTCTTCCACCTTTTTTGTTTCTTTTTTTTGCTCCTCTAACTCCTGCGTACTCGGAATATCCTGTGAAATTCCTAGATTAAATGAAGGTATATCATCCGTTGTCTTCTCTTCTGTGTATTTTAAGCACCTGAAACTACAACCTAAATAACGTCCAAGTATGTGATAACATTTTGAGTAAAAGTTGGTGCCACAAGTGGTGTTGAAAACAAATCTCCGTCGTTATTAACATCGGCACCATTCTTCTTACTCGCATTCACATTCTCATCTACACAAATTTTTTTGTTATCGAACAAAGTAAACCCATTTTATGTTAAAATACATTTGTGTATACGAACATATAAGAGTTATCCTTTATTTTGACAAACCCCACTTTTTAAACCTTTAGACACTCCTTTCTTAAAAACAACACATTTGTTCAAAATAACTTTATAGCTCAAGTATAGGTAATATCACTTCGCTATGAGGATAATGTGTTGCAAGTTGGTCTATCACCTCATCCAACTTACATTTTAAAGACTTGGCCTCGTTGCACAACCCAACAACTCTAGATATGCAATCCTTCACATTACAATGTTTTTTTTAAAAAAGGTCACATATTTGACTTATGCTAACTTTTAACATTTAATTTATTAACAAGTACGTAGAAAACAAATAAATAATCGTTTATTCATACCTCTATTTGAACCCATCAAAACAAACAGGTACGATTTCATCATTTCTCTTCGACAAATCGACAACCTCGTCGTCACTTAATATATCGTAATCGAATCATACTCGTAGAACTCTCTTACTTCGTCGAGTTCGAAACCACCATTTTTTATCTCTTGGTCTTTCGTCAAGCTTATCATATCATGGGTCCATAAAGTTATCGATGATTCCATACGTTCAGCTTGAAAACCTGGACACGATGTGTTGTCGAGATACAACAACTACAAATACCACAACAAAAATCAATTATTCGTAGATCAACTCAAAAATAAGTACACAGGAGTATATTACAGTGTTATTGATAAAACAAATACATAACAATTACACAACTGTATTTATGTGACAAAGGGCAAATAATGGTAATTCCGTACAATTTAATCACTAATTTTATTCCATGATCTCATCATATTATCGTAGTTTAATTTGGTAACTGATACGTCGTAAGTTATGGCAAGTAAATTTGATCATAACATATACTGGTTTCCGTTACGATGCGGAACAAATCAAAACAATGCCCTACAAGTGTTGGGCGCACTAATTGTGATGACACTAACTGTGTCGGTAAAGCCGCTAAAACGAATCAGAACAAGGAATAACGGCATGTTAATGCCACACCTGAGTCCGTATATAAAGAAAACACTTATTTGAGATCAACCATTACAATAATACATAACTTTCCGGTACAACACCTAAATTGCAAAATTGTCCGTTTCAACCAAAAAGGCGACAAATGTCAGTTTGTCCGCATCACTAATTCGGTGGATTCCGGATATAAGAATATTAATAAAACAATGTTAATCATCCTAAAACAATGTGAGAATAGCAAGGATGCACAAAAGAGATCGTTTCCGGTCATTCGGCAAACAGTGCACAATTCGACCGAAAGGCGACTGTTTGTCGAAACGACGAACATTTTAGTGGCCGATAGCCTCATTTATGCACCTAGTGAACTAGTTAAGCCTCATATGGAACTCGGAATTCATTCAACTAACATGAGGCCATGGAAACACAACTTTCGGAAAAGTTCGACGGGAATATAAAAGTGCCGATATCGATCGAACGATCGTACGAAAGGCATTTTGGCCATCCTAACTCATCGTATGACCATCTGGCGAACTAGTTATGCATATTTTTAGGTCAGAAATACAGTAAGTAGACACCATGACAATTGTGGTGGTCGAAAACAAAAGCTTCCGGTACTAAATAAATAAGTTCGTTTATTAGCGATTATTGCGACGATGAGCGATCTAACGACATTTCCGTCATCCGAAACTTATATTGGAGGACTAAGTGGATTAATTACCATGTAATAACACACTAAACCCAAATATTATGCTAAGGATGCAAGATTAAACCCTAATCAAAAATACTTAGCCTAATGACCAAAATATCCTATATTTCAACATGTGTAAAAAATAGTTAAACTTTACCCCCCTCATTTTGATGGTTCAACTGGGTCCCACACCCACTTGATATTGTTGAAATAGAAGATTTGAATCATGGTGGGTGTTGAAGAGTGTTGATCTTGAAAGATGATGTGATTATATATCATTTCATATACTTGATCCTTATCATTTTTCACAACCAAAATTGCAACCATCTCACTCTATCTCTCTCTCTCTAAACCCACGGCTCAACCATCCACCATATAACCACCACTTAGCCACCATAAACCACCACCTTAAGTCCACTTTAAAACCCTTTCAAGGCCATTCAAGAAGCTAGCAAGGATGGAGGATCATTAGGTCTTCTTTGGAGCTTCATTTTTCTTCTAAGATCATCATAAACTTGTGCACCCATTGTAAGACTTATTCTTTCATAATCTAGCTTATTTTTATGTATAGATTAGTGATGTACAATTGATCATCTTGAAAATGAAGAAAAGATAAACCAAAAACCCTAACTCACACCATAATAATAACACTAAATATTGTTTATTTTGTGTTGATTATGTGTTTATATGGTAGTTAGTTAGCATGTTGATGTTTTTTATGTTAAAGTAGAGTATAAAAGTGGATGATCTTGTATGATCAAATATGAAAATGAAGATTTAAACATGATAATGTTTAAATCTAAACAAGATAATCAACTAAATCATCCATGAAGATTACTACAATCTAAAAATAATTTTACTAGACATGAATGATTTTTATAAGAAATGAACAATTATTTAAGTTGTAACCATCTTAAAAAGTATAGGAATCAAGAGGATGAAAGAAATGAACTTGATTTAAATGATGTGACAAAGTGGTGATATAAAATGTGCTAATAGATATTTGAAATCTTGTCATGATTTAATAGAAGTTTCAACACTAAAAAGGCCATGGATGATGATACTTTAACATTGTAAATAAGTAATATGAGCTTAGGTTTTGTATAAATATATATGTGTATCGTATATATATTTACTTGGGAAATAAAAATATGTATATACATTTTGTCACCAAGGGTTTTGTATAAATACATATGTGTTTTGTATATGTATGTATTTAGAAGCTTAGGTTATTCACAATAAAAATACCCAATCATAAACAAAAATACAAACACTTGAAAATAATACCAAGTGTGGTGACATAAACAAATATATTCTTACAAAGCGTCGAAACAAAAATCGGACAAACAAAGCAATACGGACAATGGGCGAACACATCGGCGCATCGACGACCAACGGTGAATCGCCGACACGAAGAGACATTACGACGACGGGCGATCGTCGACAAGAAAGAGCATGATAAACGACGCCAACGACGAGTCTAAAATATATGACGTTAACATAAATATGTTATGAAACCAAAAGTCCGGAAAGTTAAAAGTGATATAAGTGTAAACTTATAAAAAAATGGGCTCTTGTAAATAAATTTGGACAAGGCCCAAAAGACATAAATAATATGGGCTAGGCCCAACGACATAAATCACATGGGATAGGCCCAATGACAAGATACACATGATCAAAGAATGATAACAATATATATATATATATTGAGAAAAATATATAACAATATTAATCAAACAAGCGAACTACCAACACTACAATAACACTAAAAGTTGTTCTATCATAACAAGGAAATACATAACAAGAATTCAAGATGAACAACGAGTACAAGGTCCATTGAGGCCTAGGTGTCTTATAAACTTAATACACATGTAGGTTACACACGTGAACGGACACCGACCGTTACTAGTACGACTTTCGGAAAGCAAAACTGTGAGTTCATGTCCCTCCTTTCAATTATTTCAAAGTTTTGTTTTAAAAATATCGAGGGGAAATACATGCCCATAACAAACGGTATGTTAGCTATGGGGTTAGTTGATAACACGATCAATGTGCGTAAGTAGGATGATGACAAGAGTAACCATTAATCACTTAGTGACCAAAGTGCAAAAGGTGTAGATCTATAGAGCTTGAGGCACGCTCCACTCCTGGTGTATTAACCGGTTAGGAGTGCTTTTGTGATCCCAAATGATGTCAAGAGTTGTCTCGGGTTGGTTACTTACTTATGGTACATATGTCAGGGTGCTAGCTACACATTGATAGATCCTTAAACTCCATGAATGCTAATAACATGTAACATCCGTCGAAAAACGGGTTTTCAAAACCCGCTTCGTTTATTAATCGAATAGTCAGTTTCAAATTCTCGTTGCTTATTCAATGCTCATTTTAATTTTAAAAAATACATAACTAATAAACATTTTAGAATATGGAAACTAAAATTGTTAAAAAGTAAAAATAAAGTAAATAAAAAAGAAAATAGGCTGCCGGGTTTCGAACCCGGGTCAGCCGGAAGACACAACCAACACACAACTTAACCACTCCGCCACTTAGTTCTTTTGTGTAAACAAGGAAACAAATAAAATTTAAGTTCCCCGTGAATTCATCTGTTGCGCCAAAACTGAAACCGATCATCGGCTTTCAACCATCCAGAGACGTTTGAGTGATCGCTAATTACTGATTATAACCGACAAATCCATTATAACCCACGTTCTTAATCAATTCGGTCTTCATTGCTTCGGTTCATATGATTTTGGGAGTTGAAAACCGAAATCATTTACTCCCCTGATTTACACTAACAATATCATCGTCTCATAATTCGGAAACACTCACAGAACCTTCAATTTCACTTTCGCTCTAATTTCTGTTCGTCGGAAACGTTATCTGATATCGCGGACTTTCGTCGGAAAACCGTGACATTCATCAAATCGGTAATTTTCTCGATTCTTTCATTTTCAATCCATTGTTAGACTTTTACTAACTCAAATCCTTCAATCAGAATCGGTCCCAGACGACGTTACCGGATATTCAGCACTCGCCGGAAAATCTCTGGACATTTCCGAAAACACGCTTGTGAATCGGTACAAACATCTAAACCCTCTGATAATCATTGTTTAGTAACTTAATTTCGCAACTAATTGATCAAAACTGTAAATTCATCCGATCAGACGGAATTCACAAAACAGAGCCGACGACCTTTGCCGGAGTTCTGAGAAAATCATCTTTCCGGTACATTCATTCCAAAAACCTTCTTTATCCATTACATTTTAATCATTTATATGTCCGTTAATCGAATTAAACAAGAACAGTCGAATAATCGTTGTTCTGTGTCTTTGAATGAAGAAGACAAAGTCGACGTTATGTATAAGTATAATATAAATTGAATATTAAACCGGGTTAGACACACAGTCTAGCGGTGGACTGTGTGCAAACACATAGCGCACGTCACGAGTTCGAATCTTACAAACGCACCGGCATTCCGAATTAAAACCAATTTTTTTGTTACTGAATCAGAGTAGGACCCAGGATGTTCTTAAGATTAATTTAAACTGTAAGTTTAACAGATAAGTCACACAGCCCAACTGGTTGGGCTGTGCGCTTACAAACCGAAGGACCCGAGTTCGATCCGGCTCCCTGAAAATCGGTTCAACCATTTAAATTCTTTTAATATAAACCGAATAAATTAAACATTTAATTAGTATATATATATAATTAAAACCTAGAATATTTCGGGTTAGACACGTAGCTCAGTTGGTAGAGCTGCGTGCACGCGTACGGGAGGTCACAAGTTCGAACCTCACTCAGCGCAAACAAACACAAAGTCCGAACCGGTCAACAGTCAAAGTCGACGGTCAACGGTCAACCCAAAAAGTCAACATTTTTTTTATATTTTTATTTATTTATTCAATTTAAAAATCAATTAAAAATACTTAAAAATAATATTTTTAAAGTTAGAAAATGACCTTAAACTCACAAAAATAAATTTTAAAAACCCTATTAAAATTGTTAATAAAATCCACTTATTTACCGTACCTTTTCGTTATTATTTAGGTTAGTTATTCCTCGTCGATCAACCCTCTAAACTCGTGCGCATTCAACATCATCAAACGAACGCACCCAATGTGAGTGAATCTCTACAAATTCCCCGTTTTAATCACATTTTGGGGTGTATCATGTGTCACTTATTATTTATTACATTTAAACACTTGTGCATCCATCATATCCATGATCAAATGTGTATTCAATATGTATCAACTGTTTGTGTGGTTAATGTTTAGATTAAATTTATCATTTTCAGTATATACATCATCATAGGCCGTCTGTTCCCCATTACCTATGAGCGGAACCGTTCCCCATTACCTATGAGCGGAACGTGGCGTTGCCAACATACGATCGGCTCCGTTTGATTGAGCCTTGATCGCACATACATCATCATAGGCCGTCCGTTCCCCATTACCTATGAGCGGAACGTGACGTTGCCAACATATACATTATCATTCATGTCATATACTCATGTAAGATGGTTTGTTATTGTATGTTTTTTATTGCACAATTTTTCCATATTAAATATAACAAGAAATCAATAATAAATGTTTTCTAACAAGGTTCACTCGCCAACTTTTGCTGACCCAAAAACCCCCATTTTTACACATGATACAGGTGATCCAGTTGCAGCAAGAAACATATAGGACGACTTAGAAGAATAAATCAGTTTAGGCTTTGGATTGTTTATTTAGTTACTTTTTCCTTGTAATTGTATGGACTTGTTTGAAATATTGAAGTTGTAATTTGAATTTAATAAATATGAAACATATTAGTAAACATCATGAGCTTTGGTGATAACCCAATTATGCCCCGACTCTTATTCCGCTGCGGGTCGGGGTGTGACAGATTGGTATCAGAGCCATGACTATAGGGATATAGGATAGGTTATTAGACCCTTAGAGCCTATACTATAGTTGAATAGAATTATTTAAATTGTTTATGTGTTACATACAAAATTCATGATGTTTATATGCTTTATGTTTATTGTTACATTCAATGTTATGCAAGCATGTTCATAAGTACATATTACTATACAATGCTCATCATGAATCATATACTCATAACATATCATATCCATGAGAGCACACACCACACAATTTCCATGATTTTTACAACGATTTTTGTATTTTTTTTCAATCACATCAAAGTGAGTTCTCATGACGGGCATGTAGTAACTGGAAGGGTACAAGTACCGGTAGTCGGAACGTCCTGTCTAGGCTTGGCATTCGTATAAATACAAAATAAAGGACCAGTTTGCCTACCTGGGGACTAACGATGAGAGTACGAAGGACCTATTAGGCCAAAGCATGCTATACCAAACGTCATGTGAGCTAACCCCACTTTGAGTTGTCATTGTGTCTACACCTGGACACCCTCCGACCATACATCTCGCAAACATATTTCATGGTTTTCATTCGGGTGATGCAAGTGTTAAACCGCCAACATCAATGTGAATCCTACTAAGCCAATAGTCATGGGGGCCACATGACTATACATGCGATGGTATGGGGGACATTGGAGGCCCAAACATGAGCAAACCCAAGACATCCTATGGATGTAGTTGCATTATTGATGTTTATGTTATTATTTTTTTATGACACATGACACCTAAAAAGACTCCTTAAACTCACAATCTTCTTATGTATGTTCCTGTAGATGTCGGCTAGGCAACAACGTGGGGGTAGAAGGTAGAAGGTCAGGAAGGTCAAACGAACGCTTGGCCACCCAAATCGCAAAAAAAATGGCCGCGGTGCTTCCTGACATCGTAATTCAAGTCCAACAAGCTCTCGCCGCAAATCCCATCAATCCTCCCCATCAAGAAAACCAGAACGTCGACAACCCTCCCTCCAAAAAGTGCTCTTACAAACACTTCAAGTCTTGCGATCCCCCGAAATTTGAAGGGACCGAAGGTGTCACTGCTCTCCTCCACTGGTTTGAGGAAATGGAAAATACCTTCCTCAATTGCGATTGTCCCGAGGATCGCAAGGTACGTTACGCAACCGGGAGACTATTTGGAGTAGCTCTTACCTGGTGGAATACAGAAAAAGGTAAGAGAGGAATCGAAGATGCAATGGCCTTAACATGGGAGGAGTTAAGGGAATCATGACGAGACGCTTCTGTCCAAGAAGCAAGATCAAAAAGTTAGAGGATGAATTTCACTCGTTGAAGCAAAAGGAGGGAGATCATACTTCCTACAACAAAAGGTTTCTAGAGTTGAACCAAATCATCCCCAACTTGTTCACCCCAGTATACCGCTTAGTCGAACACTATATTCGAGGCCTCCCCTCGAAAATTCAAGACTCAGTTCTAAGCACTTCGCCTGCAACACTTGAAGCTGCTATGGAACTAGCTACACGAGCTTACCGAGAATCGTATCCGTAACGGCAAATTTAAGGACGAGAAAAAGAAAGCCTCCATTGAGGGCCAAACTTCAAACCATTCCACCTCCTCCTCAAAGTTTTCTAGTAAGAGGAAACGAAACACCAGAAACTTTGCTGTCACACAAACAAATTTCCCTATCCCTGCTGCGCCCATCACTCAAGTTGCCCCCTCACCTGCACCATATAAAAAGCCATACTCCGGCCCATACCCAAAATGCAACCGTTGCCAATACCATCACTTTCCTGATCATCCCTGCCAACATTGCACCGGCTGTGGCCGCGCAGGTCACACCATTCAAACCTGTCGCGCGCTTCAGCGAACGAACCGCAATCAACCCTCAACCCAAACCCACCATCAGATAGTGGGTCAAGCCCAAGAACCTTTACTCCTACCACCTACCCAACATGTAGCCCAATCCTACTACCAACCCAACTATCCCATGATGCAACCTATGCGGGCTTGTTACAACTGTGGAGACCCGAACCACTTCAGGAACACCTGTCCACGCCTGGTGAACATCATCCATGCCCAAGCTCAAGCAAATCCAGTAAACTAGGCTAACCAAGCTCCTCCACCTGCTAAAGGAAGAGCTTTCAACATCAACGCCAATCAAGCTAGGGCTGACAACAATGTGGTTAACGGTACTCTTCTCATCAATGGTAGTTATGCATCCATGTTATTTGATACTGGCGCGGACAAGAGTTTTGTGTCCTTAGAATTTGAACCCATCCTCAACCAAACTCGTGATAAACTCATGGAATCCATAACGGTAGAAGTTGCTGACGGAAAACCGGTCTCATTAAACTCTATTATACGCAATTGTACTCTCACCCTAAACGATCACGAATTTCCAGTTGACCTCATCCCTATGAAGTTGGGAAGTTTCGACATTATAATTGGTATGGACTGGCTCAGCCAACATCATCCTGAAGTTGTATGCCGCGAAAAGTTCATTCGCATTCCTCTTGCAAAGGGTCAGACTCTACGAATCTTTGGAGAAACCCCTTCGAAGGGACTCAAATTAATGTCCTGTCTTCAAGCCCGAAAATATCTCCGCAAGAATTATGTCGCATTCCTAACTCATGTCGTCAAAAAAGGAATCAAGGAGAAGAAACTCGAAGACATCCCAGTAGTAAAAGATTTTCCGCAAGTTTTTCCTGACGACATTTCAGGACTTCCTCCCTTGAGAGAAGTCGAATTCCGCATTGATCTTATACCTGGACCTACACCAGTTGCAAAATCTCCTTATAGGTTAGCCCCATCCGAAATGCAAGAGCTAGCCAGTCAACTGCAAGAGCTGACTGACAAAGGATTCATACGTCCTAGCTCATCGCCTTGGGGTGCACCTGTCCTTTTTGTGAAAAAGAAAGATGTAACGTTTCGCATGTGTATCGACTACAGAGAACTCAACAAGTTAACGGTCAAGAACCGCTACCCATTACCTCGCATCGATGATCTTCTAGACCAACTTCAAGGCGCCACCTGTTTTTCAAAAATCGACCTTCGTTCTGGTTATCATCAACTCAGAGTACATGAAGAAGACGTCCCAAAGACCGCCTTCCGAACTCGTTATGGTCATTACGAATTCATGGTCATGCCATTTGGTTTAACCAACGCCCCAGCTGTCTTCATGGATCTAATGAACAGAGTCTGCAAACCCTATCTCGACCGTTTTGTCATTGTCTTCATCGACGACATCCTCATCTACTCAAAGTCTAAGTCTGATCATGAACGGCACCTTCGACTCATCCTTACACTCTTAAGGACAGAAAAGCTGTACGCTAAGTTCTCGAAATGTGAATTCTGGTTAAGGGAAGTACAATTCCTTGGACACGTCGTCAACAACAAGGGAATTCATGTTGATCCCTCAAAAATCAAGGCAGTACAAGAATGGCAAGCGCCACGTACACCTACCGAAGTAAGATCATTCCTTGGTTTGGCTGGTTATTATCGCCGTTTCATTGCAAATTTCTCCCGTATTGCTGTACCACTCACGGCTTTGACTCATAAAGGAAAGCCCTTCATATGGGTACCCAAACAAGAAGAAGCCTTCCAAACCCTTAAGCAAAAACTTTGTGACGCACCTATCCTCACACTTCCTGAAGGTTGCGATGACTTTGTAGTATATTGTGACGCATCAGGGCAAGGGCTAGGCTGTGTATTAATGTAAAGAGGAAAAGTGATAGCTTATGCTTCTAGACAACTCAAAACTCATGAGAAGAACTACACCACCCATGACCTAGAACTTGGAGCCGTTGTGTTCGCTCTTAAGATATGGAGACATTACCTCTACGGTACCAAGTGTGAAATATACACTGACCACAAGAGCCTCCAACATATCTTTAACCAAAGGAGTTGAATATGAGGCAACGAAGATGGGTCGAACTTCTTAATGACTACGACTGTGAAATTCGGTATCATCCTGGCAAGGCAAACGTGGTGGCCGATGCACTCAGTCGAAAGGGTTATGCGAACTCCATTCGTCTTCTATGTTCGCAAATCATAACCGACATCAAAGATCAAATCCGAGAAGCCCAACATGTTTCAGTAACGGAAAACGACGTACGCAAGGAGCTGTCTTGTGGAGCTGAACTTAAAATCGAAACTAAATCCGACGGTATTCTATACTATCTAGATCGCATATGGATTCCCGATCACAATAACCTTCGTGATATCCTTATGAATGAGGCGCACAAAACACGGTACTCTGTACACCTAGGAGCCGACAAGATGTATCAAGACCTGAGATACACCTACTGGTGGCCTGGCATGAAGAAGGATATCGCTGTTTTCGTTTCTAAGTGCCTTACATGTTCAAAGTAAAAGCTGAACATCAAAGACCCTTAGGACTTCTAGTCCAACCTGAAATACCTGTATGGAAGTGGGAAAACATAACCATGGACTTCATTACCGGGTTACCTCGCACCTCCAGTGGGTATGACACTATATGGATAATCATTGATCGTCTTACAAAATCAGCTCACTTCATTCCGATTCGCGAGGACTTCAAGAACGAGAAGTTAGCTCGTATCTACATCAGCGAGATCGTAAGCCGTCATGGTGTACCTTTAAGCATTATTTCAGACCGTGATGGTCGTTTCACTTCACGAACATGGCAAGCCGTACAAGCCGCTTTGGGTACACGATTAGACCTCAGTACCGCTTATCATCCTCAAACTGATGGACAATCTGAACGCACCATCCAAACACTTGAAGACATGCTTCGAGCATGTGTCATAGACTTCAAGGGAAATTGGGACGCTCATCTACCATTAGTTGAATTTTCGTACAACAACAGCTATCATTCAAGTATCGGTATGGCACCTTTCGAAGCTTTATAAGGTCGTAAGTGCCGATCTCCAGTATGTTGGCACGAAATTGGAGAAGCTCAAATCACCGGTCCAGAATTGATTCAAGAAACCACAGACAAGATCCATCAAATTCGAAACAATCTTCTAGCAGCACAAAGTCGTCAAAAGAGTTATGCAGACAAACAACGAAAGCCCTTGGAGTTTAACATTGGTGATCAAGTACTTTTAAAAGTTTCACCGTGGAAGGGAGTAGTTCGTTTTGGCCAGAAGGGCAAGCTAGCACCACGCTACGTAGGACCTTTCAAGATACTCGAAAGAGTAGGACCTGTAGCATACAAGCTTGACTTACAAGAAGAACTCAACAGAATTCACCCCACGTTCCACGTATCAAACTTAAAGAAGTGCCTCGCCGATGAAAACCTCCATATTCCCCTAGAAGATATTCAGATCGATGAATCTATGCACTTCATTGAAAGACCAGTAGAGATCATGGACTTCGGAGAAAAACGTTTAAGACGGAGTCGTATTCCAATTGTTAGAGTACGTTGGGAGTCGAAACGAGGACCTGAGTTTACTTGGGAACGTGAAGACTCAATTCGCGAAAAATACCCGCATCTTTTTCCTGTAATCACTACTACTTAAATTTCGGGACGAAATTTCTAAAAGTAGGGGATACTGTAACATCCGTCGAAAAACGGGTTTTCAAAACCCGCTTCGTTTATTAATCGAATAGTCAGTTTCAAATTCTCGTTGCTTATTTAATGCTCATTTTAATTTTAAACAATACATAACTAATAAACATTTTAGAATATGGAAACTAAAATTGTTAAAAAGTAAAAATAAAGTAAATAAAAAAGAAAATAGGCTGCCGGGTTTCGAACCCGGGTCAGCCGGAAGACACAACCAACACACAACTTAACCACTCCGCCACTTAGTTCTTTTGTGTAAACAAGGAAACAAATAAAACTTAAGTTCCCCGTGAATTCATCTGTTGCGCCAAAACTGAAACCGATCATCGGCTTTCAACCATCCAGAGACGTTTGAGTGATCGCTAATTACTGATTATAACCGATAAATCCATTACAACCCACGTTCTTAATCAATTCGGTCTTCATTGCTTCGGTTCATATGATTTTGGGAGTTGAAAACCGAAATCATTTACTTCCTGATTTACACTAACAATATCATCGTCTCATAATTCGGAAACACTCGCAGAACCTTCAATTTCACTTTCGCTCTAATTTCTGTTCGTCGGAAACGTTATCTGATATCGCCGGACTTTCGCCAGAAAACCGTGACATTCATCAAATCGGTATTTTCTCGATTCTTTCATTTTCAATCCATTGTTAGACTTTTACTAACTCAAATCCTTCAATCAGAATCGGTCCCAGACGACGTTACCGGATATTCAGCACTCGCCGAAAAATCTCTGGACATTTCCGAAAACACGCTGTGAATCGGTACAAACATCTAAACCCTCTGATAATCATTGTTTAGTATCTTAATTTCGCAACTAATTGATCAAAACTGTAAATTTATCCGATCAGACGAAATTCACAAAACAGAGCCGACGACCTTTGCCGGAGTTCTGAGAAAATCATCTTTCCGGTACATTCATTCCCGAAACCTTCTTTATCCATTAAATTTTAATCATTTATATGTCCGTTAATCGAATTAAACAAGAACAGTCGAATAATCGTTGTTCTGTGTCTTTGAATGAAGAAAACGAAGTCGACGTTGTGTATAAGTATAATATAAATTGAATATTAAACCGGGTTAACTGTGTGCAAACACATAGCGCACGTCACGAGTTCGAATCTTACAAACGCACCGGCTTTCCGAATTAAAACCAATTTTTACTGAATCAGAGTAGGACCCGGGATGTTCTTAAGATTAATTTAAACTGTAAGTTTAACAGATAAGTCACACAGCCCAACTGGTTGGGCTGTGCGCTTACAAACCGAAGGACCCGAGTTCGATCCGGCTCCCTGCAAATCGGTTCAACCATTTAAATTCTTTTAATATAAACCGAATAAATTAAACATTTAATTAGTATATATATATAATTAAAACCTAGAATATTTCGGGTTAGACACGTAGCTCAGTTGGTAGAGCTGCGTGCACGCGTACGGGAGGTCACAAGTTCGAACCTCACTCAGCGCAAACAAACACAAAGTCCGAACCGGTAAACAGTCAAAGTCAACGATCAACAGTCAACGGTCAACCCAAAAAGTCAACATTTTTTATATTTTTATTTATTTATTTAATTTAAAAATCAATTAAAAATACTTAAAAATAATATTTTTAAAGTTAGAAAATGACCTTAAACTCACAAAAATAAATCTAAAAACCCTATTAAAATTGTTAATAAATCCACTTATTTACCGTACCTTTTCGTTATTATTTAGGTTAGTTATTCCTCGTCGATCAACCCTCTAAACTCGTGCGCATTCAACATCATCAAACGAACGCACCCAATGTGAGTGAATCTCTACAAATTCCCCGTTTTAATCACATTTTGGGGTGCATCATGTGTCACTTATTATTTATTACATTTAAACACTTGTGCATCCATCATATCCACGATCAAATGTGTATTCTATATGTATCAACTGTTTGTGTGGTTAATGTTTAGATTAAATTTATCATTTTCAGTACATACATCATCATAGGCCGTCTGTTCCCCATTACCTATGAGCGGAACGTGGCGTTGCCAACATACGATCGGCTCCGTTTGATTGAGCCTTGATCGCACATACATCATCATAGGCCGTCCGTTCCCCATTACCTATGAGCGGAACGTGACGTCGCCAAAATATACATTATCATTCATGTCATATACTCATGCAAGATGGTTTGTTATTATATGTTTATTTACGTTTGCTCACATATGATTATTGCACAATTTTTCCATATTAAATATAACAAGAAATCAATAATAAATGTTTTCTAACAAGGAGTTAAGGGAAATCATGACGAGACGCTTCTGTCCAAGAAGCGAGATCAAAAAGTTAGAGGATGAATTTCACTCGTTGAAGCAAAAGGAGGGAGATCATACTTCCTACAACAAAAGGTTTCTAGAGTTGAACCAAATGATCCCCAACTTGTTCACCCCAGTATACCGCTTAGTCGAACACTATATTCGAGGCCTCCCCTCAAAAATTCAAGACTCAGTTCTAAGCACTTCGCCTGCAACACTTGAAGCTGCTATGGAACTAGCTACCGAGCTTACCGAGAATCATATCCGTAACGGCAAATTTAAGGATGAGAAAAAGAAAGCCCCAATTGAGGGCCAAACTTCAAACCATTCCACCTCCTCCTCAAAGTTTGCTAGTAAGAGGAAACGAAATACCAGAAACTTTGCTGTCACACAAACAAATTTCCCTATCCCTGCTGCGCCCATCACTCAAGTTGCCCCCTCACCTGCACCATATAAAAAGCCATACTCTGGCCCATACCCAAAATGCAACCGTTGCCAATACCATCACTTTCCTGATCATCCCTGCCAACATTGCACCGGCTGTGGCCGCGCAGGTCACACCATTCAAACCTGTCGCCGCGCTTCAGCGAACGAACCGCAATCAACCCTCAACCCAAACCCACCATCAGATAGTGGGTCAAGCCCAACAACCTTTACTCCTACCACCTACCCAACATGTAGCCCAATCATACTACCAACCCAACTATCCCATGATGCAACCTATGCGGGCTTGTTACAATGTGGAGACCCGAACCACTTCAGGAACACCTGTCCACGCCTGGTGAACATCATCCATGCCCAAGCTCAAGCAAATCCAGTAAACCAGGCTAACCAAGCTCCTCCACCTGCTAGAGGAAGAGCTTTCAACATCAACGCCAATCAAGCTAGGGCTGACAACAATGTGGTTAACGGTACGCTTCTCATCAATGGTAGTTATGCATCCATGTTATTTGATACTGGCGCGGATAAGAGTTTTGTGTCCTTAGAATTTGAACCCATCCTCAACCAAACTCGTGATAAACTCATGGAATCCATAACGGTAGAAGTTGCTGACGGAAAACCGGTCTCATTAAACTCTATTATACGCAATTGTACTCTCACCCTAAACGATCACGAATTTCCAGTTGACCTCATCCCTATGAAGTTGGGAAGTTTCGACATTATAATTGGTATGGACTGGCTCAGCCAACATCATCCTGAAGTTGTATGCCGCGAAAAGTTCATTCGCATTCCTCTTGCAAAGGTCAGACTCTACGAATCTTTGGAGAAACCCCTTCGAAGGGACTCAAATTAATGTCCTGTCTTCAAGCCCGAAAATATCTCCGCAAGAATTATGTCGCATTCCTAACTCATGTCGTCAAAAAGGGAATCAAGGAGAAGAAACTCGAAGACATCCCAGTAGTAAAAGATTTTCCGCAAGTTTTTCCTGACGACATTTCAGGACTTCCTCCCTTGAGAGAAGTCGAATTCCGCATTGATCTTATACCTGGACTTACACCAGTTGCAAAATCTCCTTATAGGTTAGCCCCATCCGAAATGCAAGAGCTAGCCAGTCAACTACAAGAGCTGACTGACAAAGGATTCATACGTCCTAGCTCATCGCCTTGGGGTGCACCTGTCCTTTTTGTGAAAAAGAAAGATGGAACGTTTCGCATGTGTATCGACTACAGAGAACTCAACAAGTTAACGGTCAAGAACCGCTGCCCATTACCTCGCATCGATGATCTTCTAGACCAACTTCAAGGCGCCACCTGTTTTTCAAAAATCGACCTTCGTTCTGGTTATCATCAACTCAGAGTACATGAAGAAGACGTCCCAAAGACCGCCTTCCGAACTCGTTATGGTCATTACGAATTCATGGTCATGCCATTTGCTTTAACCAACGCCCCAGCTGTCTTCATGGATCTAATGAACAGAGTTTGCAAACCCTATCTCGACCGTTTTGTCATAGTCTTCATCGACGACATCCTCATCTACTCAAAGTCTAAGTCTGATCATGAACGGCACCTTCGACTCATGCTTACACTCTTAAGGACAGAAAAGCTGTACGCTAAGTTCTCGAAATGTGAATTCTGGTTAAGGGAAGTACAATTCCTTGGACACGTCGTCAACAACAAGGGAATTCATGTTGATCCCTCAAAAATCAAGGCAGTACAAGAATGGCAAGCGCTACGTACACCTACCGAAGTAAGATCATTCCTTGGTTTGGCTGGTTATTATCGCCGTTTCATTGCAAATTTCTCCCGTATTGCTGTACCACTCACGGCTTTGACTCATAAAGGAAAGCCCTTCATATGGGGACCCAAACAAGAAGAAGCCTTCCAAACCCTTAGCAAAAGCTTTGTGACGCACCTATCCTCACACTTCCTGAAGGTTGCGATGACTTTGTAGTATATTGTGACGCATCAGGGCAAGGGCTAGGCTGTGTATTAATGCAAAGAGGAAAAGTGATAGCTTATGCTTCTAGACAACTCAAAACTCATGAGAAGAACTACACCACCCACGACCTAGAACTTGGAGCCGTTGTGTTCGCTCTTAAGATATGGAGACATTACCTCTACGGTACCAAGTGTGAAATATACACTGACCACAAGAGCCTCCAACATATCTTTAACCAAAAGGAGTTGAATATGAGGCAACGAAGATGGTCGAACTTCTTAATGACTACGACTGTGAAATTCGGTATCATCCTGGCAAGGCAAACGTGATGGCCGATGCGCTCAGTCGAAAGGGTTATGCGAACTCCATTCGGAGAAAAACGTTTAAGACGGAGTCGTATTCCAATTGTTAGAGTACGTTGGGAGTCGAAATGAGGACCTGAGTTTACTTGGGAACGTGAAGACTCAATGCGCGAAAAATACCCGCATCTTTTTCCTGTAATCACTACTACTTAACTTTCGGGACGAAATTTCTAAAAGTAGGGGATACTGTAACATCCGTCGAAAAACGGGTTTTCAAAACCCGCTTCGTTTATTAATCGAATAGTCAGTTTCAAATTCTCGTTGCTTATTTAATGCTCATTTTAATTTTAAACAATACATAACTAATAAACATTTTAGAATATGGAAACTAAAATTGTTAAAAAGTAAAAATAAAGTAAATAAAAAAGAAAATAGGCTGCCGGGTTTCGAACCCGGGTCAGCCGGAAGACACAACCAACACACAACTTAACCACTCCCCACTTAGTTCTTTTGTGTAAACAAGGAAACAAATAAAACTTAGTTCCCCGTGAATTCATCTGTTGTGCCAAAACTGAAACCGATCATCGGCTTTCAACCATCCAGAGACGTTTGAGTGATTACTAATTACTGATTATGACCGATAAATCCATTACAACCCACGTTCTTAATCAATTCGGTCTTCATTGCTTCGGTTCATATGATTTTGGGAGTTGAAAACCGAAATCATTTACTTCCTGATTTACACTAACAATATCATCGTCTCATAATTCGGAAACACTCACAGAACCTTCAATTTCACTTTCGCTCTAACTTCTGTTCGTCGGAAACGTTATCTGATATCGCCGGACTTTCGCCGGAAAACCGTGACATTCATCAAATCGGTAATTTTCTCGATTCTTTCATTTTCAATCCATTGTTACACTTTTACTAACTCAAATCCTTCAATCAGAATCGGTCCCAGACGATGTTACCGGATATTCAGCACTCGCCGGAAAATCTCTGGACATTTCCGAAAACACGCTGTGAATCGGTACAAACATCTAAACCCTCTGATAATCATTGTTTACTAACTTAATTTCGCAACTAATTGATCAAAACTGTAAATTCATCCGATCAGACGGAATTCACAAAACAGAGCCGACGACCTTTGCCGAAGTTCTGAGAAAATCATCTTTCCGGTACATTCATTCCCAAAACCTTCTTTATCCATTACATTTTAATCATTTATATGTCCGTTAATCGAATTAAACAAGAACAGTCGAATAATCGTTGTTCTGTGTCTTTGAATGAAGAAGACGAAGTCGACGTTGTGTATAAGTATAATATAAATTGAATATTAAACCGGGTTAGACACACAGTCCAGCGGTGGACTGTGTGCAAACACATAGCGCAAGTCACGAGTTCGAATCTTACAAACGCACCGGCTTTCCGAATTAAAACCAATTTTTTTGTTACTGAATCAGAGTAGGACCCAGGATGTTCTTAAGATTAATTTAAACTGTAAGTTTAACAGATAAGTCACACAGCCCAACTGGTTGGGCTGTGCGCTTACAAACCGAAGGACCCGAGTTCGATCCGGCTCCCTGCAAATCGGTTCAACCATTTAAATTCTTTTAATATAAACCGAATAAATTAAACATTTAATTAGTATATATATATAATTAAAACCTAGAATATTTCGGGTTAGACACGTAGCTCAGTTGGTAGAGCTGCGTGCACGCGTACGGGAGGTCACAAGTTCGAACCTCACTCAGCGCAAACAAACACAAAGTCCGAACCGGTCAACAGTCAAAGTCAACGTCAACGGTCAACCCAAAAAGTCAACATTTTTTTATATTTTTATTTATTTATTTAATTTAAAAATCAATTAAAAATACTTAAAAATAATATTTTTAAAGTTAGAAAATGGACCTTAAACTCACAAAAATAAATTTAAAAACCCTATTAAAATTGTTAATAAAATCCACTTATTTACCGTACCTTTTCGTTATTATTTAGGTTAGTTATTCCTCGTCGATCAACCCTCTAAACTCGTGCGCATTCAACATCATCAAACGAACGCACCCAATGTGAGTGAATCTCTACAAATTCCCCGTTTTAATCACATTTTGGGGTGTATCATGTGTCACTTATTATTTATTACATTTAAACACTTGTGCATCCATCATATCCATGATCAAATGTGTATTCAATATGTATCAACTGTTTGTGTGGTTAATGTTTAGATTAAATTTATCATTTTCAGTATATACATCATCATAGGCCGTCTGTTCCCCATTACCTATGAGCGGAACCGTTCCCCATTACCTATGAGCGGAACGTGGTGTTGCCAACATACGATCGGCTCCGTTTGATTGAGCCTTGATCGCACATACATCATCATAGGTTGTCCGTTCCCCATTACCTATGAGCGGAACGTGACGTCGCCAACATATACATTATCATTCATGTCATATACTCATGCAAGGTGGTTTGTTATTGTATGTTTATTTACGTTTGCTCACATATGATTATTGTACAATTTTTCCATATTAAATATAACAAGAAATCAATAATAAATGTTTTCTAACAAGGTTCACTCAACTTTTGTTGACCCAAAACCCCCCATTTTTACATATGATACAGGTGATCCAGTTGCAGCAAGAAACATATAGGACGGCTTAGAAGATAAATCAGTTTAGGCTTTGGATTGTTTATTTAGTTACTTTTTCCTTGTAATTGTATGGACTTTTTGAAATATTGAAGTTGTAATTTGAATTTAATAAAATATGAAACATATTAGTAAACATCATGAGCTTTGGTGATAACCCAATTATGCCCCGACTCTTATTCCGCTGCGGGTCGGGGTGTGACATAACATACTCGGATTTCACTACTGGATTTCAAGAATGACATTTTTATACGAAAACATTAACTACATGAACTCGCCAACTTTATGTTGACTTTTTAAAATTACATGTATTTCAGGACGCAAGACATGAGCTGGTGATAGGATTCGGGTATGGGAAATTGTCAAGACAATGATGTATCACCTTTTGGAGGGTTTGCCTTTTATATCCCAATTTCGTATGGGTAGATAGGGGTCAAAACCTCTGTAACATCCGTAAAAAACGGATTTACCAAACCCGCTCCGTTTATCAACCGAACAGTCAGTCAAAAATTTCGTTGCGAATTAAATGCCCAAAATAATTTTAAACGATGCATAATCGATTATTATACGGGAATATATAATTAGTTTTTGAAAAAACTGTTAAAAAACGCAAAATAAAAAAATATAGGTTCTGCCGGGTTTCGAACCCGGGTCTGAACGGTTCAACATCAGCCTTATCGCACATCACACAAACCACTGCGCCACTTGTATTGTTTGATAAATATTGGAATCATTTAAATTATAAAGTGACGTTACGAATTCAAAACCGGGCCCAATAGTTCAGTCGTCGGAAATCCCGGAAATCTCGCGAGTTTTAACGACAATTTACGTTATAACGTAAACCATTACTAAGACCTCGGTTATAACCGACGTCTGAGTCCGCGACCAAAGTTATAACCGCCGGAGTTTTTATAATTTACGAATACAGTCGGAAATCAGACCAGGTTCTTCGACGATTTGCCCTATAAATTCACCCACAGCCCACTGCAAACCTTTTCGCTCAAAACCACACCTTTTCTCGACGTAATTCCACTCACCGGAATTAATCTGTTCGTCGCCGGAAAACCGGTTTCCCCATTGCCGAGCCTTATTGAACCTCCTAAGCTTAAACCGAAGTCACCCACACCTTTTGTAAACTTTCTGAAGGCTCGCTGCTGCAAGACACACGTCGCCGGAGGTGATTTTTGTCGCCGGAGTTCTGCCGGAAAACAGAGGAAAGCGAGTCGGTATACCTCACGCTTATTTTCCCTTCTTTTTACTTATATCTCATCTATAATTACCTAAAAAAACTAAAGAAACCGATTAAGACTTTGAACCAGTCGGATTTTCCGATTCTGGTCAAAATCGGACGGAGAAGACGATGACCGCTGTAACGTATAAGTATAATATAAATCAAGAAATTACTCGGGTTAGACACACAGTCCAGCGGTGGACTGTGTGCACATAAAACGCAAAGGTCTCGAGTTCGAATCCCGTTTCACACGCCGCCTTAATATAATGCCTTTTTGTTTTGTTAACCGAACCGGAGTCGCCACAGGTATATGTTAAGTATATTAATAATCGGAATAAAAACCAAGTTAGACACACAGTCCAGCGGTGGACTGTGTGTATGTTTAATCAAAGTGCACGAGTTCGAGTCTGTTTTCTGCATCGACCCGGTCAATTGTTTACCTTTTTAAAATAAGTCAGAAATGAAAACAAATAGTTTGTATTTAAGTATAATAAAAGTTGGATTATATAACATGTTAAACACACAGTCCAGCGGTGGACTGTGTGTTAGTTTAAGCCACAGGTCCCGGGTTCGAGACCTGTGGAGCGCATCGTCCGAGTAAATTAAACTGTTTTTAAAATAAAATGATTTTCGGTTTAAACTATTTAATGTATAAATATAATTAAAATCAGATATATAACGGGTTAGACACGTAGCTCAGTTGGTAGAGCTGCGTGCACGAGAGGTCTCGGGTTCGAGCCTCACTCAGCGCACTTGTATACATGAATCGAACCGGTCAACGGTCAGTCAACGGTCAACGGTCAGAAAAAAATCAAAATTTTTTTATTATTTTTATTTAATTATTTTAATTAAAAATCAATTAAAAATACTTAAAAATAACATTTTTAAGGTTTGAAAATAGCCTTAAACTCACAAAATACACCCAACAATCCTACTAAAATAGATTAATAAAACCCGTTTACTTACAAAACCATAATGCGATTTATCTAGGTTAATCTCACTCGTGGTTAAAACCACTTCGCGTGCATTCAACGTCATCAACCGAACGCACCCACTGTGAGTGAATCTTACAACTTCCCCTTTTAAATTACACGTTTTGGGGTGTGTCATGTGTTATGAAAATAATTAATTTATTTATTTAAACTTGTGCCATACCACATCATGACCTAAACTTAGATTGTTTATATTGTTGTGATTTACTTATTTCCTTTTGTCAAATTATATGAAACTCATTCATTAAGCCCATCAGTTCCTCGTGGGAGACGAGTTGAACAACGCGTGCCTCAAATCAAATTCATTATTGTTCATGTGTGTATCATTGAGTTTATATTGTTTGTAGTTGTGTCATTCATATTATCATGTTTATGCAATTCATTCATCAGGCCCCTCGGTTCCTCGTGAGAGACGAGTTGAGCATCGCGTGCCTCTAATTGTTTCATTATTGTTCATGTGTGTTTCATTTAATATCTTATGATTGTTGATTAAGTTACATCTATTTTTACTCATGTTTGGTTGTGCACATACTTCATAATCAATTTAAATAAATTTGTTCAAATGTTTTCCATAGGATTCACTCGCCAACATTATGTTGATCCAAAAACCTTTTTACACATGATACAGGTGAACAGGTTGAAGCAAGGAAAACATAGGATATGCCTTAGAAGAGGACAAAGGAGTTTAGATTGTTAGTTAGAACATGTTGTAACATTTATTGTAATTTTCCATTTAATTTGTATTAATGAATATGAAACGCATAATAAATGTCATGAGCTTTGATGATAACCCAATCATGCCCCGATCACCTTTTCCGCTGCGGGTCGGGGTGTGACAACCTCAATATGAATTTGTGATGAAAGCAATGTGCTTTAAATTATGTCTTATGATGACAAACTGAAACAGAGAAGAATGTGATTTCACTTTTGGATGGTTGTAATCATGGAATGAAACTTATTAATGGCATGGCATCGTTGTTAAATTTTATTGTTTACTAGATTGGATGCAATGATTACCTAATAGTCACCCACTTGCGCTTCCGCTACGACTAGGGTGTGACAATTTAAACACATAGTAGTGTAACATACCACCAAAAATATAAATGGCCCTCGGAAGTATGTATGACTTGTTGTCACATCTAACCCAATCACTTTTACAAACCCTTGTAGTGTCAAAAATAAATTAACACAAATCATGCTCTTTAAACTCTTTTTTGAGACAAAACCATTCGAGCGTTGTGTACATCATGTTGTCGTTTTTCATACAAGCGATTATAGTGGACATGAAAAGCATCACAAAGTAAATATTGAACATTGCTTCATCTTCATAAGCATCCTCTCTAATCTTATCCACAATGTTTTTAAATCTAATTGGTGTCACACCCTGCTCGTAGCGGAAACGCATTCGTGTGACTATGAAAGGTAAACATTGCATTCGACAAGTAAACAATAAAATAACAACGATGCCATTCATAGATAGTTTGAAATGTAAGTACAAAGCTTTAGGGAAAGTTCCCAACATTTTCCCAATTAGTATTTACAAGTTACAAAATAACTTTAACAAAAACACAGTTTGCTTCGATAATAAAACAAGGTTTTGACTTCTGTATGCACGCACGAAGGCGGAATATATAAGGAAAATCCTTCAAAAATAGCCATCTTTCCTTGTTATCCACTTTCTTGATCTTCCATCATATTATGCTTTCTTTCCTGAAATACATGTATGTTTAAAAAATCAAGAATAAAGTTGGCGAGTTCATGTGTTTGTATGCTTATATCATATGAATCTTAAAAACATTTGAATCTTGTTCGTATTGTAAACCGGTATGTAAAGCGTCTATGAAATTTGAGGATCCATTAATATGTGTGCCACAAATTTCAGGACCATAAAAGAACCCCTAAATGGTTAATAAACTAGGAGTGGAGCTCGCCAAAACTCAATAGATCTACCCCTTTGCATCTCGGTCAATATGTATGATTAATGGTTACTCTTGTTCATTTTCTACTTATGTGCACATGATCTAAAGTGATTTCATTCCATAGCTAACATACTATTTATTGTAACATGTATTCCTCCTCGATTGCTTAACAGTAAAACATTGAAAAGTTTGAAAGAAGGGACATGAACTCACAGTTTTGCGTTCACGTAAGTGAAGTACTAGCAAACTTGGGAATCCATATATGAATTGCAACCTACAAGTGTGCTAATTTTATTTGACACTTAGGTCTCACTGGACCTTGTACATGTTGCTCATATTGAATACACTTTAAGTATTGTACTTGTTTTGTTGGGATACCCTTGATCGTTTTAGTTGTGTGCTAGCTTATCTATTCGTTTGTTGTTAATATATATTTCATAAATATATATTGTTATATATTTTTGTTACATGTAACAGGCCTCACCCATGACAGTCTTGTATTGAGTTATTCACATTGGATTCATCCAACCGATCGTATGTCTTTGTCGCGCATGACCGGGCCTAGCCCCTTGTTTTGTGCTTGTGCCTTGCACAAGTGTCGTTGATATGTAGTATATGTTGTGTCGCCAATATATACTCATGTTGAAGGGATCCTTGATCCTTGTATATATATATCCCATTGGATAATATGGGCGGAAATTCTTGACACGACCCTTCAACCCGACCCGAACCCGACACGATAAAAACAGGTTTGAGTTGACTAACACGACCCGTTTAAAAAAACGGGTCGGGTTCGGGTTGACTTGTAGATTCGGATTGACACGTATAAAAACGGGTTGATCCATTAACCCGTTTAACTATTTAGAAAAATAAATATTTTTAACCTTGGTCTTGTTATATGTACATGTGTTGAATTCCATTGTATATGTACACTTCATCAAGTGTACTTGTGTACATCACTATGTACTTGTATTTATACGTATATGTATATCATGTGTATACTTCTCTAGTATACTTTTGTTGTCGGATTATACGTATTTTTCGTACATGTACATTACTTGCAATTTTTGTATTTAACCAAGTGTCATATTGTACGAATTTCCCACGTATAAGTATACTTATATGCTTACACTTAGAAATTTATGTATAACTTTCTGGGTTTTGTTATTTGTAAAGCTTATATATTAACTAAGCGTCTAAAATATATTAATTTTAGAGTTCATCGTCGTAGTCGTTAATATATATTTTTGTGTCGAAATGCCCAAGTGTCATCGGTGAGATGCACAAGTTACTTGTGGTGACGATATGGCGAACGTTCTCAGTGAATTATATATATATATATATGTATATATTATGTATGTATTATGTATGTATGTTATGTATGTATGTATTATGTATGTATGTATGTATAAGTTTGTCCGTTTGCCCGATTTGTCCGTTGTCGAAATAACCGTTTAGGATATAATATAAACTTCTCTTATATGTGTCATTCTCATGTCTCGGCATTTCTAAGTATTCATTTAGGATTTGTGTATAGGTATATGTATCCATGTATTTTATACTTGGTAACTTTCAAGTATTTTGGTGTGTTGTATATTTGGGTATTTTTGTATTTAAACTTGTATACCCTAATGTTTCTAAATACATACACATAAATACACATTTATACTTATGCACATAAAATGGGTATTACTAAATATATATTTTCATCCTAAAAATATATATAATTCCATTTTAATTGAAGAAAATGATCATAAGTGTTTAGGAAAAATGCTTAGGAGTTTAAGACTTAATCTTTTTCATAAATCTTTACCTAATCACGATTAAGGTCACTAATCATGTTTAATCACATTTTAATTATACCTTAATCACGATTAGAATTTTAGAAAATTTCAACATACTTTCCCCTTAAATTGTGGCATTTTCCACATTTTTAAAACGTATTTTAAACACACTTTTATACCAAATCATCATCATCATCATCTCAATTCAAGTTTCAAAACACAACTTTTCAAGTATAATCCCACATAACCATCCTCGAATCTTCTTGAACTTACTTATATATTTATCAAGTGTTCCGAAAAATAACAATATCTTTGTGATCAATATTTATTCACACTTTTTTATATAAGCTTGCTTATATAATTTTTCAAGACCACTAAAAATAAACATATTTTTGGGTTTACCTACAAGTTCCATATATTTATATAACCTTATTTAGGTTAAATTACAAGTTCACTAGTTTAGAAATCATGCTTTTAAGTTCTTTGACAACCTTATATTTTTCAAAAATCATTTTCATGTTTACATATGAATTTCATGAAGCTTTGAGTACGATGATCTTGCTTAATCTAAACATATTCATGTTTAGATCACATTATTAAACATAATATGAAGATCATATCATCTAACATAATCTACACTACAACAAACATCAAGATCAATAAGAATACTATATATTTAGTTATATTATCTTGTTTAATTTAGGGTTTTGATTAGTTATTTAGTGATTTTCAAGATGATTTTTCTTGTACTTTATTAATCTATCTATCATAATAAACATGAAAGTGGGTTGTAAGGGTCTTACTACTACCACTAAGGCTAGGGTAGAGCTCTTATGAAGATGAAGAAGAAGATGTGAAGATGTTAAAGGCTTCAAATGGCTAGAACAACCTCCTAATACTTCTCCAATAATCCTTGAATCATCTTAGAATGGGGTTTCAGTGCTTGAAATATGTTGTTTATAATTTGAAAATAGTGAGATGATGGGGGTGCTTCGAAGCCGTAGATTGAGAGAGAGTATAAGGTGTTGGTGTGTTTTTTGTAGTTGCAAAAATGATAAGGATGAAGGTGGTGTGGTGTTCCTTATAATCTTGCCATATCTTTCAAAGTCAATGTGTGAACTTCTAGTCCAGCTCCTCACCTTAACACCATCATACTTCTAGCATAAAGGAGGGGCTTATGGACTCCTTTCTTGACCAATTTTCTAAAGGGGGTAAAGTGTAAAATTTTTTATAACATGTTTATATATATATATATATATATTATAGTGTTAGGATCGTGTGAGAACCACTTGTAACATTTGTAAAAAAACGGGTTTTCAAAACCCGCTCCGTTTTGTAATCGAATATCAAGTTATAAAAATCACGTTGAATATTTATGATTATTTTGAACTTAAAATGATACATAATTAATAAATAAACTAAACTATAAAAATTATATTTGATAAAAAGTTAAAACAAAATAAATAAAAAAAATATTTTGCTGCCGGGACTCGAACCCGGGTCAGCCAGAACAACTCCAACAACTTAACACACACTCACATCACCGCTCCGCCACTTTGTGTTTTCTGTTATCTCTAGGAAACAAATGAGATTTATACACAAACTCGGTTAAACCGGTTGCGCCAACTGAGAAACGGAAATCGGCAAATCAATCGTCAAATCGCTTATTTACTCGCACATTCAGTTTATAACCGATGCACCGACGATTTTTAATCAAGTCGGAATTGATTGAGCATCAAGTCTCATCATTATCGGTTTTTATAACCGAAAAGTAATCAAGTTCAGATTACTTCAACTCAAGACCACTCTCGTGACTCAGAAATATCATACCAGCATCCCATTTCACTTTCGTCACATTTTCAGACCATCAGAACGCTTAAATCGGCTCGCCGGAATTTTCTGCAAATTTCGCCGGAAAACCGTATTCATCCTCAATTCAATATCATTGCAGTTCAACAATAGTTAGGCTATTTCTAACTTAAACCTCTCAATTGAAATCGAATTCAGGCGCTGTATTCAACTAATTCCAGTTCGCCGGAACTTTCCTGAAAGTCTTTATTTCCGTCTGTGAAACGGTAAGGACCTTCAATCCCGCTGTTAACGTTTGATTATCACTTCAATTCCACGATTGACTAATCAAAACAGTTAATTGTCTTGTTCAGTTGAAGAGCATAAAAACAGGGACCGACACATTGCCGGAAATCTGAAATAAACCGTTCATCGGTATGTTCACCTCTAATTACCGTCTCTGCCATTTCATTTAAGCTTTAAGAATGTTTATAAATCGTAAAAACAAGGAACGGATTAGTGAATCAGTTGACTGTAATTTGAATGAAGAAGACGAAGTTAATTAAGTTATAAGTTTATTTAAAACCAGTAAAATGAACGGGTTAGACACACAGTCCAGCGGTGGACTGTGTGCAAAACATATACGCATGTCCCGAATTCGATCCCTGCTACACGCACTCCTTATGTAATAAAATGCCTTTTTGTTTAAAAACTAAACCGGGTTAACTCAGTTAGATATTAAGTATAATAAAAACCGAGATAATAACCAGGTTAGACACACAGTCCAGCGGTGGACTGTGTGCAACACTAAGTCACACGTCGCGAGTTCGAAACCCGTCACTGGCACCGGTTCGTTGAATTAAAATGTTTTTGAAATTAAAAGAATTTTAGTTAAACTGAATAAGTATATAAATATAATTAAAAACAAGATTATTTCGGGTTAGACACGTAGCTCAGTTGGTAGAGCTGCGTGCACGCGTACGGGAGGTCTCGGGTTCGAGCCTCACCCGGCGCAAACTATGTCACTGACCGAACCGGTCAACAAGTCAACAGGTCAACGGTCAACGGTCAACGGTCAACGCAAAATAAACAACTTTTTTATATTTTTATTTATTTAATTTAATTTAAAAATCAATTAAAAATACTTAAAAATAACATTTTTAAAGATAGAAAATAGCCTTAAACTCACAAAAATATATCTAAAAATTTCATTAAAATCCTTAATAAAATCCACTCATTTAATATATTTTTCCGTTATTATTTAGGTTAGTATTTCTCGTTGTTCCGCTCATCTAATTCGTGCGCATCTCACCATCTCCAATCCAACGCACCCAATGTGAGTGAATCTTTACAAATTCCCCGTTTAATCACGTTTTGGGGTGTATCATGTGTCTTGTTATATATATTATAATTAAACCATAGTGCATATATCATATCATGAACATGTGTATTCAGTTTGATTCTGTTGTGTAGTTATTGTTGGATGCAATTTATTATTTTCAGTACATGCAATTTCATAGGCCGCCGCTCCCCATTACATTATGAGCGTTGAGCATGTTCCCCATTTCATTATGAGGTTGAACCTGGCGTGCCCACATACGATCGGCTCCGTTTGATTGAGCCTTGATCGCACAGACATTTTCATTTTCAGTACATGCAATACGATCGGCTCCGTTTGATTGAGCCTTGATCGCACAGTTCATTTATGTTATTTATCGTATGTTGTTGGTATGTTAATGTATGCTATCATATGTTATTGTATGTTATAGTTGTGATTGCTATTTGCCACTGTTTGATTATTTACATTTGCTCATTTATGATTATGCACAATTTTTCATTGATAAACTAACAACTAATTCATTAATAAATGTTTATCTAATAAGGTTCACTCGCCAACTTATGTTGACCCAAAAACCCCCATTTTTACACATGATACAGGTGAACCAGCAGCAGCTAGGAACACATAGGATTGGACTAGAAGAATAAAATGATTTAGAGTTGGGATTGTTATGTTTGGTTTATTTTCTTTGTATTGTATGAACATGTTTGGATATTTGGAAATGTAACTTTGACTTTATTAAATATGAAACATATTAGTAAATGTCATGAGCTGTGGTGATAACCCAATTATGCCCCGACTCTTATTCCGTTGCGGGTCGGGGTGTGACAGATTGGTATCAGAGCCATGACTATAGGGATATAGGATAGGTTATTAGACCCTTAGAGCCTATACTATAGTTGATTAGAAACTTATAAGATTTTTGTGTGTTACATGCCAAATTTCATGATGTTTATATGTTTTATGTTAAATGTTACATTCAATATTCTGCAAGCATGTTCATAAGTATGTATTATCATATAATGCCTATCATGAATCATATACTCATAACATATCACATCCATGAAAGCACACACCACATCATGATTGTTTTTACAATGATTTTTGTGTTTTCAAATCTCATCAAAGTGAGTTCTCATGACGGGCATGTAGTAACTGGAAGGGTACCAGTACCGGTAGTCGGAACGTCCTGTCTAGGCTGGCATTCAGTATAAATCCAAAATAAAGGACCAGTTTGCCTACCTGGGGACTAACGATGAGAGTACGAAGTACCTATTAGGCCAAAGCATGCTATACCAAACGTCGTGTGAGCTAACCCCACTTTGAGTTGTCATTGTGTCTACACCTGGACACGTTCCGACCAAACATCTCATGAACATATTTTGTGGTTTGCATTCGGTGATGCGAGTGTTAAATTGCCAATACTAATGTGAACCCTACCAAGACAATAGCCATGGGGGCCCACATGACTATATAAGTGAAGGTATGGGAGACATTTGAGGCCCAACATGAGCAAACCCAAGACATCCTATGGATGTAGTTGCATTATTGATATTTATGTTATTTTCATTTTCTTAAAGACACATGACACCTAAAAAGACACCATAAACTCACAATCTTCTCATTGTATGATCCTGTAGATGTCGTCTAGACAGCAACGAAGGGGTAAAAGATCAGGAAGATCTCAGGAACGTTTGGCCACTCAGATCGCGAAACAAATGGCCACGATACTGCCTGACATTGTGGTCCAAGTACAACAAGCCCTCGCTACAAATCCTACTAACCCTCCCCAACAACATGACCAGAACATCGACAACCCTCCTACCAGCAAGTGCTCTTACAAACATTTTAAGTCTTGTGATCCTCCTAAATTTGAAGGGACCGAGGGTGTCACTGCTCCCTACATTGGTTCGAGGAGATGGAAAACACCTTTCTCAACTGCGATTGTCCTGAGGATCGCAAGGTTCGATACGCCACCGGGAGACTATTTGGGTAGCTCTCACTTGGTGGAATACTGAAAAGGGAAGAGGGGAACTGAAGATGCAATGGCCTTAACTTGGGAGGAGTTAAGGGAAATCATGACTAGGCGTTTCTGTCCTAGGAGCGAAATTAAAAAGCTGGAGGACGAATTTCATTCTCTAAAGCAAAAGGAGGGTGACCAACCACCTATAACAAGAGGTTCTTGGAGTTGAACCAAATGGTTCCAAATTTGTTCACCCCAACCTATCGTTTGATCGAGCATTATATTCGAGGACTTCCCTCGAAAATCCAAGATTCAGTTCTCAGCGTTTCACCAGTAACACTTGAAGCTGCTATGGAGCTAGCAACTGAACTGACCGAGAACCGAATTCGCAACGGGAAGTTCAAAGAAGAGAAAAAAAAGCCCCTGTTGAGGGTCAAACTTCAAACCATCCCATTTCTTCCTCTAAGTTTGCCAACAAGAGGAAGCGCAACACCAGAAATTTCGCTGTTACTCAAACCAACCTTCCATTCCTGCTGCACCCATTACTCAAGTCACCCCTTCACCCGCACCATACAGAAGACCTTTCACTGGCCCGTTACCAAAATGTAACCGTTGCCAATATCACCATTCCCCTGATCATCCTTGCCAATATTGCACCGGCTGCGGTCGCGCAGGTCATACTTTCAAACCTGCCGCATGCCTCAACGAATGAACCGCCAACAACCCTTAACCCAAACCCACCAACAATTAATGGGTCAAGCCCAACAACCCCTACTATTACCACCCACCCAACATTTAGCCCAAACATATTACCAGCCCAATTATCCTATGGGTCAACCAATGCGGGCTTGCTATAATTGCGGTGACCCGAGCCATTTCAGAAACACTTTCTAAGGTTGGTCAATATTATTCATGCTCAAGCCCAAGCCAACCCGGTGAATCAAGCAAACCAAGCTCCTCCACCTGCAAGAGGAAGAGCTTTCAATATCAACGCTAACCAGGCCAGAGCTGACGGCAATGTGGTTAACGGTACGTTCCTTATAAATGGTAGATATGCATCTATGTTATTTGATACTGGTGCGGATAGAAGTTTTGTGTCTTTAGAATTTGAACCTATCTTAAACAAAAATCGGGATAAGCTCACGGAATCCATAACGGTAGAAGTTGCGGACGGGAAACCAGTTTCCTTAAACTCTATTATACACAACTGCACACTCACCTTAAACGACCACGATTTCTCAGTCGACCTTATTCCTATGAAGCTGGGAAGTTTTGATATCATAATCGGTATGGATTGGCTCAGTCAACATCAGGCAGAAGTTGTATGTCGTGAAAAATTTATTCGTATTCCTCTTTCAAACGGACAGACTCTTCGAATCATTGGAGAAACCTCGTCGAAAGGGCTCAGCTTAATGTCTTGTCTTCAAGCTCAAAAATATCTTCGCAAGAATTATGTCGCGTTTTTAGCTCATATCATCAAAAAGGGAACCATGGAGAAGAAACTTGAAGACATTCCTGTAGTAAAAGACTTCCCACAAGTTTTTCCTGACGACATTTCAGGACTTCCTCCAGTTAGAGACGTCGAATTCCGTATTGATCTTATACCTGGTGCTACACCAGTTGCAAAGTCTCCTTATAGGTTAGCCCCCTCTGAAATGCAAGAGTAGCCAGTCAATTACAAGAGTTGACTGACAAGGGATTCATACGTCCTAGCTCGTCGCCTTGGGGTGCACCTGTCCTTTTTGTAAAGAAGAAAGATGGATCGTTTCGTATGTGCATCGACTACAGAGAGCTCAACAAGTTAACAATCAAGAATCGCTATCCTTTACCTTGCATTGATGATCTTCTTGACCAACTCAAGGTGCCAGCTGCTTTTCAAAAATCGACCTTCCGATCTGGCTATCATCAACTTAGAGTGCATGAAGAAGACGTCCCTAAGACTGCTTTTCGAACTCGTTATGGCCACTATGAATTCATGGTTATGCCGTTTGGTTTAACCAACGCGCCAGCTGTCTTCATGGACCTAATGAACAGAGTCTGCAAACCTTATATTGATCGATTTGTTATAGTCTTCATCGACGATATTCTTATTTATTCAAAATCTAAATTTGATCATGAACGTCATCTTCGACTCATCCTTGCACTTCTAGAAAAGGAAAAGCTTTATACCAAATTCTCCAAATGTGAATTCTGTTAAAAGAGGTGCAATTCCTCGGGCATGTAGTCAATGACAAGGGAAACATGTCGACCCTTCAAAAATCAAAGCGGTACAAGAATGGCAAGCTCCACGTACACCAACTGAAGTAAGATCTTTCCTTGGTCTAGCTGGCTATTATCGTCGGTTCATTTCAAACTTCTCTCACATTGCTTACCACTCACGGCTTTAACTCATAAGGGAAAACCTTTCATATGGGGACCCAAGCAAGAAGAAGCCTTTCAAACTCTTAAACAAAAACTTTTGATGCACCAATCCTCACTCTTCCTGAAGGTTGTGATGATTTTGTTGTCTATTGCGACGCGTCAGGGCAAGGATTAGGCTGCATTCTAATGCAAAGAGGAAAAGTCATAGCTTATGCTTCGAGACAACTCAAGACACATGAAAAGAACTACACCACTCATGACCTAGAACTTGGAGCCGTTGTGTTCGCTCTTAAGATATGGAGACATTATCTCTATGGTACTAAGTGTGAAATATACACTGACCACAAGAGTCTTCAACATATCTTCAATCAAAAGGAGTTAAACATGAGGCAACGAAGATGGGTCGAACTTCTAAATGATTACGACTGTGAAATTAGATACCACCCTGGTAAAGCAAATGTGATGGCTGATGCACTTAGTCGAAAGGGTTATGCGAACTCCATTCGTCTTCTATGTTCGCAAATTATAACCGACATTAAAGATCAAATTCGAGAAGCCCAACACGTTTCGATAACGAAGAAGATGTACGAAAGGAGATGTCCTGTGGAGCTGAGCTAAAATTGAAACTAAATCTGACGGTATTCTGTATACCTAGATCGTATCTGGATTCCTAACCACAACAATCTTCGTGAAATTCTTATGAATGAAGCTCACAAAACGCGATATTCTATACACCCAGGAGCCGATAAGATGTATTCAAGACCTACGATACACCTATTGGTGGCCTGGAATGAAGAAGGATATTGCCGTTTTTGTTTCCAAGTGCCTTACATGTTCCAAGGTGAAGGCTGAAACACCAAAGACCCTCAGGACTTCTAGTCCAACCGGAAATACCTGTATGGAAGTGGGAAAAATAACCATGGATTTCATTACCGGGTTACCTCGCACTTCTGGTGGGTATGACACTATATGGGTAAATTATAGACCGACTTACAAAATCAGCTCACTTTATTCCTATCCCCGAAGATTTCAAGAACGAAAAGCTTGCTCGTATCTATATCAACGAAATCGTAAGCCGACATGGGGTACCGTTAAGCATTATTTCTGATCGTGATGGTCGTTTCACTTCACGAACATGGCAAGCAGTACAATCCGCTATGGGCACGCGATTAGATCTCAGTACCGCCTATCATCCTCAAACTGATGGACAGTCTTGAGCGCACCATTCAAACTCTTGAAGATATGCTTCGAGCATGTGTCATAGACTTCAAGGGAAATTGGGACGCCCACCTACCATTAGTTGAATTTTCGTACAACAACAACTATCATTCAAGCATCGACATGGCACCTTTTGAAGCCTTATATGGTCGTAAGTGCCGATCTCCTGTATGTTGGCACGAAATTGGGGAAGCTCAAATTACTGGTCCAGAATTGATCCAAGAAACCACAGAGAAGATCCATCAAATTCGAAACAATCTTCTAGCGGCTCAAATTCGTCAAAAGAGTTATGCAGATAAACGACGGAAGCCCTTAGAGTTTAACATTGGTGATCATGTACTTTTAAAAGTATCACCGTGGAAGGGAGTAGTTCGTTTTGGTCAAAAGGGCAAGCTAGCACCACGTTACGTAGGACCTTTCAAGATACTCGAAAGAGTAGGTCCTGTAGCATACAAGCTTGACTACCAGAAGAACTCAACAGAATTCATCCCACATTCCACGTGTCGAACTTGAAGAAGTGCCTCGCTGATGAGAACCTCCACATTCCGCTGGAAGATATTCAGATTGATGAATCTATGCATTTTATTGAAAGACCTGTAGAGATCATGGAATTCGGAGAGAAACGTCTACGACGAAGTCGCATTCCAATTGTTAGGGTACGCTGGGAGTCGAAACGGGGACCTGAGTTTACTTGGGAACGTGAAGACTCAATGCGCGAAAAATACCCGCATCTTTTTCCTACTACTTCAACTACTTAAATTTCGGGACGAAATTCCTAAAAGTAGGGATACTGTAACATTTGTAAAAAACGGGTTTTCAAAACCCGCTCCGTTTTGTAATCGAATATCAAGTTATAAAAATCACGTTGAATATTTATGATTATTTTGACTTAAAATGATACATAATTAATAAATAAACTAAACTATAAAAATTATATTTGATAAAAAGTTAAAACAAAATAAATAAAAAAAATATGTTACTACCGGGACTCGAACCCGGGTCAGCCAGAACAACTTCAACGACTTAACACACACTCACATAGACCCTCCGCCACTTTGCGTTTTCTGTTATCTCTAGGAAACAAATGAGATTTATACACAAACTCGGTAAACCGGTTGCGCCAACTGAGAAACGGAAATCGGCAAATCAATCGTCAAATCGCTTATTTACTCGCACATTCAGTTTATAACCGATGCACCGACGATTTTTAATCAAGTCGGAATTGATTGAGCATCAAGTCTCATCATTATCGGTTTTTATAACCGAAAAGTAATCAAGTTCAGATTACTTCAACTCAAGACCACTCTCGCGACTCAGAAATATCATACCAGCATCCCATTTCACTTTCGTCACATTTTCAGACCATCAGAACGCTTAAATCGGCTCGCCGGAATTTTCTGCAAATTTCGCCGGAAAACCGTATTCATCCTCAAACGGTAAATCTTTCAATATCATTGCAGTTCAACAATAGTTAGGCTATTTCTAACTTAAACCTCTCAATTGAAATCGAATTCAGGCGCTGTATTCAACTAATTCCAGTTCGCCGGAACTTTCCTGAAAGTCTTTATTTCCGTCTGTGAAACGGTAAGGACCTTCAATCCCGCTGTTAACGTTTGATTATCACTTCAATTCCACGATTGACTAATCAAAACAGTTAATTGTCTTGTTCAGTTGAAGAGCATAAAAACAGGGACCGACACATTGCCGGAAATCTGAAATAAACCGTTCATTGGTATGTTCACCTCTAATTACCGTCTCTGCCATTTCATTTAAGCTTTAAGAATGTTTATAAATCGTAAAAACAAGGAACGGATTAGTGAATCAGTTGACTGTAATTTGAATGAAGAAGACAAAGTTAATTAAGTTATAAGTTTATTTAAAACCAGTAAAATGAACGGGTTAGACACACAGTCCAGCGGTGGACTGTGTGCAAAACATATACGCATGTCCCGAATTCGATCCCTGCTACACGCACTCCTTATGTAATAAAATGCCTTTTTGTTTAAAAACTAAACCGGGTTAACTCAGTTAGATATTAAGTATAATAAAAACCGAGATAATAACCAGGTTAGACACACAGTCCAGCGGTGGACTGTGTGCAACACTAAGTCACACGTCGCGAGTTCGAAACCCGTCACTGGCACCGGTTCGTTGAATTAAAATGTTTTTGAAATTAAAAGAATTTTAGTTAAACTGAATAAGTATATAAATATAATTAAAAACAAGATTATTTCGGGTTAGACACGTAGCTCAGTTGGTAGAGCTGCGTGCACGCGTACGGGAGGTCTCGGGTTCGAGCCTCACCCGGCGCAAACTATGTCACTGACCGAACCGGTCAACAAGTCAACAGGTCAACGGTCAGCGGTCAACGGTCAACGGTCAACGCAAAATAAACAATTTTTTTATATTTTTATTTATTTAATTTAATTTAAAAATCAATTAAAAATACTTAAAAATAACATTTTTAAAGATAGAAAATAGCCTTAAACTCACAAAAATATATCTAAAAATTTCATTAAAATCCTTAATAAAATCCACTCATTTAATATATTTTTCCGTTATTATTTAGGTTAGTATTTCTCGTTGTTCCGCTCATCTAATTCGTGCGCATCTCACCATCTCCAATCCAACGCACCCAATGTGAGTGAATCTTTACAAATTCCCCGTTTAATCACGTTTTGGGGTGTATCATGTGTCTTGTTATATATATTATAATTAAACCATAGTGCATACATCATATCATGAACATGTGTATTCAGTTTGATTCTGTTGTGTAGTTATTGTTGGATGTAATTTATTATTTTCAGTACATGCAATTTCATAGGCCGCCGCTCCCCATTACATTATGAGCGTTGAGCATGTTCCCCATTTCATTATGAGGTTGAACCTGGCGTGCCCACATACGATCGGCTCCGTTTGATTGAGCCTTGATCGCACAGACATTTTCATTTTCAGTACATGCAATACGATCGGCTCCGTTTGATTGAGCCTTGATCGCACAGTTCATTTATGTTATTTATCGTATGTTGTTGGTATGTTAATGTATGCTATCATATGTTATTGTATGTTATAGTTGTGATTGCTATTTGCCACTGTTTGATTATTTACATTTGCTCATTTATGATTATGCACAATTTTTCATTGATAAACTAACAACTAATTCATTAATAAATGTTTATCTAATAAGGTTCACTCGCCAACTTATGTTGACCCAAAAACCCCCATTTTTACACATGATACAGGTGAACCAGCAGCAGCTAGGAACACATAGGATTGGACTAGAAGAATAAAATGATTTAGAGTTGGGATTGTTATGTTTGGTTTATTTTCTTTGTATTGTATGAACATGTTTGGATATTTGGAAATGTAACTTTGACTTTATTAAATATGAAACATATTAGTAAATGTCATGAGCTTTGGTGATAACCCAATTATGCCCCGACTCTTATTCCGCTGCGGGTCGGGGTGTGACACCACTAGGCTAATTGAGAAACTTCAGAAACATTTTGGACCAAACATTTTCCCTAAGCTTTTCGTAATATACACATATGTATAGTTAAAATTGACTATATACATATGTTTATAATTCAAAATTTGAATATATATATATATATATATATATATATATATATATATATATATATATATATATATATATACAGGGATGGATCATAAAAAAACTAGTTTAAATGAGAAAACCAAAAAACTAACTAAAAGGCTTAAAAAACATATCATTTTTTTTTGAAATTTTTAATAAAATTCGCTATATATAATATATAAAAAAAAACTTTTTTTCAAAAAAAAAAGTTGTACTACATCTAACCCATCCCCCCACCGACACCCCTAAAAACCTAAACCCCCTCATCCCCACCCCTAAAAAACCTAAATCCACCATCCCACCAAAATCCTAAACCCACCACTCTCAAAAAACCTAACCCCCCCCAACTCCCAAATAAAACTTAAAACTAAACCCTAAATGTAAACCCCCCAAAAAACCTAAATCCCCCACCCGCACCCCTCAAAAAACCTAAAATCCCCCCCCCCCCCCCACACCCAAAAACCTAATCATAATCCTAAACCTAAAAAAACTGACCCTAAAAGCTAAACTAAACTTAAAAGCTAAACTAAACTTAAAAGCTAAATCTAAGCATATAATGCATATGTGCAACACCTACATATAATGCACATGTGTAGCACATATATGATGCATATGTGCAGTACAAGTTTTCTTTTATTGTTTTTTATACATAAAAAGTAGCAATTTTTTTATAAAAAAATTGTAAAAAAATTGGTATGTTTTTTAGGCTTTTTTAGTTAGTTTTTTAGTTTAAATATAGTTTTCTAATGATACTTCCCCCCAACATACACACACACACACACTACATACATACATACTACATACATACATACATACATACATACATACATACATCTACATACATACATACATACATACATACAATTACATACAATCAGGTAGGTTTAATGTGAACACTAGTTAGATTGATAATCGGTATTGGTTATTCATCTAGAGTTTTAAACATGCAGTTGTAATTATAATGTGTAACTCTTTAATTAATTGATAAAATTTGCGTTTTTTAAATGCATTTATTAACATATAATCAAAATTCCTAAATTTGCTAGTTTTCGTATATAAAAGATACACAGTTGTTAGTTTATACACATGTGTACAGTGTCGATAGTATTAGTTTATACAAGATACACGGATCTTAGTTTATACGCATGTGTGCAGTCTCGCTAACTATCATGTATATATATATATGTTAGTTGTTCACAAATGATTATAATCCTATATATATGTATATATATATATATGTATATATATATGTATATATATATATATATGTATATATACATATTATATATATATATATATAGATATTTAGGTAAATAAATTAAGTATGTTAATTAGGAGAGGTGTCTTGCATGATTAAGGAAGGTAATCATGTTTAGGGTGTCATATGATCTTAACTAATTCACTAGACTAGTTATTTAGTCATTAGGATATTAAAGGTGTCATCCATTTCGGTATCGGGTCGTTACCTCATGAAATATGTAAAGTATAGGATAATACATGTAACATGGCTTTGAATAATTATTAGATACTCTTGCTTTCTTTCGGATTATTAGTATCATTTACAAGCTCTTTGGACATTGAAAACGCGAAATTTTCAAGATGCGGACATGTTATATTTGTTATATTTTGGTTCGGATCGAACATTTTATAAACTTAGACATTGTACAGGAAAGTATACTTCATTGAAAATTTATGTCCCTATATTAGGATTTTTGATATATACATTTATGATGATACGCTTTCGTATCATTCGTTACTTGTTTCGGACACATTCTGAACTTGCTGGCATAAATAGTGTGTTTGATTGAATAGTGTTTTTTAGCATTTTGCTACCAACATTTTAGGACTTTGTTTATATCGTCTTGCGATGCGGTGAACACTAACATGTGTTATGAATTGTCATTATGTGTCCTACTTGCTAGACTTTATAAGACTCAATTATGCAAAAATTAAGTCTAATGCATGAGATTACATAAAATAAATCATGATTAAATTGTATGGAATTACCTATTATTTGTTGTTTGTCACAATTGGAACCGTAACCAACCTATTTTTCCATGTATCGATCAGTTTGTTTGTTTCACCTCCACCTGTGCTATCCTTTACCCCCTAATCCCTCTCAGATCTCGTCGGAATGGAATATGTTGCGCCAATAGGTCATGGCTCTTAGCGATTCCATATCCATTTCCATCATATGTGGCCTGTATTCTTTCCACCACCTCCACCTAAACCCAAATCGCATGCAATCGCAACCACATGATTCATTAGTTTTCGACCCAAATCAGGCCTCATTCAACCATTCGTTCTATCCACCAGACACGATGTTCGTTCACTAAACCCTAGAGCCAGAATCACCGTTCACCATTAGCAGTTCTCTCTATTTCTCGGTTGTGTGTGTATGGTGTTTGCGTCTGAAGGAGGAAAAAGGTTGCGTGTGTCTATCGTGTTTGTGTCTAGAAGAGGAAAGAAAGAGATTGGGGATTTAGAGCTTCATCTCCATCTATATATTCAACTAAAAACATAATTTTCTCTATATTTTGTTTACTTTTCAAAAACCTCTCATATCCAACTCTCTATCTCTATCATACTTACAAACACTTATTTTATTATATTTTTTTTCTATTTCCTACATATTCACAACAAAAATATAGAGTTCGTACTTTTCTTTCTGTAGTGCGGTGGGGGTTGGTTGGTCACATGAGAGGAGGCGGAGCGGAAGTGAGGTGGTTGGTTGTTTGTGTGATATGTGTAACAAATAACACTCATGAGCTCTTGTATATAACGACACCCTTCCTATTGTATTTGAAATCAAATATCCACCTTTTTGGTATTATAATCTCATTCTAATACCTTTATTATATTTATCTTATAAATATAATACTATACTATCTTATATATCTCCTTTACTTATACTCCATTTATCTAATATATTATTAACAATTAAATGAAATAAACAACTAAATACTAATTAATCATTTCGTAAGCAAATAATTTACTAAACGTGTCTTTAAACTTTCGAATCATATTACTGTTGCACAATGCGCACATATGAAGAATAACACTTATCTTATAAATATTATTTTTGATTCGTTGTCCAATACTCTTTGGGTCATACCTTGTTACTAACGTAAAAATTTAATCATAGTCGGACATCTCATATCCCACAATCTCCCTCTTGGACGATTCATCAATTAACTTACTTAATGTAGGCAGTGGTGGACATCTAGTTGCATCTCATTGCCCCTAACTAGGCATCACAAATCATATTCATTAACTGAAGCCATGGTAACCTTATCAGTTATCTCTTCTGTTTAGAACATCCATTATAGATGAGACATATATCCACATTCATTCTCATATATTGTTTAACTATTCTTATTCACGTTCTCTGATTTTAAGAGGTCTAACAAACTACTCTTACCTTGAGCGTGGCCACACGTTTACACCATCTTGCATCAACGAGGGCGACAGAATGTTCAACGCCCTTTAGTAGAGGAGATTAGAATTTCTTTGGCAACATACAACTCTCACTTTACCTTAGATTTATTCCCAATCAAATACCTTTATTATTGCCTTGCACAGGTACAACATTAGCTAAAATCAAAGAACAATATTTGGCTAAAGTTAGTTCTAATATGTTGCTCAGGTCTAAGATAGATGTGAACATCCATGGTAAAATCAGGTAAACACTAATCGATACGCACAACTTACACGATTAAAAAAACAACACTACAACTATCATTGTAACACTTAGATTGATCCATCAAGCTCTACCTTTGTAATTTTCTTCACATTAATTTTAGTAGAGCTGTGTAGTTTCCAGCTCCCGAGGTTTTTTGTGCTGGAGATCATCTTCAATAAGAGGATCTAGGGCTTTTTCCCCGTGTCACATCATTTGTGTTCATTGCATTTATTTATTTAGCATTTACAAATCATTTGCAGACTGTTCTTATAAGTCAAGATCCTGCAGGATCCTCAATAATATGCATTCGAATATAACTTTTATCGAATTTTAGATAATAATAATAAGTAATCAAGACCGTATATTCAAAATCTAATAAAACATTATATTATATTGATAAAATAGCGAAAAGGGTATTGAACGTCGTTTTATAAAAAAACTAAACCCATGTTATATGGTATTGGTAATATTAAAAAAGGTAGTTAATGGTTAAAATAAAAAAATCAAATATTTGTCAAATGTTATATATATATATATATATATGAATAGTAATTTTTTAAAATATAATTTTTGTTATGTTAATACTATAATAGTTTGCTATTATATTTACTTTAACCTAAAACATATTTTGAATTTCCATCTCAACTTCAATGACTTTCCATTTTTTAACATTAACAATAACAATCGAACAAAAGTAGTACCAGTGCCAGATGTTTTATAACATCTATTTAGTTTTGCTTTTTTATATAAAATATGTTTTAGGTTAAAGTAAATATAATAGTAAACTATTATAGTATTAACGTAATAAAAATTATATATTAAAAAATTACTATTCATGGAGATTTGTCAAATATATATATATATATATATATATATATACGGTAGAGTTATACGAGAACTACTTTAAGTTGTGAGAACCGTGAGAACTAGGCCATCCAAAAGGTTTTTCCGAACTATTTTTTTCTCGAAAGTCATAAAAAATCACTTGTTTCGGCAACAAAGGCGCAAACCCACATTTTGAGGCATAAAAAATATTTATTTTCGTACAAAATTTACACCAAGGCGTAAAAAATTTGCATTGGTCAAAACTACAGACTCGACAAATTTTCTACAGATGTGTTTATAATATTTTTATCTACGTTTGTGAAAATTTTTTTGGCCCAACTCATGCGGGAACAAAAAGTTCTCAGGATTCTCATAACTCATGGTGGTTCTCATTTGAACCAATCCCTATATATATATATATATATATATATATATATAATATATAGAGAGAGAGAGAGAGAGAGAGAGAGAAATGAGATCAGGAGAAAACGATTGAAAGTGTGAAAACGGTGAGAACGGATCCTGGTCGAACACGTGGCATGGCTGCTAAATTATATGTATGGGGCAGGATTGCCATTGTTTACGTCCCCTAAATTAGTCGCGTTATATGCAATAGAGATGGTGTTTTGTTCTTTAAGTTGTTTCAATGGCTTTTTTGACAAATTAAATGAAAATGGTGTTTTAAAATCCAAAGCAAAAGAACAGTTTTCAGTAAATAAATTAGGTTGTTGAAGAAACGACGTTTGCCATGTTTGGTTTTTGAACTTTTTGGTATTTTAGATTGAATGGCGTGTTGTTTTCCATCATTAAGTTTGTTGTTTTGCTGTTAAAACTGTAACGCGTTCCATCATTTTATATACAGTTTTGGTGTTTGGTGTTGGTGGCATTTTGCCGTTTTATAACTAATTTGAGAAATAAAGTATTTTTAGTAGAAAAGTACACAACAAACCATAGAAAATGACATAAAAAATAATAAACTGTAAAAAAATTAAAATCCTTCATCCAAATCTTCAATGTCATCGGTCTCTTCTTCTCATCCCAAACTTTACTGTCATAAGTCTTTTCTTCTTATGGTTTTTGCCGCAGGAACTTTTGAATTCCTTAGATAGATGCGGAATTCCTATACGGTTGTACCCTCGGCTCTAGACGAAGCTGATCATTCAGTGGGACTTGCCGCTTGTTTTTGTTGGCATGAGTCTCTTCTTCATCCCACTGTCATCAGTCTCTTCTTCTTGAAGAGTTTGCCCATCTCATTCAACAAAATGTTATTCAGTTAATCCTCACTTTAAGAATGTTGTCAAACCAATTCAGTGAACTTCATTGAGAACAAAACCGAGTCTTCAAGAAATGACGTTTGCCATCTATGGTTTTTGAACTTTTTGACGTTATAAATTGGATGGTATTCAGTAAAATATTGTGTTGTTTATATAGATGTTTTTGGTGTAATTAATGGAAGGTCCTGAGACGTTATTTATATAGGATGTTTTTGGCGTCTAGTTTAGGTGAAAATTTATTATAATAAATGTTAGTAATAATGTTTGCGTTGTTTTAGTTACTGTTTGTTCAACTTTATCTGTTAAAGCTGTAATGAGTCTTTTCATTAAATTGGCGTTTTGTATGAATGACGTTTTAGATAAAGAAGACAAAATACAATAACTTTTGGTGTTTTGGCGTTTGTGGAATTTTGGCATTTTATATCTAGTTATAGAAATAACGTATTTTATTAGGGGAAAAGTACATAATAAGGAAAATAACATGACATAAAAAAAGTAAAAAAATTAAAACTCCTTGTCTGAAGGGATTTTGTCTGAGAAGAAAGTATCCATCGCTTACATCGTCTACTTTTTCGAATTCTTCATCCTTGAAGATTTTGAAATCTCCATATGAATTTGTCATGCAACAACGCCAATTTTATGGTCATGTCTGTGTCCAAACATGTTATGTTGTTTAACTCCTCTAGGAACCCAAGACTTTGTTTGGTCATGATCTTATCAACCGTGTAGTCTTCCTGCTCCACGTTGTCACATACAACAGTCAGTGTCTTCATCACAACGCCATGATTGGATTACGAAACACCACCGGGCCAATCTAATCGATAGATTGTTTTGATCCAATGGACGATGGGCGTTCTCATCGTTTTCACACTTATAGGCGTTTTCCCTAAATCCTGCCCCTATATATATATATATATCTATATGTATATATACATATATATATATATCTATATGTATATATATATGGGAGGATCATTTGAGAATAAAATTTAAATGAGAAGAAAAAGAACAAATTGTACAATTGTAAAACATTAAATATTTTTTCTCTCGTGTCTTTTATTATTACTTTTGACTAATTAATTAGTCTTAAAGACTATCATCTTTTACATTAATTTTTTTGCCTATACACATTAAAACACGCTTTGAAATTTATCCTACACATATAGAGATTTTTCTTACACATATCAAAATTATCCTAAAGTTTATCTACACAGCTCGTAATTGATCCTACATTCTAAATTATTATGTTTTTGAAAAAATATACATTTTAAAATATGTTACAAATTTAATGTAGTTAGCTATTAAAAAGCAAAACTGCAAATTAATGATCTATGTAAGTTTAGCAATATACCTTTACGATAATATTAAATACAAATTTTAAATAAAGTAATTTGGCATTCTTATAAGTTGAATTTTTTTCTTTTTTCTTCTTATAAAAAATTATTATTATTTGAACCCTCCACAATATATATATATATATATATATATATATATATATATATATATATATAATTAAAGCTAACGAGGTTATATGAAATTATTAAAAATTAAAACTTTGTTGTTAAAGTTGAGGGTAATATGCTAATCGTTTAAAAAAATACAAAAGTTTTTTGTGATATATTGTGTGTATATATATATAATATATATATATATATATTATAGTGTGAGATTCATTGGGGAACACTAAATAAGTGGGGAACCGGGAACACTCTTAAAAATTTAAGATGTTAAAAATCAATTTTATAAAAACACTTTCGGCGCTTCTACTTATACATACTTGTAGAAGCATTTTTAATAAAAAAAATCAAAAACTAAAAATATAAAAATGTTAAAAAAAGGCTAATTTTTTTATTTTAAAAAAATATTTTTTTTTTGAATAGTTTCTACCCATTTTTGTAAGAAAAAGCATTGATTTTTTTTTTAAAATTGATATTTAATATGTTAAGTTAATTTTATCAGATATATATTTGTTTAACTATTATTTATGATTTTTTATATTACTGGTTTTTTATTTTTTTATTAAAAATGTTTCTACTTTTATTTATAAGAAAAAGCGCCGAAAAAAATTTATATGTTTTTTAACATGTTAAGTATAATTTTTAAGAGTATTTCTCGGTTCCCCACTTTTTTAGTGTGTGTGTATATATATAGGGTGAGGTTGTAGAGTGAACACTAGTGTATTTGTGAACTGTGTGAAAAAATCCTTCCCATTGAATTACATCATTAAATCGTAAAATACACTAGTGCATTTTCATCATCAAATCCTATCCTGATCAAATCCTGACCATTGATTACACTTGTGAATTGATAATCAAGGGCTAGGACTAGTTCATAAGTTCACTATCAAGGAGGTTGGTCACAAATGAACCTAACCCTATATATATAGGGAGAGAATCATGAGAAAACTACATAATAAATGAGAAAACTAAAAAACTAACTAAAAAGCCTAAAAAACATTCCAATTTTTTTACAAATTTTTAATAAAAATTCACTACTTTTTATGTATAAAAAACTTTAAAAACAACTTGTACCTCACATGTGAATCTTATGCTTAAAGTTAACTTTTGATTTTAGTTTAGATTTTAGGGTTAGGTTTTTTTGAACGATTAGGATTAGGTTTTTGGGTGTGGGGGAGGGGGTTTAGTTTTTTTTTTTTTTGGGGGGGGGGGGGGGGGGGGATGATGCGCAGTCGAAAACCAATGTTCATATTGTGTTTAAGTTTATGTTTTACATAACTTTAGTTTCGAATTGCCTACTTTTGATTGGATTTGTGTTTTAGAGGTTTGCGGAGTTTAAGGAGCTATTCGGAGCATCGGGGCGGAAAATGGGTCAACCACGATGGTGAAATAGAAAAAAACAGAAAAACAAGAGTTGGAGAGGCCATCGCCGATGCCCCTTAGTTATGTTAGTCGGCCAAAAATGTTCGTAGGCAGTGGATTAGAGCGTCAAAGGAAATTCAGAAGATCTAGAGGCCGTCGACGACGCCCCTCCTATTTACCTGACGCTGAAACTTGTTTTTGGACGGGTTATGTTTGTTGACCATTTTCTTGGGGAGTTACGAGATTTTTGAGTTTTGAAACTTTTCTTGGAGCCAAGAACACCGCTAACCTCAATTCCAATCCACCTTAATCATCCCTCATCATCGGAATTCATCATCCATCTTCACTTTCATAACCCTAATCATCATATTTTCCATCATTCCACCAATCCATTATTCATCTTCATCCACTACAAACCCTAATCATCATCACTATCATCATCAAGGCTTCAAGATGTTCAAGTTCAAGATATCTACATCCGATGATCGTGTTACGTTCACCATGAGCGGCTAACCTCTTCGGGTTTCACCCCGGTGTAGACTTTTTTTAAGGATTTCTAGGGTTTGCTACTTGTCAAATACTTGGTTTGTGACAATTTGAATTGCATCTGAATCACTATATAATTGTCTTATGTTTGTGTTGAATTTACGAATTGTCGAGTGAGTTATAAAATTTGACTTCGGTGAAATGAATATGCGTATTTATGCCTTGTCTTTTGATAGGATTACTAGTCCGAGGTAACAAAGTGCATTGTGGTCGGTGTTGAATGTCGATAGCAATTGGCACCTCAGCTTTGGATTTTAAAACCGTTAATGAACTAATTTAATTAAACCAAGTTAAAACGTGTAGTAACCCTAGGTCCTACACTTGTTGAACCGGGTGTGAACCTTGTTCTAAATTACTATTACAAATCTTGTAATCAAGTTTTCGTGAAAGTTTCATTTGTTCAAATTTTCGTAACTAATTAATTAAAAGCAAATTTGTCGGTATAATCTGACATCTCTTTCAACCAAACAAATATTCAAATTAATCAAAGCAAGCTTCATAATCTGTGACAACTCGTTAGAATTAATCGCATTAATCACAAACCACAAACTCTTCATGGTTCGACCCCTTACTACCACTAACATATTGTTAAGGGTAATTTGGGATTATAAATTTATCTTTGACCGGGGCGCGACACTCCGATCAAATTTTGGCGATGTTGCCAGGGAGTTGCGTTTGGATTTGTTTGATTTTGTGATTATCTGTTTAAAGTGCTTGTTTCTTTATATCATTTCTGCTTTTGTGTTACGCGGGTGTGTTATTTGTGCAGGTCACAGGTAGTGCATGCATACACAGAACTCCGGGAGGACCTCGCCGTTAGTGTTTGAGCCGAAGATCGAGCGGGTCGTTAGAAGAAACCTAGCCAACCAATTAGAGGCAACTCTTGTCTTTAGTCCACCCAATACCAATTCACCACCTACACCATCCTTTGGACCCATTCCAATGGATCATCAAAATTTTAACCAACCCAACAACCAACACCAATACCATGATTACCAACCCCAAAACCAAAACGCTCAAAACAATCAATCGAGGGCTGGTAACAACTCAAGACCACCAACACCACCATTCCAAACTCGTGGCTGAAACCAAACCAATAGCCAACATACACCCACACCTCCTCCACAAAACCAAAACCGTTAAAACCCATTACCACCAACCTCAACAACCGAAATGTTAACGCCAACCGTGGAGTTGACCAAAGTCATGGCATTCCTATGAACGAAGCTCGGTTTCTCGATCTTGACGAATTGAGAAATAACATTCCTGATGATGCACCTTATAGTGTTCCCTATCAATCACCAGAACATGTGAGTATTCATTCGGAATACTCGGATGATGGCGGGAACTATAATGATCTGGTTGAAGATGACGCTTGGGGGAATGAGAATGAAGGGAATTTTTATCATGCTCGGTGTTTCGAGTATGAAGAGGGTGGCTATCAAAATGCCAACTTTGTGGGGAATGACGATGGATACGAGTATGATTCTGGTCTAGATGACGGCTACGGGAATAACCGTCAAGCACGGAACAATCGAAGGAACCGGGATTACGGTGACAATAACAACAATAACGTCAACCGTAATCGGATTCCGCAATTCGTGGGTGGCGGTAATCAAGGTGGTGATTGGGGTGGTGATCGAAGAGGTAATTATCGGCTGATGAATCAAGAAGTTAATGGTCCACGTCATCAACAACAACAAGGCCCAAGAGGTTTTAATGGGCGCTTTAGACCGGTGGTCACCGGAAATGACTCACCTATTGTGCCTACACCTCGAGGGAGGTGATCATTCGAGTGCAAGCCCAATTACATTAACATCCTACCGCACTTCAATGGTAAGATGAATGACGAACCATACAATGACTTGGCGGAATTCTCCGCTATATGTGGCACGATCGGGGGCCACAATTTCGAGATAGAGGAAGTGAAGCTAAGGCTATTTCAGTTCTCGTTAAAGGACAAGGCCAAGCAGTGGTTCCTCACTCTTTCGGTAAATAGCGTTCGTACTTGGGCAGAAATGTAACAAGTATTTCTTGACGAATACTATTCAATAGCAAAGACCGATGATGCATGGGATGAGATTCAGTCGTTTCGTCAGTTATCGGGTGAGTTGTTACATGAGGCCATCACTCGTTTCAAGGAGCTGGTTCGAAAATGCCCTCACCATCAAATTCCTAGATGGGAATTATTAAAGTGTTTTATACGGGGATTAGATGCGGAAGATCATAAGTACTTGCAATCGGTAAGTAACGGTACGTTGTTGAACAACCATGAGGAAGATGATTGGGTGTTTTTGGAAAGAATGAGCAAAAACTCCAAGGCGGTTGCTATGGCGGACCGAGCCAAAAAGTATTCCATTTCAAGGTCTTGGCCCGACCGTGATGCTAGTTCTAAGGATCAGATTGAAAGGAGAGTTGGCATGAATAAAGAAGAAAGAAGTGGGGGCGGTGAAATTCGTTGTTTGTGAAGATTGTGGTAACCTCGGTCACCAAGCCAAGAATTGTCTAATGAACATGGCTCAAACCACCAACGAGGTGAATCAAGTGTATGGAGATGGAAAGCAATTTGATATGAACTTAAACACTTATCACCCGGTTTGAGGAACCATCCTAATTTTAGGTATGGTAACACCTTAAAGCAAGAGAACCCAAATTTTCAAGCGGGTAATCAAGGTGGTTCTTCGTACCAAAATCGACAAGTCGGTAACCAAAGGGGTTACCAAAGGAACTACAATCAAGGTGGTAATGAGGGTGCTAATTCAAATTCTCAATCGGGTGGTGATGACCAGTTAAACTCCAAACTTGACGCGATCATGAATGCTATTAGAGATTCAAATCAAGAGATCAAGATGGAGATGAAGAAGGAGTTTGAGGTGCGAGATAAGTCACACAAGGCATTGGAAAAGCAAGTGTGTCAACTTGCGGAAGAAATGGCCCAAATAAGAGGAAGTGGAGGACGACTCCCAAGTGACACCACAATGAACCCAAAGCATCAAAGTTCAAGCACGAATAATGTGAGGAATGTGCACCTCAGCGCAGTAAGTCTTCTTTCAAATGATGAGGTTTGTAGTGTCGAAAGCATTCCACCACCACAATTTGTTGATGATTTAGTGGAAGATGTAGGCGATGAGTCGGGAAGTAAAAATGAGCAAGAAATGATTTCACAAATTAAAATCGAAAAAGTAACTAAAAGTTCTTTTTGTGAAAGTTGTTTAAATAAATTGCATGCTAGGGCCGATGATATGGGTGTGGAGTTTAATACCATCCCATACCCAGGCTATATTAAAACCAATTAGTGCATCAAGGTTTGAAAAACGGTGCCCGCCAAAGGACGAAAGATGGGAAAATTTTAAACAAGCAAAACTTAATTTGCCGTTACTTGATGACATCAAAAAGGTCATAGCTCATGTTGAATGTTTGAAAGAGTTAAGCACCAAAAAACGAAACAACAAACTAACCGAACCGTTTGATTTCATATCTCATGTTAGTGACTTTTATCGAGTGCCCTCCCCAAAAAGCTCAAGATCCAGGAGATCCCCTTATTCCAATCCAAATTGGTAAGTTTAAAATTTAGAGGGCACTCCTAGATCTTGGAGCTTGCATGAGTATCTTGCCTGGGAGTCTGTATGACCAATATGATTTTGGTCTTTTGAAAAAGTTTGACACCCCCTTGGTGTTGGCCGATCAGACTCCCACGCATCCAAGGGGGATGCTGGAAGATGTGATTGTGAAGGTTGAAGACTACTATTACCCAGTTGACTATGTTGGGGGTGTTAAGGACACACAACTGATAGTCATACTAGGTAGACCGTTCCTAGCAACTGCTAATGACATAATAAATTGTGTAACGGGAACGGTAAGCATGAAATTTGGGGACCGATAACTAAATTTGAATGTTTTTCCTAAATTTACTAACTCACTTGGTGAGGATAAGTGTCCTAAGGTGGATATGAATCCGAACAAAAAGACGTGTGCTATGGTTGGTAGGCTTGGATAAATAAAGAAGAAGCCGGTCAAGAAGAAAAAGGTGAAGAAGGCAGAGGAAGAATAAGGAGGTTTGGCCCATTTGGATATAAATGGTATGAGTCACCGATCGGTGATGTGGAAGAGTTCGTGTGCGACAAACACTCCGTTCGACCACCATGAGGTGGTATGTTATTTGTTGTTGTATATTGGTTTTAGTTATTTTGTTTTGTTTATTCTTAGTTTTCTTGTATTTTATGCCTTTTGTATTGTTACATAGTAGTTAAATGAACTTTGTGGGTGTGTTTCCTAGATAACCCTCACGAGACCTACTCGTCCTCCGAGCTATCGTGAGGTTTAAAGGGCTGTTGCATGCGCTAAATGCAACCGTGATTCTTACGAAAGTGAGTTTAGTATGTTGTTGTAAAATCTTTTTCCACAAATAAAAGTTGAATAAAATTATGACTTGGTAAGTTCTTTTTGTAAAAATGGTAGAACTAAGTAACTAACAAGTTTTGATGAGTGTGAGAAGCTTACTTCTACATAAGGGTTGAGATTTGTAGGTACATTATGTTCGCGAGACGATCATTTTTGTTGAAAAATGAAGAGCACACAAAGAATGAGCGAAAAACGAGGTGCATACGTTTCTTTTAGTCTTGATTCTTAGTTTTAATAAGTGGAGTGTATTTTGTATTTTCTTTCCGGTGTGAAATTTCGTGTCACATCCCTTGTGCGTCTTAAATACCTCTATTCATACACATTGAGGACAATGTTGACCTCAAGTATGGGGATGGAGAGAAAAAGTTTTTTCGATTTTGACCCGTTCATTTAAACAATACACATTGATGACAATGTTGACCTCAAGTGTGGGGATGGGTTAAAATTTCAAATTTTTTTCAAAATGTCTTTGTTTGAAGAAATCTAAAAAGCACAAGTAACTAAGTTAATGGGGGATGACACAATACATGTGGTCTTTTGTCAAGGTCAAGTTCAAATTAATAACATGACGGGTATTTAGCGGGTGGTTATTTGGGAATAATCCACCTAAGAAATTTGCATTTTGCACACATCGCATACCATACCCTTTGTACGTGAAATTTTGTGTCACTTTTATACATCTTATATGTGTATATTTCTTTGGTTGAGTGGACCATTAGTCGCGTATTGTAGAACTTGCAATTTTTTATGCATTTGAGACCATAGACCAAATACGAGCACAAGAATGATTAAGGAATTAGGTAAACCTTTTCATTTTACACCATTTATATATCCTTACCCAAAATCAATTCCTTAGTCGCCAACTTTGAGCTTAAACCTTTCGTTTGACTAACCCAATTAGCCCTTGTGTTAAAAATTTAATTTTAGGCTTAGTTGCAATTGAAAAAAAAAGTTCCAAATATGATGAAAAATAAGAGAAAAATCGTTGAGAAAAGCACAAAAATATGTGTTTAGAGTTCGTTGAATAAAAGGTGAAATTCTTTGCCTCTTAGTTTGTTTGTGTATTAGTTGTTTTAGAGTAGTTGTGTATGTAATAAAAATTGAGTTTTCATCACCTTAGTCACTTTCAAAATACCATATTCCATACCCTTAGCCTAGCCCCTTTACAACCAATCCAAGACCTTTCGACTTGTGCTTAGTGTTTGTGTTCAATGATGGAGAATGATTGAGTTGTAAGCCTATGCGGGTACGTGTTCTAATCGGTTTGAGTGATTACATCAAAAGTGCTAATGCATGATCTATTAGCCAAATTTTAAACCGAGTGTAGAGAACACTATGAGGGATGTGTATGATTTGTGAGTTTCAAGGGTGGGTTAATCTTGGGTAACCATTTTTATGTGTCGAAAACCAATGTTCTTATTGTGTTTAAGTTTATGTGTTACATAACTTTTAGTTTCGAATAGCCTACTTTTGATTGGATTTGTTTTTACTGGTTTGCGGAGTTTAAGGAGCTATTCGGGAGCTTTTCAGAGCATCGGGGCGGAAAACGGGTCAATTGGGATTGTGAAATGGAAAAAATAGAAAAACAACAGTTGGAGAGGCCGTCGGTGACGCCCCCTAGGGCGTCGGCGATGCCCCTTAGTTATGTTCGTCGGCCAAAAATGTTCGTAGGCAGTGGATTAGAGCGTCGGAGGAAACTTAGAAGATCTAGAGGCCGTCGGTGACGCCCCTCCAATTTACCTGATGCTGAAACTTATTTTTGGACGGGTTATATCATGGTTGTTGACCATTTTCTTGGGGGGTTATGAGATTTTTGAGTTTTGAAACCTTTCGTGGAGCCAAGAACACCTCTAACCTCAATTCCAATCCACCTTAATCATCCCTCATCATCCGAATTCCTCATCCATTTTCACTTTTATAACCCTAATCATCATCTTCTCCATCATTCCACCAATCCATTGTTCCTCTTCATCCACTACAAACCCTAATCATCATCACTACCATCATCAAGGCTTAAAGATGTTCAAGTTTAAGATCTCCTCATCCGATGATCGTGTTCCGTTCACCATGAGCGGCTAACCTCTTTGGGTTTCACCCCAGTGTAGACTTTTTGTAAGGATTTCTAGGGTTTGCTACTTGTTAAATACTTGGTTTGTTACAATTTGAATTGCATTTGAATCATTAGATAATTGTCTTACATTTGTGTTGAATTTACGAATTGTCGAGCGAGTTATAAAATTTGACTTTGTGAAATGAATATGCGTATTTATGCCTTGTCTTTTGATAGGATTTACTTGTCCGAGGTAACAAAGTGCATTGTGGTCCATCTTGAACGTCGATAGCAATTTGCACCTAAGCCTTGTGATACTAAAACTGTTAATGAACTAATTCAGTTAAACCAAGTTAAAACGTGTAGTGACCCTAGGTCCTACAATTGTTGAACCTGGTGCCAACCTTAGTCTAAATTACTATTTAAAACCTTGTAATCAAGTTTTCGTGAAAGTTTCAATTGTTCAAATTTTCGTAACTAATTAACTAAAAGCAAATTTGTCGGTATATCTGACATCTCTTTCAACCAAACAAATATTCAAATTAATCAAAGCAAGCTTCATAATTTGTGACAACTCGTTAGAATCAATCGCATCCATCGCAAACCACAAACTCTTCGTGGTTCGACCCCTTACTATCAGTAACTTATTGTTAAGGGTAATTTGGGATTATAAATATTATCTTTGACCGGGGCGTGACAATCTGATCAGGGGGTACGGGGTTTAGGTTTTTTGACGGTTGCGGGTGGGGGGTTTAGTTGTTTTTGGGTTTATGTTTACGGTTTAGTTTTAGGTTTTTTTTTGGGAGGTGGGGGTTTAGGTTTTTAAGGGGGGTATGGGGGTTTAGACTTTCGGTGAGAGGGTGGATTTAGCTTTAATGGGGGGGGGGTATGTTTTTTTTTGGGGGGGGGGGGGGGGTGTCAGTGGGGGTGGGTTAAGTGGTTTATTGCACATGTGTAGTACAACTTTTTCTTTTTTTGACAAAAAGTTTTTTTATATTAATTGTTTATAGCGATTTTTAATAAAATATACATATATATATATAAAGTGGATTGTATAATTTTACTTAACGTACGCTGCGAAGATGTAACATGTGTGATTAATGTGATAATTGAAAAAATTCTAGTAATACTGTACAACTTGAACAACTATTACACTATCTATTTACCGCACAACTTGAGTTAAATTATAGTTTTAAGTCTTAAAAGTCTAGGAATTTAACCAAATCATAGCTTGGTATGATAATGAATTCGTCACAATCACGAACATCTAAAACCATATCCTAGACGAATGACAAAGACGTGAACACGCGATAAATATCATTACTGGTTATGGTACAGTCTTATATGACAAAAATAAGACATAAGATATGTCTGCACTATTATACCATGAAAATTTATTTAAAACACCAAATTGTCCAAGTACGTAGCAAAATACAGCATTCCGCAGCACAAAACACAAATGTTCGAAAATCCAAAGATAAATATTTTTTAGCTAAAGAATAATAACTGGTATTAGAAATAGTATAAAACCCATATATAAATCCTATTATTTAAAGCTATACAATTTGTTTAGTAAAAACCTGACAACAAAGCCGGTACCGGAAGTGAACTAAAAATGACAAATTTATTAGTCTGAAGAGCTAGATTAATTAAGGGGACAATAAGAATTGTACTAGAACTATTGTGTAAATAAAATTTATAAGTAAAACAATATGTCAGTATTTTACCGGTACAAGACCCGAACCAAATTTATCAACCGAACAACGAAACAATAAGACTAGTAAGTTATTTTGTCATATTATAAAATCAATTTAAAGTGTTGGGGTATTAGTTTTTATAAAAACTTATATATATATATATATATATATATATATATATATATATATATATATATATAATTGTTAAAGTTTATAAAAGTTTATAAAATTTACATATTATTTATAAAAAAATATAACACCAACCCCCTCCCCCTAACCTCACGGCTACTTGGGGCCTTCCCCACTCCACTAATCTTTTGTTTGTGTGTTGGCAATTTGTGGGTGAGTTTAGTGGATTTAGTGGTATAAGAACTTGATCACATCACAAAACCAACACTTACCTTCATTTCCTCTCATTTTCATAACACCAAAAACACAAGAACACTCTCATTTTTACTCCTAAAAATCGGCCAAAACACTACCATCTTCACTTCAATTTTTAAAAATCCAAACACAAGAATTTCAAGCTTGCATGAAGACCTAAAGATGATCTAAGGAGTTTGCAAAGATTAGGAGGTTCACTTTGAAGTTTGGAACTCTTGATCAACATTTTTCTTCATCTTTTAGATCATCCCTAGCCTTGTGGTAGTAGTAAGACCCTTAATCTCATCTCATACTTTATATTTTATGAAAATGCACAAGATCATCTTAAAATATATTCAAAAACCCACTTGAAAAACACTAATAAATCTATGATCACTAATGTAATTATGTGGTTTTCTTGATGATTATAGATGATCTTGAATTTGTCATAAACTAGTAAACTTGAATCTTGCATTTTTATGAATAAAAAGATGATCTAAACACATGCATGTTTAGATCAGCAAGATTCATTAACAAAAATAGTCAGGAACATAATTTTATATTTTAAAGATGATCATACAAGTATTAGATCATTAAATAAAAGTTATGATCTAAACATTTTGTTTAAAAGTGATAATAAAGTTTACATTTTAAGAAAGTCTAAAACTATAACAAGTTCATGACATTTTTGTTAATACTTTTGTATAATATATGTGTTTTGATGATGATTTGAGTTAGAAAAATTATTTAAAACATGTTTATATAAATATGGGAAAGTTTATATTTTAAAGGAAACTATGGCAAAATTTTTATAAAAATTAATCATGATTAAGATGTGATTAAATTAAAGATTTTGTGATTAAAGGTGAACAGGAAGTTTAATCTTGTTTACATAAAGGTTTGGATGAAAAAGTTAAGAATATGATTACTTATGTTTTTTCTTAAACTAAAAAGGAGATAAATATATATTTTTAATATATATATATATATACATATATATATATATATATATATATATATATATATATATATATATATATATATAAACCACCTAATATGTGTAGATATATTTTTGTATAAAAATTATATATTTTGATCATGTTGAATCAAATACAAAATCATATAAATATTCAACTTTTGACAAAACTATATACATCGGAGAAATCAGACAACTTGGACAATTCAGACAAAATAAAGTATATGGTATAAACGAAACAAACGACAAAGACGAAACGAATAAAATAGTCAACGTGAACATAACGGTCAAAACGAACAAATCAACCGTTACACTTTATATCTACTAGGATTTATAAAAATTTAACTTATAATTAATAGTTTTTACAAATAAATTTTTATAAGTTATAACAATTACTAGTAAATATTTTAAAAACTTGGATTAAGCCAACTAAACTAATTATTTGGACTAAGCCCATTTTTATAAAATTATATTGGGCTAAACCTATTTTTATAAAATATATGAACTAGCCCATTTATGTAAATTAGTTTGGGCTAGGCCCACTTGTATAAAAATCAAACTATTGGGCTAAGCCCACTTTTATAAAATTTACATGGGCTAAGCCCACTTATATAAAAATTAATTTTGGTCCAAGCTCGCTTTTATAAGAAATAAATTGGGCTCATCCATTTTTATAAAAAAACTAACGTTGGGCTAAGCCCACTTTATTAAAAACTAAAATTGGGCTAATCCATTTTATTAGCTATTTTGGGCTAGGCCCAATCTTTTATTTTAACTTGGGCTAAACCCACTTTTACAAACCAAATGGGCTTAACCCACTTTAAATAAAATTAGGTTGGGCTAGGCCCACATACATGAAACGAATTGGGCTAGGCCCACACATAGTAAACAAGTTGGGCTAGGCTCATATGTAATGAACTTGTAGATTGAATTTTTACAATTAAATTATAGATTAGGTCAATTCACATGTAATCAATCTAATATATATATATATATATGTATGTATACCAACAAAGAAGAACCAACAAATACAAGTATGAAATTCAAGATAAAATACTTGTACGAAAAAACGAAAGATAGCCTAAGTGTCTAATAGATTAGAACACTTGTAGGTCGAGAAACGAACGAAGTATTGGAAATCGAATAGAGATTTGCACGGAATGCAAATCTTTGAGTTCATGTTCCCCTTCTATTTTAACGTTTTTATGGTTTTTAAACGTGTGGGGATGTATACATGTTATTTTAAATATAGCTGGAAAATGAAAATATTTAGATCACATGTGAATAAGGCTCAAGCATTGGGACCATTAATGAATACAAGTACCGAGGAACAAGGGAATAGATCTATTGGGTTGGGTTTGGGCGAACCTCACTCTATTACGGCAATAATAACAGATCGTATTAGAGTGCTTTTGTGTCTAAAACGAGTGTCTCATACACAAAATAAATCGTCAAGGTTTGGTTGCCACCTTATTTGGCATACAGAATAGTGTCCTTGCAACACACTAATGATCTTACAAGTTTAATTTAGCTAAATTAAACGAATTTATTATTTCAAATGTTTTTGAAATTCATTAGATACGAAAATTTATAGCATGAATTCACCAACTTTTGTTGACGTTATTTTCAAAACTAACATGTATTACACGAAACAAGTGGATGGCCTTCGGGGAAAATCTTGTTCGTTTGTTGTGAAGTCAAGATGTTATGTTTCATCCAGTCTTTTGTTATGTTTTATAAACTTATGTTTGAATTTTAAGTAATGTTATTAAACTTGTGGTATGTTTTAAAATCAAAAGTTTGTATGTAAATTTTGAACTAAATAAAAAGCATGGATGAAAAAATTGTAATGTATTACAATTGTCGTTTACTTGGTTGAATGCAACGATTGCCGCGCTGGCCACACGTCGCGCACACTTCCGCTACATCGAAACCGGGGTGTGACAATTAGTTTTATAACATGCGTGATTAGGTTTTTTTACCACATGCGTGATTTCTGATTTTGTACATGCGTTATTATGTTCATGCGTGATTATGGTTTTCAATATGCATGATTAGGGTTTTTGAATGTTTTATAAACTTATGTTTGAATTTTAAGTAATGTTATTAAACTTGTGGTATGTTTTAAAATCAAAAGTTTGTATGTAAATTTTGAACTAAATAAAAAGCATGGATGAAAAAATTGTAATGTATTACAATTGTCGTTTACTTGGTTGAATGCAACGATTGCCGCGCTGGCCACACGTCGCGCACACTTCCGCTACATCGAAAATCGGGGTGTGACAATTAGTTTTATAACATGCGTGATTAGGTTCTTTTACCACATGCGTGATTTCTGATTTTGTACATGCGTTATTATGTTCATGCGTGATTATGGTTTTCAATATGCATGATTAGGGTTTTTGAGTTTTATAACATGCGTAATTTCATCTCGTACACATCGTACGTTAAAGAGTATTGTACGTTAACCAACCCCTATGTATATATACATATGTATACATATATATACATATATAAAGGGGTCGGTTCAAATGAGAACCACCATGAGTTTTGAGAACCGAGAGAACTTTTTCTTCCCGCGCGAGTTGGGGCAAAATCTTTTTGCACAAACGTAGATGAAATATTATAAAAACATTTGTAAAAAAGTAGAAACAAATTGTCGAGTCGGTAGTTTGACTGATGCAAGGTTTTTTATACGCCGGTGTAAATTTTGTATAAAGATAAATATTTTTGTACGCCTCATGTAAATGTGGGTACTCAACATTTTTTTAATTTTTTTTTGCTGAAACAAGTGATTTTTTTTGTAACTTTTGAGAAAAAGTTTTTTCGAAATAACCTTTTGAGTGATCTAGTTCTTACGGTTCTTACAACTAAAGGTGGTTCTTATTATAACTCATCCCTATGTATAAAACTATCTATAAAACTATCCTAATGATAATATCAATTTATAAAAAACGCCTTTGTGATATCAAATCAAGGTTGGTAAACTTGTAGGCTTTGTTTAGGTGACTAGTAGGGTCGTAAAAATATGCCTTGTAGATAATGTTAATTCTACTTATAGAAAATCGTATCGGTTTGTGACAATATAAATCCCATATTTCTCTATTAATTACTTTAAAAGCTTCTCTACTTCAGTTATGTTATCTTTTGTACTTTACTAACCCATGTATTAAAGCTAATCAATATAGGAAAAACTGTCCTCGTATTTTGCATTAATTAGTTTGATTACAAAATCATATGATATATATAACTTACTAATCAGTTATTACTAAAATAAACTAAGATTTGATATGGTAATTATTATTTTGTTGCCTGATTAAAAGGAAAAAGAAATGTAGGTGGCTTAGCATCTGCAACAAAGGAGAAAAGGGTGAGGTAGGAAATTGCATGATTTCTTGTTCCCTACAAACTATATTATAGATTTTATTAAGTTGTTTAAGCAGCCCGTCTCTGAGTCATCCACAGAATCAAGCAGCGGTGGATGTATTTTTTCGATGTGGGTAAATGTAATCGGGTGCTGCTGTTGAAACAAGTTGGTCCGAGGCAGCATGGTGTTGCTAGAATAGTTTAATTATTTACAACATTGGAGATTTATTTATATGTACACATTAGTTTAGTTAAATAAAAATTATACATATAGCTAAGACTAATTATTATTATTATTATGAAGTAGCACTTAGAAAATTTGGGTTGTTAACATTCATCTTGCATTATTTTTCAAATGCAGAAAATGAATTTTTCTTGTGCACTTCTGATCATCTTCATTGCTGTATGTGTGTTGCAGTCGTTGTCATTGGCAATCAAAAGCAAAAAGGTATACACGTTTTCAGTGTTAAAGAAATGCATATTACGTATTGGGGACTGAATTAACATGGTATAGGGGACAGAGTGAAGACTGATTTCGAGTTACTAAAACCACTACATAAGACTTAAGTTTTCATTTCCAAATACATTTTTTGGTCCTTTTTTTCCTTCTTTTGTTTACCTGCAAATTATTATTTTTTATGTGTGTACATTTTATGATATTTGCAGTCTTATATAGTATACTTGGGAGGACTAGATCATGAATTTGAAGCATCTCAGATTAAAGATTCTCATTTTGAGTTTCTTGGTTCAATATTAGGGAGGTAAATGATTGATCTGTAAGAAAATAGAACATAATGGCTATACTTTTGATCTTCTTTTACGCGTCCTAATCAAAGCACTGGACTAATGGTTTCCTCATTATGTTTTGAAACAGCAATGATAGGGTTGATGAGGCCATGATTTACTCGTACAATAAACAGTTTAACGGCTTTGCTGCTCTTCTCGACGAAGAAGATGCTGCTAAACTTGCAGGTTTCTTATGCTCTTATAACAATCTGTTTATTGTTAGTGCATAAGTTGACAAGTTATCTTTAGTTTGTATCTTTTTGTAATTCCTAAATTCTTTGTAGACCTATGTGTTGCATGGAAAACTTTAACTTGGAATTAATTTACATTTATATCATGTAGAGCATCCGGACGTTGTGTTGGTAATCCAGAATAAAGGCATAAAATTACACACAACCCATTCTTGGGATTTCTTACAGCTTGAAAACAATGGTGTCATTGGTTCGTTTTCTTTGTGGACAAAAGCGAAATTTGGCGAAAACATCATCATTGCCAATCTTGACACTGGTAACTTGTTTTTGTGCTTTATTCATGAATTTTGACTGTTACATTTTGATCTTCTGATTTATAGCTTATAATTATATCACTTGTCAGGTGTTTGGTCCGAATCAAAAAGCTTCAGTGACAATGGTTATGGGCCAATCCCAACTAAGTGGAAGGGTGGTTGTGACAATGAAACCTTAGTTCCTTGCAACAAGTAAGAATGTCTCTTCTTTGTTCTTTTCTGCTTAATATATAAATTTTACATTAATTATTATTGATAATGTTTGCAGTAAACTTATTGGTGCCAAGTACCTTAACAAAGGTTATGAGGCTTTGTTTGGAAAAATGGATCCTTCAATGAACAATGCGCGTGACCATAAAGGGCACGGTAGCCATACATTATCACTGCCGGCGGTAACTTTGTCCCAGGAGTGATTTCAGTGGAGTCTGGATGGGAACCGCCAAAGGCGGTTCACCACGGGCCCGAGTGGCTGCTTACAAGGTCTGCTGGCCAGTTGCTCCAACTTTTTTAGGATATGAATGCGATGCAGCAGAAATAGTCAAAGGGTTTGAAACTGCCATCTATGATGGTGTTGATGTAATATCAGCATCTCTTGGTGCACCACCTACTGATCACATGAATGATGCTCTAGCCATTGCCTCATTTCATGCTGTTAAGAAAGGAGTCACTGTTGTGTTTTCTGCTGGTAATGACGGACCAAGACCTGGAAGCATGTTCAATGTGGCTCCTTGGGTTATAACCGTGGGGCTAGCACAATTGATCGCGAGTTTCAATCTGTTGTTCACCTTGCTAGCGGACTGGAATTGAAGGTTCATATATCCATACTCTTTAGTTTACAATTTATATAGCTTGTTTCCTCTGAGCTATAACATCTTAGTTAATTTCTCTGCCTTGTATCATAATAACAGGGATTAAGCATGTCCAATTCTTTACTACGTTCTGGATTTTATCCTCTAGTTAATGCTGCAAATGCTAAAGCTGAAAATTCAACATCGATGGATGCGTACGAACTTTTATTTTCGAGTTTGTTAATTTTTTTTCAAAACTTTGTTCTTTTGAAAATGCATCATGACAAAGGTATAGTTTTTTTTTTTTGTTACACTCCAAGTCTGGTTAGTCGCTATCTAAGATAGTGACTTTAGAGTTATAGTCATAATCTATCTAAGATAACGGAAACTTTTTCATAAGTAAGTAAATTTGAAAAGTGAGATTACATGGAGGTATGATTTTGAAGCGTTTAACCATTTATTTAGTTCAGAAATGTAAATAGAAATGGGTGGGAGATGTCGCCTCTGCCAAAGGCGACAACCCTATTTGTGTTGAAGTTTCGAAACCACACCCCTATGTAACCATATATATATGTGTGTGTAGGATGTTTTGCGCTCGAGGGTCACTTGACCCGGAGAAAGTTCAAGGGAAGATTTTGGTGTGCCTGAGGGGAGGCAATATAGAGCGGGTTGACAAAGGCGGAGTAGCAGCACGTGCTGGTGCTGCCGGCATGATTCTTTGCAATGATAAAGCCTATGGTGATGATATAATAGCTGAACTTCAATTGCTGCCAGCAATACACATCACATATGCTGATGGGCTTCATCTCTATGCCTACCTCAACTCTACCAAGTAACTACTATCAACCCAACCCGGCCCGGCCCAGCCACATTTTGCCACATCTAATCATTATATTTCTCTCAATTTTTTTGACATGATATGTTATTTTGATGTAGTGAACCATTGGGCTACATAACCCATCCTGAAGCTGCTATACACATGAAACCTGCTCCAAAGGTGGCCGACTTCTCTTCTAGAGGCCCAAATGCAATCACACCTGAGATTCTTAAGGTGTTTCGATCTACCAGTTGGTTTTTCCATTCACATGTTATTAAAAAAACTAATTATCTGAAGTATATGAAAATGTGCAGCCTGATATTACAGCCCCTGGAGTGAATATCATTGCAGCATTCTCCGAAGATCCGAAACCAGTATTATCATATAACGTAGACTCAGGCACTTCAATGGCTTGCCCACATGTGGCTGGAGTTGTTGGTCTCCTCAAAAGTGTCCACCCTGACTGGAGCCCTTCTGCCATCATGACCACTGGTAAACAATAAATCAAATTAAACAATAAATCTGCCATCATTTGTCATAAGTAAATTTTTAAAACATCTCATTTAAAAAAAGTTTACCTAACAATGGTCACATGAGTTAGTTGTTATATTTTACCTGTATGTTATTTTAATAACTAATTAATATTGATTGGGGTGTATATATATGCAGCAAACATAATAGACAACAGAGGGAACCCGATGATCGATGAAACTAAACATGAGGCGAGCCCATTTAGCCGTGGAGCTGGAGTCATTGACCCAAATCGAGCAATGAATCCTGGACTGGTTTATGATCTAACTGTGAATGATTATCTTGACTTCCTACGCACTAGAGGATATAACAAAACAATAATTCAGAAGTTTTCTGATCAGCCTTATGAGTGTCTTGAAAAGTACAACATCTTAGACTTCAACTACCCTTCCATAACTGTCCCTGAACTTAATGGTACTGTCACGGTCACAAGAAGATTGACGAATGTGGGCCCACGCGGAACCTATACAGTTGGAGTTAAGAGCCCTGCTGGTATATCAGTGGATGTGAAGCCAAACATTCTTGCATTTGGGAAGAAGGGTGAAGTACAGAAGTTTGAGTTGACAATGAAAGCTGATGGCACAAGGGTAGTTAGAGATCATGTTTTTGGGGAACTAATATGGTCTAATGGCAATCATTACCATGTGAAGAGCCCCATTGTGGTTTCTGTGGCTTAAACCATTTATAAGTAGTTGTTGGAGTAGAACTGACTTGTTACTTGTTCATCAGTTTTTGATATATATTATTTTGTTGGATTCATTTTGGTTTTGTTTGTATGGAATGTGATTTAGCTTTATACTTCCAAATCTCTGATAAGGTAGAATGACATAATTATTTTTTTAAAGCTTACACCAATTTTAAATGCTACACTAATAGAAACTAGGCAATTGTGACAGAAATCACAACAGTCCAACCCAGATTTGGTAGCAGAGCAGTCGCAAAGATTTTGCCGCTATTTTAGGTTGCAAAAGTTATTTTAACAAATTAATCAAAACTAAATTAAAAAATAATGGTTGCAAATATTTGAACAATACAAAATAGAAAGCGATCAGTTGCAGAAATGCAGAAAAAAATGTTAAATTTTAAATCTACAATATCGGTCGCAAAGTTTGTGAATGTTCAGGGTGATCGCAAAACGAATAAAAATAATAATTTAAACGTTAAATTTAGATATTTGTCGCAAATTATCAATGGTCGTGAATCATGGCCAAACGTAGTAAATGTAGGTACATTAAAGGTTATTAGTGGTGAAGTGTGGTCAAAGTGGGGCGAATGCTAAGGCGCTGATGTAGCATTTGGGGAATATGGGGAAAACTATGATGACTCTTCCCCTTGTATTTATTAATAATATAAACTAAGAGTTTGTATTATCTTTATTATTGTTATTATGTAATTATGTAACATTTATGTATTCTTACCTTAAGATATCGTAGGATTAGATTAGTAAACAAAACGGTTGTTAGTGGCAATTACTGATCAACCAGCATATCCAACAGTTATGGACGGAAATGATGCCAAACAAGGGTCTTGCTAAATGCACTCCCATTTCTTTGATGTGTCAATTATTGGTACAACAGGGTGTCGTTTTACAAATTTTGATGGATGCTATACAAGAAAACAAACACTTTCCTTATGGTTGGACCAACCACCAGAACGGTTTCGTCACCACTCGACGCCAGCTAGATCTGCGCAGCTTTCGGGGAAGCGACGGAAGCCAGATCTACATGGTTAACTGAAGCCAGATCTACTTTTTTTTTAATCTTTAGCCTATCAGAAGATTAAAGGGATTTTGTTATTATAAAAAAATATTGAATATTGCATACTTGATATTGAAGATTGAAGGTTGCCTTCACGCTTTCGCACTTTGTATCCATCATCTTTTTGTACGTTTATTGGGATCTTTCTTGTGTGGATTAATTGTTTCATTTTTTAAAATATTTTAGATATTTTAGTAAAATTAGTAACGTACCCTCATGTGCCTTGCACATGTCATACTTAAACTTAAAATTTTAACCTCTTAGTGCTAAAGCACGAAAGGTGTAATAAGTTTTCCAAATTAAAGACTGTGGTGGTAATTATTGAAGTTAAAGATCATCCACCAGTACAAACATAAAGAACGAAAGTGTAATTTACCCTAAATAATATGTTATAACAGTTGTAAAATATTATTTATAAACAAAGTTCAATTAAGCTAGATCACAATCCAAATAAATAAAAACCATGATAAATCCAAAAACAAAATAATAGCAACAATATTCACCACATAAAACCTAATATCCACTAAATAGTTGTAGACAAAATTCAAAACTAAAACACTAATGAAAGTAACAAGCCATTACTTACTAATCAACAACTATAGATTGTTTAGGCGACAGAAACCACACTGGGGCTCTTCACATGATAATGCTTACCATTAGACCATATTAGTTCCCCAAAAACATAATCACTAATCACCCTTGTCCCATCTGCTTTCATTGTGAACTCAAACTTCTGTACTTCACCCTTCTTCCCAAATGCAAGAATGTTTGGCTTCACATCCACTGATATCCCAGCAGGGCTCTTGACTCCAACTGTATAGGTTCCAGGTGGGCCCACATTCGTCAATCTTCTTGTGCTGGTGACAGTGCCATTAAGTTTATGGACAGTTATGGAAGGGTAGTTGAAGTCTAAGATGCTGTTGTTTTCAGGACATTGGTAAGGCTGATCAGAAAACTTCTGAATTATGGTGGTGTTATATCCTCTAGTGCATAGGAAATCAAGAAAATCATTTACAGTTGAATCGTAAACCAGTACAGGGTTCATCGCACAGATTGGATCAATATCTCCAGCTCCACGGCTAAATGGGTTCGCTTCATTTTTATTTTCATCCAGCATTGGCACCCCATTGTTGTCTTTTATATTTGCTGTGCAAATACACCCGAAGGAATTAATCCGTTGTTCGACTAACATATTAGATACATTTAATAGATATTGTAATTTGGATTAGACATATTGGTTTAAGCCCATTAGGGTTATAGATTAGGGATTGGATGGGCCTACCATAATTACAATATTTATTAATCAGTGTTAAGTTTACCAGTGGTCATGATGGCAGATTTGATGGCAGCAGGGCTCCAGTCAGGGTGGATACTTTTGAGGAGACCGACAACTCCAGAAACATGAGGACAGGACATTGAAGTGCCTGATAGTATGTTGTATGGTAACACAGGTTCTTCATCTTCGGAGTATGCTGCAATGATATTCACTCCGGGCGCGGTAATATCGGCTGCAGATTTTCAAAAAATTAAGATTATTATTTTTCAGCAGGAAAAGTAAACTATTAGTTAATAGAAGTGTAGATCAAGAACCTTAAGAATCTCCGGTGTGATTGTGTTCGGCCCCTAGAGGAGAACCCTGCCATAAACGGGGCAGGCTTTATGTTTAAGGCTGTTTCAGGTTGGGTTATGTAGCCCAATGGTTCACTACATCAACATAGCATATCATATCAGACTTAGAAAGAAATATAATGCTTAGACGTGGAAAAATGGACCAGGTCGGGCCGGCCCATTTTGGAATAATGGTGGTTACTTGGTAGAGTTGAGGTAGGCGTAGAGACGAAGCCCGTCAGCATATGTGATGTGTGTCGCTGGCAGCACATGAGGATCAGCTATTAGTTCTTCACCATCGGCTTCAGCATTGCAAAGAATCATGCCAGCAGCACCAGCACTTGCAGCTACTGCACCCTTCTCAACCCGACCGATATTGCCTCCCCTTAGGCACACCAAATCTTCCCTTCAACCTTCTTTGGGTCAAGCGCACCTTCAGCGCAAAGCGTTCTAAACACATATATATAAACATACACAATCATCAATGTTAATATTAAAAAAAAAAAGAAAAAACTTACGCGTTGATCATCGATGCGTTTTCAGCTTTAGCATTTGCAGCATTAATTAGAGGATAAAATCCAGAATGTGGCAAAGGTTTGGACATGCTTAATCCCTGTTATTATATGACACAACAAAGAAATTAATTACAACTAGATGTTTATAGCTCAAAAGGGAGTACGTATTTGGACATGCTAACTGGGAAACTAATAGAGTACGTATGTAAATGTTTGAACCTTTAAGTTAAGCTCATTAGCAAGATCTACAAAAGATCGAAACTCGCGGTCAGTCGTGCTAGCCCCAACAGTTATAGCCCAAGGAGCCAGATTGCTGACTGATCCAGGTGTGGGCCCATTATTCCCTGCAGAAAACACAACAGTGATACCTTTCTTGACAGCATGAAATGAGGCAATGGCTAGCCCATCATTCATGTATTCCGCAGGGGGTCCACCAAGAGATATTGAAATCACATCAACACCATCATGGATGGCGGATTCGAACGCTTTGACTATATCTGCATCATCACATTGACACCCTAACAAGGTTGGTGGCCAGCAGACCTTGTAAGCTGCCACTCGGGCTCGTGGTGAACCACCTTTAGCAGTTCCAGTTCCGAGTCCATTAATACTTACTCCTGGAACAAAGTTACCGCCTGCAGTATATAATGTGTGGCTACCATGCCCTTCATGGTCATGAGCAGTGTTCATTGAAGAATTCAATTTTCCAAACATGGCTTGAAAACCTTTGTTATAGTACTTGGCACCAATAAGTTTACTGCAAACATCATCAATATATTAATGTGTAATATATATTTAGGCAAACCAAAATTTATGTCGGAAGGTCAGGTTTTCTTCTCTATCGTTGCGCCCAAATCATGTTTTTCTTAGAAGAAATAACAAATTTTAATGGTAGGAGGGTCAACGGATCCTTTTGACCTGCTTGTTCCAGAGAATTTTTTATATGTTTTAAAAAGAAACAACAAAGAAGTAATATGCTTACTTGTTGCAAGGAACTAAGGTTTCATTATCACATCCACCCTTCCACTTAGATGGAATGGGCCCATAACCTTGGTCATTGAAGCTTTTCGATTCGTGCCAAACACCTTACAAGTGATAAAATTATAAAACTTAAAAAAAAGAAAATTAAATTGTAACACTCTAAATTGATTAGTAGAGCACAAAGCATGTAACTACCACTGTCTAGATTGGCAATGATGATGTTTTCACCAAATTTTGCTTTCGTCCACAACGAAGAAGAACCAATGACACCATTCTTTTCAAGCTTTAAGAAATCCCAAGAATGAGTTGTATGTAATTTCCGTCCTTTATTCTGGATCACAGTCACCACGTCCGGACGCTCTACATGATATAAATATAAATTAACTCCACATGAAAAAATTACATGCAACAAACAAGCACATTGTTATAAGAACATAAATAAACCTGCAAGTTTAGCAGCATCTTCATCGTCTATAATCGCAGCAAACCCATTAAACTGTTTATTGTACGAGTAAATCAAGGCCTCATCAACCCTCTCTTTGCTGTTTCAAAATATAATGTAAAAAAATAAGTCTAGTATGGTAAAGATACATAAAAGTTGTTTGAAAAAATAACCCTATTATGTTTAGTTTTTAATTATTTAATTACCTCCCTAATATTGAACCAAGAACATCAAAGTGGGAATCTTTAATCTCAGATGCTTCAAGTTCTTGATTTATTCCTCCCAAATAGACTATATAAAGACCGCAAAAATGGGAAAATTACCCAAAAAAATATTAATTTGCAGACAAAGAAAAGAAAAAGAGAGATGAAAACCATGCATGCATGAATGTTACTTCCACCGTTTTGCTTTTGACTGCCAAAGATGATGACTGAGACACACATGCAGTGATGAAGACTGCAAGAAGAACTCTAAAAAAATTCATGTTCTGAATTGGAGTTTCGGTTGAAGCTTCATGATGAGATAAATGCATATATTTATAACCCTCATATGACCGTAGGATCTCCGTTCAAGAGCTTATTTAGTTAGTTAAGATAAAGACTAATTATCTGTATTTGTTTAAGTAATCATTACATTAATTGGCTTGAATGCTTACTATTAGCAAATATGCAATCAAATATTCAGTTTTGATATTTGATATATCTATGAATTTGCCATCTTACTCGGGATAATAAGGTTATATATAATAATAAGTTATAAAAAATAAATAGAAGACCTAAATTAATACTTATAACTTATGGAATATAAAGTGTAAATTCTAAGTTATAAACTATAAGTTATATAAATTATAAATTATGAAAAGGAGTATGACATATTGACATGATTATTATTCGAAAAAGCTGAGAATTGAGGAGGCACGAATTAGGTTAATACCTATCATATTAAAGTAGAAATTCAAATTTGTTTGATATTGTTGTTAACTGTTGAATTTGTTTCACTAAACATCTCTATTTTGTTACATGACAACTAAAAACGATTTTGTTTCAATGTATAGAATTTATCATCAGTTCAAAATTATTTGTTACAAAATAAATTATCTGCACACCGTCGCAAATGATTTTGAATGGGATTTGAGATGGAATTTTGGGTATGTGTTGTGTTACTCACATGATGTTTCACTGTTTTAATTCATTGTCATCCAGATTAGCCTATTATAGGCGTTGGGGCCTTTTCATCATCAAAAAAGTATAATTACATTGATATTTATTCAAATCCAATTTTTTTTTGTCTTTGGGTTTAATATATTTTTGAAATGGTGGAAGAACACAATACAAGAAATAAGGCTTTTCGCGACGAAAAAAAAAAGAAAGCTTTTTTTATTAGGTCTATATATAGTTTCGCTGCAACAGGGTCGTCCCTACTACTCTGTCGTACTAGGTCTATATTTTCATCGCGTCGCTATAGTAACTTATAGCAACGATATTTAGTCTCTAAAGGGTTTTGCTAAAAAATCTTCACATATTATGAAAATCTTTCATTCTAGAAAATAAAACTGTTAGGGACTACATTTAGTTGCTATAGGTTCTTAACAAAATTTAGAAGTTTCACACGAAGAGAGTAAATTACTAAATTTAGTCGTTACAGGTTTTTAACATAATTTAACCTGTCACCTATGGTGACTAAATTTCGTCGCTATAGATTATAAAGTAAACCAAGTTCTCGATTTTCTAAATATAATTTAACATATTTTTAATGTTTTAAAATTTTCAGATTTTCTAAATAATAAAACTGTAAAATTCAAAATATTCAAATTCAAACTATAGATTATAAAGCAAACCAAGTTCTCGATTTTCTAATATAAATAATAGTAACAAGTCAACATTTAGAATTTGAATTATAGCATTCGAATACATTCATCCAAATAATACAAAAGATATTCAAGATGAATACATATATTTAAGTAGAACAAGTAAGATGAAGTGTGCATTGCAGCCCCATCACAGTTGAGCATATAGTTGCATCAGTAGCAGAGTGGTTATTGGAGCTGCGAAATGGCGGCCATTGGTGTGCTATCAACGGTCTCTTTGCCAGACATGTTTGTGTATCCTGTTGGATCTTTACGTATAAAAGAGTAAATTACTTTTTGAGTTCTTGTATTTTAGTGATTTTAATCATTTGAGTCCAAAATCAAAATGTTTAATGCTCTAAGTCCCTAAACGCTTTTTTTATAACATTTTGAGTCCTTTTGAGGTCAATTTTTTACCTTTTGAATCCAATTTTTTTTAACAAAATTGGACTCAAAACGTTATAAAATAACAAAATTGGACTTAAAACATTATAAAATGAGCGGTAAAGGACTCAAGGGTGTTCATTTTTTTGATTTTGGACTCAAGTGGTTAAAACTACTAAAACACAGGGACTCAAAAAATAATTTACTCTACATAAAATCTAAACTTTTTTTATATTAAAACATGAGTTGGACCTCTAGTTGTAGCCCGTAAAAAATGATAATCCCCGACTATAAAGTTTGATTCCGCTAGTGAAATCAATCATGACATGCACATACAAACATACCTCATCATGAACTTTTTGCTTCTCTCTAGATACAACTTTAAACTCTAGTTTAAGTGTATCATACAGGTGCTTGAGCTGCTTAGCCTTCCAACAAGCACGTCAGTTCTAGAACCAAACCACAACTTGTGTGGACTGCAGTCCAAGTTCATGTGCAAGCTTCATCTTGCTAAAGAGTAAAGAAGCATTTGCTTTAAAAGAGAATGTAACCCGTTAAACAACATAGAAACCACGAATGGCAAAATCTATAAGGAGTGGATCACCACCTCAACCACATCTTATATATTTTTCAAAAATTGCACCAAAAGATGTGGTTATCCCATAACCACATTTCATACATTGTGTTTCTTTAAATTGCACTAAGATGCAATTCTCTCATAACCGCATTGTTGGATCTAAGAGAGTGTAATGTGTGTGTGTTTTACTAAACATTTTGAACAAATATAATTTTCAAGCTGAATAGTTAATACAAACATAACATCATCAACACAATTGGATTGGGGAATGATTGAATAGTGATATCGTTCAATCAAATGTTTACAACACAATCAAACGTATAGAACGTACTCCCCCTCAAAAGGGTATCTCTCTCACTAAGTTCGTATGCCTTTTGGCTCTTAGTGTTACCTTTACAAGTTACACACCGAACTATTTATAGAGGAGAGAACTGCTGGTGACATCATCTTGAAAGCGACCCTAAACAACCTATTAAATGATGTATCTGCCAGCAATTGTGCAAAACTACTGGACAGTTAATGTTTAAACACTAAAACATCAAACAACTGTAATTACAAGGAAAACAACTGGGATTCTAAAACTGTTGGAAAGATTCTAGCACTTTTGGATTCCTGTACAACTGGTGTGACTTCAGTTGACCCAGCACTTTCCATTCTAACACTTTGTACTTTGTCTTCTTATTTCTTCTAAGCAGCAATTCTTGTTTAGTAGTTTAGGTGATTATGTGTGAAGCTTTCAAGGGGGAAACTTCTAGCCATTAGATTGTACTTCAACTTATTCCATCATGCAGGGAAGATGGTTTCCCTTGGGTTTTGGCTTTCATCATCAGTAGATCTTACATAACCCAACAATCTCCCCCTAAGTCTGCCAATGCCAAAATCACTCTTATTAATTCATGTCTTTTATTCTTTTATATAACGATGAAGAGTCCTAAAAATATTTTTGTTGCACTTGCTTCTCTTGGACAAATCTTTATCTTCATCAAGATCATCCATCCTGACCTCAGAGAAAGGTTCTTTGATCATCACATCTTTTAATCCGTAAGTAGCTTGGAATATCTAGGTCTTTAGGTTAGAGAAGACTTGAGGCTACCTTTTAGACCTCAGTAGAGAATAGAGAGACATGTCTTCTACCATAATCAACTAAGAAATGTGGAATAAATATTCAAGACCTTCAATGAAGGATTTTTCTTTGACCAACTTCTATCTTGTGAAGTGCTAAAACTGTTGATTTTCCTATGTAAATGAGCTTCCATTTGTTTTTCAATTAATCAATGGTTTTGGGTTTGATAATCAGTTCCTAACTCCTTGATTAGTGATGATACAAAGTCTTTATGGAATAATTACCATTTTGACCCTTATTTATCTACCATCTTAACACTCCTTTGCTAACCCGATGATTGGTGAAAAGCTTTTAAAAGATACAAGTTTTTTTAATTTATGGAGTAGGAAGAAATTGGCTTTTGTTTGAAAGTATTCCAAATTCTTTTCTAGAATTTCTCATTCAGTATGGGTTTGAAAGATTGTGTATGTAACAATATAGGTATAATCTCCCTTTTTTTGGTATCAACAGATTGTGAGAAAGGTATCATAGTCATCTCACTCGTAAATGAAGAGGTGGTATAAGTTTTACGAGCTATATTGACCGAATTCGTTAGAAGCTATTTCGAGTTCTAGTGTTCATCAATGGAGGTTAAATGACATTTAATTTAGTCTTTAATATTATGATAATTACGAAACGACTAAAGGCATATAATCAGTTTCTCCACTCAACCGAATCGAATGGGACTTGAATGTAGGTTAAACGTCGCGAATCGGAGTTAAGCGAGTCGGGTCCGACTGTCGGATTCATTTGGGCCGGGCTGCGCAGGTGTGGGGATAAAGATAGAGCTGGATTTTGGGTTCAAGTTGCGTTTATAATCTAAACATGTTGGATTCTACCACCCAAAGTGTAGTAACTCAGTTGGTTCATGCGTCATTCCTTATACCAAGGGGGTAGTTTGAGTCCCGTCCCCTGCATTTTATTTCCTTTCCTTTTAAACAACTTTCCAATACCTGACAATTCAGCCCTTAAGTTACTTAACTAAACTAACTTAGTATCTAACTTAGTATCTAACTTTGTTTCATTGTTTCTTTTATATATTACAACCGAACTAATGAAACTAACCATTGATTGCTTATATAATTAATGTTTTTAATCAAACGCATAACGTGACGATAATAAATTAATAAGATAATAAAAATATTATAAAGGATTCAAGTTTTTCTAGTTAGATGTGAAAAATGCTTTCCTTTATGGAAAAAATCGCGAGTACTTTTGTCTCCTAACCACAAGAGTTTACTGATCTGGAGTATCCACACCATGTGTTTACATCAAGCTCCCATGACATGGTATGAGACGCTATAGGAGTATCTTTTGGACAATGGCTTTGAAAGAGGGCCGATCAATAGTACACTATTCATTTTAAAAAGGGGGAGATTTCTTGTTAGTACACGTATGGATTTGGTTGATTTACCAAAGCATGAACGTGCATCGGAACCAAGTGGGTATTCAAGTATAAAAAAGATGATAGAGGGGTAATTTTCAGAAACAAAGCCATATTGGTTATTCAAGGGTTTAGTCAACAAGAAGGCATTGACTTCAATGAGGTGTATACACTGGTCACAAGACATAAAGCGTTTTGCTTGTTTTAAGCTTTCGCATCATATAAAGGATTCAAGGTTTTTCAGCTAGATGTGAAAAGTACTTTCCTTTATGGAAAAGTTCACAAGGAGGTGTATGTCTCTCAACCACTACAGCTTATTGATCCGGATTATCCATACTATATGTTTAAGCTAGATAAAGCTCTTTATTGTTTACATCTTTGCTTCAAAATCTTTGAAAAAGGGGCGTCCGATTCGACACTGTTCATATTGAAGAAAGGGGGAGATTTATTGTTAGTACAAATATATGTTGATATAATATTTGGTTCTTCAAATTAAGCTTTATGCAAACATTTTGAAGCAATAATGAAGCTAATGTTTGAAATGACTGCTATAGGAGAACTATCTTTCTTTCTTGGATTACAAGTGAATCAATGAGAATCTGGTTTCTTTATTCATCAAACAAAATATATGCGTGACATTTTGACTCGATTCAATATGAATGATTGCTCAATGTTTGATACTACCATATGTATTAACCACTCATTTCAATATTCAAGCTTTCAATTTATAAAAACACAATATGCAACTATCACTCTCTACAACATGCTAGGGCAAGTGCACCCATCGTTGGCGTAGTATAGTGATGGTAAGATACCGAGGTCGTCCAAATAGCGGAATATAGTCGACGTCTAATCTGATCAATGTTTAGGAAAGGTTTTTAATAAGTAAAACTAAAGAAATAACTAAAATAATAAAAGAAACAAATAGACAAGATAGAATTACTTGGTTCCGACTCATTATTTACGTATCCTTTGATGATTTCCACGCTTTGGGTTTTTTAAGAGATTATCTTAGTTAAAGTGGCGTGTCCCTCTTTTGGAGGCAACGTTACGTTCAACCATATTGGTCTGAGTCAGCAGGGATACAGTCCCGCAAGGCCGGAATATTGAAAGATAATTAAGTTATTAATACAAAAGGTGGCATCTCCTTCTTTTGGAGGCAACACTACCCTCAGCCATATTGGTTTGAGTCAGTAGGGATACATTCCTGCAAGGCCAGTTTAAAGTTTTAATAGTAGTTTATTTATAAGGGATTCAAGCCGTTATTACTTTCCCCGATTTGATGCTATTTTCCTCAAGGGAAGTCGTAATAAGCTTGAACCAAGTCCTCGCAGGATCTATACACTGAACAAGGCAAGAACTTTACCCATACCACCCTTCTAACCCCCTTCTAGGTAGTTAACGCGCTTTATATAGACTGTAAAGACACGAATCAATGAATCAATGAAACATGAAAGATAATAGAATAAAGTTCACTTTCAGTATAAAAAACTAGTTATTAAAGTCATTAATACATACCCAATTAAAAAGTTAACCAAAGCTAGGAAATCAAAAGTAATACATAAATAACTTTGTCTTCACCAGGTGGTGTAAGAGGTTAGCCAAGCATGGCCTTGTTTGATAAAAACTCTTACGAGCAATCTTGGATCCGAGACTACTACACACTCTAGGATGGATGATGAATGAATGTGATGGATGATGGTGGTATTGTGGCGGTGGGGTGGTGGCATGTGTGAGAAAAGTGGTTTGCCAAGGGATGAGTTGAAATGAAACCAAGAACCCTTATTTATAGCTGGGAACAGACCCTTCACACGGCCCGTGCCCACCGGGCACGGCCCCGTGTCTTCCTTCTTCTCTGTCTTCATTTAATACGTATGTTAGATCAGTCTGCTACACGTCCCCGTGGCCGTTGTACTTGTTGTACTATCCCAGATATGCAAATCTGGAAGTTGACCACGGCCCGTGTCCTAAGGGACACGGCCCCGTATCTCTTATCTGCATCTGTTTGTCTTCTTCTGATCTGGAATCTTGAAGGGGCACAGCCTCATACTGGCAAGGCATGGTCCCATGCTAATATTCTGATTCGTTGTTTTAGAATTGGGGTGAAGCTTGAAGGGCTGGTATAGTGTGTTGTCTTCCCGTCTTCTATACTTATGCTGGATTTTTTCGTTAATTTGTTCATTTTGTACATTTAAGCTTTTTAATCCTGAAAATCAAAAGTATACAAAGAAACACACTTTTTCCAACATTAGTACCAAAAGGGGTTGATTTTATACCGTATTTGATATAATTTATATGTTGCATTCGACACACATCATAACTTACGCAAATTTAGATTTCGAAGGCTGTAATCAGAACGAGAAGTCAACTTCAGATGGTTGTTAACTATTAAGAGGAAAACCAGTCTCTTGGCAATGCAAGAAGCAAACTTCTATAGCAATCTCACTTGCGAAGTAGAATACGTTGCTGTTTCAAGTTGTTGCTCACATGTTTTGTGGATACATCAACAAATAGGGACTAAGGTTTGACTTTTACGCAAACTCCTACCTATGTTGATATGTCACTATCTCAATCACAAACAATCCCCAAAACGAAGCATATTGACGTACGTCATCACTCCATATGGGATTGTGACGAAAAATTGCTGATTGAGTTAGTAAAAGTTGATACTTTGGACAACCTGGCCGATCTTTTTACAAAAGTATTTGATCGCACAAGATTGTGCAATTGGATAGGAGACGAAATCCTAAGCGAAAAAAACATTTTTAAAATAATTTTACGTGGAAGGTTTTCTGTTATACTTTTCTATTTGTTTTGTTGTGTTTTGATATATCCAAAAAGTCCAAAAAATTTCATTTTGTAAATTTTGAAAACTACAAAAGATTTTACTTTGTTGTCATGTTTTTTTTAAATTGAAAAGGAAGGACATTACATTAGTAGTCAGGTTGTCACATCGTATTATAAAAGTGAAAAATGGTGATTGTGTTACTATACGATGTACTTGTAGGCTCTGCATCTAAATAGAAAGCTTGATTAGTGATATAAAGATAGCGAACTACGTACCACGTTGATTAATACAAAAGCCTAGCAAACTTCTTTTTCTGTTATGCGTCGGTATAGACTTAGAAAATTTGATATCCTATTGCTTAATACAAAAACCTAGCTGATTTCTTTTCTACTGAACTTCTATTTGATCAAAGCATGCTAAATCAGATGCCTATGTGGTACAATTTTATGCATTAAATAACTAAGTGGTATTTCTCCAAAATGTAACACTCTAAACGCGTTTTGACCCAAAACAACGCAGCGGAAATATGAACCATAAAGTTTCTTCCTTATAATTATTCTAACGTACTTTAAACCATTTAAATCAACTTTCTTTAATTTAAGTACATCATTCATTCAAGATTAAGGTAACTATGTTAACATATGATTATAACTACGTTACCACTTCTCCATACAATCCATGATCTTCAACTCAATCTTCATCCACTCATCTCCCATGATGACAATGATGATATGACTAACCTGTGGTCACCATATACACAACCAACACGTAAGTAAAGAGTGACATCATACATATTAAATGATTATATATATACTCATTAACTACATAGCGATTTAACTATGTTTACAACTCCATAATTATATCCTTCTAAATTTGTTCTTTACACCAGACTTCGCACCTTCGAAAGCCCAATACTTACATACCTGCATTCCTGTTTCATTCCCATTAGCAATACGGTTAGTAAGACATAATCTCAACGTATTGCAGACTTCCAACTTCGCATAAGCACATACCACTGATCTACATTCAATAAGTTACAACCCTTATTTAAACTCACACGCGTCCATATACATACATACTTATCGCATACAAACGTCTCACATATAGATACGCATGACATGTACCCACTACGACTCTATACCTAAATACATATATGCAAGTCACGTTCGCCTATTCACATTCAATTACCATACTAAAATCATATACTCACTATTCATCAATAATCGCACATGTAAATAAGTTGATTCTTTCATGCCTATAACACATCTGCTCAATCCGAGTTTTAATCATACAATTACATAATTAGGTATATGGCACCCACATATGAAACCACGATCATTATGCATATATCAAGACCCGTACTTTCACATGTACTTTAGTTTTACAAGTCTAACATCACTTAATAGGCTTAAAAACATCTTACGTGGTACCGGGACGGAACCAGAATCAGTCAAATGCAAGAAACAAAAATGATTAGGAAGTTGGCTAAACCCGCCGTAAGCTACGCCTGCCTGCCGTAGCTTACGGCTGCCACCTTTGGCCAAACATAAATCATATGCCGTAAGCTACGGCCAGCTGCCGTAGCTTACGGTCAGCTGCTGCTATTTTTGTGTTTAGATCTTATTCGACCCATTTCGAGTCCCGCTCGATCATGCCTACTCCGATTCGTTTCCAATTAAACATGTAACATCTAAAAGAGGTCTTGTTTCTCCTTACACTTCCATAATCCCATTTTGCAATAAATTCAACATCTACATAAGCCCAAAACATGATTTAAATCTGTCGTTTAAGCGATTAATCTTACTTTTTAGATTTGACCCGTTTGGTTTTTATCATACAACTTTCGGGTTAGTTGATCACTATCAACCCAATACCATTAAACTTATCTTAGTACTTCTATTTTTCTTACATTCCTACATGCCTCTCAGCAATTAACATATAACAATTCCCTTTAAATATTAAAGAGTGATTCCGGAAATCACTTACCTTAGTATCCGTATTTGTATTCGTTACCTTGCCTTCTTTTAACTCGTTAGCCCTCCATGCTTCCATCCATCTTGACATGATCCCTATACTCTCATGTCATCGCAATCACATTCTGTTAGCATACTGATTGTGCACATTAACGATCATATCAAATGCATAACTCATATTTGAGTTTTATTAGTCATTTCTAACAAGCACAAAGCATGTACCCAAAATCACATTCAAACTTATATAATTCATCATTCATAATACATATTGATATAACACGCACCATATGACTTTCTAAAATCTTACAACTGTCACAACAAGTCTTAACTATGCTTCTTATGCGTAGTTGACTTTCAGAAAGTTAACAGTCCTACTTACCCACTCTCAACATATGAACATGTACCCATCTTAACATAGTCGACCATACTATTGGTACCATTTTCATTTCATAAACATGGTGTAGGATGCACATACTAACACATGACCAACTAATTACACACATATGCATGTATAGTCCATTCAACACGTACTAACATCTTTGTGATCCTTCGATTGACAACCACATTCAAGGTTGGCAATTTATATAATTTCAACATCATCATTTACTAGTAAGTTGGCAAGCTATACATTTATCACACATCCATTTCTAAATTACCATTAAGCAATTGGTCCGACGCATGGTGTGCTCCACCATTCAAGCATGTAATGCAAGCCACTAATGCATACTTCTATAAATCTTGAACTTCAAACAAAAACCTTAACATGGATTAATTCAAACACACCTTCCTCATGTAAATTTTACTAACTAATACATCATAATTACAAAAATATATTATATATATATATATATATATTATAACTACCTATTAGTTGTATGCAATTTCACATATCATTGTCATTTAGACATTTTATCAAACACCTTGTGTGCGTACTACTATCTAAGCATGATGTACAACCCATTCATGCGTGATTACCTATTTCTTGCTTTCATTCATCAAATACAACTAAACATCATATAAATTTCATAATATTCTTCAATATAACTAACAATTATTCATTACACACTAGCTAATTCATTAACTTTGTACAAGGATTTGGACATGGGTGAAACACCCATGTCGCCATCTTCATCATCCCAAAAAGGGATTCACTTACAAACATCAATCTACTCAAAATCGTTCATAATTCAAGACCTGTATAGTAATATTAACACTTTCTCATACTTAATTTCATTCTACTTCATGGTTTAATCATAATTCACTTCTTGAAAAATCACCAAATCAAAATTTATAATTTACCACATGTTCAGTAGGATGAGATGGTAAGGATTCTTCATTCATGCATTGATTTAGCTTCAAATCCTTCTTCAATTGCCTTGATTTAGAGGGTTGTGGGAAAACCCCCTTTTTCTTCTTCCTGTGCACATGTATATGTCGACATATACATATCCCCCACATAAAAAGCTGAATTTTTATAAAGTTTGACCCACATGCCACTTTTAGTCCCTCTTATTGGGTTTTTGGTTATTTGAACCCAATACTCCTATTTCAAACCATCCAACCTTTATGTTAATAACTAAGTTACATAACTTAGTTATTTCATCTCGTAACGTAAAGCAAGAAAAACATTTTATAAATTTCAAATTCAGTTTTTGGGACGTTACACCAAAGTCAAGCTTTGTCATCTTTGATTATACGATGGTATACACCTGACGTATTAATGTCAATGTCTTGTAATTTCCTAGAAATTATAGAGGCAAGCAATATATTCACCTGTATAAGGAAAGCTTGTGCATACTTTGATACAGGAATATGTCAATGTGATAAGAAACACGGGTGGGTTAGTTATTAATATAAACTTAAAAGCATATCACGAAATAAGGTCTGAAAAATGATGTGTGGAGGTTTAAGCAAATAAACAATACTCGTAATCGTCTTGACCTATCAAACCATACATAGTTAAAACTTTAAATAACATGTGTGGTTGAGTCCGGTAAAAATACTGATATGATCTTCTTAGGCATGAATCTAGCTAGCAAAATATTTTATGTACTTTTACAAGTTATTTTTTATTAATTCTCATATTTTCTTTTTATTTTGAGAAAAAAGATCAAAAAGATTTCTGATATGTTTTGATATACAGTTTGTAGAATCCAAAAAGATTAATAGCGTGTTTTAATATAAACTTTTCGACAAATTGAAAAAGATTTTATTGACAAAACTTCCATGTTTGACTTAATAAGTTCTAGACTCGGTAAATTCTTTGAGAAAAAGTTGGAAAAAGACAAGTTTGACTATGTTGACCACAATATTTCATATCTTAATTAAGCATGCCTGTCTTAGGCGTACTTATCGTCTTGAATTGTCAAGTGTTTCATCAATGTTTAACCACGGTTAATTTGTAATCATCAACATCTAGGTAGGTAGGTATATATCACAACCCGAATCGGTAACAAATTGATATATAATCAGCACGAGCACATTCAAGAACGGAAGCAATTTACTAATTAAATTAAACAAATAAAACAATATTTATGCACTTCAATTTAATACCAAAAATTCTAATCACGAAATATCAATAACAAGCTAATTACTTGTGGGGTTTCATATATGGTTTGTGTACGTCTTCAATAATCGTCCTTGGTTCTGAATTGTGACCATTAATCCGATATAGCCCAGACCAGGGTACCTAAACCGTTATCTTTATCTTTTGTTGTAACCTGCTAAATACTCTATGGTCAGAATGAAACCCTATTGAAACTTCATCTTCCTCTTATCATACAAGGCTGTTTTCCCTCTTGATCGACAACAAAACCAGTCGGCCTTCAGATTTCAAAGCAGTCACCCTCGTTCTTTCTCGCGTTCACGTCCGCTACCGCGAGCTCCCTTATATTGTTGCTGACTCGTCTTGCTTGCCGAGTAAGGTAATTAAAATTCCTATTTTACGTTAGTTGTATCTGTTTTGTACCCTTCTACATGCATCGAATACAATTTCCGTGATGGTTGATTCGTTCTGGCGACTTGGGAATCGATTAAACAAATATATATGCCACATATAAACATCTGTATACCCTTGTTCAATGGTTGAACTTCATCGTTTAAATATCCGGGAACTTCTATTCTAATGAAGACAAATATAATTTTCTGTTTGGCTTGGCTTCACCAACCCACACTAATTTATTGAGTTCTTTAGACTTTGAATTCGATGACATGCTCTAAGCCCTACTGAACTTGAATTTAGAAAGGTTAAAGAAGATGAAATATATGATAATACTTGGTTCGTAAATGTGAGTCAATAATGAACTTACTGTAATACACATAAACTAGCTAATCCAATTTATGAAATAGACCCTTATTTACTCTGTTAGTTATACAATAAGCAAAGTTCTAATATGTATTAATTAAATAAATACTTTTATACATAACAGATGCAACCTAATCTTAATTAATTAATTCATGTTATAGTTGTTGGGGTAAATGCCTGAAATTGGGTATGATAAAAGTATTATTATTATTATTATTATTATTATTATTATTATTATTATTATTATTTGTAGTATTTGTTGGCTTTATAGGTCGTACTTTATGTTTTATTGGTGTGTTGTGCAAGGTATCGTATGCTAATGGTACAAGTCCTACAATAACTCATAGTTATGTATTTTATAACATGATACATCCCCTTGATGCAGCTTTTCTTGATTGATTGATATTTCCATAGTATAAATTAACAACATTTATGTGCTTTTGTTGTCGTACCCTATGTTTAGGGGATATTTAAAAAAAGTTTTTAATACTTTTTATTTCTAAACCAAAACATGTTATCTTTGTAATTTAACCTCTTTGCTTTTTTCTTACTCTAACACAAAGATTTTTATCTTTTCCAATTTAACCCCAATACTTTTTAACTTTCAACTTTGGCCCCCATAGTTTTCATATTTCGCAAGTTTTTTGTTTTACGTTTCGTTCAAAATTTTGCAAATTAACAAGCCGCAACGTGCGTGTGGGGTTCAAAGTTTTTTCGTCTATTTTTTCCCGTTTGAGAAGTTCGTCGCAACGTGCGGGTCCTAGATCGCCTTAGGTATTTTTCTATGTTTTACGTTTCAGCCTAAATTTTTCGCATTAACACGCCGCAATGGGTGTGCGTAGTTCAACGATTTTACATATGTTTTTCATTCGGTTTTATTATCTCCTTTTCTATTTATTTTGTTTTTACGAGTTATTCGGAGTTGATCACTTGTAGTGGTGTGGCGTTAGTGATATTTTGCATGCTTTTATGCCTCCCGCCGTAACACGGGGGCCTTACTACTAGTTAAATCTAATTTCTAACAAAGAATTTCAATAAAGAATTTCAACTAATGTCATATGAAACTCTCTTTTATAATTTTTTAATAATAGTATTAAATTAAATAATGATATTAAAATATGTCTAATTCTTAAACTAATAAATAAAAATCTTTTTTGGACATGTGTCACTTACTGATGCTTTCTCATTTTATTTTCCTATTTATCTCTCATATTAAATAATAATAATAATAATAATAATAATAATAATAATAATAATAATAATAATAATTTTAAACAAAAATATTAGATAACTATAAATATTTAGATAGGATAAACGTTAACAACAACAATAATAATCTTAAACTAAAACTTAGATAAGAATATAAACGTTTATTTTTATTATGATCATACTAAATAATATTAATACTTTTAAACAAAAAATTAGTTGAGAATACATATTTAACAAAGTAAAACGTTACCATAAGTAAATATTATATTAAAGTTCATCTTTAAAAGATAAATCGATAATAAGTAAATAGTATATCAATGTTTATTTTTAAGAGATAAATCTTGATGACTCTTTGTATTAATATATGACATTATATTTTATTCAACACGTGCAATATATGAGTTTATTTAAAAATATATAATTTCATTATTTATTATATAAAATTATATTTATACAACACGTGTAATACACGTGGTTTTAACATAGCATCTAATATTTATTAATATATCATAACAATATAAATATTGATTTATAAATAGAGAATATCATTTTCTTTTTAGGTTGTATTAAATTAAGTTTTGTATAGTTATTAAAATATATTTTAATTTATAGTTGCTATTTAATTTAACATCAATAATAATTAAGTTATTTCTCGCTATTGTAAAAGATATTTACATAGCTCCTTAAATTAACATTTTATCAATGGAATAAACTAATGGGATGTGTTTGGTTTGCTTTATTTATTAACAATAACATATAGATTAATTAAAGTAATAACCGTTAGAATCTCGCGTGTGATGCGGCACAAATTTTGTTTCAGTTGATATCAGTTGAAAAAAAAAAAAAATAAATAAATTCATTATTCTTAAAGTAAAATTTTTTTATGATCATTTATGAAAAAAAGTATAAACTTTACTATCTTAAAAAAATAGTAAATTGAAAATTACAATGAAATTTGTGTTAAACCTAATATTTATGGTTTAGTAGCATTGGCAGATTCTCATGTGTAATTTTTTATTTTGTATAAATTGTAAGTTTTAATTTATCATTAAAAATAATAATATGTGATGCATTGACCTTTTAACTTGTGTCAAACCCCATATTTTCAATCAAACACCGGTGGGTCCGGGTGGGGAATATCGTGAGGTAAGTTGATATCATCATAGTCAATTAAACACAGTACATCGGAAGTCTTGGAGTTTAAATTACTATTACAAACCAAATGTTCAAAGTACGAAAAATAATATACAGACGACTTGTAATGAAAGATCCACAGGCGGATCGTAAAATGTACAAAAATGTATAACAGACTTTGGGCAGATATAAGGATTTGCAAGATCCTCTTATATCACTACCGAGCAGCTTCCAGCCTATTTTGTATTGTACCTGCATCTTAGTCTTTTGAAAATACGTCAGCTTTCGCTGGCAAATACACCCGACTGACTCATTTTGAAAACATTTTAAAAATTAGATTTAAGTGCACATGACACAAATCTTTTTATAACTTGGGAAAGTCAGCTTTGAAACCTTGTTAACAACTTTACATGTTTGTCAATACATATGGGGCCCAGTACAGAGACCGAGACATGATTAACGTACACACCACTTAAGAACCCACGAAGGAGTTTTTCCCAACTTGTGGGTAAAAATAATTTAGCATTCGCATCTGTCAGGTGTATGCCTACACCCCGTGCTTTGGTCGTGACCATTAACTAATTTAATGAGCCAAAGATATCTAGGACACGGTCGTTAACTCCCAATGTTTAAGTTATCAACAAAACTGATCAAAATGGAATATGCAGATTTACTAGCCACAATCCGGTATTCGATTGATCCCGTTTCCGATCAAGCGGCAATAATTTACCGTAACCCGAGCCCGTAAATAGGGTAAATAAGTCAAGAGTATTTACCTGAGTTAGTCTTGATTTAAAAATGCAAGATTTAATATCTCAGTCGATTCAAAATGAAATAAGTGCAAATAGCATTTACTGGAAGGCTCTAGTCTGGATTATAGCATAAGCTAACTAATTAAAATGCTAACATCTTATTTAAGTCTTAGACTTAGACTGACTAGCTTAAAGGATCAAAACCGTACGATACACTACATTAAGCGATGACCGGATAGAATGTAGTTTAAACCCAACAAGTACTTAAGACTTGTATAATATGAGTAAACAATTAACATTCTGGAATATGAGTAATAATTTTACCAACTTGTTTAAGTGTCAAAACATGTTTATAACATATATAAATTCAGATTATAATATTTATGAAATCTAACCCGTTAGACTTTTTAAAACATAAACTTTGACCCGTCAATTGACCTAGTAAACGTGATCCTTGGGAGGTGCCCTTTAAAGGGATTAATACCTTCCTAATTACGATCACTTAGACATGTTCATTTTGAACAATGGCATGGACCATAATGGTCTTAACCGAAAGTCAAGACATTTGTTGAAAATGCTTGACTTTTGGCTATTAGAAGCCTATAAAAAGAAAAGAGCGAAGATGGAACACTTACAAGTGATTCAAGGGAAACTTAGAACTCAAAGGGAAGCTTCTAAATGGTCAGGAACTTTCAAGAGTGTATTAGAGAGGAGAAAGAGTGAATGAGCAAGAAATGAGTGAGTTTGAGTGGCTATTTATAGTGCAAGAGGGTGTGTGAAGATGAAGCAGGTGTTAGAGGTGTTGTAGGATCTTCACAAGTGTCTAGCAAGGTGTCAAGAGCTACAAGAGTGTGGCATTTTGCAGGAGAGGTGGCATCTTGACAGTTTGGGGTTTTGACACTTTTAGTCACTCAGAAATAGTTTTGTGGATTGTCATGAATTGTCCATTGACTTGTATTCAATGACATAATGACACAACTAGTTCTTTTCTTTCAACATGAGATGTATGGAAAAAGAGTATGAATAACCGAACGTTAACGAGTGTCACACTAGGTGTTCTTACGAGATACAAGCGTTTACTATCTTAAACGTTAAGGTCACGAATACTTATGGTTTCATGGGTTAAATTACCCAACTAGTAAGGTTTAAGGTTCGATGAAGAAGCAGAATGCTCAAGGATGGTAAATCAAAAGATATCGTCTCAACGAGAGACGTTCGGGTCCAAAGGTGACTTGATTAAACACGAAATACGAAAATAACGAAGTCTTGGGGCCTTTGGGTCATTTTATGAAAGTTCAAATGGTGAAAAACTAAGTCTTCAGGGTCTCGTCGTAGGCTACGGTCGCCAGACCATAGCTTACGGTCAGCTTAATATCAAAACAGCAGCTTAGACCGTAGCCTACGGTCCTAGACCGTAGGTTACGGTTAGTTATAAAAAAAATTAATTTTAACATATTCGAGTGGCTAACTCAATTAGGCATTATCCGAGGGCATGTGCACGTGTTGTTATATTACCGAACACGAATTTTACGAGGTGTTACATCCTAACCCCCTTAAAAGAAATCTCGACCTCAAGATTTTATTCAAAAAGATGGGGGGGTGACTCAATCTCCCATGTATACTCGGAGCCACGACGGGCATCCCATTTAACCTTTACAATGGGTATAAACTTCCTTCGGAGCTTTTTAACCTGTCGATCCTCGATCGAAATTGGTTTCTCAATGAACCTCAGGTTTTCATCAATTTGCACATCTGTTGTGACATTGCTAGCTACTCACCCGCTAGACATTTCTTTAAATTAGATATGTGGAACACATCATGGATTCCACTGAGCTCCTCCGGCAGCTTGAGTTATAAGCTACAGAACCGTCACATTCGATTACCTTGAATGGTCTAATATATCTCGGGCTCAACTTCCCCTTCTTTCCGAAGCACATCACACCTTTCCAGGGTGATACCTTCAATAATACTTTGTCCCCTATTTGGAACTTAAGAGGTTTTCGCCTCTTGTCTGCAGAACTTTTCTGCCATCACGGGCAGCCTTGAGACGGTCACGGATTTGTATTATCTTATCCGTGGTCTCTAGGACAATCTCAGGTCCAGACAGTTGGGCTTCCCCAACTTCAGCCCAACAGACTGGCGTTCAACATTTTCTCCCATACAAGACTTCAAAAGGAGCATCATTGATGCTTGTATGATAACTATTATTATAGGAGAATTCTATTAGAGGTAAGTGGTCATCCCAAATTCCACCTAAATCAATCACACATGCTCTAAGCATGTCTTCCAAAGTTTGGATAGTACGCTCACTTTGCCCATCAGTCTGAGGGTGGTAAGCTATACTAAAGTTTAATTTCCTGCCTATGATTGTTGGAAACTTTTCTAAAAATGAGATGTATATCTAGTATCTCTATCAGATACAATAGATACCGGCACACCATGTAGGGACACAATCTTGTCCACATATAGCTTGACCAACTTATCAGAATTATAAGTTTATTTAATTGGCAAGAAATGTGCTGACTTAGTCAGCCTGTCCACAATGACCCAAATTGTGTATTACCACGTTTGGTCTTAGGTAACTTGGTAATCAAATCTATAGTTACCATTTCCCATTTCAAAGTGGGAATTTCAAGTCGTTGTAGAAGTCCTGACGGTTTCTGATATTCGGCTTTAACTTGCGAACACGTCAGACACTTAGCTACATAAGTGGCTATGGATTTCTTCAAACCCATCCACCAATAATTGTTTTTCAAATCTTGATACATCTTGTTACCACCCGGGTGAACTGAGTATCTTGAATTATGCGCTTCCAGGAGGATTAGATCCCTAAGTCCTCCAAATATTGGAACACAGATTCGGCCATTGAATCTAAGGATTCCATCTTTTCCAGGCATTAACTGATCAACAGTTCCTCCTAATCCTTATTAGGAATATTAGCCTCTAACAGGGCTTGCTTTATGCATCTAATAGCTTTTCATTCAAGCTATTTATGAGCTCAATGCTCTTGGCGTTAATCCTTATTGGCTTAACCCTTTCCTTGTGACTTAAGGCGTCAACAACGACATTTTCCTTGCCGGAATGATAGCGAATTTCACAATCATAATCATTAAGCGTTTCCATCAGCGGCGCTGTCGCATGTTCAATTCCTTTTGATTGAATAAATGTTGGAGACTCTTATGGTCAGTGTATATAATACACTTCGTGCCATATAAGTAATGTCTCCACAACTTAAGTGCAAATACAACGACACCCAATTCCAAGTCATGGGTGGTGTAATTTCTTTCGTGCACCTTTAATTGTCGTGATGCATAAGCAATTACTTTGCCTTTTTGCATTAGCACACAGCCCATGCCAATGTGCGAGACATCACAATAAATGACAAAATCCTCAATACCTTCAGGTAGAGATAACACATGAGCATTGCTCAACTTGTGTCTTAGAATTTCAAAAGATTCTTGTTGTTTTGGCCCCAGTTAAACTTGACATTCTTATGGGTCAAGGTAGTTAAAGGAGTGGCTATCCTCGAAAAGTTCTCAATGAACCTCCTATAATATCGGCCAATCCTAAGAAACTACGAATATCCGATGGAGTTTTGGGTACTTCCCAATTCATTATGGCTTCAATCTTAGCGCGATCCACTTGGATACCACGCTCCCTTACTATGTCCAAGAAATTGGACTTCCCTAAGCCAAAACTAGCACTTAGAGAACTTAGCATAAAGCTTCTGTTGTCTTAGCAATTCTAGGATGCATTGAAGATGTTTCTCGTGATCAAATTGATTACGAGAGTAGATAAGTATATCGTCTATGAAGACAATGATGAACTTATCTAGATAAGGTTTGCAGACTCTGTTCATGAGATCCATGAATACTACAGGTGCATTTGTGAGCCCAAAAGGCATCACTAGGAATTCATAATGACCATAACGGGTTCTGAAGGCAGTTTTGGGAACATCCTCACTTCTAACATTCAGTTGATGGTATCCTGATCTCAAATCGATCTTAGAGTAGTAACTAGCCCCTTGAAGTTGATCGAACAAGTCATCGATCCTGGGTAGAGGATAACGATTCTTGATTGTTATCTTGTTTAGTTCGTGGTAATCAATGCACATCCGCATTGAACCGTCCTTTTTCTTAACAAAAAGAATATGAGCTCCCCAATGTGAGGAACTAGGCTAAATGAAGCCTTTTCCAAAAGTTCATCTAATTATATTCTCAATTCCTTCATTTCCGTCGGTGCTAACCGATACGGAGCTCTAGCAACAGGTGCTGATCCTGGTAGGATATCAATCCTAAACTCCACATGTCTATCTGGAGGTAGACCTGGTAATTCTTCAAGAAAGACGTAGGGATATTCCGAGATGACTGAAAGGTTTTCAATCTTTGGCTTTGGCTCGTTAATAGTTACTTGTGCCATGTAAATTACACAACCTTTCCCTAGACTCTTGGATGCCTTAAAAATGACACTTTGTCTGCCACTCCATAGTGTGAATCTCCAAGGATGGTGATCATTTCGCTAGATGGGGTTTTAATTTCAATGAGATTCTTATCACAGGCAATGCGGGCTTGGTTATGGGATAACCAATCCATGCCTAAGACTTCATCGAACCCTGCCAATTTCATTGGCAGAAGAGAAATAGATATTGAATTTTTCTTAACGGATATAAAACATCCATCAAGAATAGAAGATGTTGTTTCTAAGCTTCCATCAGCAAGTTCTACCTCATAAGTTATATCTAGAGTCCTTATGGGTAAGTTTAATAGTTTGCTAAACTTATAGTCCACAAATGACTTATCCGCACCCAAATAAAAAAGAACTCTAGCATATACGTCATTAATGAGGAATCTACCTGTTATGACGCTGTTGTCATTAACAGCCTCTCGCATTCATTTGAAAGGCACGAGCATTTCCTTTCTTGGCATCTCCAGCTTTGCATTATTACTCTTGAGATTCTTAGGGCAGTTTTCTTAATATGCCCTTTTTCATTGCAGTCGTAGCAGACGACATCCTTAAGATCCTTGCATCTAGGGTCTTATGCCCCCTTTTCTTACAGATACCACAGGGTTTAGCCTATTGATCAAAATTACATTGTTCCTAGTGCCTGCGGTTGCAGGTCTTACATGTCGGCGTCACACCCGACTTATCTTGGTTCCTTCTGAACTCAAATCTCCCCTTATTCCTCTTATTAAATTTTTGGGAGTTACCATCCTCTCTCTTACTTTTCCCGTCAGTCTCAGTCTTGACTGACTTTTGTCTCACTAGATCTAAAGTGAGAGAGAAAGAGAGATAGGTCAACAGCAGACCTATAGGTACTAGGCTGAGCAGCGTTTACCATGCCCTTAATCTAGGGCGCTAACCCATTAATGAAACGCGCAATGCGTTTGGGTTCAGGAGTGATTAGATAGGAGACTAGTCTGGATAGGGAGTTGAAGTCAGAAACATACTTCCGACAGCCCAGATTTTTCATTGTGAGAGTCAGAAAGTCTGACTCTATCTTCTCCACCTCATGAGGTGGGCAGTAAGTCTCTTTGACCAGGTCAACAAACTTGGACCATCCCAAGTTATACAGCTGTACTTTTCCTGTTGATTGGACCATGTCCTTCCACCATATTAGGGCATCGCCCTTGAAGGATTGGGATACAAAGTTCACCACATCCTTGTCAGCACAACCGCTGATATCTACAATAGTTTCCATCTCATCAATCCATCTCAAGGCTTCTACTGCTCCCCTTTCTCCATTAAAATATCGGGGCTTGCAGGAGACAAAGTATTTATAGGTACATCCGTCGTTAGAAGACCTATCATTAAATTCCAGTTTCTTTGGTTCACTCTTCGCATTTGAAGAGTGAACAGAGCTCTCCTTTCGAGCTGATGATGGAGGATCAGATAAAGGTTTGGAGCGAGTAGCGCTCACTTCCTTAAATTTTTCCATGGCCTTTCCAGCACCTGCATCAATGCGAGCTTGGAAATCATCATTATTGATGACTATATTTTCAGCTTTGTCAGTACTATTATCACGGCGACTACTTTGCGCCTCATCTGAGTGAGCCATCTCTGATGTTGGGTACTATATACCAAATTAAATTTACATTAGCCATGGTATTAATAACCATGTAGGCTATAAAGTTTGGATATATAAATCCATTGCCTATTTGAACCAGTGTGCATAGTGTCACACCCCGACCCGCAGCGGAAATCAGAGTCGGGGCATGATTGGGTTATCACCAAAGCACATGACATTTACTATTATGTTTCATAATTAAATGAAGTCAAAGTTACATTTCTCAAACCTTCAAACATGTTCATTCATTACAAAGGAAAATAACCAAACATAATAATCCCAAACACTAAATCATTTTATTTCTTCTAATCCAGGTCCTACGTGTTCCTAGCTGCTGCTGGTTCACCTGTATCATGTGTAAAATGGGAGGTTTTTGGGTCAACATAAGTTGGCGAGTGAACCTTATAGATAAATGATTTTCTGGTTAGTTTATCAATAAAATATTGTGCATAATCATAAAAGAGCATATGTATGAAATCAAGCAATGGCAACATCGGTTACAATTATAACATACATTAATAATTGATAACATACATGATCATACCAACATCATATGATAATTAACATAAATGAACTGTGAGATCAAGGCTCAATCAAACGGAGCCGATCGTATTGCATGAACTGAAAATGTAAATTGAACTGTGTGCTCAAGGCTCAATCAAACGGAGCCGAGCGTATTGCATGAACTTGAAATGTAAATTGAACTGTGCACTCAAGGCTCAATCAAACGGAGCCGAGCGGATTGCATGAACTTGAAATGTAAATAACCGATCAAGGCTCAATCAAACGGAGCCGATCGTGCGGGCACGCCCTGATCAACCACATAATAAAATGGGGATCAAACTCAACCTCGAGGGATGGGGAGTTACGGCCTCAGCAATTGCATGTACTGAAATAATAACTTGCAAACAATTCTAACTACTGAACAGCAACAACTAACACACATGTCATGATATGATATATGCACAATAACTTGGTTATAATAAGTAAATGAATAAGACACATGATACACCCCAAAAATATGATTAAAACGGGGAATTTGAAGGGTTCACTCACATTGGGTGCGTTGGATTTGAATTGGTGAGATGCGCACGATTTAGACGAAACGAGTTAACGAGGAATCACTGACCTAGATAATAATAGGAAAAAAAATATATTAAATGGGTGGATTTTATTAAAGATTTTTAATGGGATTTTTAGATATAATTTTTGTGATTTTATGGCTATTTTCTATCCTTAAAAATGTTATTTTTAAGTATTTTTAATTGATTTTTAATTTAAATAAAACAAATAATTATTTTAAAAAAAATAATATTTTTTTTTACTGTTTGACCGTTGACCGTTGACCGTTGACCGGTTCGGTCAGCGGTAATTCTTGCGCCGAGCGGGATTCGAACTTGTGACCTTCCGTTCACGCGCACGTAGCTCTACCAACTGAGCTACGTGACTAACCCGTTAGAAATCTAGTTTTAATTATATTAATACACTTATTCGAATTTACCGAAAATTCCTTTATTTTACAAAACGTTTTATTCTTATTGAACCGTGTGTGGGACGGGACTCGATCGCGTGACGTGCAGTTTGTGTTGCACACAGTCCACCGCTGGACTGTGTGTCTAACCCGGTTATATTCTTGAATTATATTATACTTAACAACTACTCAATCTAACCCGGTTAGTTTTATGAATAAAAAGGGAATATTATTACGCAGTGTGTGTGTAGTAAGGATCGAACTCGGGACTCGTATATAAACTTTGCACACAGTCCACCGCTGGACTGTGTGTCTAACCCGTTAATTATCCGGGTTTTAATTATTCTTATCCCGTTTTTAGATTCGTCTTCTTCGTTATGATTACTGGTTTTTACTCAGACAACTGATTCATGGCTCTACTACTTAAATATCATGCCTACTAGTTTGAATGAACAAACCGAACAGTTTGGGGACAAGAAATACCGGACAGGTCGTCTTCTTCAGGAAGTCCGGCGAGGACAGGCAACTCCGTTTTTGAAACTTCGGCTGAGAGGGCTAATCAACAGAATTAAAGAATTAGATTTGAAATTGAACCAGAGTACATGAATTATTAGCACGATTGAATGTGTTTACCGTCAACTAGCGTGGTTCCGGCAAATCCCAGAATTTCTCCGGCGAAACCAGAAATCCAGCAAAGTCTTCTATGACTGACTTTGAGTGACGGAATAATGTTAGCAGGGCCCCAACAATAAATTGAAACAGCAAGAGAGGGAATTCTTACTGATTTATGTTGAACACGGTTTTCCGGCGAGAGTTGCGGGGAATTCCGGCGACAATTTTCTTGAGCTCAAAAGACTTGAAAACGCGACGAAAAAGGGTTTGGAGTGTGTTTGAGACAGTTCTGGATCGTATAAATGATTGGAATCAGAATTATTTGAAGCTTGAATGTTTTTTCGGTTTCAAAACCCAAAACTTGAAGTTCATTCAATCTGAACTTTAATTAAAAACCGATATGCGTCGGTTATAAGTTAATTAAACGAACGAAAACTGTTTTGACGATTTGGCTTACCGATTTCCGTTATTCATATATCAGTCACCGTTAAACCGAGTTTGCGTATAAAATTTAATTGTTTTCATAATACCAACAGAAAACAACTGGTGGCGGAGTGGTTTGGAGACGGGAAGCTAAATCGTTGGAGGCAGTTGACCCGGGTTCGAGTCCGGTCAGCTCCAACTATTTTTTATTTATTTTATTTTGACTTTTTATCAAATATAATTTTTATAGTTTAGTTTATATATTAATTATGTAACGTTTAAACTCAAAATACTCATAAATACTTAATGAAATTTCGTAACTTGATATTTGATTACAAAACGGAGCGGGTTTTGGAGACCCGATTTATACAAATGTTACAGTATCCCCTACTTTTAGGAATTTCGTCCCGAAATTCAAACAGTTGATGTAGTAGGGAAAAGATGAGGGTATTTTTCACGCATTGAGTCTTCACGTTCCCAAGTAAACTCAGGTCCCCGTTTCGACTCCCAGCGTACCCTAACAATAGGAATGCGACTTCGACGTAGACGCTTTTCTCCATAGTCCATAATCTCTACCGGCCTTTCAATATAATGCATGGATTCATCAATCTGAATATCCTCTAGTGGAATATGAAGATTCTCATCAGCGAGGCACTTCTTCAAGTTCGACACGTGGAATGTGGGATGAATTCTGTCGAGTTCTTCCGGTAGGTCAAGCTTGTAAGCTACAGGACCTACTCTTTCGAGTATTTTGAAAGGTCCTACGTAACGTGGTGCTAGCTTTCCCTTTTGACCAAAACGAACTACTCCCTTCCACGGTGACACTTTTAAAAGCACATGATCACCAACGCTAAACTCCAAAGGCTTCCGTCGTTTATCTGCGTAACTCTTTTGACGACTTTGAGCCGCTAGAAGATTGTTTCTGATTTGATGAATCTTATCTGTTGTTTCTTGGATCAATTCCGGACCAGTAATTTGAGATTCCCCAATTTCGTGCCAACAAACAGGAGATCGACACTTTCGACCATATAAAGCTTCAAAAGGTGCCATGCCGATACTAGAATGATAACTGTTGTTGTACGAAAATTCGACTAACGGTAGGTGGGCGTCCCAATTTCCCTTGAAGTCTATGACACATGCTCTAAGCATATCCTCAAGGGTTTGAATGGTGCGCTCAGACTGTCCATCAGTTTGGGGATGATAGGCGGTACTGAGATCTAGTCGAGTGCCCATTGCGGATTGTACTGCCTGCCATGTCCGTGAGGTGAAACGACCATCACGATCAGAAATAATACTTAATGGAACTCCATGACGGCTGACGATTTCGCTGATATAAATATGAGCAAGCTTTTCGTTCTTAAAATCTTCTCGAATAGGAATAAAGTGAGCTGATTTTGTGAGTCGGTCTATAATCACCCATATAGTGTCATACCCACTAGAAGTGCGAGGTAACCCGGTAATGAAATCCATGGTTATATTTTCCCACTTCCAGACAGGTATTTCTGGTTGGACCAGAAGTCCTGAGGGTCTTTGGTGTTCAGCCTTTACTTTAGAACAAGTGAGACACTTGGAAACAAAAACGGCAATATCTTTCTTCATTCCAGGCCACCAATAGGTGTACCGTAGGTCTTGATACATCTTATCGGCTCCTGGGTGTATAGAATATCGCGACTTATGGGCTTCATGCATGAGTGTTTCACGAAGATTGATATGGTTAGGAATCCATATACGATCTAGGTAATACAAAATGCCATCAGATTTAGTTTCCAGCTTTAGCTCGGCTCCACAGGACATCTCCTTTTGTACATCTTCCTCTGTTATTGAAACGTGTTGAGCTTCTCGAATTTGATCCTTAATATTGGTTATAATTTGCGAACATAGAAGATGAATAGAGTTCGCATAGCCCTTTCGACTAAGTGCATCAGCCACCACATTTGCTTTACCAGGGTGGTATTTGATTTCACAGTCGTAATCATTTAGAAGTTCGACCCATCTCCGTTGCCTCATATTTAACTCTTTCTGATTGAAGATGTGTTGAAGACTCTTATGGTCAGTGTATATTTCACACTTCGTGCCATAAAGATAATGTCTCCATATCTTAAGAGCGAATACAACGGCTCCAAGTTCAAGGTCATGAGTGGTGTAGTTCTTTTCGTGAGTCTTGAGTTGCCTTGAGGCATAGGCTATGACTTTTCCTCTTTGCATGAGAACGCATCCCAATCCTTGCCCTGACGCGTCGCAATAGACTACAAAATCATCACAACCTTCAGGAAGAGTGAGGATTGGTGCATCACAAAGTCTTTGCTTGAGGGTTTGAAAAGCTTCTTCTTGTTTGGGCCCCCATACAAATGGTTTCCCTTTATGGGTTAAAGCCGTGAGTGGCACCGCAATGCGAGAGAAGTTTGAAATGAATCGACGATAGTAACCAGCAAGTCCAAGAAAAGACCTTACTTCAGTTGGTGTACGTGGAGCTTGCCATTCTTGAACTGCTTTAATCTTTGATGGGTCCACATGTATTCCTTTGTCATTGACTACATGCCCAAGAAATTGCACCTCTTTTAACCAGAATTCACATTTAGAGAACTTGGCATAAAGCTTTTCCTTTTCTAGAAGTGCAAGAACAAGTCGCAGATGACGCTCATGATCAGCTTTGGATTTTGAATAGATAAGAATATCGTCAATGAACACAATAACAAATCGATCAAGGTAAGGTTTGCAGACTCTATTCATTAGGTCCATGAAAACAGCTGGTGCGTTGGTTAATCCAAACGGCATAACCATGAATTCATAGTGACCATATCGAGTTCGAAAAGCAGTTTTAGGGACGTCTTCTTCATGCACCCTAAGCTGATGATAGCCCGATCGAAGGTCGATTTTCGAAAAGCAACTGGCACCTTGTAGCTGGTCAAGAAGATCATCTATACGAGGTAAAGGATATCGATTTTTGATAGTTAACTTGTTGAGCTCTCTATAATCGATGCACATGCGAAAAGATCCATCCTTCTTCTTTACGAAAAGTACAGGTGCACCCCAAGGCGATGAGCTGGGGCGTATAAATCCCTTGTCAGTCAACTCTTGCAATTGACTGGCTAGCTCTTGCATTTCAGAGGGGGCTAACCTATATGGAGATTTTGCCACTGGCGTAGCACCAGGTATAAGATCGATACGAAACTCGACATCTCTGATTGGAGGTAGTCCTGAAATGTCGTCAGGAAAAACTTGTGGAAAATCTTTTACAACAGGAATATCTTCAAGTTTCTTTTCTGCGGTCCCCTTCTTGATGATATGGGCTAAAAACGCGACATAATTCTTGCGAAGGTATTTCTGAGCTTGATGACAAGACATTAAGTTGAGTCCTTTCGCCGAGGTTTCTCCAATAATTCGAAGAGTCTGACCGTTTGAAAGAGGAATACGAATAAATTTCTCACGACATACAACTTCCGCATTATGCTGACTGAGCCAATCCATTCCGACTATGATGTCAAAACTTCCCAGCTTCATAGGAATAAGATCGACCGAGAAATCGTGGTCGTTTAGGGTGAGCGTACAGTTGCGTAAAATAGAGTTTAACAAAACTGGTTTTCCATCTGCAACTTCCACTGTTATGGATTCCGCGAGCTTATCTCGATTTTTACTTAAGATAGGTTCAAACTCTAATGACACGAAACTTCTATCCGCACCAGTATCAAATAACATAGAGGCATATCTACCATTTATAAGAAACGTACCGTTGACCACATTGCCGTCAGCTCTGGCCTGGTTTGCGTTAATATTGAAAGCCCTTCCTCTAGCAGGTGGAGGAGCTTGATTTGCTTGGTTCACTGGGTTGGCTTGGGCCTGAGCATGAATAATATTGACTAGTCTTGGACATGTGTTCCTGAAATGACTTGGATCTCCACAGTTGAAACATGCCCGCATAGGTTGACCCATAGGGTAGTTGGGTTGATAGTATGTTTGGGCTAAATGTTGAGTGGGTGGAAATGGTTGTTGTTGTTGGGCTTGACCCATAAATTGTTGGTGGGTTTGGGTTATAGGTGGGTGGCGATTTGTTCGTGGAGGTGCGCGGCATTGTTGTGCAAGGTGTCCAGCGCGACCGCAGCTGGTACAGTACTGGCAAGGATAGTCAGGGGAGTGGTGATACTGACAACGGTTACATTTTGGTAGTGGTCCTGTGTATGGTCTTTTGTATGGCGCGGGTGGAGGAGTGGCTTGTGTGATGGTGCAGCAGGAACAGGGTGTTGGTGTGGGTGACTGCAAAGTTCCTGTTGTTACGCTTCCTCTTGTTAGCAAATTTAGAGGAAGGAGTGTGGTGGTTTGAGGTTTGTCCCTCAGCAGGGCTTTCTTCTTTTCTTCCTTGAACTTCCCATTACGAATTCGGTTTTCGGTTAGTTCTGTTGCCAACACCATGGCAGCTTCGAGTGTTACCGGTGAAACACTGAGGACCGAATCTTGGATTTTCGAGGGAAGTCCTCGAATGTAATGTTCGATCAGACGGTAGGTTGGAGTGAATAAGTTTGGTACCATCTGATTCAACTCCAAGAACCGTTTGTTGTAAGTAGAGTGATCACCATCTTTTTGTTTCAGGGCATGAAATTCATCTTCCAATTTCTTAATCTCACTCCTAGGACAGAATCGCCTAGTCATGATCTCCCTTAACTCCTCCCAAGTTAAGGCCATCGCATCTTCCATTCCCCTCTTTCCCTTCTCGGTATTCCACCAAGTGAGAGCTACGCCAAGTAGTCTCCCGGTGGCATAACGAACTTTGCGATCCTCAGGACAATCGCAGTTTAAGAAAACGTTTTCCATCTCCTCGAACCAACGCTGGAGAGCAGTGACTCCCTCAGTCCCTTCGAATTTTGGGGGATCGCAAGACTTAAAATGTTTGTAAGTGCATTTGCCGGTAGGAGGGTCGTTGATGATCTGGTCCTGTTGTTGAGGAGGGTTAGTAGGATTTGCAGCAAGAGCTTGTTGTACTTGTACTACGATGTCAGGTAATATCGTGGCCATTTGGTTGGCGATATGAGTGGCCAATCGTTCCTGAGACTTTTCCGATTTCCTATTCCTTCGATGCGGTCTATACGACATCTACAGGATCATAAAATGAGAAGATTGTGAGTTTATGGTATCCTTTAGGTGTCATGTGTCTAAAAAAAAAATAACATAAATATCAATAATGCAACTACATCCGAAGGATGTCTTGGGTTCGCTCATGTTGGGCCTCAAATGTCCCCCATACCTTCACCTATATAGTCATGTGGGCCCCCATGGCTATTGGTTTGGTAGGATTCACATTAGTATTGGCAATTTAACACTCGCATCCCCCGAATGCTAACCACAAAATATGCTCATGAGATATTTGGTCGGAACGTGTCCAGGTGTAGACACAATGACAACTCAAAGTGGGATTAGCTCTCACGACGTTTGGTATAGCATGCTTTGGCCTAATAGGTATTTCGTACTCTCATCGTTGGTCCCCAGGTAGGCAAACTGGTCCTTTATTTTGGATTTATACGAATGCCAGCCTAGACAGGACGTTCCGACTACCGGTACTAGTACCCTTCCAGTTACTACATGCCCGTCATGAGAACTCACTTTGATGAGATTTGAAAACACGAAAATCGTTGTAAAATCAATCATGATGTGGTGTGTGCTTGCATGGATGTGATATGTTATGATCATACGATTTCATGATAAGCATTATTTGATAATACATACTTATGAACATGCTTGAACAATATCAAATGTAACATTTTAACATAAACATATAAACATCATGAAATTTGGCATATAACACACAAAATTCCTATAGGTTTCTAATCGACTATAGTATAGGCTCTAAGGGTCTAATAACCTATCCTATATCCCTATAGTCAAGCTCTGATACCAATCTGTCACACCCCGACCCGCAGCGGAAATCAGAGTCGGGGCATGATTGGGTTATCACCAAAGCACATGACATTTACTATTATGTTTCATAATTAAATGAAGTCAAAGTTACATTTCTCAAACCTTCAAACATGTTCATTCATTACAAAGGAAAATAACCAAACATAATAATCCCAAACACTAAATCATTTTATTTCTTCTAATCCAGGTCCTACGTGTTCCTAGCTGCTGCTGGTTCACCTGTATCATGTGTAAAATGGGAGGTTTTTGGTCAACATAAGTTGGCGAGTGAACCTTATAGATAAATGATTTTCTGGTTAGTTTATCAATAAAATATTGTGCATAATCATAAAAGAGCATATGTATGAAATCAAGCAATGGCAACATCGGTTACAATTATAACATACATTAATAATTGATAACATACATGATCATACCAACATCATATGATAATTAACATAAATGAACTGTGAGATCAAGGCTCAATCAAACGGAGCCGATCGTATTGCATGAACTGAAAATGTAAATTGAACTGTGTGCTCAAGGCTCAATCAAACGGAGCCGAGCGTATTGCATGAACTTGAAATGTAAATTGAACTGTGCACTCAAGGCTCAATCAAACGGAGCCGAGCGGATTGCATGAACTTGAAATGTAAATAACCGATCAAGGCTCAATCAAACGGAGCCGATCGTGCGGGCACGCCCTGATCAACCACATAATAAAATGGGGATCAAACTCAACCTCGAGGGATGGGGAGTTACGGCCTCAGCAATTGCATGTACTGAAATAATAACTTGCAAACAATTCTAACTACTGAACAGCAACAACTAACACACATGTCATGATATGATATATGCACAATAACTTGGTTATAATAAGTAAATGAATAAGACACATGATACACCCCAAAAATATGATTAAAACGGGGAATTTGAAGGGTTCACTCACATTGGGTGCGTTGGATTTGAATTGGTGAGATGCGCACGATTTAGACGAAACGAGTTAACGAGGAATCACTGACCTAGATAATAATAGGAAAAAAAATATATTAAATGGGTGGATTTTATTAAAGATTTTTAATGGGATTTTTAGATATAATTTTTGTGATTTTATGGCTATTTTCTATCCTTAAAAATGTTATTTTTAAGTATTTTTAATTGATTTTTAATTTAAATAAAACAAATAATTATTTTAAAAAAAATAATATTTTTTTTTACTGTTTGACCGTTGACCGTTGACCGTTGACCGGTTCGGTCAGCGGTAATTCTTGCGCCGAGCGGGATTCGAACTTGTGACCTTCCGTTCACGCGCACGTAGCTCTACCAACTGAGCTACGTGACTAACCCGTTAGAAATCTAGTTTTAATTATATTAATACACTTATTCGAATTTACCGAAAATTCCTTTATTTTACAAAACGTTTTATTCTTATTGAACCGGTGTGTGGGACGGGACTCGATCGCGTGACGTGCAGTTTGTGTTGCACACAGTCCACCGCTGGACTGTGTGTCTAACCCGGTTATATTCTTGAATTATATTATACTTAACAACTACTCAATCTAACCCGGTTAGTTTTATGAATAAAAAGGGAATATTATTACGCAGTGTGTGTGTAGTAAGGATCGAACTCGGGACTCGTATATAAACTTTGCACACAGTCCACCGCTGGACTGTGTGTCTAACCCGTTAATTATCCGGGTTTTAATTATTCTTATCCCGTTTTTAGATTCGTCTTCTTCGTTATGATTACTGGTTTTTACTCAGACAACTGATTCATGGCTCTACTACTTAAATATCATGCCTACTAGTTTGAATGAACAAACCGAACAGTTTGGGGACAAGAAATACCGGACAGGTCGTCTTCTTCAGGAAGTCCGGCGAGGACAGGCAACTCCGTTTTTGAAACTTCGGCTGAGAGGGCTAATCAACAGAATTAAAGAATTAGATTTGAAATTGAACCAGAGTACATGAATTATTAGCACGATTGAATGTGTTTACCGTCAACTAGCGTGGTTCCGGCAAATCCCAGAATTTCTCCGGCGAAACCAGAAATCCAGCAAAGTCTTCTATGACTGACTTTGAGTGACGGAATAATGTTAGCAGGCCCCAACAATAAATTGAAACAGCAAGAGAGGGAATTCTTACTGATTTATGTTGAACACGGTTTTCCGGCGAGAGTTGCAGGGAATTCCGGCGACAATTTTCTTGAGCTCAAAAGACTTGAAAACGCGACGAAAAAGGGTTTGGAGTGTGTTTGAGACAGTTCTGGATCGTATAAATGATTGGAATCAGAATTATTTGAAGCTTGAATGTTTTTCGGTTTCAAAACCCAAAACTTGAAGTTCATTCAATCTGAACTTTAATTAAAAACCGATATGCGTCGGTTATAAGTTAATTAAACGAACGAAAACTGTTTTGACGATTTGGCTTACCGATTTCCGTTATTCATATATCAGTCACCGTTAAACCGAGTTTGCGTATAAAATTTAATTGTTTTCATAATACCAACAGAAAACAACTGGTGGCGGAGTGGTTTGGAGACGGGAAGCTAAATCGTTGGAGGCAGTTGACCCGGGTTCGAGTCCGGTCAGCTCCAACTATTTTTTATTTATTTTATTTTGACTTTTTATCAAATATAATTTTTATAGTTTAGTTTATATATTAATTATGTAACGTTTAAACTCAAAATACTCATAAATACTTAATGAAATTTCGTAACTTGATATTTGATTACAAAACGGAGCGGGTTTTGGAGACCCGATTTATACAAATGTTACACATAGAATCACAACTGTCAGGCTTAACATTTTAAATAAATGTTATCTATATTTGGCCTAGGTCTCAAAAGGACCATCAAAGGCAAATTACAATTTGGACATAGTCCATATATATTTTAGATAGTAGATCTTAATGTCATAACTACCATTGTCATAAGACAATTATAAATAGCTCATAGGCTTGTCTCGTAGGACATTTAAAACATGGCTCATAGGCCTTATCCCGAGGATATTAAAATATAGCACTTTAGCTTGTCACTTAAGGACGTAAAAATACGGCACATAGGCTTGTCGCTAATGGACATAAAAATATGGCACATTGGCCTGTCACTAATGGACATAATTTTGGGCAGAGGGTTATATTAACCACAACTATCATTGTCATATTTGACAATTATAACTTGGCCCGTAGGCAAAATAATATAATAAATCAATTAACATCCTCTAGATGTTAAGATAGATAATCATCGCACTGATGATATTAGTCATGATCTCATTGATCATATAGACTATGAGGCTTGAACATAGCTCACCACCTTGGACAGGGAACCATAAGGTTACAACTGTCGTTGTCTTAATTGACAATATAATATTGCTCGAAGGAAAATCATCACTAATGGATGTTTAATTATGGCCCGTAGGCACTAAATCACTAATGGATGTTCAATTCTGGCCCGTGGGCACTACATCACTAATAGATGTTCAATTATGGCTCGTAGGCACTACATCACTAATGGATGTTCAATTATGGCCCGTAGGCACTACATCACTAATGTATGTTTAATTATTATCATCGCATCGATGATATTAGCCGGTATCAAATTTGATCACATATGCTATATAAGGTTAGGACGTAGTCCATTACCAACCTAGACGGCTAGTGTGGTTCCTCAAGTCACACTACCAAGAGTATTAACATTACTTGAATGTTAACATAGATTATCCTAATAGTCGATTAATAGTTATGGTCACATTGACCATACCGTCTTGGAGGCTTGAACATAGTCCACCACCTCTAGATAGAAGGATAATTCTTCCTTAACTATCATGATAGAAGGCTATTAATCCTTAATTATCATTTATAACTTGGCCAATAATATGGACTTTGCCATTTGGCTAATCAAAACCATTAAGATCTTTTGGAATTATATAGCGGATCATAAATTTCGAGTAAAATCAAGATGTTCGCTTGAAGAGGATGAGTACATATAATATAAAATTCCAAAATATTTCATTAAATGACAATAGAAATTACAATACTTAAAATAAATAAATAAAACTAATTGTCCATGCAAGGACTAAAAGAAATAACTTGTCCATGCAGGGATTAAAGAAATAACATAATAATAGAAGAGACTTTACTCATCCTTCTTTCCCTTAACCAACTTGGAAAGCTTCTTGAAGAACTTATTCATCTTCTTCTCCGTCTTCTCCGCTTGTTGTTGCATTTCTTTCATCCGCTCCAAGGCCTCATTAATGGCCTCAAGAGGGGGCGAGGTTGTCGTTGTAGTTGAGGCACAACAGGATACTGGTACCCATAACTTGGGTATCCAGTAGGTGGATAAGCAGGTGGAAAAGGAGACGGGTAAAGTGTACTATGCATGACCGCTTGCATATAAGGGTCATGCGATAGTGCCTTGTAATTTACCGACGTAGATGGGTTAAAAAGATCATATCCAAATATATCCGGATATGTAGGAATAGGGTTATTAAATCCCGATGGTGGTGGTTGAACCACTAGTGGTGGTGTTGGTTCCACCACATGTGAAGCATTAGAGGATCCACCCATTTCTGGGTCCTCGTGAATGGTAGGGTAGGTTTTGGGCAATGGTGGCAGCGAACCCGACCTTTGACCCGCATCTACCAACATACGTGCTCCACGTTTCTTCCTTGGTGGCTCAGGTGGTGACTGAGGTTGTTCCACCGGTTCCATTTGAACATCTTCTTATATAGGTGGTGTTGGGGAGTGATGGGAAGAAGTGTTAGCAAAAGTGAATTGGTTCCAATATTGGTCCGATTCGTTAGGACCTTGGTATGGCGATCAGGCGTAAGAGTTCGAATCACTTGAGATTTCGATGGATGTGCGTGCGATCCTGACATCGGCATTTCTGGATTGGAGTCCTCGTCCATGGGATTAGGCTGATCTAACTGATTCTGATCAGCTGGGGATGTATTAAAATAAAGGTTTGGGTTGAACTCTTCATGATTAGAGTGTGAATGGGAATGATAGGAATAGTGAGCGTGGTGTGAATGATAGGAGTGGTGAGAGTGATAAGAATTTTGGGAATGTGGGGGCGAGTATCTATGAGAGACAGAGTGTCTCACTGGTTGCCAAGGAGATGAATCTCCTGAATCTTGGTAGGAATCTGAGTTGTGAGATTGTGAAGGGATGTGCCCCGACGGTCCTCCCTTCATTGGACCTTTTCAGCTTCCACTTTGTCCTCTAAATCTTGGCGGCATTTTCCTGTTAAAATCAAATCAAAACAATAATAATAACTTAATAATGAGATTAGTAATCCTAGGTCAGAGCCTAGACTCGGAAGTCTAAGGAATGTGCTATTGTGTAAGTTTGAGATTAAACATAAAAGGCTAGAGTTTAATTCTCTCAAACGTTGGCTCTGATACCAACATGTCATACCCCGTATTTCCAACCAAACACCGGTGGGCCCGGGTGAAGAATATCGTGATGTAAGTTGATATGATCATAGTCAATTAAACACGGCACAACGGAAGTCTTGAGTTTAAATTACTATTACAAACCAAATGTTCAAAGTACGAAAAATAATATACAGACGGCTTGTAATGAAAGATCCAAAGGCGGATTGTAAAATGTACAAAAAGTATAACAGACTTTGGGCAGATCTAAGGATTTGCAAGATCCTCTTATATCACTACCGAGCAGCTTCCAGCTTATTTCGTATTTTACCTGCATCTTAGTCTTTTGAAAATACGTCAGCTTTCGCTAGTAAATACACCCCCGACTGACTCATTTTGAAAACATTTTAAAAATTAGATTTAAGTGCACAGGTCACAAATCTTTTATAACTCGGGAAAGTTAGCTTTGAAACCTTGTTAACAGCTTTACATGTTTGTCAATACATATGGGGCCCAGTACAGAGACCGAGACATGATTAACGTACACACCACTTATGAACCCACGAATGAGTTATCCCCAACGTGTGGGTAAAAATAATTTAGCGTTCGCATCTGTCGAGTGTATGCCTACACCCGTGCTTTGGTCGTGGCCATTAACTAATATAATGAGCCAAGGACAACCAAGACACGGTCGTTAACTCTCAATGTTTAAGTTATCAAACAAAACTGATCAAAATGGAATATGCAGATTTACTACGCACAATCCGGCATTCGATTGATCCCACTTCTAACCAAGCGGTAATAATTTACCGTAACCCGAGCCCGTATAGGGTAAATAAGTCAAGAGTATTTACCTGAGTTACTTTTGAGTTACAAATGCAAGATTTAATATCTCAGCCGTATTCAAAATGAAATAAGTGCAGATAGCATTTACTGGAAGGCTCTAGTCTGGATTATGGCATAAGCTAACCAATTAAAATGCTAACAGTCTTATTTAAGTCTTAGACTTAGACCGACTAGCTTAAAGGATAAAAACGGTACGATACGCTAGATTAAGCGATGGCCGGATAGAATGTAGTTTAAACCTAACAAGTACTTAAGACTTGTATAATATGGGTAAACAATTAACATTCTGGAATTTGAGATTAAAATGATAAGGTTAAACCCGTTTCGGTTAATTTTCGTAAACTAGTTACATATACTCAACCGTACGCATATAAGCGATATCGGGTAACCAGATGAGTTATGAACAAGTTCTATATGTCATTATACTTTAAATAAGTTGTAATATCAGTAGGATATCAACTTATATGCCCGTTGAGGTTTTAAAATGAAATTACGCGTTATTAGGAATTTGTCCTTTATGTGTCATATAAAAGGTACTTGCATGTATTCTGATGTTATGATCGTAAACATTCTAGAAAATACTTAATTTAAGACATATTATCAGTAAGAAGTCATACATAAGTGTGATTTATGGTTTAAGACCAAACTATGCACCGAAAGGGCATTTTGGTCATTTAAAAAAGTATAGTTTATGATATTATACTAAAATCAGTTTATGATCAGAATATCAACATCATAATATGTTAATTTCATTAACATATCAGTAGGTAATTCATTTGCAAGTTCATTGTTGATTAAAACCCGTTTTATGTAAAAACGACATTTTAGTCAAAATTGACATTTTAGCGGAACTTGTGCATAAACTCAGATTATGATTAGGATCAAGTAATATAACCTCAGAGGGTTATGCTACATTGTATTATGATCATAATGCGACCATAAGTCAGAAGTTAACTAATCTAAGTCTGAGTCAGAAGCGAAAGTCAAAGCAGAAGTCAAGATTTGCGACTTTCGGTTGCGAACAGACCCTAGGACTGAAATTGACGGATCGAACATGTTCCCACATGTTCTAATAATTATTACCAACTTGTTTAAGGGTCAAAAACATGTTTATAACATATATAAATTAAGATTATAATATTTATGAAATCTGACCCGTTAGACTTTTTAAAACATAAACTTTGACCCGTCAATTGACCTAGTAAACGTGATCCTTGGGAGGTGCCCTTTTAAGGGATTAATACCTTCCTAATTACGATCACTTAGACATGTTCATTTCGAACAATGGCTGGACCATAATGGTCTTAACCGAAAGTCAAGACATTTGTCGAAAATGCTTGACTTTTGGCTATTAGAAGCCTATAAAAAGAAAAGAGCCGAGATGGAACACTTACAAGTGATCCCAGGGAAACGTAGAACTCAAAGGGAAGCTCCTAAATGGCCAGGAACTTCCAAGAGTGTAATAGAGAGGAGAAAAAATGAATGAGCAAGGAAATGAGTGAGTTTGAGTGGCTATTTATAGTGCAAGAGGGTGTGTGAAGATGAAGCTAGGTGTTAGAGGTGTTGTAGGATCTTCACAAGTATCTAGCAAGGTGTCAAGAGCTGCAAGAGCGTGGCATTTTGCAGGAGAGGTGGCATCTTGATAGAATTTTAGGGTTTTGACACTTTTAGTCCTCAAAAATAGTTTTGTGGATTGTCATGAATTGTCCCTTGACTTATATTCAATGACATAATGACACAACTAGTTCTTTTCTTTCAACACGAGATGCATTGTAGAAGAGTACGAATAACTGAACGTTAATGAGTGTCACACTAGGTGTTCTTACGACATATAAGTGTTTACTAGCTTAATCGTGAAGGTCACGAATACTTATGGTTATGGGTTAAATTACTCAAACTAGTAAGGTTAAAGGTTCGGTGAAGAAGCGGAGTGCTTAAGGATGGTAAATCAAAAGATATCGTCTCAACCGAGAGACGTTCGGGTCCAAAGGTGACTTGATTAAACATGAAATACGAAAATAATGAAGTCTAGGGGCCTTTGGGTCATTTTATGAAAGTTCAAATGGTGAAAAACTAAGTCTTCTGGGTCTCGCCGTAGTACGGTCGCAGACGTAGCTTACGGTCAGCTTAATATCATAACAGCAGCCTTAGACCGTAGGTTATGGTTAGTTATAAAAAAAATTAATTTTAACATATTCGAGTGGCTAACTCAATTGAGGTATTATCCGAGGGCATGCACACGTGTTGGTATATTACCGAAAACGAATTTTACGATGTGTTACAACTTGTATAAATTTATTTCAAAATTATTCAGTTTTTTTATTTCAAATAAAGAAATTGATATTAATCTAATTATGAATGGTTTTAAGCAATTTTGGTATGGTCTTTATCATCTCTCCTCACATGAGATATTTCATTTATTCAACTCGTGTAATACATAAGTCTATTACCTAGTAAAATATATCGCATGAAGTCTAATCCAATAATTCTTAGAAGAATAATATTTTCGAGAAGCTGTAAGTAAATACAATAAACATATGATGATAAGAGTTCGATATTACCATCTAACGAATCCTAAAAGTCTTGTCGTCGGAACATCAGTTAACTAATGAAGAAATCATAACATAAGCTACGTTAAGTCTTATTGAGATAATTAAAATGCAGGTGCTTGTATGACTTTAAGACGACTCGATTTTACTTTGCTTTTGCTTTTTAGCTAATGTACGGATTTGTGATTCTTTACATCGTAGTATAACTTTTTTTTTTCGTTACTCCTTGGTACAGATTCTTTGGTCTTGCCATCGTAGTGTTTTTCTATGTCCGCGGATTTTTGTCTCTATTTTAGAGTATGATTTCCATTGTTATGAAACATATAGTTGTTTGGTATTTGATATGTTATTTGATTTGGTCTGGTATTGTCTGTCATTGTTTAGTATATTGTAGCATGTAGTAGACCACATATTTTGTACTTGTTATTGCATGTTTCATTTAGACGTATGCTAGTTGCATTTGGTTTAATACAAGGCCATTGTACTTTGTTACCCGAGAATTATATTAAGACTTGTCATTGGGGCGTTCACGGCTTGATACTCATCGTGACAGTGCGTAATTAAAGTTCAAAGCGTCTCTAACTTGAAATTTAAGTAGTAACTTGGCCACTTAGGGGCGAATAGATCTATCTTAGCTCTAACTTCTAACTCATGACTCCTCTTTGGTGCATAGAGTAGCAACAGTGTAACCCTCTGTTTAGGCTCTTGGTGCTTCTATGTTACACAACTTATTTGTTGTTATGTCACAGTCTTGTAGCTAGTATTTGTATATATGATCTGTTACGTTTCGAATATGTCTGATATGTTTCTATATGCATTTGATTATGTTTAGCTTATGTTTCCGATCATGCATCGAATTATGTGTCTGGTTATGTTCAGTATCAGTTTACAGAACTTTATAAGAATTTAATTACTCCGCTTTCAAAACTCAGATTATCTAAATTATTTAATTTATTAAATATATCTTTTGAAAGTTAGAAATACAGTTGTTGTAGTTAAATAAAGATTTATTATGAAATTTGAGTTATCATTGGATTTCGATTTACATTTAAATATTTATTTATAATATAATATAATACTTTTGACAATTCTCTTGTTTTAAAGATTGTGGATTTTTTAAACAATACTAGAATTATACTATTTAAGAAAGGGGAACTTTATCTAGATGTCATGGTCAACCTTTATTAAAAGGTTATACTTTTTGGGATTTCTGTATAATAATTACAATTAAGTTGTTTTCAAAATCATGGAATTATTAAACGATGTTTAATATTAAATTGTTTATAAATGAATAAATGTTCCTGTTTAGTATTATTGGTGGTGTGTCAGTCTACTTGTTAGTTTTTGTATTGGGTTCGGTAATAGTCCGGCATCCGCCAGACTTCCGTATTTGTATTAGTTTCGTATTGGTTTTCAGATCGGTTTATGTGCTAGTTTCAATATCAGTCTTGGTTGCATTTGTTTTCGATATCCATACTAGTATTTGTATCCATGTAGTATATGTGTTAGTTTAGTATTTTTGTGTCAATTCAACTTAAGTCTTGTATCTGTATGAGTACACCTTTCAATTAGTATCACGGTGTGTGTCTTATTTGGTTTCAGTATTAAATATAGTTTCAATATCAATTGAGTTCAATCTCAATTCTATTATGTTTTGCTTTCGTTGATTTGTCATTACTTGTACTATTGATATTGATTCCTCTGTTACTGAGCAACTGGCTTAGTCGTAGCTTTCTTTTTGTGTTTGTCTTTTTTGTTTGACATGTAATTTAGGAAATGTAGGAAATAAGTGAGGAGTGCCTTGAAGATTAAGATTTATTTCGTTTCTGTAATGTATAGAAAAAGTAACTAGGATTATTTTGATTAAATTGTTAGATTGGTTATCAGATTTGATATCTTTATAAGTGACACGTCAGCCCATCTGGGTTGGGGTGTTACAACCGTCGTCATTAACCATCACTGAAATCCACCGAAGAGTGTTACCACCGTGACAACCACTGACCGTCACAGCCACCATCGCTTATCACTGGAAACCCATAAGAACACCACCGGTCATCAGTGTGATCCATTACGATAACCGCCATCAGTAACGTTTATCATCTCCATCGCCGGAACCATCAATGTCACCGTCACTGTTAACCACCTTCATAGTCACCATACTCAGAACATGCTGGTCGGCCAGTCGGAGACCATGGACGGCCTCCTTCTTCTTTCGGTTCTCCCTCTCTCCACTTTTCAAAGAATGGGGTATATTGGAAGGAAGGGAAAGTTGTTGGATGAGTGGAGGTACATCATGCACGAGTTAATTGTGTATATGTGATCCAGGAAGCAAGGATTTAATAGGTAGGCTACTGCACTACAGTTTGTATTATATAGGTAACCAAAGAAGTGCACATGGGTGACTTTAATAAAGTCGTCAGCACGTTACATAAACTCGCTGACACCCGAACACTAACTATAAGGAAATTACACAAAATGCCCCTATGGTCATATAAATAGTATACAATGATCTACATATGTTCCAACAGACTAATAATTCACCATCTAAATATTAAGGAACTTTGTGATGATAATGATTCATTAAACTCTCTAGCATGTTGCATTCAAAACTCTTCCAATGAACACAAACACCCTAAAAACTCTACATGTAACATCACAATTCTTTTCCACACCAATGTTTTTTTTTCATTTTTTTATCTGCCCATATATATTCTCTCTCTCTACGTGAAACCCAAGCGAGTGAATTAACATGAGCAGTCAATGATGTTAAGAATGATTAATTTTAAGATGAAATGCTATATTTGCATTAAGATTTACTGGGCAAGAAAAAAAGTTTATTGACTTACAATGTACGTAGTGGGGTTTCAAGTCCTGGCCGAGTCGAATAATAAAACACACGCGATTTTTGGATAACTCCCGAAACTCGTATTAAGAAAATAACTGAAAAAAACCTTCATACTAATTTAGTAACATCTAATTATAATGCTTACCTGACTTAGTTAACAATAAACTTTAACAAACCTAAAAACCTAATTTTCTAGGACGACAAAACCCCCGAGCGTACGGGTTGGACCACTTGTTTGGGCCAGACGAAAATTGAGCCAACAACTTTTAGCCACTATGATTTTAGCCCTACACTTTATACAGAGACTTGAAGTCAAGATATATTGGAATGTTAAAACACTTTATTTAAAAGAACTAGTATCTTATTAAAACAACTTCGATTAATCATGATATTTGTTTTATTAAAAACCACGTAAATACACACCATAAATTTAAATACAAACCATAGATTGAAATACAAACATTAGATTAAAATACAAACCTTACACTAAAATGCAAAACGTAACTTAAAATATGTGTTCACCATGTAGAAGTACAGTACTTAACACCAATCCACTTTATGTCATATTCGGGTACCATATTTTTCCATCTTCAATAGGACTAACCAACATCTTCACCATCTATGAGACAAGATAGGCTATGCAGAATCCGAACTTAAACACTCATTGCATTTATGAAACAACATTTGATATTATGTTGAAGTTCAAGATTTGATATTATCTTGCAGGTCTGCTCCAACATTTTTTAAGCAATCATCATATTTATATAGGAATTATATAACGCATGCCAGGTTGATTACACGTATTTTATCAGCCACGGGAATGTCTTTACATGTAAGCAATTCTAGGCTCATATTTTTCCATGCATTTTCTACTCTTTGCTTGAACAAATCATAGACGTACTCCTCTGTTACATCATGTTCCTTCATGTGGCATTCCACAATTGACACAACATGTTTTCTTTTCCTCTCATCCTATAGTTATATTCATGAAATTCACCAGTGATCATATCATAGTTACTTTAGAATAAAGATCAAAGTTGTACTCACCTTGTGATCGATTATGTCATCCATAATCCTACTAATTACAGATGCAACTTTTACAAGAGGGGAAAACCTAACAGCCCATTTGAATGCTTCTTCTGTGACTGTCTCACCCATGCTCATAAAACTTGACAGTGTAAGCATTTTGTAGCGTGCAGTCATGAATGAAACTGATTCATGCTCCTCCAGTGATGGTATATATCCCTCATTCATCCATTTTACTTCAATCATGTAATTTTTACACAACTCTTTCATCTGCAGAAGAGATATGCCACATTTAGATTAGTTCTAGCACTCTTAGTATATAAAAAAAGGACAATACAAACATAAAGAAAGTCAAACTAACTGCATTTTTGGCATAGTCAACTTGATATGCTTTTTCTTCACTTGCCATGATTTCCCCCATTTCACCATAAGCATCCAAGAGTATTTTGTATATGAATTTCATGTACTCTGGAAGTGCATTAATGCAGGTAATTGGCCACCTATAGTTAATTTATTCTTATATTATAAGAGAAGGATTGTGCATATTACTCATTGACTGTATGTTGGTACAGACATGTAGTTACATACCTTTCAATCACTTCACTGAAAATATTAAGTTCTTCGTAAGTACCGTAATTATCATAAGTGTCATCTATAATTGTTGCTATTTTTATCATTTTTGTTAAGAAAATTCTAGACCGAGAATATTGAGACTCAAAGTAGACGCCTAGTATCTAGAAATAGAGTTCAACCAATCTATCTCTTACATGATGTACATTCTTTGGAGGATCAAAACCTTTCCACCACCTACAATAATTTATAACACAAAAAGCACAAAAAAATGAACACCATTACAAATCTATAGTAATAACTAGAATGATTAAAAGAGTAAATAAACATACTTGGAAAGTTCGCTAAGCTCCTTTTTGTGCAAAGATTGAAGTCGGTTGAATTCCATCTTCGCAAGTCTTAGCAAGGATTCACTATGTGAATCTTGTTGTTCACAGAAAGGTATGTATTGCAATGCCTCTAGCAACCTTTTCCATATATGGCTCTCTAGTGCTTCCTCTATGTGTCTCGAAAGAGGTTGAGTACCGTTCCATCGGAGGGGATTCTTCGTTATTTCCGAGCTGGCTTTTTGTAAAAGCAAGAACATCATCTAGTACAACTTTGCCTCGCACCCGCATATATGCTGCCTCATATAACTCAAGCATGCTTTAAACATTGCTAGTTAAAGATTCCTTAAAAGTTCCATCATTGTTCTTGTATTTGTTGAAAATATCTTATTTCAATCATATAAAATTAATTGTTGTTAACTTCTTTTGCTTTGTTAAGAATAATTTGAACTTATATGCACTAACCACTTGAAACATAAATTCCTTGTTGTCGGAGGAGTCGGAACCAAAGGCAAACACTACCACAATTCCATTCATCACCATAAACTGTATAAATATGGTCCAAGGCTTGCTCGATTTCTTGTTCAAAACAGTAGGCAATTCCGAGGCGTTGGATATCATTGACAAAGGCTACCATTATTTCTTTCCTCACTTCTTCTTTCAAACTTTCATTTATTTCCTCTACTTTAGCATGCTTCTCTTGCTAATTTTTTTGGTCGTCAAGTTAGATCATAAGCACACTCACATATACATGGACAATTCTCTCTAACATTACCACTAAAAAGCTCCACCAATATAGATGTTACTCTTTTTATATACAATGTAAACATACTGAAAATCGAATAGATATTACTTCTTTATATAATTTATATTAATTACCAGAAAAACTGTATAATGTAGTTATTAAATACAGTTGTACAAAGGTTATCAAAAGGTTTACGTACTCCTTGTCTTAAAAAAAAAGATAATGGACTATTTTGTTAGTGTCATACCTCATCGAATATAAGAAACTGATCTCCCCGGATACTTGGATGGAAGTATGATATCGGGCGGACAACCTCCTTCTTTTCAAGTTCCATGTTTTAAAGTAGATTTTGTGTTTTGTATTTTGATTCTTTAGCCCTAGGTATTTATAGAGGGGTGATAGAGCAAAGACTTCATGTCGTCATCAACAGATGGCAATTCAATATATATTGATAATATATTATTTTTAAAAAGTTGCCAGATCATACTTTTGAAATGAGGGATGGAATCTATTTTTTTAAACTATTTTTATGCACGTCAAGTTCAAAAGGCTTTGGTTATTTCGATACCCCTCGTATTTATTTAGACATCTTGGTGTCCTATATGACGTGCATAGGATTATACTGTATAAAGCTCAGTAATTATCAGTCAATTACTGTCATTGGTCGGCAACCAACCTTTTTGCTACTAGAACGTCAAACTATGGTTGTACTATTGTGTTTGCCACCATACTCTTAAATTGTTATGTTTACTGTTTTCAATATAATATCATGCTAAAACAACTCAATATATCATTTTCTAAGTTCAAAATATGATGCAATACTTCTTAGAGAAAAAAAAATCTTTGTGTACTAGTCTTACCCTACACACATACTAAGTTTACAGAAAGTGTGTATACATCAAACATTATTAATTTGGGAGACACCTGAGTTTGCTGGAACTTGAAGAATCATTGGCATATATATTTTACAAAAATATTGTTTGCATCCAAGTTTAAAAATTACTAGATATGTATTTTGTGTTATTGAAAAGACGAAATGATATTTTGGGACAACTGGAATGTTATTTTTGTTATTATTATACTATACCTACATATAAATTAATAAACTAAAATTTATTCGTAACATTTTTTTATCATAAACATAATCAAGTTAATTAATAGATATAAAAAAGCCAAAAACAAAACCCTAAAAAACATTAGCAACGGGTTCAGTCAGGGTAAAAAACACTTTGAATTACATAATAACACTAGGCTTAATCTATTCACACACCCCTATTGTCTATTTGGACAGCTTTGAGCCCTAGACGGGTCATCCAGGTCTACACGCCCCGTATAGACACTGATTTTTAAGAGTCAGCAGGTACATGGCAGGGCGCACAAATTTATGTGTTTAGACGGGCCGTCTAGACCTAGACGACCCGTCTACCAACTTGTTTTTTTTAATTGGAAAATGGGTGTTTTGGTGGCGTATATTCGTTGTTGTTGGAGGTTGAAAAAATGGTGTTTTGGTGGGGTAATTTGGTTGCTGCTGGAGGTTGATTCTATTTTTTTTTGTGAAGTAATTTTAGATTTTTAAAAAGTTTTGTTTATTGTATAAAAAGTGAGTTATCTTTTTCGATCGTTTATATATTTTATTGTTTTTTACATTTTATCTTTTTAAAATATAATATTAAAATTTGATACACGTCGATTTAACACAAACAATCATCAAGTAATCGAATAACTGAAAATAAAGTTAAATATTACAGATATAACATATATAACATATATAACATAACTTTCTATATCCATAACAATAGGTCTAGACGACTCGTATATTTATAATTAATTTTTTTTTGGTATAACTATTAACACTGGGATGGGTACAGAAACCACCAAGGGGATAATGGATATGGTAACAAGTACAACAATTCTTCAATTCCAGATCAACGTTGTTTATCGTCCTATGTGAGCATTGGAAGCCCGACAAACAGTGTTGCAATTAGTTAGCAGTCGTTACTTATTAATGAACTCGAATTTAGGAAATTGTTCTTAATGAACTCAATGACATCTTCAACAGAAACCACATCTACAATGCCACCGTTTTCATAGCCATCTTTTCCATAGCTACGCAATCCATAACCTCTAAACCCTTGAATCCCAACACTTCTCCTTACATTCTCCCAAACAAACCAGCTCCTTTGTAAGAACTCTTATCAGAGAATTCCGAGGAAGAATTGAATGTTTTATGCGAAATCAAATGCTCAGCATGGGTCTATTTAACAAAGAAATATACGCTTCGTCTAGGCCTAGGCGAGGCGTATCACTTTACAACGTTACTGACATGCATTGAATGATATCAGATGAAGTAATATAAGCCAAAGTTCATGACGGAGAGAATTCCGACGACGAATTGAAAGATTTCTGCAACATCAAATGCTCGGCATGGGTCTATTTAACAAAGAAATAGACGCCCCGTCTAGGCCTAGACGGGGCGTATCACTTTACTACTTTACAGACATGCAGGCAAAGCACAAACTTCAAGACAGGTCGTCTAGGCCTAGACGCCTCGTCTTGGGCTGGTCGTCTTCAGCATCCGTCTAGGGCTAGACGCCCCGTCTGATGTGACTGATTTGACGTTTTACGGGGTCCGGAATGTGGTTGGAGAAAAGAAAACCTAGACGCCCCGTCTAGGTCTAGACGACCCGTCTACTTTTGTAATATTACCATTTTGCCCCTGATATCAGCCTAGACGGACAGCGAACCAGTGGTAAAATGGAGTTGTTTCTAGAACCAGACGGGACGTCTAGGTCTAGACGAGCCGTATATGCACAATTAAATTTTTTTGGTATAATTTATATGATTTTGTTTAGTAAATACAAACTTTTTTGGTAAATAAAATCATGTTAATTATACCAAAAATTTTCTAATTGTATACAAGATGTTTGTATTAATTATAAAAAAATATTATTAAATATACAAAAAATCGTATTAGATGTACCAAAAAGCCTCATTCTTCCGATTCACTGTCGACCCAGTTAATACTCGGGTTTAGATTTGGTGCGAGATTTATTATCGACGTATACCATTCTAGACGGGGCGCGTACATGTTCAGCCATTGTTCTGCAGCGGCGCTTCGGTAGGTCAACCACAAACCGTTTACTGTAGGCATTGGAAACTGGCCTTCCAGCTTAATATGTATGAAGTGGTTGTTGTTAACATGTGCAAGCGTTATCGTTCGTGGTTCTCAATCCGTCGGAGGGTTGATTATCGGGAAGAACGTGGAACAACCATCAATGTTTAACAGTTGAACCCGGTACCATACCTTTGTGCAATAAGAAGCCCTGCGTGGGGGAAGTCCATCCAGTGAGTGGGGGAACAATGCTCCACTGAATCCCAGATTAGGCTCTGACGATGTTTGTAAAAGTATCATACCTCCCATGCTTCAAATACTGGCACCCAGATCGACGCCTTCTGATCCATCTCCTGTTGAAGGTCTTTTCGAATGTGGCTCCACGCATGTTCTCCCATACCCAAGCCCACAACCACATACCGAAACCCATAATGACCGTCTGGCCTCACATCTTGTATGCACGAGATGTACGGGTGAAATAATGAGGGAAGGAGATGCTTAAGCTGTAACATCCGTCAAAACCGGATTTACCAAACCCGCTTTGTTTATTAACCGAACAACCAGCTAAAAATTTTGTTGCGTATTTAGTATTGTCTTGGTTGTAGTTTGTGTTATACTCACTGATTTAGCATTCATATCATCTCATTGTTTAAAGAAATTGGATTGTGTTCTATTTTTACATAAACGAACCTCTCCATCATAACAAACGAGAGAGGAACTGTCACCATTCAAACATGTATGCTATCAGAATTAGGACTCAGATATTGGTTGTTGTGTTTATTTATGTTCTAGAGTCACATCATAGAACCAATCATAACTTACTGATAAAACCAATGAAAATTTGACAAGAATATGGTGGATACGCCGCTGGTACTTCCTATATATAAGTATTCTTGCCAAAGGATCAGAGGCATTGTCAGGCAGTTATGAGAAGTTCCATGTAGGTTTTAGTATTAGAAGTTTATTTTAGGATATAACCTTATCTTTCCAAACATATCAAAACTCTTGCGCATGAAATCATATTTAGTCAATCAACTCTGTTTATCAATATTCATTAACTTAGGCATCAAAACGCGATTCCTGTAGCAGGGTACTCAACCCTTACAAGGAACGTTACCGCCTCAAACAAAATTTAAACTCTTACTCCTTTCTAAGTATTTAATGGTCAATTAAAACACCATCCTTTTGAGACAAACATGCCACTACTTAAATTTCGGGACGAAATTTCTAAAAGTAGGGGATACTGTAACATCCGTCAAAAACCGGATTTACCAAACCCGCTTCGTTTATTAACCGAACAACCAGTTAAAAATTTCGTTGCGTATTTAATGCTCAAATTAATTTTAAACGATACATAATTAATAAGTATATTAGAATATAAAATTTATATTTGAAAATGTACTAAAAATAGTGATTTAAAAATAAAATGCTGAAGCCGGGTTTCGAACCCGGGTCAGCCGAGCATCATTCAAAGTCTTAACTAACATCCCTCCAACCGCTCCGCCACTTATGATTTTTGTTTACATATTGATTCAATTAATACATATAATAAAAACTGAAGTCGAATTCGGTCACTCAAGTCACTGATGCCGGAAATCCCGACGAAATCGTCAATCTTTAACGTTTTCTTTTGTCATAACGGATACGTTTACACCCACGCCGGTTATAACTGAAAGACCTTAATGGCACTCATTCAAATCATCGGACCGTAACCGAAAAGTGTTGAATTCGAAACCGGAAATACACTTAAACCTGAGTTATACTTTATTCATCAGTGAGCTCGCGAGTTTATCAAGATTACACTCTTCTTTTCGCTCAGAAAAACCTCGCCGCAGTCGCCGGAATTCTCTGCAAGTCGCCGGAAAACCGAGACTTTCATCTTCACGGTAATTACCTCGACCTTTCTGTTTCATTCCATTATTGGACAAATTCTAATATCAATCCCTCACCCAGAATCTATTCCAGACGACGTTGCTGGATTTTCTGTTTTCGCCGGAAAATTTCTGAAATTTCCAGAAACTTGCTGTTAACCGGTATGATCATTCAAACCTACTGATAATCGTTACTCAGTAGTTCAATTTCACATCTAATTCATCCAAACTGATTATTGAATCCGAACAGAAGGAGTTCCCAAAACAGAGCCGACGATCTTTGCCGGACTTCTGAAGAAAGACGATTAGTTCGGTACAATCATTCACCAAACCCTTTTCTGTTCAATACATTGCAATTGTTTCGTTAGATTAATTTAACAAATAACTGTTAGTTAACCGTTGTCTGTGTTTTGAACGAAGAAGACGAAGTCGCTTAAGTTATAAGATTAATTAAAATCGGTATTATAAACGGGTTAGACACACAGTCCAGCGGTGGACTGTGTGCAAACAATACGCATACGTCCCGAGTTCGATCCTTGACACACGCACCTTCGCAGTAATAAAATGTCCTTTTTTTTAACTGAACCGGATCCACAACAGTAAGATGTTAAGTATAATAAAAACCAGAATATTTACCAAGTTAGACACACAGTCCAGCGGTGGACTGTGTGCCAAACTAAACCACAGGTCCCGGGTTCGAGACTGTGGAGAGCACCGAGTCGATACATTAAATCCTTCTTAAAATGAATGATTTTCGGATTAATTTAATTAGTGTATAAATATAATTATAAACAGAAATATTTCGGGTTAGACACGTAGCTCAGTTGGTAGAGCTGCGTGCACGCATACGGGAGGTCACGGGTTCGAGTCTCACCCAGCGCACACATATAACCGACCGAACGTCAACGGTCAACGGTCAACAAGTCAACGGTCAATGGTCAAAAATCAACATTTTTTTTATTATTTTTATTTATTTATTTAAATTAAAATTCAATTAAAAATACTTAAAAATAACATTTTTAAAGTTAGAACATAGTCTTAAACTCACAAAAAATATATCCAAAAATCCTATTAAAATTGTTAATAAAATCCATTTATTTACCTTACTTTTTCGTTATTAATTAGGTTAGTTTTTCCTCGTCGATCAATCCTCTAAACTTGTGCGCATTCAACATCATCAACCGAACGCACCCAATGTGAGTGAATCTTACAACTCCCCTTTTTATTATACGTTTTGGGTGTATCATGTGTCACTAAAACTAATTCGTTTATTCAAACTCGTGCCATACCATATTATGATTTAAACTTAGAATGTAAATATTGTTTGTAGTTATGTATTACATATTGTCAAGTTGTATGCAAATTATTTGTTAGGCCCATCAGTTCCTCGTGGGAGACGAGTTGAACAACGCGTGCCTTAAAACTCATTCATTAGGCCCATCAGTTCGTAGAACAACGCGTGCCTCAAAACTCATTCATTAGGCCCATCAGTTCCTCATGGGAGACGAGTTGAGCAACGCGTGCCTCAAAAAATCTATTATTGTATGTGTGTGCATTATTTAATATTAAGTGATTTGTGAATAAGTTTACATCTATATTTACTCATATGTGGTTATGCACTTTATTTTATAATCAATTCAATAAACTTGTTTAAATGTTTTTCATAGGATTCACTCGCCAAATTTTTGTTGATCCAAAAACCATTTTTACACATGATACAGGTGAACAGGATGAAGCAAGGAAAACATAGGAAATGCCTTAGAAGAAAATAATGAAGTCTAGAAAGATGTGTAGAACATGTTGTAATTATGATTGTATGATTCCCTTTAAATTGTAATAATAAATATGAAACGTTATAATAAATGTCATGAGCTTTGATGAAAACCCAATCATGCCCCGATCACCTTTTTCCGCTGCGGGTCGGGGTGTGACAGATTGGTATCAGAGCTTTTGACTATAGGGATATAGGATAGGTTATTAGACCCTTAGAGCCTATACTATAGTTGATTAGATTTTAAATTGTTTATGTGGTTATATGCAAACTCATGATGTTTATTTCTTTCATATTTATTATATACACAAATGCATGCAAACACTTCCAATATTACATTTTGTGATACATAGTGAATTATACTTACAGTCAGACATACATAATTACATACACATTCGTCATACATATTTCAATGTTCACATATTCAAATCATCTTCATACTTCCGTTATTCAAGATTTTGTCGCATTTTTTTTTCATTTTTCAAATCTCATCAAAGTGAGTTCTGTGACGGGCATGTAGTAACTGTAAGGGTACAAGTACCGGTAGTCGGAACGTCCTGTGTAGGTTGGCATTCGTATAAATCCAATATAACGGACCAGTTTGCCTACCTGGGGACTAACAATGAGAGTACGAAGGACCTATTAGGCCAAAGCATGCCACACCAAACGTCGTTCGAACTAACCCCACTTTGAGGTGTCACCGTGTCCACACCTGGATACATTCCGAATATCATACGTTACATACATATTTCTCGATTTTCTCCGGGTTTTAGTGTACGTAACCAGGCTAACACATGCGAACCATATGAAAAACCCGGTAATCATGAGGGCCCACATGACTACGAAGGTGAAGTATGGCGGCATGCAAGGCCCAATTACGAGCAAAGCCCAAGACATCCTATGGATGTAGTAGATTTATTATTTTATATTTATTTCATAAATGTTCATTCCTAAATACGACACATGATCCCTAAAACATCCAACTCATACTCTTGATATGTATTCCTTGTAGATGTCTTCTAGCCTCGCTCGTAGAAAGATGAGATCAGGAAAAGCCCGCGAGCGCATGGCTGCTCAAATCGCTCAACAAATGGCTGCCGTAATACCCAACATTGTAGTTCAAGTCCAACAAGCTCTTACCGCTAATCCCGTCAACCAAGAAGATCAAAATGTTATCTACCCTCCCCCAAATACCACTAAATGCACCTACAAGTATTTCAAATCCTGCGACCCTCCAAAATACGAAGGGACTGAAGGTGTCACCGCTCTCCTCCATTGGTTTGAAGAAATGGAGAACACTTTTCTAAATTGCGATTGCCCCGATGATCGCAAAGTGCGATATGCTACTGGTCGTTTACTTGGAATAGCACTTACATGGTGGAATACAGAGAAGGCCAAACGAGGTGTTGAAGATGCTATGACTTTGACTTGGGAAGAGTTGAAGGAAATCATGACAAGACGGTTTTTCCCAAGGAGCGAAATCAAGAAATTAGAGGATGAGTTCTATTCGTTGAAACAAAAGGAAGGCGACCACACAACATACAACAAGAGATTCCTTGAGTTAAATCAAATGGTTCCCAACTTGTTCACTCCCCTCTACCGTTTGATCGAGCACTACATTCGAGGTCTTCCTTCAAAAATCCAAGACTCTATAATAAGTACCACGCCTGCAACTTTGGAAGCAGCAATGGAGTTAGCTACGGAGCTCACCGAGAACCGCATACGGAATAAAGACTTCAAATAGGAGAAGAAGAAGGATAAAGCATCGACTGAAACCTCAAACTCCACCCAAACCGAATCCCCTTCTCAACCCATTTTTAAGAGAAAACGAGATGGGCAACTTTTCGCTGTCATCCAACGCAACCAACCAGCCTCACAAGCCGACCCCTCCAAGCTATCCCAATCACTCAAGTAGCACCCAACTCAACTTACCCAAATAAGAAACCTTACCTTGGACCTCACTCTCAATGTAACACCTGTTTTTATCACCATCCATCTACCTTACCTTGTCGGCTATGTGCGAATTGTGGACGCTATGGTCATTTGAGCAAGGTCTGCCGCACCTCTCAACACCAAACCTCACCCCCTACTCAAAACATGATCCAAACATATCAACAACCCCAATACCCCATGTTACCTTATGTTCGAGCTTGTTTTAATTGTGGCGACCCTACCCATTATAGAAACACGTGCCCTCGATTGGTTAACATCATAAACGCCAAAGCTCAAGCAAACCCAGTTAACCAAGCAAATCAAGGAAACCCAACCACTAGGCCACCAGCAAGAGGAAGAGTTTTCAACATCAACGCCAATCCTATTGAAGATAATGACGGCCCAAACGAACCACCCAACTAGTCTCCTTCACCAAAAATCAAGATTCAACTCCAACCGCTTCGTTTTTATGTTTTTCTTTATGTTATCTCAACTTTCATGTATCTTAATTATAAATTGGGAATTTATCCAAGAATCTTAATGCGAATTACTATTTCAGTTTTGTTTTATACTCACGGATTTAACATTCATATCATCTCATCATTTAAAGAAATTGGATTGTGTTCTATTTCTACATAGACTAACCTCTCCATCATAACAAACGAGAGAGGTACTGTCATCATTCAAACATGTATACTATCAGAATTAAGACTCAAGCTTTGGTTGATTGTGTTTGTTTATGTTTTAGAGTCACATAGGACTAATTATAACTTACTGATAAAGCCAATGAAAATTTGACAAGAATATGGTGGATACGCCGCTGGTACTTCCTATATATAAGTATTCTTGTCAAAGGATCAGAGGCATTATCAGGCGGTTATGAGAAGTTCCATGTAGGATTTAGTATTGTCTTGGTTGTAGTTTGTGTTATACTCACTGATTTAGCATTCATATCATCTCATTATTTAAAGAAATTGGATTGTGTTCTATTTTTACATAAACGAACCTCTCCATCATAACAAACGAGAGAGGAACTGTCACCATTCAAACATGTATGCTATCAGAATTAGGACTCAGATATTGGTTGTTGTGTTTATTTATGTTCTAGAGTCACATCATAGAACCAATCATAACTTACTGATAAAACCAATGAAAATTTGACAAGAATATGGTGGATACGCCGCTGGTACTTCCTATATATAAGTATTCTTGCCAAAGGATCAGAGGCATTGTCAGGCAGTTATGAGAAGTTCCATGTAGGTTTTAGTATTAGAAGTTTATTTTAGGATATAACCTTATCTTTCCAAACATATCAAAACTCTTGCGCATGAAATCATATTTAGTCAATCAACTCTGTTTATCAATATTCATTAACTTAGGCATCAAAACGCGATTCCTGTAGCAGGGTACTCAACCCTTACAAGGAACGTTACCGCCTCAAACAAAATTTAAACTCTTACTCCTTTCTAAGTATTTAATGGTCAATTAAAACACCATCCTTTTGAGACAAACATGCCACTACTTAAATTTCGGGACGAAATTTCTAAAAGTAGGGGATACTGTAACATCCGTCAAAAACCGGATTTACCAAACCCGCTTCGTTTATTAACCGAACAACCAGTTAAAAATTTCGTTGCGTATTTAATGCTCAAATTAATTTTAAACGATACATAATTAATAAGTATATTAGAATATAAAATTTATATTTGAAAATGTACTAAAAATAGTGATTTAAAAATAAAATGCTGAAGCCGGGTTTCGAACCCGGGTCAGCCGAGCATCATTCAAAGTCTTAACTAACATCCCTCCAACCGCTCCGCCACTTATGATTTTTGTTTACATATTGATTCAATTAATACATATAATAAAAACTGAAGTCGAATTCGGTCACTCAAGTCACTGATGCCGGAAATCCAGACGAAATCGTCAATCTTTAACGTTTTCTTTTGTCATAACGGATACGTTTACACCCACGCCGGTTATAACTGAAAGACCTTAATGGCACTCATTCAAATCATCGGACCGTAACCGAAAAGTGTTGAATTCGAAACCGGAAATACACTTAAACCTGAGTTATACTTTATTCATCAGTGAGCTCGCGAGTTTATCAAGATTACACTCTTCTTTTCGCTCAGAAAAACCTCGCCGCAGTCGCCGGAATTCTCTGCAAGTCGCCGGAAAACCGAGACTTTCATCTTCACGGTAATTACCTCGACCTTTCTGTTTCATTCCATTATTGGACAAATTCTAATATCAATCCCTCACCCAGAATCTATTCCAGACGACGTTGCCGGATTTTCTGTTTTCGCCGGAAAATTTCTGAAATTTCCAGAAACTTGCTGTTAACCGGTATGATCATTCAAACATACTGATAATCGTTACTCAGTAGTTCAATTTCACATCTAATTCATCCAAACTGATTATTGAATCCGAACAGAAGGAGTTCCCAAAACAGAGCCGACGATCTTTGCCGGACTTCTGAAGAAAGACGATCAGTTCGGTACAATCATTCCCCAAACCCTTTTCTGTTCAATACATTGCAATTGTTTCGTTAGATTAATTTAACAAATAACTGTTAGTTAACCGTTGTCTGTGTTTTGAACGAAGAAGACGAAGTCGCTTAAGTTATAAGATTAATTAAAATTGGTATTATAAACGGGTTAGACACACAGTCCAGCGGTGGACTGTGTGCAAACAATACGCATACGTCCCGAGTTCGATCCTTGACACACGCACCTTCGCAGTAATAAAATGTCCTTTTTTTTAACTGAACCAGATCCACAACAGTAAGATGTTAAGTATAATAAAAACCAGAATATTTACCAAGTTAGACACACAGTCCAGCGGTGGACTGTGTGCCAAACTAAACCACAGGTCCCGGGTTCGAGACTGTGGAGAGCACCGAGTCGATACATTAAATCCTTCTTAAAATGAATGATTTTCGGATTAATTTAATTAGTGTATAAATATAATTAAAAATAGAAATATTTCGGGTTAGACACGTAGCTCAGTTGGTAGAGCTGCGTGCACGCGTACGGGAGGTCACGGGTTCGAGTCTCACCCAGCGCACACATATAACCGACCGAACCGGTCAACGGTCAACAAGTCAACGGTCAATGGTCAAAAATCAACATTTTTTTTATTATTTTTATTTATTTATTTAAATTAAAATTCAATTAAAAATACTTAAAAATAACATTTTTAAAGTTAGAACATAGCCTTAAACTCACAAAAATATATCCAAAAATCCTATTAAAATTGTTAATAAAATCCATTTATTTACCTTACTTTTTCGTTATTTTTAGGTTAGTTTTTCCTCGTCGATCAATCCTCTAAACTTGTGCGCATTCAACATCATCAACCGAACGCACCCAATGTGAGTGAATCTTACAACTCCCCTTTTATTATACGTTTTGGGGTGTATCATGTGTCACTAAAACTAATTCGTTTATTCAAACTCGTGCCATACCATATTATGATTTAAACTTAGAATGTAAATATTGTTTGTAGTTATGTATTATATATTGTCAAGTTGTATGCAAATTATTTGTTAGGCCCATCAGTTCCTCGTGGGAGACGAGTTGAACAACGCGTGCCTTAAAACTCATTCATTAGGCCCATCAGTTCGTAGAACAACGCGTGCCTCAAAACTCATTCATTAGGCCTATCAGTTCCTCGTGGGAGACGAGTTGAGCAACGCGTGCCTCAAAACAATCTATTATTGTATGTGTGTGCATTATTTAATATTAAGTGATTTGTGAATAAGTTTACATCTATATTTACTCATATGTGGTTATGCACTTTATTTTATAATCAATTCAATAAACTTGTTTAAATGTTTTTCTTAGGATTCACTCGCCAAATTTTTGTTGATCCAAAAACCATTTTTACACATGATACAGGTGAACAGGATGAAGAAAGGAAAACATAGGAAATGCCTTAGAAGAAAATAATGAAGTCTAGAAAGATGTGTAGAACATGTTGTAATTATGATTGTATGATTCCCTTTAAATTGTAATAATAAATATGAAACGTTATAATAAATGTCATGAGCTTTGATGAAAACCCAATCATGCACCGATCACCTTTTTCCGCTGCGGGTCGGGGTGTGACATAAGCGTTTTATTGTTGACACATACTCGTCGCCCACTATCAATAGAAAACGTTATCATCTCGAACCTCTCTTTGTTTAGAACTCGTTGAGCGGCTTCGCCCCACTATGGGTTTTTGCGACTTGATGACCGATTGTTGAGTGGCCTGCGACGCAACGCACGAGCTATGGCGGGGGGCATCGTATGTACTTGGTTGGAAACCCTGGAACGGAACGTACGAGCTATGGTGGGGCGCGTCGTCAAATCGAAGTTGTGCTTGCGTTTTTGTTGGTCGTCCACGAGTCGAGTGTTGGACAACCGATTCTTTCTTGGTGGATTTGGTTGGGGTCAACACCGCTTTAATCTTTCCTAGCAAGCTTTTTTTCTAAGCAGGGGGGTGTGACTCTAACTGTTGCCGAATAATGTTCAGCTGTTCTACGACATCAACGTCATCCGATGTCAATTTACATGGGTGAAAGTTAAGCTTCTGCCAGAAGATGTCTACGTCTTCGAGTTGAATCGGACGCTCTGCGCGTACGTACTTTTCCAACCTACAAGCACACGGCAACCCACAGCTGTACCACATCTGACATCCACAAGATGAATGCAAGCACTGCAACACGTCTAGTTTCCTAAGTAGCCCTTCACTCAACAAATCAAGCGCTGTATGGGAAACTTTTCCGCATAGGTGGTCAACTAATGGGTTTTGTGGTGGTTCATTATTTTTTTGATGCTTTCTCGAAAGCTCTGCCTTATTTCCCTGTATTGTGTTTCAACTATATCCTTGACACAACCTACTATACGGTCCAGCGAGCTCCTATCTTGGACGTATCTCTTTAAATTCGCGTGTTGACTCTCAACTATGTTTGTGGTACGCTGCCCGAAGTTGCGTCTCTGATCAGACCACGCAAAGACAAACATTTGCTTGTAGTCTTTCAGCCAGTTATCATCCACGTACGTAAACACCCCTAAAAGGTATCAATAATTAGTTAAATGTACATGGGTAGGTCATCGTTTATTACAAAAACTTACTTGAATGTTTGCACTCCAAAGTCGCTTTTGCAAGTGGCCTAAGTTGTACTCGTATATGGGTATTGATGGAGACTCACACAATCTCCCCTAGGATGACAAAAATTTTTGCCATTCTTCTTCAGTGAATGCACTCTTGCAGTGCTTACAAATATTTTGTTGAATGTGAAACCTGCAGAGATATCGAGAGGCGTTTGGAAAAACTTTAGCACACGCATTAATTAGGGCCAGCTCTCTATCCGTTACAATAACACGTGGCTCCATACATTCGTCTAACATTGACCTGATCCTCTCAAGCACCCATACAAAGTTATCACTACGTTCCTTGCAGATAACGGCATGCGCGATACAAAACGAATAGTTGGTGGGCGTCATACTAACTATTTGCACAAATGGCATGTTGTATACGTTCGTCTTGTACGTGGAATCGATCAACAAAATGTGCGGGAACGCACGCGACATTTCACTCGAGTAGGGATGAACAAAGAAGATCTCTGTAACGACCTCTGTTTCGGGTTCCTCCCGTGTCTCCTAAATAAATTCGTTTGTAATAAGGATGTTTTCTAACGACTGAATGGGAGCCAGTCCGTATCTTTATTCAGCCCTAATCTTCTGAACTGCGTTTTGGACGTCTTTCTAAACATGGAAACTGTCGGGGAACTGCTTCCTTATCGTTTGAAAAATTCTGCGCAGCTCCACGTTTTGTGCTGTCAACTGCTCGATCATTCTGTATTCGTCAGGAGCAAACCTTCACACAAACGCGTGGCCCGACAGGTCCTGACAGACTTCGTGGTTATGTTCAGTCTTATAACAGTCATAATTAAATATCCACATTATATTTACAAAATCTTATATTCATTAAAACATTAAGGGTAACTGTTTAAAACATTTTCGTCCTAGTAAATACATAACAAAAGTAACAACAAAAGCGTGAAACTTCAAAATGTTCGGATCTTAATCCTAGCTTGATCTTCGTCCGTGTTAACTCCCATGATCACCGTAAAAAATATTTATTATTAGTTAGTACGTTATAAAATGAATATATATATATATATATATATATATTCATTAAATCTATAAACAATAAAGAATTTAATAACACAAAATTTAAAAATTGAAAGTTTGGCACTCCGACGGCGACACCGCTTGTTTAGTGTCGTCAGAACAAACTGCTGTAGACAGTGATATAAAGCGTCGGACACTGATGTTGCATCGGCGACGACCCAAGTTAGGCCGTCGCCGACGGCTACTGCTTTAACAGAAAAGCTGCAGAGCCCTTTTATGGTTCGTTTATTCCCTTTTTGTGTTCAACACATCGAATCAAGTTTCGATACATGCAGAAAAAGTCCGCAATAATATCTTCTCTGTTTTACAAGCATGTAATACTTTACTATGAGTATTTATAGTGTTCAAATCAATTTCCATAATTTCAATTATTTCGACCCGTTTACATGTTCAACTTATAAACTCACTAAACCATGCCCGTTTTGGCAAATCATCATGTCTATGATTTCACCTTCTTTCTAGTTCGTTTATTCACATGCTATGTTTCCATTTTAGCCGGTTTACACCGAAATTTTCCGATTTTACCCTTATCACTATAATTATGACGGGTTAGACAATCATGCCATTTTCCGGCATGTATAAAACTTCATTTCTTTAAAACCTTTCAATTTTGTTTAGTTGTTTAGGCGAAATCCCTCGCCTTTAACCAACCAAACTATTTTGTATTCTCTTTTGACCCGTTCGATCTTTTTAACGAAATCCACCGCCTTTAAATCGAACGATCTATTCTATGGTCTCCTTTTTTACTCATTTGATTTGTTTTGACGAAATCCATCACCTTCAATTCAAACAAACTATTCTATGATTTCTTGTCAGGACAACATAATTACGTATTGCAAGAAATAAATATCATCAGAGACATTATCATATACCTTAGAGCTTTCCCTTGAGCCGCGTATCGCTTCCAAGTTTATCGTCCGCCTTACCACTTGAGTTACCTAAAAAGCATAACCGGATAATGATTAATTTGCCATTTCTCCATTTCACCACATTATCAATTCATTGACTTGTATGGTTTTACAACAAGATTCTTCATATATTACTAGAATTCAGATTTCACTTAGGCATTTCATCGAGTACCTTCTAGACATGAATTTAGAGCTTCTTCTAAATCCTAGGTTTATGAATTCCTTAACCCAAATATCATTTCATCATGAATGTATATATACATTTTCTGGAAATAGATCATTGTTATGATTGAAAATACAGGGATCATCATATCGACTAATACTCACAACAATTTTTATCTTTATTCATGAAGGAAATCAAAAACCCACTTGTTCATTCGAGCACATAAACCCTACGCCATGATCATGTAAATTTTCTTCTCAAATTCAGCATACTTAGCAAAGTTTAGCATTTACTAGTTCAGTATTCTACCATATTATCTATAATTTGTTCAAGAACTGAAATTCATGATCTTTCTTTATCTTTCCTACTTCACCAAAACACAAATTTCAACATACCTGATGATCCTTTGAACTAGATGATTGTTAAAATGACTCATGCACGAGTTTATGCTTCTAATCCATCTTCAATTTTTGATGATTAGGGTTCAATTGAGGTGTTTTTTTCTCTGGTGTTTATGCTTCTTTCTCTGGTCGTTGTATGAACACACATATGTGTGTTTTTTTCCTTTTCCTTTTTTTTTATAAACTAAGTTATCATTTTAGCCATTCTAGTCCCTCATGTTTTGGTATTTATAGAATGCCCACCATCTAATCTAATGTTTATTAAACATTATTACTTATTATTTAGGTTACTTAATACAAGTTTTATGTTTTATATTTTTATTCGTAGCAATTATATTTATATATATATACTGCCACGAAATTATAATTATTATATTTTCGGGGTGTTACAAATCCACCCTCCTTACGGAAGGTTTCGTCCCCGAAACTTTAGTACGTACCGAAAAGTGAAGGGTAGAGTCTTTTCATTTCTTCTTCGGATTCCTATGTGGTGTCCGCTCCCTTTCGGTGCTCCCATTTGACCTTCACTTGATTTACTTCTTTATTTCTCAATCCCTTAACCTTTCGGTCAAGGATTTCAATTGGTTTAGCTATGTAATTAAGTTTTTCATCGATTTCAATATCATCAAGTGGTACATAAGCGGTTTCGTCCCCCAAGCATTTGCGAAGGTGGGAAACATGGAAAGTGTTATGTATCCCACTTAACTTATCCGGAAGTTCCAATCGGTAAGCCACTTTGCCCACTCGACTAATAATCTTGAATGATCCGATAAATCGGGGGCTCAATTTCCCTCTCTTTCTATATCGAACGATTCCCTTCCATGGAGACACTTTGAGCATTACTCTATCACCTATTTGAAATTCAATAGGTCTTCGTCTTTTATTCGCATAAGACTTTTGTCGATCTTGGGCTGTTTTTAAATGAGCTCGTACCATGTCGATCTTTTCATTTGTTACTCTTACAACATCCTTATTAGCTAGTTCTTTCGGTCCTACTTCACCCCAACACACGGGGTTCGGCACTTTCGGCCATAAAGCATTTCATATGGCGCCATACCAATGCTCGAATGATATCTGTTATTGTAAGAAAATTCGACTAGCGGTAAGTGAGCATCCCAACTACCACCAAAATCAATAATACATGCTCGAAGCATATCTTCTAACGTTTGAATTGTCCGTTCACTTTGCCCATAAGTTTGAGGGTGGTATGTTGTACTAACTAACAGCTTGGTACCCATTTGTTCTTGGAATTCTCGCCAAAATTTTGAAGTGAATCGGGTATCTCTATCCGACACAATTGACACTGGTACTCCATGACAGGCGATAATCTCGTTCATATACACCTCCGACATCTTCTCGGAAGTATAAGTTTCGCGAATGGGAATGAAATGAGCACTCTTAGTCAATCTATCTACAACCACCCAAATGGCGTCAAAATTTCGAGCTATTTTTGACAATTTGGTCAACAGGTCCATAGTGATATGTTCCCATTTCCAAACTGGTATGTCTAGTGGTTGTAGTTTTCCATATGGCCTTTGATGTTCTGCCTTGTAAACAAGTTAGGCATTTTTCAACGTACTTCGCCACATCTGTTTTCATCCCAGGCCATCAATAATTTTGTTTCAAATCTCGGTACATCTTGGTTGCTCCCGGGTGAATTGAGTAACGTGTTTTATGGGCTTCGTCAAGTAAGAGGTCCTTAACACCACGTGTTTGGGACCCATATTCTACCAAATCATGTCTTCAATCCGTTAATTCCATTTTCTAATTTTTTACTGACCCTTCCTTCATTCTTTTCTCAAATTGTCTTCTTTTACTACTTCAATTTGTGCTTCTCGAATTCGTTCAATCAATCCCGAGGTTACCACTAATTTCATCGACCGTACTCGGATAGGAATATATCCTTCCTTTCGACTGAGGGCATCCGCCACTACGTTGGCCTTTCCAGGGTGATAATGTATTTCAAAATCATAATCTTTCACCATCTCAAACCAACGTCGCTGTCTCATATTTAATTCCTTTTGATCGAAGGAATATTTCAAACTCTTATAATCGGTGAAAATAATACACTTCGTTCCGTATAAGTAATGCCTCCAGATCTTTAAGGCAAATACCACTGCCGCCAATTCAAGGTCGTGAGTTGGATATTTCGTTTCGTGAATTTTAGTTGTCTCGAGGCATAAGCAATCACCTTACCTCATTGCATGAGCACACACCCAAGTCCTAGATGTGATGCATCTGAATATACTACTAAATCATTTATGCCGTCTATCAAGGCCAACACTGGTGCACTGGTCAAATTTTCCTTGAGTAATTGAAATGCCTTTTCTTGTTCGTCGCCCCAGACAAACTTTTCATTCTTACGAGTTAGTTTGGTTAATGGTGAAGCAATCTTAGAGAAGTCCTGAATGAATTTCCTGTAATATCCCGCAAGTCCTAAAAAGCTCTTAATCTGTCACACCCCGACCCGCAGCGGATAAGGTGATCGGGGCATGATTGGGTTATCATCAAAGCTCATGACATTTATTAAATGTTTCATATTCATTAATACAAATTAAATGAAAGTTTACAATGATTGCTACAACATGATCTAACTAACAATCTAACTCCTTTGTTCTCTTCTAAGGCATATCCTATGCTATCCTTGCTTCAACCTGTTCACCTGTATCATGTGTAAAAAGGTTTTTGGATCAACATAATGTTGGCGAGTGAATCCTATGGAAAACATTTGAACAATTTATTTAAATTGATTATGAAAAATGTGCACAACCAAACATGAGTAAAATTAGATGTAACTTGATCAATAATCATAAGATGTTAAATGAAAACACTCATGAACAATAATGGAACAATTAAAGGCACGCGATGCTCAACTCGTCTCTCACGAGGAACTGAGGGGCCTGATGAATGAATTGCATAAACATGATAATATGAATAACACAACTACAAACAATATAAACTCAATGAAAACACACATGAACAATAATGAATTTGAATTGAAGCACGCGATGTTCTACTCGTTTCCCACGAGGAACTGATGGGCTTATTGTATGAGTTTCATGTAATTTGACAAACGGAAAATAAATCACAATAATAAATCAATCTAAGATTAAGTCATGATGTGGTATGGCACAAGTTTAAATAAATAAATTAATTAATTCATAACACATGACACACCCCAAAACGTGTAATTTAAAAGGGGGAATTGTAAGATTCACTCACAGTGGGTGCGTTCGGTTGATGATGATGAATGCACGCGAAGTGGTTTTAACCACGAGTGAGATTTAACCTAGATAAATCGCATTATGGTTTGGTGAGTAAACGGATTTTATTAAACTATTTTAGTAGGATTGTTGGGTGTATTTTTGTGAGTTTGAAACTATTTTCTAATCTTAAAAATGTTATTTTTAAGTATTTATAATTGATTTTTAATTAAAATAATTAAATAAAAATAAATAATAAAAAAAATTATTTTTTTTTTTCTGACCGTTGACCGGCCGGTTGACCGTTGACCTGACCGTTGACCGGTTCGTTGACAGTTTATTGTGCGCTGAGTGAGGCTCGAACCCGAGACCTCTCGTACGCGTGCACGCAGCTCTACCAACTGAGCTACGTGTCTAACCCGTTATATATCCGATTTTAATTATATATATACACTAATTAGATTAAACCGAAAATCATTTTTATTTTAAAAACAATTTAATCGAAACGGTCATGCACACCACAGGTCTCGAACCCGTGACCTGTGGTTTAATATAACACACAGTCCACCGCTGGACTGTGTGTTCAACATGTTATATAACTTGATTTTTATTATACTTAAAGACAAATTACTTATTTCCTTTTCTGCCTTATTTAAAAAGAAAAGATAATTGTCCGAGTCGGTGCTGATGACCGGACTCGAACTCTTGACCAGTGATGTAAACAAACGCACAGTCCACCGCTGGACTGTGTGTCTAACTTGGTTATTATTCTGGTTATCAATATACTTAACATATAACTAAGGCGATCCGGTTCAGTTAAACAAAACTTGATTTTTATTAAGGCAACGTGTGTGAAACGGGATTCGAACTCGAGACCTTTGCATAATTAACGTCTTATGTGCACACAGTCCACCGCTGGACTGTGTGTCTAACCCGATTAATATCATGATTTTAATTAAACTTATATGTTAACGAAAGTGCGTCATCTTCTTCGTCAATGTTGAACCAGAAATCAGGTCTGACTGGTTCGAGTTTTTATTCAAGTTCAATGGTGTTTTAGGTTAATTACTAGTAAGATAGAAGTGAAAAAGAAAAAGAAACTGGGCGGAGATTATACCGACTGGATCCTCTGTTTTCCGGCAGAACTCCGGCGACAGAATCCAACTCCGGCTACGGGTGTCTGGCAGCAACAAGTCTCCGGAAATCTTGGAAAGAGTATTGGTAACTTCGGTAAAGGTTTAGGGGATTCAGTGAAGTTCAGAAATAAGAAAGTCGGTTTTCCGGCGATGAGCAGGGAACTTCCGGCGAGAAAAATTACGCCGTGAAAAGATGTGATTTTTTTAGCGAAAAGGTTTGCAGACGATTGTGGGTCAATTTATAGGAGAAACAAGATGTATTTGGTCTGGTTTTGGGCTGGGTTCATCAATTCAAGTTTTCCGGCGGTTTTGAATTTGGTCGCGGACTTCAAACATCGGTTATAACCGATATGTGATTAAAGGTTTACGTTATAACGTAAATCGTAGTTAAGTTTCGCGGAAATTCCGGGATTCCGACGACTGAAACGATTGGGCGCCGGTTTTGAATTTGTAAAGTCACTATATCAATTAACTGATTCTAATATTCATCAAACATAACAAGCGGCGCAGTGGTTTGTGTGTGAGGTGATAAGTCACTTAGTGACTCGGTACAGACCCGGGTTCGAAACCCGGCAGATGTATTTAATTTTTATTTTGCGATTTTTGACAGTTTTTCAAAAACTAAATATATATTCGCGTATAATAATTGATTACGGATCGTTTAAAAATGTTTTGGACATTTAATTCGAAACGAAAATTTTGACTGACTGTTCGGTTGATAACGGAGCGGGTTTGGTAAATCCGTTTTTTGACGGATGTTACAGTATCCCCTGCTTTTTAGAAATTTCGTCCCGAAATTTGAATAATGATATATTTTGACTAAAAAGGATGATGACGTTTTGTTTGACAGTTGTATGCTCAGAAAAATGAAGGTTTAAGTTTTTGTTCGAGGCGGTAACGTTCCTTGTAAGGGTTATGTACCCTATTCAGGAATCGCTTTTTGTTGCCTACTGTGTGAATATTGGTAAACAGGAATGATTCTCTAAAAATGATATCGTTCATAAGAGTTTAGATACGTTTGGGAAAAATATGGCTATATCCTAAGGCAAAACTTCTAACACTACAATCTACACGGAACATAAATAAAAACACAACAGCTGATATCCAAACATGAATGAACACATCAGCAAATATTTGAACATGAATAAACATAACAGCAATATTCGAACATGAATGAGCACATCAGCAATTATTTGAACATGAATAAACACAACAGCAAATATTCAGACATGAATAGACACATCAGCGAATATTTGAACATGATTAAACACAACAGCAAATATTTGAATCCACATTCTGATAACATATATGTTTGAATGATGGAAGTTCCTCTCTCGTTTGTTATGATGGAGAGGTTAATTTATGTAGAAATGGGACACAATCCAATCTCTTTAAATAACATGATGCTATAAATGTAACACAAATTCCAACCAAGGCAAATAATAAATCCTACCTGGAACTTCTCATAACCGCCTGATAATGCCTCTGATCCTTTGGCAAGAATACTTATATATAGGAAGTACCAGCGGCGTATCCACCATATTCTTGTCAAATTTTCATTGGTTTTAACAGTGAATTATGATTAGTCCTATAACTCTACAATCAATACAACAAACATAAATTACTGAAATGAAACATATCTGTGCGATCAAGGCTCAATCGAACGGAGCCGATCGTATCGCATGTACTGAAAATGAAATTGTGTGCTCAAGGCTCAATCAAACGGAGCCGAACATATTGCATGTACTGAAATTGAAATTGTGTGCTCAAGGCTCAATCAAACGGAGCCGAACATATTGCATGTACTGAAATTGAAATTGTGTGCTCAAGGCTCAATCAAACGGAGCCGAACATATTGCATGTACTGAATATGAATAACTTAACCACACAAACAGCCTATGCATGGAACCTCTCATAACCGCCTGATAATGCCTCCGATTATTTGACAAGAATACTTATATATAGGAAGTACCATCGGCGTATCCACCATATCCTTGTCAAATTTTCGTTGACTTTATCCGAAAGTTATGGTTAGTTCGATGCGACTCTACTACAACACCCACAACCACAAGATACTGATAATGAAATTGTATGTGCGCTCAAGGCTCAATCAAACGGAGCCGAACGTATTGCATGAACTTGAAACGTAAATTGAACTGTGCACTCAAGGCTCAATCAAACGGAGCCGAGCGTATTGCATGAACTGGAAATGTAAATAAATCTGTGTACTCAAGGCTCAATCAAACGGAGCCGAGCGTATTGCATGAACTGGAAATGTAAATAAATCTGTGTACTCAAGGCTCAATCAAACGGAGCCGAGCATATTGCATGTATTGAAATGTAATACTACGTAACCGATCAAGGCTCAACAAACGGAGCCGATCGTGCGGGCACACCCTGATCAACCCATAATAAAATGGGGATCAAACTCAACCTCGATGGATGGGGAGCTGCGGCCTCGGCAAAATCGTATACTGAAAACAATATATAATATATAATATCCAATGATTTCTCTAACAGTCTACACATGTGATAAAGAAAGACTAAACAATAGGAGTTGAATCTGGATCTTCGGCGAACAGGACTAGCTGAGTATCTTCGTTTGGGCCGTCATTATCTTCGACAGGGTTGGCGTTGATATTGAAGACTCTTCCTCTTGCTGGCGGCATAGTGGTTGGGTTTTCTTGGTTTACTTGGTTAACTGGGTTTGATTGGGCTTGAGTGTTGATAACGTTTACCAATTGAGGGCATGTGTTTCTAAAGTGGGTAGGGTCGCCACAATTGAAGCAAGCTCGAGCATATGGGAATATGGGGTGTTGGGGTTGGTGATAAGTTTGGGCCATGTTTTGAGTAGGGGAAAAGGTTTGGTCTTGAAAGGTGCGACAAACATTGCTCAAATGACCATAACGTCCACAAGTTGTACATAGCCGGCAAGGTAAAGTAAAGGGATGGTGATAAAAACAGTTGTTGCATCGAGGGTGAGGTCCAAGATATGGTTTCTTATTTGGGTAAGCTGAGTTGGGTGCCTCTTGGGTGATTGGGACAGCTCGGATGGGTTATAGCGTGAAAAACGGGTTGATTTCGTTGGGTCGCAGCGAAAAGTCGCCTGACTCTTCTTTTCTTAGGTTTGGGTTGAGAAGGGGATTCGGGTTGAGAAGGGGATTCGGTTTGAGAAGGGGATTCGGGGGTTTCAGTCGATTCTTTATCCTTCTTCTTCTCCTCCTTGAAGTCTTTGTTTCGGATTCGGTTCTCGGTGAGCTCTGTTGCTAGCTCCATTGCTGCTTCCAAAGTTGCAGGCTTGGTACTTATCACAGGGTCTTGAATCTTTGACGGAAGACCACGAATGTAGTGCTCGATCAAACGGTAGAGGGGAGTAAACATGTTGGGAACCATTTGATGTAATTCAAGGAACCTTTTGTTGTAGGTGGTGTGGTCTCCTTCCACTTGCTTCAATGAGTAAAATTCATCTTCTAGCTTCTTGATTTCGCTCCTTGGACAAAATCGTCTGGTCATGATTTCCTTCAATTCATTCCAAGTTAGGGACATAGCATCTTCAACACCTCGTTTTGCCTTCTCTGTGTTCCACCAAGTAAGTGCTATCCCATATAGTCGACCGGTAGCATAACGCACTTTGCGATCATCAGGGCAATCGCAATTTAGAAAAGTATTCTCCATTTCTTCAAACCAATGGAGGAGTGCGGTGACACCTTCAGTCCCTTTATATTTCGGAGGGTCGCATGATTTGAAATGCTTGTAGGTGCATTTAGTGGTATTTGGGGAAGAGTTGAAAATGTTTTGGTTTGCTTGATTGACAGGATTATTGGTAAGTGCTTGTTGAACTTGGATTACAATATTGGGTATTACAGCAGCCATTTGTTGAGCGATTAAGGTAGCCATGCGTTCGCGGGCTTTTCCTGCTCTCATCTTCCTACGGGCGAGGTTAGAAGACATCTACAATGAATACATGAAAAGGGTATGAGTTGGATGCTTTTGAGATCATGGGTCACATTAGGGATGAACATTCATAAAATAATCATACAAAAATACCACATCCATAGGATGTCTTTGGCTTTGCTCGCTGTTAGGCCCGTCATGCCGCCATACTTTACCTTATGTAATCATGTGGGCCCCCATGAATTACCGGTTTTTCATATGGTTCGCACGGTTTCTGCCTGGTTGCGTACACAAAACCCGGTGAAAATCGAGAAATATGTATACAACGTGTGATGTTTGGAATGTGTCCAGGTGTAGACACGGTGACACCTCAAAGTAGGGTTAGTTCGAACGACGTTTGGTGTGGCATGCTTTGGCCTAATAGGTCCTTCGTACTCTCATCGTTGGTCCCCAGGTAGGCAAACTGGTCCGTTATATTGGATTTATACGAATGCCAGCCTAGACAGGACGTTCCGACTACCGGTACTTGTACCCTTCCAGTTACTACATGCCCGTCGCAGAACTTACTTTGATGAGAATTGAAAATTGCATAAAATCTTTGGATAACGAGAGTATGAAAATAAATTGAACACATGAACATCGATATATGTATAATGAATATGTATATATGTATAATGAACATGTATATGAGCATGTATGTTTGACTGAAATGTAAACAAATATGAAACAAATAAATATCACAAGTTTGTATGTAACCACTTAATCAATTTAATATTTTAGGCAGACTATAGTATAGGCTCTAAGGGTCTAATAACCTATCCTATATCCCTATAGTCATGGCTCTGATACCAATCTGTCACACCCCGACCCGCAGCGGATAAGGTGATCGGGGCATGATTGGGTTATCATCAAAGCTCATGACATTTATTAAATGTTTCATATTCATTAATACAAATTAAATGAAAGTTTACAATGATTGCTACAACATGATCTAACTAACAATCTAACTCCTTTGTTCTCTTCTAAGGCATATCCTATGCTATCCTTGCTTCAACCTGTTCACCTGTATCATGTGTAAAAAGGTTTTTGGATCAACATAATGTTGGCGAGTGAATCCTATGGAAAACATTTGAACAATTTATTTAAATTGATTATGAAAAATGTGCACAACCAAACATGAGTAAAATTAGATGTAACTTGATCAATAATCATAAGATGTTAAATGAAAACACTCATGAACAATAATGGAACAATTAAAGGCACGCGATGCTCAACTCGTCTCTCACGAGGAACTGAGGGGCCTGATGAATGAATTGCATAAACATGATAATATGAATAACACAACTACAAACAATATAAACTCAATGAAAACACACATGAACAATAATGAATTTGAATTGAAGCACGCGATGTTCTACTTGTTTCCCACGAGGAACTGATGGGCTTATTGTATGAGTTTCATGTAATTTGACAAACGGAAAATAAATCACAACAATAAATCAATCTAAGATTAAGTCATGATGTGGTATGGCACAAGTTTAAATAAATAAATTAATTAATTCATAACACATGACACACCCAAAACGTGTAATTTAAAAGGGGGAATTGTAAGATTCACTCACAGTGGGTGCGTTCGGTTGATGATGATGAATGCACGCGAAGTGGTTTTAACCACGAGTGAGATTTAACCTAGATAAATCGCATTATGGTTTGGTGAGTAAACGGATTTTATTAAACTATTTTAGTAGGATTGTTGGGTGTATTTTTGTGAGTTTGAAACTATTTTCTAATCTTAAAAATGTTATTTTTAAGTATTTATAATTGATTTTTAATTAAAATAATTAAATAAAAATAAATAATAAAAAAATTTTTTTTTTTTTTTCTGACCGTTGACCGGCCGGTTGACCGTTGACCTGACCGTTGACCGGTTCGTTGACAGTTTATTGTGCGCTGAGTGAGGCTCGAACCCGAGACCTCTCGTACGCGTGCACGCAGCTCTACCAACTGAGCTACGTGTCTAACCCGTTATATATATCCGATTTTAATTATATATATACACTAATTAGATTAAACCGAAAATCATTTTTATTTTAAAAACAATTTAATCGAAACGGTCATGCACACCACAGGTCTCGAACCCGTGACCTGTGGTTTAATATAACACACAGTCCACCGCTGGACTGTGTGTTCAACATGTTATATAACTTGATTTTTATTATACTTAAAGACAAATTACTTATTTCCTTTTCTGCCTTATTTAAAAAGAAAAGATAATTGTCCGAGTCGGTGCTGATGACCGGACTCGAACTCTTGACCAGTGATGTAAACAAACGCACAGTCCACCGCTGGACTGTGTGTCTAACTTGGTTATTATTCTGGTTATCAATATACTTAACATATAACTAAGGCGATCCGGTTCAGTTAAACAAAACTTGATTTTTATTAAGGCAACGTGTGTGAAACGGGATTCGAACTCGAGACCTTTGCATAATTAACGTCTTATGTGTCACACCCCGACCCGCAGCGGATAAGGTGATCGGGGCATGATTGGGTTATCATCAAAGCTCATGACATTTATTAAATGTTTCATATTCATTAATACAAATTAAATGAAAGTTTACAATGATTGCTACAACATGATCTAACTAACAATCTAACTCCTTTGTTCTCTTCTAAGGCATATCCTATGCTATCCTTGCTTCAACCTGTTCACCTGTATCATGTGTAAAAAGGTTTTTGGATCAACATAATGTTGGCGAGTGAATCCTATGGAAAACATTTGAACAATTTATTTAAATTGATTATGAAAAATGTGCACAACCAAACATGAGTAAAATTAGATGTAACTTGATCAATAATCATAAGATGTTAAATGAAAACACTCATGAACAATAATGGAACAATTAAAGGCACGCGATGCTCAACTCGTCTCTCACGAGGAACTGAGGGGCCTGATGAATGAATTTCATAAACATGATAATATGAATAACACAACTACAAACAATATAACTCAATGAAAGCACATATGAACAATAATGAATTTGAATTGAAGCACGCGATGTTCTACTCGTTTCCCACGAGGAACTGATGGGCTTATTGTATGAGTTTCATGTAATTTGACAAACGGAAAATAAATCACAACAATAAATCAATCTAAGATTAAGTCATGATGTGGTATGGCACAAGTTTAAATAAATAAATTAATTAATTCATAACACATGACACACCCAAAACGTGTAATTTAAAAGGGGGAATTGTAAGATTCACTCACAGTGGGTGCGTTCGGTTGATGATGATGAATGCACGCGAAGTGGTTTTAACCACGAGTGAGATTTAACCTAGATAAATCGCATTATGGTTTGGTGAGTAAACGGATTTTATTAAACTATTTTAGTAGGATTGTTGGGTGTATTTTTGTGAGTTTGAAACTATTTTCTAATCTTAAAAATGTTATTTTTAAGTATTTATAATTGATTTTTAATTAAAATAATTAAATAAAAATAAATAAAAAAATTATTATTTTTCTGACCGTTGACCGGCCGGTTGACCGTTGACCTGACCGTTGACCGGTTCGTTGACAGTTTATTGTGCGCTGAGTGAGGCTCGAACCCGAGACCTCTCGTACGCGTGCACGCAGCTCTACCAACTGAGCTACGTGTCTAACCCGTTATATATCCGATTTTAATTATATATATACACTAATTAGATTAAACCGAAAATCATTTTTATTTTAAAAACAATTTAATCGAAACGGTCATGCACACCACAGGTCTCGAACCCGTGACCTGTGGTTTAATATAACACACAGTCCACCGCTGGACTGTGTGTTCAACATGTTATATAACTTGATTTTTATTATACTTAAAGACAATTTAATTATTTCCTTTTCTGCCTTATTTAAAAAGAAAAGATAATTGTCCGAGTCGGTGCTGATGACCGGACTCGAACTCGTGACCAGCGATATAAACAAACACACAGTCCACCGCTGGACTGTGTGTCTAACTTGGTTATTATTTCGGTTATTAATATACTTAACATATATCTTAGGCGATCCGGTTCAGTAAACAAAAACAATAGTTTTTATTAAGGCAGCGTGTGTGAGACGGGATTCGAACTCGAGACCTTTGCATAATTAACGTCTTATGTGCACACAGTCCACCGCTAGACTGTGTGTCTAACCCGATTAATATCATGATTTATAATATACTTATATGATATAAAAACATCGTCTTCCTCGTCAAGTTTGAAACAGAATTCGGAATTCGACTAGTTCAGGTTTTTTATCAGTTTGTTAGTGTTTTAGGTTAATTATTGATATTATAAAAGTGAAACGGAGAAGAAAACTGGGCGGAGAAAGTATACCGACAAGACTCTCTGTTTTTCCGGCAGAACTTCGGCGACAGAAAACAACTCCGGCGTCTGGTGTCTCGCAGCAGCAAGTCTCCGGAAAGCTTGGAAAGAGTAAGGGTAACTTCGGTAAAGGTTTAGGGGATTCAGTGAAGTTCAGAAATATGAAAGTCGGTTTTCCGGCGAAAACAGGAAAATTCCGGCGAGTGGAATTACGCCGAGAAAAGGTGTGATTTTTGTGCGAAAGTGTTTGTAGACGGTTGTGGTTGAATTTATAGGGAAAATATGAGATGCATTTGGTCTGATTTCGGACTGGGTTCGTCGGTTTAAGTTTTCCGGCGGTTTTGATTTTGGTCGCGGACTTCAAACATCGGTTATAACCGATATGTGATTAAAGGTTTACGTTATAACGTAAATTAGTGTTAAGGCTCGCGTATAATCCGGGATTCCGACGACTGAATCGTTTGGGCGCCGATTTTGAATTCAAAATGTTATTATATCAATTAAATGATTGAAACATATAACAAACAGAACAAGCGGCGCAGTGGTTTGTGTGTGAGTTGTTAATTCGTTGCCTGACTCGGTACAGACCCGGGTTCGAAACCCGGCAGATGTATTTAATTTTTATTTTGCGATTTTTGACAGTTTTTCAAAAACTAAATATATATTCGCGTATAATAATTGACTACGGATCGTTTAAAAATGTTTTGGACATTTAATTCGAAACGAAAATTTTGACTGACTGATCGGTTGATAAACGGAGCGGGTTTGGTAAATCCGTTTTTTGACGGATGTTACAGTATCCCCTGCTTTTTTAGAAATTTCGTCCCGAAATTTGAATAATGATATATTTTGACTAAAAAGGATGATGACGTTTTGTTTGACAGTTGTATGCTCAGAAAAATGAAGGTTTAAGTTTTTGTTCGAGGCGGGTAACGTTCCTTGTAAAGGTTAAGTACCCTATTCAGGAATCGCTTTTTGTTGCCTACTGTATGAATATTGATAATCAGGAAATGATTCTCTAAAAATGATATCATACATAAGAGTTTGGATACGTTTGGGAAAAATATGGTTATATCCTAAGGCAAAACTTCTAACACGACAATCTACATGGAACATAAATAAAAACACAACAGCTGATATCCAAACATGAATGAACACATCAGCAAATATTTGAACGTGAATAAACATAACAGCAAATATTCGAACATGAATGAACACATCGGCAAATATTTGAACATGCATAAACACAACAGCAAGTATTTGAACATGAATAAACACAACAGCAAAAATTCGAACATGAATAGACACATCAGCGAATGAATAAACACAATAGCCAATATTCGAACATGAATAGACACATCAGCGAATATTTGAACATGAATAAACACAACAGCAAATATTTGAATCCACATTCTGATAACATATATGTTTGAATGATGAAAGTTCCTCTCTCGTTTGTTATGATGGAGAGGTTAATTTATGTAGAAATGGAACACAATCCAATCTCTTTAAATAACATGATGATATAAATGTATCACAAATTCCAACCAAGGCAATAATAAATCCTACATGGAACTTCTCATAACCGTCTGATAATGCCTCTGATCCTTTGGCAAGAATACTTATATATAGGAAGTACCAGCGGCGTATCCACCATATTCTTGCCAAATTTTCATTAGTTTTATCCACAAGTTATGATTGGTTACCAAGAAACTAATAAATCCTACATAGAACTTCTCATAACCATCCGTTAATGCCTCTGATCCTTTGACAAGAATACTTATATATAGGAAGTACCAGCGGCGTATCCACCATATTCTTGTCAAATTTTCATTGGTTTTAACAGTGAATTATGATTAGTCCTATAACTCTACAATCAATACAACAAACATAAATTACTGAAATGAAACATATCTGTGCGATCAAGGCTCAATCGAACGGAGCCGATCGTATTGCATGTACTGAAAATGAAATTGTGTGCTCAAGGCTCAATCAAACGGAGCCGAACATATTGAATGTACTGAAATTGAAATTGTGTGCTCAAGGCTCAATCAAACGGAGCCGAACATATTGCATGTACTGAATATGAATAACTTAACCACACAAACAGCCTATGCATGGAACCTCTCATAACCGCCTGATAATGCCTCCGATCATTTGACAAGAATACTTATATATAGGAAGTACCATCGGCGTATCCACCATATCCTTGTCAAATTTTCGTTGACTTTATCCGAAAGTTATGGTTAGTTCGATGCGACTCTACTACAAACACCACAACCACAAGATACTGATAATGAAATTGTATGTGCGCTCAAGGCTCAATCAAACGGAGCCGAACGTATTGCATGAACTTGAAACGTAAATTGAACTGTGCACTCAAGGCTCAATCAAACGGAGCCGAGCGTATTGCATGAACTGGAAATGTAAATAAATCTGTGTACTCAAGGCTCAATCAAACGGAGCCGAGCATATTGCATGTACTGAAATGAGAATAAATATGTGTACTCAAGGCTCAATCAAACGGAGCCGAGCATATTGCATGTACTGAAATGAGAATAAATATTACGTAACCGATCAAGGCTCAACAAACGGAGCCGATCGTGCGGGCACACCCTGATCAACCCATAATAAAATGGGGATCAAACTCAACCTCGATGGATGGGGAGCTGCGGCCTCGGCAAAATCGTATACTGAAAACAATATATAATATATAATATCCAATGATTTCTCTAACAGTCTACACATGTGATAAAGAAAGACTAAACAATAGGAGTTGAATCTGGATCTTCGGCGAACAGGACTAGCTGAGTATCTTCGTTTGGGCCGTCATTATCTTCGACAGGGTTGGCGTTGATATTGAAGACTCTTCCTCTTGCTGGCGGCATAGTGGTTGGGTTTTCTTGGTTTACTTGGTTAACTGGGTTTGATTGGGCTTGAGTGTTGATAACGTTTACCAATTGAGGGCATGTGTTTCTAAAGTGGGTAGGGTCGCCACAATTGAAGCAAGCTCGAGCATATGGGAACATGGGGTGTTGGGGTTGGTGATAAGTTTGGGCCATGTTTTGTGTAGGGGAAAAGGTTTGGTCTTGAAAGGTGCGACAAACATTGCTCAAATGACCATAACGTCCACAAGTTGTACATAGCCGGCAAGGTAAAGTAAGGGGATGGTGATAAAAACAGTGGTTGCATCGAGGATGAGGTCCAAGATATGGTTTCTTATTTGGGTAAGCTGAGTTGGGTGCCTCTTGGGTGATTGGGACAGCTCGGATGGGTATATAGCGTGAAAAACGGGTTGATTTCGTTGGGTCGCAGCGAAAAGTCGCCTGACTCTTCTTTTCTTAGGTTTGGGTTGAGAAGGGGATTCGGGTTGAGAAGGGGATTCGGTTTGAAAAGGGGATTCGGGGGTTTCAGTCGATTCTTTATCCTTCTTCTTCTCCTCCTTGAAGTCTTTGTTTCGGATTCGGTTCTCGGTGAGCTCTGTTGCTAGCTCCATTGCTGCTTCCAAAGTTGCAGGCTTGGTACTTATCACAGGGTCTTGAATCTTTGACGGAAGACCACGAATGTAGTGCTCGATCAAACGGTAGAGGGGAGTAAACATGTTGGGAACCATTTGATGTAATTCAAGGAACCTTTTGTTGTAGGTGGTGTGGTCTCCTTCCACTTGCTTCAATGAGTAAAATTCATCTTCTAGCTTCTTGATTTCGCTCCTTGGACAAAATCGTCTGGTCATGATTTCCTTCAATTCATTCCAAGTTAGGGACATAGCATCTTCAACACCTCGTTTTGCCTTCTCTGTGTTCCACCAAGTAAGTGCTATCCCATATAGTCGACCGGTAGCATAACGCACTTTGCGATCATCAGGGCAATCGCAATTTAGAAAAGTATTCTCCATTTCTTCAACCCAATGGAGGAGTGCGGTGACACCTTCAGTCCCTTTATATTTCGGAGGGTCGCATGATTTGAAATGCTTGTAGGTGCATTTAGTGGTATTTGGGGAAGAGTTGGAAATGTTTTGGTTTGCTTGATTGACAGGATTATTGGTAAGTGCTTGTTGAACTTGGATTACAATATTGGGTATTACAGCAGCCATTTGTTGAGCGATTAAGGTAGCCATGCGTTCGCGGGCTTTTCCTGCTCTCATCTTCCTACGGGCGAGGTTAGAAGACATCTACAATGAATACATGAAAAGGGTATGAGTTGGATGCTTTTGAGATCATGGGTCACATTAGGGATGAACATTCATAAAATAATCATACAAAAATACCACATCCATAGGATGTCTTTGGCTTTGCTCGCTGTTAGGCCCGTCATGCCGCCATACTTTACCTTATGTAATCATGTGGGCCCCCATGAATTACCGGTTTTTCATATGGTTCGCACGGTTTCTGCCTGGTTGCGTACACAAAACCCGGTGAAAATCGAGAAATATGTATACAACGTGTGATGTTTGGAATGTGTCCAGGTGTAGACACGGTGACACCTCAAAGTAGGGTTAGTTCGAACGACGTTTGGTGTGGCATGCTTTGGCCTAATAGGTCCTTCGTACTCTCATCGTTGGTCCCCAGGTAGGCAAACTGGTCCGTTATATTGGATTTATACGAATGCCAGCCTAGACAGGACGTTCCGACTACCGGTACTTGTACCCTTCCAGTTACTACATGCCCGTCGCAGAACTTACTTTGATGAGAATTGAAAATTGCATAAAATCTTTGGATAACGAGAGTATGAAAATAAATTGAACACAGGAACATCGATATATGTATAATGAATATGTATATATGTATAATGAACATGTATATGAGCATGTATGTTTGACTGAAATGTAAACAAATATGAAACAAATAAATATCACAAGTTTGTATGTAACCACTTAATCAATTTAATATTTTAGGCAGACTATAGTATAGGCTCTAAGGGTCTAATAACCTATCCTATATCCCTATAGTCATGGCTCTGATACCAATCTGTCACACCCCGACCCGCAGCGGATAAGGTGATCGGGGCATGATTGGGTTATCATCAAAGCTCATGACATTTATTAAATGTTTCATATTCATTAATACAAATTAAATGAAAGTTTACAATGATTGCTACAACATGATCTAACTAACAATCTAACTCCTTTGTTCTCTTCTAAGGCATATCCTATGCTATCCTTGCTTCAACCTGTTCACCTGTATCATGTGTAAAAAGGTTTTTGGATCAACATAATGTTGGCGAGTGAATCCTATGGAAAACATTTGAACAATTTATTTAAATTGATTATGAAAAATGTGCACAACCAAACATGAGTAAAATTAGATGTAACTTGATCAATAATCATAAGATGTTAAATGAAAACACTCATGAACAATAATGGAACAATTAAAGGCACGCGATGCTCAACTCGTCTCTCACGAGGAACTGAGGGGCCTGATGAATGAATTTCATAAACATGATAATATGAATAACACAACTACAAACAATATAACTCAATGAAAGCACATATGAACAATAATGAATTTGAATTGAAGCACGCGATGTTCTACTCGTTTCCCACGAGGAACTGATGGGCTTATTGTATGAGTTTCATGTAATTTGACAAACGGAAAATAAATCACAACAATAAATCAATCTAAGATTAAGTCATGATGTGGTATGGCACAAGTTTAAATAAATAAATTAATTAATTCATAACACATGACACACCCCAAAACGTGTAATTTAAAAAGGGGGAATTGTAAGATTCACTCACAGTGGGTGCGTTCGGTTGATGATGATGAATGCACGCGAAGTGGTTTTAACCACGAGTGAGATTTAACCTAGATAAATCGCATTATGGTTTGGTGAGTAAACGGATTTTATTAAACTATTTTAGTAGGATTGTTGGGTGTATTTTTGTGAGTTTGAAACTATTTTCTAATCTTAAAAATGTTATTTTTAAGTATTTATAATTGATTTTTAATTAAAATAATTAAATAAAAATAAATAAAAAAATTATTATTTTTCTGACCGTTGACCGGCCGGTTGACCGTTGACCTGACCGTTGACCGGTTCGTTGACAGTTTATTGTGCGCTGAGTGAGGCTCGAACCCGAGACCTCTCGTACGCGTGCACGCAGCTCTACCAACTGAGCTACGTGTCTAACCCGTTATATATCCGATTTTAATTATATATATACACTAATTAGATTAAACCGAAAATCATTTTTATTTTAAAAACAATTTAATCGAAACGGTCATGCACACCACAGGTCTCGAACCCGTGACCTGTGGTTTAATATAACACACAGTCCACCGCTGGACTGTGTGTTCAACATGTTATATAACTTGATTTTTATTATACTTAAAGACAATTTAATTATTTCCTTTTCTGCCTTATTTAAAAAGAAAAGATAATTGTCCGAGTCGGTGCTGATGACCGGACTCGAACTCGTGACCAGCGATATAAACAAACACACAGTCCACCGCTGGACTGTGTGTCTAACTTGGTTATTATTTCGGTTATTAATATACTTAACATATATCTTAGGCGATCCGGTTCAGTAAACAAAAACAATAGTTTTTATTAAGGCAGCGTGTGTGAGACGGGATTCGAACTCGAGACCTTTGCATAATTAACGTCTTATGTGCACACAGTCCACCGCTGGACTGTGTGTCTAACCCGATTAATATCATGATTTATAATATACTTATATGATATAAAAACATCGTCTTCCTCGTCAAGTTTGAAACAGAATTCGGAATTCGACTAGTTCAGGTTTTTTATCAGTTTGTTAGTGTTTTAGGTTAATTATTGATATTATAAAAGTGAAACGGAGAAGAAAACTGGGCGGAGAAAGTATACCGACAAGACTCTCTGTTTTTCCGGCAGAACTTCGGCGACAGAAAACAACTCCGGCGTCTGGTGTCTCGCAGCAGCAAGTCTCCGGAAAGCTTGGAAAGAGTAAGGGTAACTTCGGTAAAGGTTTAGGGGATTCAGTGAAGTTCAGAAATATGAAAGTCGGTTTTCCGGCGAAAACAGGAAAATTCCGGCGAGTGGAATTACGCCGAGAAAAGGTGTGATTTTTGTGGCGAAAGTGTTTGTAGACGGTTGTGGTTGAATTTATAGGGAAAATATGAGATGCATTTGGTCTGATTTCGGACTGGGTTCGTCGGTTTAAGTTTTCCGGCGGTTTTGATTTTGGTCGCGGACTTCAAACATCGGTTATAACCGATATGTGATTAAAGGTTTACGTTATAACGTAAATTAGTGTTAAGGCTCGCGTATAATCCGGGATTCCGACGACTGAATCGTTTGGGCGCCGATTTTGAATTCAAAATGTTATTATATCAATTAAATGATTGAAACATATAACAAACAGAACAAGCGGCGCAGTGGTTTGTGTGTGAGTTGTTAATTCGTTGCCTGACTCGGTACAGACCCGGGTTCGAAACCCGGCAGATGTATTTAATTTTTATTTTGCGATTTTTGACAGTTTTTCAAAAACTAAATATATATTCGCGTATAATAATTGACTACGGATCGTTTAAAAATGTTTTGGACATTTAATTCGAAACGAAAATTTTGACTGACTGATCGGTTGATAAACGGAGCGGGTTTGGTAAATCCGTTTTTTGACGGATGTTACATTATGTGCACACAGTCCACCGCTGGACTGTGTGTCTAACCCGATTAATATCATGATTTTAATTAAACTTATATGTTAACGAAAGTGCGTCATCTTCTTCGTCAATGTTGAACCAGAAATCAGGTCTGACTGGTTCGAGTTTTTATTCAAGTTCAATGGTGTTTTAGGTTAATTACTAGTAAGATAGAAGTGAAAAAGAAAAAGAAACTGGGCGGAGATTATACCGACTGGATCCTCTGTTTTCCGGCAGAACTCCGGCGACAGAATCCAACTCCGGCTACGGGTGTCTGGCAGCAACAAGTCTCCGGAAATCTTGGAAAGAGTATTGGTAACTTCGGTAAAGGTTTAGGGGATTCAGTGAAGTTCAGAAATAAGAAAGTCGGTTTTCCGGCGATGAGCAGGGAACTTCCGGCGAGAAAAATTACGCCGTGAAAAGATGTGATTTTTTTAGCGAAAAGGTTTGCAGACGATTGTGGGTCAATTTATAGGAGAAACAAGATGTATTTGGTCTGGTTTTGGGCTGGGTTCATCAATTCAAGTTTTCCGGCGGTTTTGAATTTGGTCGCGGACTTCAAACATCGGTTATAACCGATATGTGATTAAAGGTTTACGTTATAACGTAAATCGTAGTTAAGTTTCGCGGAAATTCCGGGATTCCGACGACTGAAACGATTGGGCGCCGGTTTTGAATTTGTAAAGTCACTATATCAATTAACTGATTCTAATATTCATCAAACATAACAAGCGGCGCAGTGGTTTGTGTGTGAGGTGATAAGTCACTTAGTGACTCGGTACAGACCCGGGTTCGAAACCCGGCAGATGTATTTAATTTTTATTTGCGATTTTTGACAGTTTTTCAAAAACTAAATATATATTCGCGTATAATAATTGATTACGGATCGTTTAAAAATGTTTTGGACATTTAATTCGAAACGAAAATTTTGACTGACTGTTCGGTTGATAACGGAGCGGGTTTGGTAAATCCGTTTCTGAAGGATTTTTCAGAGGATTCCATTTAGTAACTGCCTCTATTTTGGACGGATCAACTAATATTCCATCGGCACTAATGACGTGCCCGAGGAATTGCACTTCCCTAAGCCAAAAGGTGCATTTCGAAAACTTAGCATAAAGTTTTTCCCGTCTCAATGTTTGTAATACTTCTTGTAAATGGTGGGTGTGATCTGCCTCACTTTTGGAGTACACTAAAATGTCGTCGATGAACACTATTACCGACTTATCAGTCATTGGCTTGTAAACCTGGTTCACAAGATCCATAAAAGCCGCGGGTGCATTCGTTAGCCCGAAGGACATCACAAGAAATTCGTAGTGTCTGTATCTTGTACAAAACGCTGTTTTAGGCACATCCTCCTTCTTTACTCTCAGCTGATGATAGCCTGACCTTAAATCAATTTTTGAAAACCAACTCACTCCTTGTAGTGGTCAAATAAATCTTCAATTCTCGGAAGCGGGTATCGATTCCTTACCGTAAGTTTGTTAAGCTCACGGTCATCGATACACATACGCATACTCCCAGCTTTCTTTTTCACAAATAACACCAGTGCTCCCTAAGGAGAGACACTTAGTAGTATAAATCCCTTATCTAGTAATTCTTATAAATGAGACAGTAATTCTTGAAGTTCCATCGGTGCTAATCTGTACGGTGCCCTTGCCACTGATTTCGTGCCCGGAATTAATTCAATTCTGAACTCTACCTCACGCTCAGGTGGTACCCACGGTAAATCTTCCGGAAATGCGTCTATAAAATCTCGTACTACTGGTATGTTTTCTATTTTGGGCGGCTCTTTTCTCACATCATGGACATAAGTCAAATAAGCCCTGCACCCATGTCGTATAGTTTTTGGGCTTTTATTAATGAGCACACCGTAGGGTTACAACTCCTTTCTCCATATATAATGATATGCCTTCCGCCGGAGATGTTAGCTGTATCTCCTTGCGGAAACATATTACTTTGGCATGGTAACGGGACAACCAGTCCATTCCAATTACTACTTGAAATTCCCCCATCGCCATGGGTATAAAATCCACTAGTTAATCCTCTCCATCAACATTTATTTTGCAATTTCGACACATATCACCAACAATAAAATTTTTATTATTACATACTTCTACTTCCATTGGCATAGGTAATTTCCTTAATGTGAATGAAGGATGTTGAATAAATTCATGTGAAACAAAAGATTTATTTTCACCCGTATCAAAGAAAATGTGTGCAGGAATATTATTTACAGTAAATGTACCTGAAACCACATCGGGTTCAATCTTGGTTTCGGTCGCTGTTATTTGGAAGGATCTTGTTTTTTCTCTTAAAACCTCCATCTTTGTGTCAGGTATCGCTTTCTTTTCTGCCATATCTGGGCATTCGGATTTTTTGTGACCCGGTTGGTAGCACTTGTAGCATACCGACACCTTGCTAGGGCAAATTGAAGTCGCGTGCCCCGTCTTCCCACATATGATACACGGTTTGTTCTTAAAATAGCATTCACCTCGATGGGCATGACCGCACGTCTTGCAATTAGGTGAACTTCCTTTCACATTAGCCTTCCTTGAAGATTCGCTTGTCTTTGGTTTCTTCAAGGGGCTTGGATTCGCATCCATAGCCCTCCGTTCACCCCTTTCCACTTGCTTCCTTAATTCAATCTCACGCTCCCTCGTAACGTTTATAATTTCCGTGAGATTTTCATATTTTGATGGGTCATGAATTCCCTATATTCGTACTCAGCATATTGTAGTAGTAAATCTTTTGTTCTTCTGTTTGTATTAATTCGTCACAGAACCTCAATTTGTCTAGGAACACCCCCGTGATCTTATCAATCGTTTCTCCTTTATGTCTTAACTGTATAAATTCTTCCTTAATTCTGTTGACCACAGCTTTAGGGCTGTAATGTTTAAGGAATGGCACCTTGAATCCTTCCCATGTCATGTTCTTTGTAGTCTCGAACCCTTGTTCCTTTTTTAAGTTGTCCCACCAATCCTTCGCTTGATCTCTCAACTGTCTAGTTCCATAAGCTACGAAGTCGGTTACATCACAAAGAGTTTGTTCGAAAATTCCCTCCATATCACTTATCCATCGTTGGCAAACGATCCACTTCCCCATTATAAGTTGGAGGTTTACACGCCATGAATTTATCGTATGGACATGTTTTCTTTTCTTTAGTTTTGTCTCTTTCTAGAACAAGACTTTCTTTTAGCTCATTAATTCTTTCCTATACAACCGATAGGATTGTAGTCTGTAGTCTATCCATGAATTGAGGTAGACTAGCTTCTAGAGCTTTCCCGACTTCTTCGAAAATCTTTTCTCTTATTTGTTCGGTAATTAAAGGTACCGTATCATCACCATCTCCTTCTGACATTGTTTGTATACGATTTTATAATAAATTGGTAAACATTTCATTCTATCATTCTCACATTACTATTTGAGAATTTATCCTCAACTTTATTATATTTTTTTTACACATAGTATATCTTTCTTCTTTGGCCAGGCTAAGTATATAACTTGCCTTAACCGTTTATGCTTAGTGCAATTTCCGGGTTCGAGTGTATTAATACACCCCTCTCATGCATTTTAAATAATTTTCTTTCTATTACTTCAAATTACGGTCATTTCATAACTAGTTCTTACCGAATGTCTTGATCAAGCCTTGAACCGAACACTTTGTTTTTAACCTTAAGCTCTGATTACCAAACTTATAACAGTCATAATTAAATATCCACATTATATCTAGAAAATATTATATTCATTAAAAGATTAAGGGTAACTGTTTAAAACATTTTCGTCCTACTAAATACATAACAAAAGTAACAACAAAAGCGTGAAACTTCATAATGTTCGGTTCTTAATCCTAGCTTGATCTTCGTCCGTGTTAACTCCCATGATCACCCTAAAAATATTTATTATTAGTTAGTACGTTATAAAATGAATATATAGTATATATATATATATATATATATTCATTAAATCTATAAAAAATAAAGAATTTAATAACAAAAAATTTAAAAATTGAAAGTTTGGCACTCCGTCGGTGACGCCGCTTGTTTAGTGTCGTTGGAACAAAATGTCGTAGACAGTGATATAAAGCATCGGACACTGGGGTTGCGTTGGCGACGGCCTAACTTGGCGCCGCCGATGGCTACTGCTTTAACAGAAAAGCTGCAGAGCCCTTTTATGGTTCGTTTATTCCCTTTTTGTGTCCAATACATCGAATCAAGTTTCGATACATGCAGAAAAAGTCCGTAATAATATCTTCTCTGTTTTACAAGCCTGTAATACTTTACTATGAGTATTTATAGTGTTCAAATCAATTTCCTTAATTTCAATTATTTCGACCCGTTTACATGCAACTTATAAACTCACTAAACCATGCCCGTTTTGGCAAATCATCATGTCTATGATTTCACCTTCTTTCTAGTTCGTTTATTCACATGCTATGTTTCCATTTTACCCGGTTTACACCGAAATTTTCCGATTTTACCCTTATCACTATAATTGTGACGGGTTAGACAATCATGCCATTTTCCGGCAAGTATAAAACTTCATTTCTTTAAAACCTTTCAATTTTGTTTAGTTGTTTAGGCGAAATCCCTCGCCTTTAACCAACCAAACTATTTTGTATTCTCTTTTGACCCGTTCGATCTTTTTAACGAAATCCATCGCCTTTAAATCGAACGATCTATTCTATGGTCTCCTTTTTTTACCCATTTGATTTGTTTTGACGAAATCCATCACCTTCAATTCAAACAAACTATTCTATGATTTCTTGTCAGGACAACATAATTACGTATTGCAGGGAATAAATATCATCAGAGACATGATCATATACCTTAGAGCTTTCCCTTGAGCCGCGTATCGCTTCCAAGTTTATCGTTCGCCTTATCACTTGAGTTACCTAAAAAGCATAACCCGATAATGATTAATTTTGCCATTTCTATGACCATTTCACCACATTATCAATTCATTGACTTGTATGGTTTTACATCAAGATTCTTCATATATTACTAGAATTCAGATTTCACTTTGGCATTTCATCGAGTACCTTCTAGACATGAATTTAGAGCTTCTTCTAAATCCTAGGTTTATGAATTCCTTAACCCAAATATCATTTCATCATGAATGTATATATACGTTTTCAGGAAATAGATCATTGTTATGATTGAAATTACAGGGATCATCATATCGACTAATACTCACAACAATTTCTATCTTTATTCATGAAGGAAATCAAAAACCCACTTGTTCATTCGAGCACATAAACCCTACGCCATGATCATGTAAATTTTCTTCTCAAATTCAGCATACTTAGCAAAGTTTAGCATTTACTAGTTCAGTATTCTACCATATTATCTATAATTTGTTCAAGAATTGAAATTCATGATCCTTCTTTATCTTTCCTACTTCACCAAAACACAAATTTCAACATACCTAATGATCCTTTGAACTAGATGATTGTTAAAATGACTCATGCACGAGTTTATGCTTCTAATCCATCTTCAATTTTTGATGATTAGGGTTCAATTGAGGGTTTTCTTTCTCTGGTCGTTGTATGAACACACATATGTGTGTTTTTTTTTTCCTTTTTCTTTTTTTTTATAAACTATGTTATCATTTTAGCCATTCTAGTCCCTCATGTTTTGGTATTTATAGAATGCCCACCATCTAATGTTTATTAAACATTATTACTTATTATTTAGGTTACTTAATACGAGTTTTATGTTTTATATTTTTATTCGGGACAATTATATTTATATATAATACTGCCACGAAATTATAATTATTTACTTTAATATTTTCGGGGTGTTACAAATCTTTCTCTCCTTTTATTCCCCATGTTTCATACGGATGGTCCCGCACAGCCACCATGTAAAACAGGCAATCAGTTTTCTTGCTTCCAGCTTTTCTAACCGTTGCTGTAGTATGGTGTTCACCATCACGGTCACATTCAAGCCATACCCTCCTGGTTCTTTCACCAATTTTCTTTGATCGTCGGGTCACAATAACGAAACCATCCGCTTTTGCCCTTTCCTGTGCCCAGTTTTTTAGCTCATCTAGAGAGTTGAAAACCTGTAAAATCGATAGCGTTATGTTAGATTTTATGTTTACTCAATTGCACATCTTAAATAAATAAGTTTTCATACAGTCTCAGTGAGGTACGGATTGCCTGCGCATGGGGGTGCCTCACCACCATATCCTCCACCATCAGGATAGACTTGTTGATCGTACAAAGAATGTGTTGCATTGTAACTTTCATAACAGTTCCTCCGTATCTATCTGGACCGTGTTGTTGCACGTACGAGTATTCACACCCGTATCCATAATTCCGGAAACCCATGTTGCGGAGGATAACATGGTGCATCAACTTGGTACGAGTCGTCCACATGAGATATTTCTTCAACGGGAGGAAGCCCATTCAAATCTAGAAATTGTCTGTTTTGATTTCCTTGTACACTTGACACAACCTACACTTGCACATTAGAATTGGGAACATCGGTATCCCCCTAACAACGATATCACCATTAATAAATAATTAAAACAACAACTAGTTTAACCTAATAACTGTTACCGAATTGGCTTCAGGCACCCACGACTCGCCAGAATATGCCCCAAAGAAATAGTTGCCATCATAGTTTGATGACATTTCACCACCTTTGAATGATATCAGATGAAGTAATATAAGCCAAAGTTCATGACGGAGAGAATTCCGACGATGAATTGAAAGTTTTCTGCGACTTCAAAAGCTCTGCGTGGGTCTATTTAACAAATAATATACACATCGTCTAGTACTAGACAGGGCGTATCAGTAGTACTTTGCTGACATGCATGCAGACCACCAAAGTCACTTCAAGACCGGTCGTCTAGGCCTAGACGCCCCGTCTTGGGTTGGTCGTCTAGGCCTAGACGCCCCGTCTTGGGTTGGTCGTCTTCAAGGTCCGTCTACGGCTAGACGCTCCGTCTGATGTGACTGATTTGACGTTGTACGAGGGCAGGAATGTGGTCAGAGAAAAGAAAACCTAGACGCCCCGTCTAGGTCTAGACGACCCGTCTAAAGGCGTTTAAAGAATGTCTAAATAGGCAGATGAGTGTGTGAATATGTAGACCTTAATATTATTTTTTTAAGTTTTTCTAATAGTATTATATAGAGAGAGAGAAACATAAAAAGAAAAAAAATATCACATTCTCTTTGAAAAAGAAAGAGAATATTGGTAGATATATTAGGTGGTAATTTCAGCCACACCAATATATTCCACCATATAAATCATATAAATCTAGCAGCCTGACACTTGACGATTATGTGATCAGCGGTCTCTTCCTCTATTCGCACCTGGAGCATAACTATTCTGCCTCAATACTCCTCTTTTCATAGTTCAACTTTTGCAGCGATCTTTATCCAAAACAGCCCTCCACGCGAAATTATTAATTTCAGGTGGTATCCAACCGTTCCATTCCTTCCATTCCTCCCCTATTTCCACAGAGACCATTTTTTACTGGTGCCACAGAAACCAGTTTCAGATTGCGATTTCCACCTCCATCTATCTTGGCAGCTAATAAATAGTCCAAACCTTGATCTTTTATAATTATATAAAGCACAAAAATAAGTATTCATTAATAGTAGCACTCCTGTATCCAACTCCTTTGTCTAACTTAACGAGATCATTTAAAGCTACTAAGCTAGTGCTATGGCCCCTACAGTCGGGTTGCTGTAGGGACACCGTTCACAAAATAAAAAGAATAACAATTTTATTAATCATATTAAGGTTACATTACATAAACATGCACTGAAGTATGCAGAATCAAATACCATACAAGCTTGAACTAAGAAACAAATATAAAGAAATGAAGAAAAAATAAAACAGAGGTGACTGAGGCACGTAAAGGTCACGCTTCACTTAAAACAGATTTCGGACAACCCAGGTGAACTCGTCTGTTTCTAGGGTACAACAGCCTAAGTAGATTGTACTGCCGGGATTAGACTAGCACCTGAAAAAAAATACCTTAAACAAGAGTTCTCAGGGATGCAAAGTTAAGAAAAACATTTGATGTGTGAGTCCTAGCTGCCACTAAGTGTAACTTGTCAAATAGGAATACACTCATGTAGAGAATTATAGATATAAATCAACAAAAGATTTATCTATCCATCAATGTGGGACAAATACAATTTCCCACACATTAAACTTTCAACACACAATTAAAGCTTATGATCTCTCATTCATTTTGCTTTATCACTAAATTATTTATCATAATTTCTAACAGTTGCAAAGCACTGTTTTACCTACTAAAGTTACCTACTAAAGAAGTATCATTAGAAATTTATGTCTCTGTTATTCAAATACACTAACTATGGAATCTCCTTTTATCCATGACTAAAAAATCTTTGGGATCTCAATATCAACAAACGTGGTCATTTTAACCTCAGAAAGGAATCTACCTTCAATAAACAAGGTCCTTGAAACCTTAACAACGATTTTATTTCTATTCTTGACAACACAAATTTTTATTGAGACGCGACTAGAGTATTTCAATGTGCTAATTACCCTTTATTAGCCTGAGAGAGAGATTAGGGATTGTCCCTTGTATTAGGTATAAAGCAAGGACGCCCAAAGTATTTTTGAAAGGCAATACATTGCTTTTTCCATAGGAAATAAATATCATATAATGTCACACCATGCCTTGTGATAATGATAGCATATACGTGGCAAAAAATGATTTGTTGCTAGGTGACGTTCCATTTGATAATCATAGCATATACATGGCAAAACAGGATTCATTACTGGCCGTACTATTGGCACACCTAAATCATTAAACCGATATTTTCAATACGGGTCATATAGGCTTACACAGGTTGTCTTGTCTTTTTAATTTTCAATAAAGATTGATATATCAGATTTTGTCTGGTTGACTGGACCTATACCTTTACGGGTCGTATAGGTCTATATAGATCGTATTAGATGAGTTTTTTTACAACTTTTAATACACTTATCTATAGTTTTAACATAGTTTTCTAATATATATATATATATATATATATATATATATATATATTATATATATATGTTTTCTAAATAAAAATATTTTAAAAAAAATTATACCTTGTACAATCATTGGCAATCGAAGACATAACTCTCCTAATAAAATCGACTTTTGTGGGGAGTTGGTTTAGAGCAACTTTCTACCCGAAAAACTCCACTTATATATTACCTAACAACAGTTATGGTATATTATTGTTCTATGTGTGACTGAAAACATAATATAGTATAGGTGTGGTACATGTATCGTATAATATACTATAGTATAGGTGAAGTATAGGTCTTGTATGAGCATATAGTAGTGTAGAATAGATGCATTATATGTGTAGTATAAGACCTCATATAGACTTATATGTGCAGTATAGATATCGTATATGCTTATAGTTGTAGTGTAGTATAATATAATAAACTATAGTATCATATATAATATTTATTACATAATTTTCAAAATTTATGAGATTTTGAGTTGTTATAATTTTCTAGTGGAAGGAATTTATTTAAAGGTATTTTGTTTGTATAATGTGTTTCAAGTGTTTTTTTGTTTGTTTAATGGATACACTACGTCAGCTAATCGGTAATATACACCAACACACGACACCGTACATACATAACACGCCATAAATCTGGAATAATACGACAAGTAGAGACATAATACGCTATAACACGCCATAATACGCAATAACACAATACGTATAGACAATCTACACCCTAATACGACACTTACATACGATAAACGTGACAATACCAACCGTCACGGACATGACGCGTACGAACAATATATGCCATAATACGGAACACATTGATAATATATGTCATAAGACGACATTTAATGACAAAATACGTCAAGTAATGATATCGTATGACGTGTATACATACACCACGATACGTTAGAGTACAAGTGAATTCCAAACAAAATTACACTAACATAGAATACGATACCACACGTAACCGAACAACACCGGAATGACATGTATAGAAGGTATTCTTCATAAAATGACACGTAATGCCAACATACGACACATATACGCATCGAAAAAGCAAAACCTAAAATTATGAAATTTGATTTTACCCCTATACAAATCGTATAGGTCAAAACTGGGTCGTATAGTAGGATAATACGGATGGTATAGACCTTATACGATCCGCATAGACCCCCTGAATTCTCAAAAAAAAACCAAAGGGTTAATTGATAAATCATAGGGTCTATACGACACATATAGACCTATACGATCCGTATAGACCCCCTGATTTATTAATTAACCCCCTTTTTTTGAGAATTCAGGGGGTCTATACAGATCGTATAGGTCTATATGAGTCACATAATGGTACTATACGACCCAGTTTTGACCTATATGATGCGTATAGAGGTAAAATCAAAATTTTTATAATTTTAGGTTTTGCCTTTTCGATGCGTATATGGGCCGTATTTTAACGTATGTTGTCATTACGTGTTGTTTTATGAAGTATATGCTCTATACGTGTTGTGTCTGTGACGTTCGGTTATGTGTGATGTCGTATTCTTTGATCACGTGTCATTTTGCATTGAATCCACTTGTATTCTTATGTGTTGTATTGTATCTATATGTTTTATGCCGTATCATTACTTGACGTATTTTGTCGTTATATGTTGTATTGTAACATAGATACAATAGTATAAGTATAGCATAGGGTATTTATAAAAATTCTAAGTGTATTATAATAAAGTATATGTGTAGTATAATATAAGGGTGAGAGTTGGCTACAAAGTCTATTTTTCCTACAAAGTGTAAAAAGTCATAAAACACCATAATCTCAACCATAAAACACACTTAAAACTCATAAATAACATAGTGAAGATTACGAAAACACAATATTTGTGGGTTTGTGTTGTGTTTTGGATGATAATGCTTTGCTTATCGAATGACTAACATTAGTGTGTTCTATGCTGATTATCATGTTGTGTTATATATTAATAGTTGTACGATAGTGTGTTTGAAGTTTAAGAATTGTTAGGGTTTGGATATTGTGTTTTAGTGATTTCACTATGTTATTTGTGGGTTTTGAGTGTGTTTTATGGGTGAAATTGTGGTGTTTTATAACTTTGTGCACTTTGAAAGAAAAATGGACTTTGTAGCCGAAATTCACCCATAATATAATAAACTATAGTATAGGTGTAGCATATAATACAGTTATAAGATAGATAGTATAGTATAATAAACATGTACCAAATCTTTACTACATGATAAATTTTTAAAAATGTTCAAAAAAATAAAACAACTCTTTTATCAAACTTTGTTAAAACTATGATTAAATGTTTAAAAAATTGTAAAAAAAACCCAATGCAATACTATAATACGGTTATAGTATAGTATAATAAACTGTAATATAAGTATAGTATATAATAAGGTTCTAAGATAGATATTATAGTATAATAAACATGTACCAAACGTATACTACATGATAAATTTTAAAAATATTTTTTGTTTAAAAAAAATATAATTCTTTGATTAAACTTTGTTAAAACTATAATTAAATGTATAATAAAAATTTGTAAAAAAACCATTGCAATACGACCCGTATAGGTTCAACCAGCCGCAAGACTAGGACCGACACATGTAGATATGACTTTTAACTTTTGAACCTATACGACCTATATTCAAAAAGTAAAGTATGCGAATAGATTGACTGGTATAACAATAGAATTCCCCTTCTTATTAATTTTGCCTATAAGTTCTTTGGGACCTCAATATCAGTAAGCTTGGTCATTTCAACTTAAAAGAGGATTAATCTATCTCTTCTTAGTATCACCAAACATTGTCCTTGAAACCTCAATACGGATTCTATGCCATATCTGGGCAACACATTAAATATTACTAATTAGCAAAGTTACTAGGCATATTGTTGTTGTACGTTGGGCATTAGACTTTGTTTCAGCAGGTATGGGTTGTACGGTTTGTTTAGCTAATTGTAAGAGAGTTTCTTGATGACACGTGTTATATGACGTTTGCTCCCGCTTAGAATCCAATTTTGATTCCTCTATAATGTTCTCGAATTTCTGATTATTTGTGCTTCGATTCGGTGATTACGCGTGCGATTGGCTATTTATGTGTGGATTTGTGATCGTTTGTTATTTGATTTGGCGTGAAATCCCTTCTTCTTGAAGTCTTTTCATCTGGTTAAAATACAACTTTTTTTTGTGTAATTTGCTTTCGGATTTTTCTTATAATTTTTTTGTTCTTGTATTCGTTAAACTTATCTACTTGAGTTGTTCCTCGTTTCACTTTATTGCATGATATTTGTTTTCAAATTGGGTAATTGTTTGTTGACTGTCTTTATTGATTCAAGTTTGGTTGTTTATAGTTGCTTGATTTCGCTCCAAGTATTGTTTCATTAGGTGAAAAGTTTTTAATTCACTTATCTTTGCTGTATTTGTCTCATTCTGGAGGGGTATGGTCCCAAAAACCCTGCACCTGCGCAAGGGACCATACCCTCAATAACAACGTACTACAAGAGTAACCTTGTGCGCAATGTGCAGGTGCCCATTCTTGAAACCAGCAGGTTGCCTAACAACCTTGCGCGCAATGTGCAATGGTATTGCAACCTTGATACATGTAGGTCACATAACAAACCTTGCGCACTCAGCGCAACGGCAAGTTAGACCAATACATGCAGGTCAAACAACGAACCTTGCGCACTCAGCGCAACGGCAAGTTAGACCAACACATGAAAGTCACACAACGAACCTTGCGCACCCAGCGCGACGACAAGTTAGACCAACACATGCAGGTCACACAACGAACCTTACGCACTCAGCGCAACGACAAGTTAGACCAACACATCAGGTTACACAACGAACCTTGCCCACTCAGCGCAACGACAAGTTAGATCAACACATATAAGTCGCACAACGAACCTTGCGTACTTGGCGCAACGGCAAGTTAGACTTAGAAGCGCAGGTCCCTTGACCTTGCGCGGATCAAACAACCCTCCAGCCGCGAAGTCTTAAAACCTTGCACAAGGACACGATAAACATGAGAGCAACTCATAGTCTTGGGAACAAAAGGACTTAACCCTACAACTCTTCGCTATCCAGAAAGCACTGAAAGCCACGCGGATGAGAAAAGCACAGAGAGGCGTTGACTATATACAAGGGTACAAAGTGGCAGAGCTGTGACCCAATGGTCGCCCGGCAGGTTGTGTCAGAATGCGTCGCATGAACTGTAATGCAGAGGCCAGACTATACACCAACCAAACTCATCCAGTGACTGTCACACATTCTCCACTTTCGGCTGATGGCGTGCTTGACATTAGGGACAACTGCCGTAACACGTGGCACCATTCAACATCCGACAATGCACCCCTCCTGCCAGAGATCATTAATGATCGATGAAGAGGGATAGAACAGATATCTCCGGTCGTCTGGGCTGGGCCCAAGCCCCATCAGCCCATCTCCTAAACACACCTATCTTCGGCTATAAAAATAAGGGTTATACCACAAGGTAAAGACATTCAGAAACTTACGAGCTTACTTATTACTTATTTGCTATTACCTTGCAATACCAAATACTTATTTTCACGCGAAGTGTGGTCACAGAGAAACCCCTCCCTCTTTCTCTCGTGACGAGGCTAACGACGTTGCTAATTTTGCAGATTTGCTTGAAGTGAGACCACCCAGATAAGCGAATGAGAGACAACCTTTCATGTAGAAATATTAGGCTGTAACTAAGATATCTCCAGATACATCTCGGTTCAGTCCAGTGTTTCTTCATTGGCGTTATCCGCTTTTTACTCACTCTCACATCCGTTTTCTCGTTTCGTTTTTTCTCAACTCTCACTTAGAAATGGCTGATTTTCCATCCAACACACCACGAGGTCCTCGAGCTGAAGGCAAGAACCCAGTTCATGCCTCTCGACTCGACAGACAATGGAAGAAGTTTCTTCCAGGAATGCTGGTACTCATCACGACCCCGGTCGTGTGAACGTCCTGATAACTCCTGGAGTTCAAATGAAGACTCCTTGAGTACCAATCACTTCGGTTTTGCCTCCGGGTGAAACTCCGATGTCTTGGTACGTCAAGTCTCAAACGTCTCTGAATGTCGTCTACGCGCAACTCTGTGCACAAACCAACACATCTGCTGCGCCGGTGAAGCAAACTACTCACGTGCATGTTTCGCCTGCATCACGAGTACTCAGCTATGACTCGCCGGCTGGAGCGAGTGTTCTAGCACAACTTCGTACACGAGAAACGGAGTATTCTCAATCGCTGCCTAAACATGAGTCTCACACTCATAGGCGAGTGTCCATCCACTCACGGTTGGGCCCGCGTCCTCAAGAGGGGCGAAACACCCAGCGTGAGGAGGATCGTACATGCGGCGAGGGTGATAGCGCCAGTGTGTTTCACTGGCTACCAAAAGATCATGTTGCTTACAAGTCTGCGCCACGGGCTGTTTACAACCTTGAGGCGGAGTACAAATATAACCTGATCTACAGGCCGACTGAGGGAGCCGAACACTCAAAATTCATAAAGGAGATCGCGCTTGCACCACTTAAGCGTGCGAAACTTCCCTCCAACGTGGGAAAGTACAATGGGTTGACGGACCCAGATGATCACCTGCGCCTATTCACTGGCACAGGACTAATTGGAGGCTGGGCGCTGCCCATGTGGTGTCACTTGTTTGTTCAAACTCTCACAGGCACTGCGTGCCTATGGTTTGAGAACTTACCCACGGGTAAGCTTGCGTCATAGAATGACCTCAAAGACAAGTTCCAAACGCACTTCAACCAACAGCGGCGTTACGTCAGGGACTCCTCTGATGTTATGAACATCTAGCGGCGTGATGATGAAAGTCTAGAAGACTTCATCACCCGTTACAATAAAGAGGTGTTGGAGATTGGGGATGTGCACGAAGACCTGATTTGTGCACAGTTCAAGTATGTTGTCCGCTACGACGAGATGATCAAAGTCTTGTCGGGAACTACTGGCCTCCCAAAGAGCTGGGAGAAATTAATGTGGCATGAAAGGTCTATGCACAGATGGAGCGCAACCTAAATAACAACAGACCTCCCCTACCCCATTATCGTCCCCAAGACATGAGCAACAATATTGGGAAGAAGAATAAAAAACGTTAGAGGGAATCCAGCCACAACCCTCCCTACTCACCAGTCAACGCACACGCGACCATCGATAAGATTGCTACCTAGAGAGCAATCAAGCAGGATAATCTCAATCGTTAGTGGACACCACTGACGAAAACACCGACGAAGGTACTCAGCACCGAAGATCACCAGTTCAAGCAACCGTCGCCGATGCGCAACATAAAAGGTCAAGACCCCAACCTTTTTGCGATTATCATAAAAATACGAGGCATACAACTGACAAAATGCATCTCCTTGCGCATGGAGACCGAGAAGGTGCTGAAAAATGGGAAAGTCACCTATTTACTTCAAAATGTGTGCAAGGAGGTGCGCCAGATTACTTGAGGCGGAGAAGGATCGAGTAATAAGAAGATGAAGTCTGTTCATATGATCCAAGGTGGCCGTCGCGCAAGCGCGTTCATCAGAAGAGTTGCACACCTCACTAGCGCGAGCAACATGTCATCTTCCCCGTAGTCCCCGGGGGCCCGCAAGAGACCGTCCGGTCGTGATAACTAGCATCTTTGGTCATTATCGCACCAATTACATGTTCATAGACCCGGGAAGCTTATGGACATCATATATGAACAATGCTTCCAACAGTTGGACCTAGAAGACAAGGCATGCTTGGAGCCAGTCGACTTCCCACTAACTAGTTTCTACAATGAAGCCGTCTTTCCATAGGGCCAAATCTCATTTTTCGGTAACTCTTTCCGATGGGCGACACTCGCGCACGGTCTCGGTCTATTTCATGGTCATGCCCGCGACTTCCCGCCATGACGTGTTGCTGGGCCGGCGCGCCCAAAGGGAGTTCAGCATGATGACTTCCGCTCCTTATACTGCCTTCGGTTTTCCAATAGAAACCGGGATAGCCATCATGTACGCAAGGAAGGAGATCATGTCCGTCAAAGAGGAACCACCGACAAAGCTACCGAAGTTATCATCCAATGGCGAGCTAGAGAAATGGGTAATAAACAACAAGTACCGGAGCAAACAGTGCTGTTAGGACCCGCCATGACCCCCGCAGTCAAGGTGCGGTTAAAACAACTTTTTTTCCGCAATGTAGATATTTTTGCCTGGTCGCTGGCGGATATGACAGGGGTACCGAGGGAAATCGCTGAGCACGCGCTGCACACATTCCCTTCTGTCAACCTATCATTCAGAAAAAGTGCCGCTTTCGTCCTGAAATGACTCGCGCACTGAACGAGCAAGTTTTAGAGCTCCTCCAAGCCGGTATCATCCGAGAAGTATGCTATTAGACATGGGTAGCCAACCTAGTCATGGTCTAGAAGCACAACGGCATTTGGCACATGTTCTTTGAATTCAAAGATCTGAGCAAGGCATGTCCCAAGGACAGTTACTCTATACAGAAATCAACAAAAAGGTGGACTCCCTCGCTTCATTTAGGTGGAAATGCTTCCATGATTATTACAAAGGCTACCACCAGATACAAATGAAGAAAGAGGACTAAGGCAAGACTGCATTCCACACTAACAAGGGAATCTTTGTTACACAAAGATGCCCTTCGGATTGCGCAACACAGGAGTCACCTATCAGCGTTTAATGGACCATGTCTTCGGGGACGACATTGGTGAAACCGTAGAAGTGTACATTGATGACCTCGACTTCATGATCTCGGATGAGGAGAAGATGCTGAGAAACGTTCAGAAAACGTTTGTATCCTTGCGCAAGGCAAACCTGAAGCTAAACCCTAGTAAGTGCTCATTTAGAATGGAAGAAGGCAAATTTTTGGGATTCATCGTCACGCGCGACGGTTTCAAAGTCAATCCGGAGAAAGTGGAAGCGATTCAACGTATGCCTTCCCCCTCAACCATCAAAGAAATGCAACGGTTGGCTGGGCGATTGGCTGTGCTGAACAGGTTATTGGCCAACCACGCAATGAAGTCCTTTGCATTCATTAGCACTTTGCGGAATTGTGTAAAGAAAATCAAGTTTCAGTGGACTCCGGATGCGGAGAAAGCCTTCACACAAATGGAGGAGTGCTTAATTCAGCTTCCTACGCTCATGGCACCACAAAAGAACAAGCCACTGATTCTTTACCTTTCCGCATCAGATATCGCTCTGGGCGCAGTCCTGCTAGTAGAGCACGCAGGGTCCAAACTCTGATCTACTATGTTAGCAAAATGTTAACTGACCCGGAGAAGAGATATCCTATGATGGAAAAGCTTGCTCTAGCTTTAGTCCACGCATCCCGCAGGTTGCGTCAGTATTTTTCTGGCCATCTGATAACAGTTCTCATGAACTATCACTTAGGCCAAAGTTTGTCCAAACCAGACATATCTGGCCGTCTAGCAAAATGGGCGATTGAGCTTGGTGGACACAATCGTGTACAAACCATGCCCAGCAATAAAAGGCCAGATATTAGTAGATTTTGTTACAAAAGTACCAAGCAATAAAGCGCAAGAGTGTGAAGCTGTACAGAACCCAGTGCCGGTTACAGATGACCACTCATGGATACTTCACACAGACGGCGCATCCAATGATGATGGCGCAAGGGCAGGTCTCCGCTTAATAAGCCCCGACAACCAAGAGTTCACCTACGCCATCAGGTTGGAATTCAAAAGCACGAATAATGAAGTTGAGTATGAAGCATTTCTGGTAGGCCTTCGGGTAGCCATCAAAATGGTTGCACAGAATTTGGAAGCAGACATCGATTCCCTTTTAGTCGCAGGACAAGTCAACGACCTATATGACGCAAAAGGCGAAACGATGGCTTTATATCTTGAACAGGCTCAAGCCTTAATAACCAAATTCCAAAGCTTCAAAATAACCCATGTCAACCGAAGCGAGAATAGACATGCCGAGCGCAGCAAATTAGCCGCTACAAGCTTCAAGCACCTTGCGCGTGAAGTGCGCATTGAGGTACTCAAGAACCCTTCTGCTCCTTTGCTTCAAGTAAACATCATCGAAATGGGGATCCTTCCTGGAAGTCTTCCATAATCATGTTCTTGTAACACGGGACCCTCCCCGAAAACAAAGCGGAAGCAAGGAAGGTCCAGAACAAGGCACTCAACTATGATATGGCAGACGGTATCCTATACCGGAAGTCATACTTTGGGCCGCTCCTCCGCTGCATTGATCAACAAGATTCGCCATACTTGATCCATGAAATACACGAAGGGTTATGCGGAATTCACGCTGATCCGTGCATGGTCGTTGCAAAGATCATGAACGCCAGTTACTACTAGTCTGGTATGCACTTGGATGCAGTCGAAACGCTGCGGAAATGCGCATCATGCCAGCGCCATGGTCGTTGCAAAGATCATGAACGCCAGTGACAACAGCATGGCCCTTCCAGCAATGGGTAATCGATATGGTGGGACCTTTCCCAGATGCCCTAGGCGCGATGAAGTTCATAATCGTCGCCGTCGATTACTTCACCAAGTGGGTAGAAGTAAAACCCCTTGCATCCACCACAGCAACTGCAGTTCGGAAATTCATTTGGGAGCACATCATATGCCGCTTTGGGTTACCCTTGCGCATAATCAGTGATAATGGCCCCAACTTTGCAGCTGAAGAACTAAGACAATGGATGAAGGAAATGCATGTCGAACATGTCTTCATCGGTCACGCATCCCCAAGGGAACGACCAAGTGGAAAGTATAAACAAGAGCATCGTCGAAGGGATCAAGACGAGATTGGGTACGACATGGAGAGGCTGGGTAGATGAGTTGCAAACATCCTTTAGGCTCATCGAACCATGCCTAAAACCAGCACAGGCGAAACTCCTTTCAGCCTATTGTATGGGATGGAGGCAAAGATTCCCGCAGAGATAGGCCTCCTCTCATCACACATGCTGGCTGTGCAAAGACACAATAATGAAGACGAGTACATACTCGACTTGGACCACCTAGAAGAAAGGCCTGAAAACGCCGCAATCAACGAAGCAAAGTATAAGTCCAGGCTCGAGAAATACTACAACGCACGAGTCCGCATATGTACCTTCCTATCCGGCGATTTTGTTCTATGCGACAAAGAAGCGTCTAACGCTGAAAGTCCTGGAAAACTCGCTCCTAAGTGGGAAGGCCCCTACATTATCTATGAAGTCCTAGGAAATGGTGCTTGCACCCTCAAACGTTTGGACGGCACAAACATTCACCTGGAACCCGCAACAGCTACTGCGGTGCTACATGTAAATTTAGCAAAACTATTATCTTATTGTCTACTCTGCACATGGCTCTTATGCCTTATTGATTAATAAAGACAATGGATACATGAATTTCCTTATCAATATGTTTTGTTACAAATGCGCAAAACTACTTTGGGTCTACGCGAAAACACCATGGTACACAATGACTCATGAACAAAATTTCACTACCTACTGCATGCGCATGGGAGGGGATGTTCATACACGAGTTCATTACCAGCTTCATTCGCTATACCTACACAAAGTCGGTTCTTTTCACGCAAATATTGTAACTTGAAAGAAAAACATCTATTTCATTGAAAAAGAAATATGTACAAACATGCGCAACGCGCAGTTACATTCAAGATACATCAAAGATATTACATTCAACATCCTACACTACTCTTCGCTCCCTGTGGCCTCACTCACCAAATCCATAACCGGGAGTTGAAGACGGTCATACTCCCGCTTAGCCTGGGAGAAGGCAGCTTCGGTATCAACTCCACGAGTGGAAGCGCGGCTGTTGTCCCATTGTATGTCCAGTGCATGAGTGACATGGTGTGCACACTCAGCATAGCCCTGTGCATACCCATCATAGCATGCAGTGACCATCAGCTTGGCCACTGCGCCGTCCAACTCTGCTGAATTAAGGATGGAGTTTGCGATCTGCAATACAAGAACAGTAGGATTAGAACCAAGACAAAGTGATCAAAATACAATGGAGTACATACATTGAAAATTCCATGTTGTTGCATCCACAACATGTTGTTGGCCAGCGACACCGGAGATGGTGTGGGCTGCTTCAGAATCCTCAAGTTTTTTCTCGCCCGCGCCCACCTTGGCTTCCGCCAATTGCAGCCTCTCCTTATCCTCCAGGTGCCTGCGTTGTAATTCAGCCTTTCCCTTTAGAGCGGCACAAGCCTCAACCTGGTTATCCACAACAAGGTTAGCATGACAATTTATAGATCATACAACATAAATAAATAAAGAGGGACAATTTTTTACCTCCTTCTGCTCACTGCGCTCGCGGTGTGTCCTGGCCTCCGCGGTCGCAGCAGAAGCTGCCTCCTTCTCTTTCTTCATGCGCTCTACCACTCCGCGCATCCGGGCCACTTCATCTCTCAAAGATTTTTCTCGTTGTTGTGCCTTTCACAAGCCTCCCTCCACTACTTGCGCTCCTCAGCAAGCGTGGCAGCGGAGCTTTCGGCCCCTTTCTTCCACCCCAGCACGGACCACTCCTCGGTCCGCTAGGCTTCGGCAAACTTTGCGCTTTCAGCCTCTAGCTCAGATTTTTGCATAGCCACTTGGGCTCGCTCTTGGACTAGGTCCGCTTGGGCAGCCTCAAATTTGTCTTGCTCTTTGTGCATGCTCCGCCATTCCCTTATGATCTTGTGTGTGATCGAGGCGGAGCTAGCTACTGCCTGGAGGTACGCACGGTAAGTTTGTTCCGGATCTTGTTCAACGCGCGCGCATCTTTGCTGGAGGAAAGCCCCCTTATGCCACTCACGGCACGCCGTCCTGTGAGAGAAGTCTTCTCCCTTCTTCAGCTTCCACACAGGGGTGTGGATCTTTTCAGCGCGGCCTTCATGATATGATTGATAATAGAAATCACCCGGGGTTTCGTCCGGGCGGATTGGAGATCCTTCTGCGGGAGGGCTTCTACCAGATATCCCGGCCTCACCCCCGGTGCCGGCTCGGCTACATGAGCCCCATGTGGAGCATCTTCAACCACCTCCTCATCGGCAACCATAACCGGAGGTTCCGTCTCCTCAAAAACAACCCCAACTTCCTCCACCACTACCTCAGGCTCAACGGCCTCAACCCCCACCTGCACCTTCGCCGCCCCGGCAGTTGGCTCCCCACCCTGTGCGTTTGACGCCTGTGCTGTTTCAACCACAGGTGGGGGCATTGAGTATCAATGGGCGCGGCCGGAGTGGTGGAACAACAAAAGCTGCCTCACTTCCCCCTACAAGATAACAAACAGTTAGGCAAATACAACAGGAAGAGGGTGGTGTAAAACACAAGTCAAAAGATGTTTACCTAGGGAAAGTTTGGCGGCGAGGGCGTCCAGACTCCCGCGGTTCCCTATAACCCTCCGCGCAGCCTTTTTGGAAGGCTGCGCAAAGATATCACTCTTCGGAGCCCTCTTTCGCTTGAGGGGCTCTGGGCTGGACTCGACCTCCACCAGGTCGTCCCGGTTGGCAGCCGGAATCACCACCGGCTCTAGCTTTGGTTTTCTCACACCTACAGGCGCAAGACCCTCCAAAGAGTCAGAGACTACTGCATAGTCTTCCCAATGATCTGGCACAGTACACTTACCTTTGGGTGAGTCTGCGTTGGGTTGAGTCACCCTCTTCTCAGCCACTGCACTGGGCCCCGCGCGCCTTTTCTTTTTTGGATCTGGGCCAATGCCAAGTCCTTTAAAGCGCCTGCACAATGGCGCAACACAATAAGTGATCTGCAAAGATGTAAACACTTAAAAGTCTTGACGACTTACCAGTCTCAGGCACGGGGGCTGCCAAATCCTCATTCCTTGGGAGTTCAAAATTCCCAAGGATTTGCACGTACCATGTGGGCTCCTCTGGGCCAAGGGCAATATTCAAAATGTGCCCCTGCTCCCTTTGGAACGCCACCGCATACAACACGACCCGTGCAAAGAAAGTACATACAGTTAGTTGTGCACAAGGCGAAATCAAGAAACAATACAAGACGAAGACAAAGGTACTTACTCTTCTCTCCCTCCATGTATACGAGCCTCTCCCAGCAGTTAGGTTTCTAGACTAGACTCATACCCGCCGCCACCAACCGCCTCTCCGGCAGTTGGACCGTTGGGATCTCCTTCAAGTCCTTATACCAGGGCTCCGCCACTTGTACTGGAATGGTCTCAACGGGGATATCCTCTACCCCCCGGAAGTGCATCCGGAGGGGTATCACCCCGGCCTTTATGTAAAATAATTTGGCTTACCAATCATGGAAAGACTAGGGAAGAGAGAGCAAAATTTTCTTCACTTGAATTCGATGTTGAAAAGAATAAAACCCCATAGAACAATGGAGTTGGTAAAAAATATAAAAACGTTAGAGTGATTAACAGATATAAATTTTCTTCATACACGATTCATAATTCTCACTAGGGGGAGTGAGCAAAATTTTCTTCGCTTAAGACGTAAGCTAAGGTCTAATGTCATACCTGGTTCACAATTCTCACCATTTTCAAAATATTTAATGTCAGAGTGATTAACACATAAAAATGGTTACCCAAGATTAACCCGCCCTTTGAAACTCACAAAACATACACATCCTTCACAAATGTTCTCTCCACTCGGTTTAGAAATTGGCTAGTAGATGATGCATTAGCACTTTGATGTAATCACTCAAACCGATTAGAACACGTACCCTCATAGGTTACCTAATGCCTTAATCATTCTTGTGCTCGTATTCGATCTATGGTCTCAAACGCATCAAAAGTTGCAAGTTATACAATACGTAACTAATGGTCCATTCAACCAAAGAAATATACGCATATATGATGTATAAAAGTGGCTCAAAATCTCACGTACAAAGGGTAAGGTATGCGATATGTATAAAATGCAAGTTTCTTAGGCAGATTATTCCCGAATAACCACCCGCTAAATACCCGTCGTGTTATTAATTTAAACTTGACCATGACAAAAGACCACATGGGTTGTGTCATCCCTCATTAAGTTAGTTACTTATGCTTTTTAGATTGCTTCAAACAAAGACATTTTGAAAATTTTTTGAAATTTTCCCCCATCCCCGCACTTGAGGTCAACATTGTACTCAATGTTTAGTCTTTAAATAAACGGGTCGAAATTGAAAAACTTTTTCTCCCCATCACCACACTTGAGGTCAACATTGTCCTCAATGTGTAAGAATAGAGCTATTTAAAACGCACAAGGGATGTGACACGACTAACCTTCCCCAAATTTTCACCCCGAAAAGAAAATACAAAAATACATTACACTTATTAAAACTAAAAATCAAAGCTAAAAGAAACGTATGCACCTGGTTTTTCACTCATTTTTCGTGTTCTCATCATTTTCAACAAAAATGATCGTCTCGAGAACATAATGTACCTACAAATCTCAACCTTTGTGTAGAAGCAAGCTTCTCACAACCATTAAAAGTTGTTAGTTACTTAGTTCTACCATTTTTACAAAAAGAAATTACCCAGTCATATTTTTTATTCAACTTTGATTTTTTTGTGGAAAAGATTTTACAACAACATACTAAACTCACTTTTGTAGGAATCACGATTGCTTTTAGCGCATGCAACAAGCCCTTTAAACCTCCTGATAGCTCGGGAAGACGAGGAGGTCTCGTGAGGGTTATCTAGGGAACACACCCACAAAGTTCATTTAACCACTATCAATAAAAGTAACATAAAATGAAAAAATTAAACAAAAATATACAACAACAAAAAAAACATACCGTTGATCATCGTTGGTAGCGCTCATTGGGGTCTACCGGTGGGTATGGATGGTAAGGGTATCACGTGAGAGCCGACATCATGTCATTGAAATCACCTAAAGGCCCTCTTTCACCTTCAGCTGGTGCCTGAAACTGAGGTGGATGAAACTAGAACCAACTGCTTCGGTCAGTGCGAATATGGATCAGAAGGCCCAGATGGCACAGGAAGGTTCTCATACGACGTCCAAGGCGTATGTTCTTGATATGGTCGCCCCGCTCCAATCTCGATATTGGCGCTCTTGGTCGTGCAGGTGTTTGGCGTTATTTATCGCCATCTTTTGAGCTACCGCTATAGCATTCTATCGGCGGTCTTCCAACGCGTTATGCTCCACACGTAACCTTTCATGTTCATCCTCCCATGCCTGCCTTCTTGACACTTCTTTTGCTTCATACAAGTTTTGTCTTTCCATGTAGGCTTGCTGGGCAGCCCACTGTTCCTGCTATCTCTCCCAATATTCTTGTTCCCTAGCCAATGAGCAGCCTCTTCGGCCCAATGAGATTGTTGTTGGGCCTCCAAGTTCTGCTCCCACTGATGTCTCCTCTTTCGTATACCCGGTTCTCTCCAATACAAGCGGAGACGTTATCAAATACGTCTTGTTATCATCGATTGTAGTTAGGATATTCGGGTCTACGCCGGTTCGGAATAAAACTGGCCACTCCTGATGAATCTCTCGATGTGGTCGGGTATACCTTTGCCGGGGTCCACTCGGACCCTGAGGCTCATCTTCATCCTCCTAATCAACCATCTCCTCCTCTCTCACAGCTTCCTATTCCGTACTCGGATCAGTGAACTGGAATCGATGCCCTTGATCATCAGTCATGGTGTATTATTGACCATATACTTGCACTTGAATTTTCCAGTGCTGCTTCATTGATGCGAAGCAGATCTGATCCATAGGTTTTGAAACCCATAATCCTATTCAGCTGTACTATCATGGCACTGATGAGTCGTACATAGGGTATCATCTTTCGGGTATACAACTCGCAGGTATCCTAGGCGTTAATCATCATCAGATGTCGCTATAACAACTTTAGTACTCCAAAAAGTAGTGAATGGAGCACCCGGCAATCAGATGCCTTAACTTTCCCCCGGTCCCCAAATCTTACCATAATATTTATAGTCCCCCCAGTCAAAGATAATATTTATAGTCCCAAATTACCCTTAACAATGTGTTAGTGGTAGTATGTGGTCGAACCACGAACAATTTGTGGTTTGTGATTGATGCAATTGATTTTAAAGGTTATCACAATTTATGAAGCTTGCTAATAATTTTATTAATTTTGTTTGTTTGAAAAGGATGTCGGGATGATCCAACAAAGTTGGTTTGATTGCTTAACTACTAACTTGAACAAGTACATGAAAACTTGATTACTTGATTAAAACAATGATTTGAGAACAACGTTCACACCCGGTTCAACAATTGCAAAACCTAGGGTTCAACAATTGCAAAACCTAGGGTTTCTAAACAATTTTAGATTGATTCAGTTGAATTTGTCATTAACGGACCACAATGCACTTTTTTACTTCGGACAAATAAATCCTTTTGAAAGATAAGGCGTAAACACACAAACCTATTTTGCAAAGTCAAATTTTATAATCATTCGACAATTCACAAATGTAGTTCAAATCTAGGACAATTATCAATCAATTCAAAATACAATTCAATTTGTCAAAATCAACTAAGAAACATAAAGCAACCTAATCTTACAAAAGTTTACACCAGGGTCAAACCCTTGAGAATTAGCCGCTCATGACGAACGGAACTTGGTCAGTGGAAATTGAAACCTTGAACTTGAACATCTTGAAGCTTTGATGATGGTTATGACGATGCTTAGGGTTTTGTTGGTGCATATTTGTGACAAGAACTTAGATTTGGTCTTAGGATATCTTGTAATTAGTAAAACGATAAATAGTTAGTGGGTTTAGTTTTGTAGTAGTTGATTAGAAGTGATTGGGCTAAACCAAACACATTTTATTGAGTGGTAGGCGAATTGGGCCTAGACCCATTTTATTGTTTAGTTGTCACAGATGATTACTCACGATATTCATGGGTTTTCTTTTTTAGGTACAAAAGATGAGACAGTGGAGATGCTGATAGATCTTTTTACAAAATTGGAAAATGTTCATGATGCACGGATCAAGAGGATAAGGAGTGATAATGGCACGGAGTTCAAGAATCAGACTGGATCTCTATTGTCTTCGCAAGGGAATTGAACATCAATATTTTGCTCCTTATACACCTCAACAGAATGGAGTCGCTGAGAGGAAAAACAGGACGTTGATTGAAGACGCTAGAACTATGCTTTCTGATTCAAAGCTTCCAGTTCTTTTCTGGGGAGAAGCTGTGAACACAGCTTGTTATGTCTAAACAAAGTTTTGACGGTTAAACGGTTTAACAAAACATGTCACAAACTATTGTTTAACTGAAAACCAAACTTGAAAGGCTTTGAACCTTTTGGATTACCCTGCACCATTGTGCGAAATAAAGATAAGCAAAAATTCGGAGAGGTAGCTAACGAGGGTTACTTCCTAGGCTATATGCCTAGAACACCGAATAAAAGGGTTTTTAATCTAAAACTGGTAAAATTGAGGTTGTGTTTAACATGGAAATCAGTAGTTATTCACCTCAACAATCAACTAGTGGTCCTCCTATATTATATGATTCTGATAGCATTTTTAAATCATTTAATATTCCTGATTTTTCCAATGCAGATGAGTCTCAAGTGATTCAAACTTTGATCAGTGAAGATGAGGAGGGTGACTTCATGCCTAGATCGAGTATATCAATGATAGATGCTCCAGAAACTTCTTCCAGTGCAGCTCCACAGGACTCAAGTGATAGTGAGTCTGAACCTATTAAGGGGGAGGACTTTATTAATCTGTTTGCTAATAAGAACATTCAAGGGGAGATTGGATCAAATCCGGGAGATAATTTAGTTGTTGACACCATTGCTACTACACGCACAAACAGAGATCATCCAGTTGAGAACATTATAGATGATGCTGCTGCAGGTGTTCACACAAGAAGAGGTGTGATCGAAGGTTCCTGTTTATTTACTTTGATTCAGAAGACAGGGATGATACATGAGTGTTTGTATAGCTGCTTTATTTCCCAAGAGGAGCCCAAGAATGTTCACATGGCTCTCAAAGATAATTGTTGGGTTAAAGCTATGCAAAAGGAACTAGCTCAGTTTAAGAAGTTGAAGGTCTAGGAGCTAGTTGACTTGCCTAAAGGAGAGAAGGAAATAGGCACCAAGGGGGTGTTTAAGTGCAAGAAGGACGACCGAGGGATTGTGATAAGTAATTAGGCTCGGTTGGTGGTGAAAGGGTTCAATTAGCAAGAGGGGATTGATTACAATAAAGTGTTTGCACCAGTAGCAAGGTTGGAGGCAATTCGTTTATTCCTAGCTTTTGCTTCATTCAATGGCTTCAAAGTTTACCAACTTGACGTGAAGAATGCATTTCTTTACGGGAAAGTCCAAGAAGTGGTGTATGTCTCACAACCAGATGGGTTTACTGATCCAAATTATCCAGATCGAGTCTGTTGACTTGATAAGGCATTGTATGGATTGCATCAGGCACGTAGGGCGTGGTATGAGACACTGTCAGCACAGTTGTTAAAGAATGATTTCAAAAGAGGTCAGATTGATGTACACTTTTCATTAAAAGGAAGAAGGAAGACTTTCTGCTGGTACATGTATACGTAGATGACCTTATTTTTGGGTCATCTGATGAGAACATGTGTCATGAATTTGAGGAGGTAATGAAGAGCAAGTTCGAAATGGGTGCGATGGGTGAACTGTCCTACTTTTTGGGTTTACAAGTTGAACAGAAGAAGGATGGGATGTTTATACATCAGATGAAGTATGTGTATGACATTTTGTCTCGTTTCAAAATGGAGGATTGCGCTACTTTCAACACACCTATTTGCGAGAATCACAATCTTGCTCCATATCATGAGAGTGTGGAGGATGTTGATCCAACTAAATACAGAGCAATGATTGGTTCTCTAATGTACTTGACTGCTTCAAGAGCAGACATCATGTTCGCAGTGTGTCTGTATGCTAGATATCAAGCGAATCCAAAGGAGTCACACATGAAAGCGGTGAAGCGGATTCTTCGTTACTCGAATAGGAAACCTCAACTTGGGTTATGGTATCCAGCTGCTAATGATTTGAAGTTTGTTGCTTTCACTGATTCGGAATTTTGAGGATGCAAGTCAACAAGAAAGTCTACCACATGTGGTTGTCAGTTCTTAGGAGGGAGGATCGTGTCATGGCAATGCAAGAAGCAGTCTTGCGTGTCTACCTCTACGTGTGAAGCTAAATATATTGCTACGGTAGCTGTTGCTCTCAGGTTCTCTGGATCCAACAGCAGATGCGCGATTACGGTTTGAATTTCACTCGTACTCCTATTATGATACACAATAATGCCACTATTTCAATCACCAACAATCCCGTAAAACACAGTCGCACAAAACATATTGACATTCGTCATTATTTTATGCGGGATTGTGCTGAAAAGAAATTGATTTTACTGCATCGAGTCGACACACTAGATAACCTGGCACATCTTTACACAAAAGCTTTTGACAGGGCTCGGTTTGAACATTTAGTCGAACTCAACGGGATGAGGAATCCTGAATAACCAGTTTTCCATAAAAATATTTTGTAAGAATTTACTTTTTTTAAAAAATCTAAACCTAAAAAATATAAAATCAAAAATGAGTTTTCACAGTGTGGAAAAGAAGAAATAATAGTATATCAACAAGTTAGACTGTCACACTGAAATTAAAATTAAATTTCTTAAGTGTGATGGCAGCTTCATCATATGATGTATCAGTAGGCAAAGGGCAAGAAATAATCAACTTACCTTGGTGATATAAACATAACGAAATGTGTATGAGTGAGTAACATATCAGTGGCGTATGGTTTTATAACCTTAAATCTTGCATTGATAGATTGCCAAAATCTGAGGTTTTAGGTCTTTATATCGTTATTTCATCCGGGGTATCAAGGTTGTCCTTCGGCTGCATCCAGATATATGCTGACCTAGGCACAACCAGGATATCTTGAAAGAGATAAAATGCCAAATCCCAGAAATTGAAGAAGCTCTCCCAGAGAGTCATTCAAACGTGCAAATTGCATCAATCAAACCAAAATTTGGTATTTGCCCTAACCCTTGTTGGGTATTGGTCTCTTTGCTATACAGAAGTACTGACCTAGTCACCAATTATCTAACGTTGCAAATTAAAAGGATGAATTTCGGTATACTCACCTACTACGAGGAATAGTTGTGCATACCTTGATTATGGGGGTATGTCCTGAAGTGGGACACATTAGTATATCAGTATAAAATTACCTTAACATATCACTAGGTAATGGTACTTGAAATGTTCATGTATTTTGTTTAAGTGGATAAACAATACTTGTAATCATCTTGAACTGCTTTTCATGCACATTACATATGGAATTATCTGATAGTGTGAAATCAGTTTGATGTTGCTGACATGATCTTCTTCCTAGTGATTCTCACAAAAACAGCATGTTCATTATTTTTTTTTTTTTTTGCTTTCAGAAAATATAAAAATCCAAAAAGATCTCATTTTCTTGTAAATTCTTAATATATGGAAAATGGTTGTTCATGAGGAGTTGTTACCGATAGGGGGAGACGTTGTTAGAAGATGAGTTCAAAATTTTAAAATCTTGTAGGTTCAGTGTGCTTACAATTTTGAGTGTGTGGTTTGAGTTGAGAAGTGCTTAATCTATGATACAGTTTCACAATCTCTTGAATAATAAAAATTTGTTAACTCATGTTGAAAAATTCTTATAGTTTCTCGAGATGTTCGTTTTATAGTATACAGATTGTAGCAGTGTGTTGCTGAAAAGTTTGGGGTAGAGGAGTTTGCTTGGATGCATGGTAGAACCTCCTTTCTACATTGCAGACAAAGTTTGAAGAAGTTTGAAGATTGCTATGCAAGTGCTAAACTGGAGTTTACTCAAAGGCTAACGATTTAGAAGATTTGGTGATTAGATGCATCTGCTTAGGGGGAGTCTTGCTGACAGAAGCTATTAAAGCTGAAGCTATCCAAAGACCAATGATTTTCAAAGACGGTGAAGATTGCAAAATGACTGAAGACTAAGTTGCTTTATGAAGCTTTTGTCAAAGGGGAGTTTGTTGGTGCATATTTGTGACAACAGCTTAGATTTGGTCTTTGGATATCTTGTAATTAGTAAAACGATAAATAGTTAGTGGTTTAGTATTGTAGTAGTTGATTAGAAGTGATTGGGCTAAACCAGACACATTTTAGTGAGTGGTAGGCGAATTAGGCCTAGACCCATTTGCAGCCCATGTGGTGAAACCCTAGCCTAGTTGCAAACCTGTCTCTATATAAAGAGAGTTTTGCATTAGGGTTAAGGTTGCTCAGTTAATCACTTTAGAGAGAGTTAAGAGAGAATTCTTGTGGTCTAGATTGATTGTAATCATTGTGATAGATAATCAATAAAGATCGGGTTTTTAGTGATTGCTGTTCTTGTTCGTTTTTCTGTGAAATCTGATCTAGGGGATTCCACACTCTAGGTTGGATAGACGATTTTGTGAAGATCCATACGGATTAGGGGACCTACAGGTTTGTAGTGGATTGTGAATGTAAATGGATAGATGAATTGGTTGATGATGATGGATTAGGGTTTAGATGATTAGGATGATTCAGAGATTTGGTATGCATTAGAGATGATGGTGGAATGATTCTTGGCTCCAAGAACAAGTTCAAACCTTCAAAAATGTGTAACCCCCAAGCAAAATGGTCAACAAACAAGTTATAACTTGTCCAAAAACAAGTTTCAGCGTTAGACATTTAGGAGGGGCGTCGCCGACGGCCTCGGGTTTGACTGGTTCTTCTCCGATGCTCAAATCTACTGCCTACGACAAATTTTCTCCGACGGACTATCTGGAGGGCGTCGTCGATGGCCTAGGGGGCGTCACGGACGACCCCTACAAACTTTGTTTTCCCGTTTTTTCGTATTGCAATCCCGGTTGACCCGTTTTCCGCCCCGGTGCTCCAAAAAGCTCCCGAATAGCTCCTTCAACTCCGTAAACCTGTAAAACACAAATCCAATCAAAAGTAGGCTATTCGAAACTAAAAGTTATGTAAAACATGAACTAAAGCGTAATAAGAACATTGGTTTTTGACCACGCATCACATCCCCACACTTGTCTTTTGCTTGCCATAAAGCAAATCTATTTTTCACTTTCACGTGGGTCGAATGAGAAACACGCTTCCCATTCTTGAGACGTAAGCTAAGGTCTAATGTCATACCCGGTTCATAATTCTCACCATTTTCAAAATATTTAACGTTAGAGTGATTAACACATAAAAATGGTTACCCAAGATTGACCCGCCCTTTGAAACTCACAAAACATACACATCCTTCACAATGTTCTCTCCACTCGGTTTAGAAATTGGCTAGTAGATGATGTATTAGCACTTTGATGTAATCACTCAAACCGATTAGAACACATACCCGCATAGGCTTGCAACTCAATCATTCTCCACCACCAAACACAAATACTAGCATAAGTCAAAAGGTCTTGAATGGGTTGTAACGGGGCTAGGCTAAGGGTATGGAATATGGTATTTTGAAAGTGGCTAAGGTGATGAAAACTCGATTTTTATCACATATACAACTACTCTACAAATAAACAAAGTAAGAGGCTAACAATTTCGCCTTTTATTCAACAAATTTCAACACATATTTTTATGCTTTTCTCAATGATTTATTTTACAATTGCAACTAAACCTAAAATTGAGTTTTCAACACATGGGTTTTAAAATAAAGGTTAAACGATCAAGGGCTAATTGGGTTAGTCAAACGAAAGGTTTAGGCTCAAAGTTGGCGACTAAGGGATTGGTTTCGGTAAGGATATATAAATGGTTTAATATGAAAAGGTTTACCTAATGCCTTAATAATTCTTGTGCGCGTATTCGATCTATGGTCTCAAACACATCAAAAGTTGCAAGTTCTACAATACGCGACTAATGGTCCACTCAACCAAAGAAATATACGCATATATGATGTAAAAAGTGGCTCAAAATCTCACGTATTAAGGGTAAGGTATGCGATATGTATAAAATGCAAGTTTCTTAGGCAGATTATTCCCAAATAACCACCCACTAAATACCCGTCATGTTATTAATTTGAACTTGACCATGACTAAAGACCATATGGGTTGTGTTATCCCTCATTAAGTTATTTACTTGTGCTTTTTAGATTGCTTCAAACAAAGACATTTTGAAAATTTTTTGAAATTTTCCCCCATCCCCACACTTGAGGTCAACATTATACTCAATGTTTAGTGTTTAAATAAACGGGTCAAAATTGAAAAACTTTTTCTTACCATCACCAAACTTGAGGTCAACATTGTCCTTAATATGTAAGAATACAGCTATTTAAAACGCACAAGGGATGTGACACGACTAACCTTCCCCAAATTTTCACCCCGAAAAGAAAATACAAAAATACATTACACTTATTAAAACTAAAAATCAAAGCTAAAAGAAACGTATGCACCTGGTTTTTCACTCATTTTTCGTGTTCTCTTCATTTTCAACAAAAATGGTCGTCTCGCGAATATAATGTACCTACAAATCTCAACCTTTGTGTAGAAGCAAGTTTCTCACAACCATTAAAAGTTGTTAGTTACTTAGTTCTACCATTTTTACAAAAAGAAATTACCCAGTCATATTTTTTATTCTACTTTGATTTTTTTGTGGAAAAAGATTTTACAACAACGTACTAAACTCACTTTCGTAGGAATCACGATTACTTTTAGCGAATGCAACAAGCCTTCAAACCTCCTGATAACTCGGGAAGACGAGGAGGTCTTGTGAGGGATATCTAGGGAACACACCCATAAAGTTCATTTAACCACTATCAATAAAAGTAACATAAAATGAAAAAATTAAACAAAAATATACAACAACAAAAAAACATACCGGTGATCATCGTTGGTAGCGCTCAATGGGGTCTACTGTTGGGTACAGATGGTAAGGGTATCCCGTGAGAGCCGACATCATGTCATTGAAATCATCTAAAGGCCCTCTTTCACCTTCAGCTGGTGCCTTAAACTGAGGTGGGATGAAACTAGAACCGACTGCTTCGGCCAATGCGGAGATGGATCAGAAGGCCCAGATGGCACATGAAGGTTCTCATACAACGTCCAAGGCGTATGTTCTTGATATGGTCGATCCGCCTCCCAATCTCGATGGTGGCGCTCTTGGTCGTGCAGGTGTTTGGCGTTATTTTTCGCCATCTGTTGAGCTACCGCTATAGCATTCTATCGGCGGTCTTCCATCGCGTTATGCTCCACACATAACCTTTCATGTTCATCCTCCCATGCCTGCCTTCTTGACACTTCTTTTGCTTGATACAAGTCTTGTCTTTCCATGTAGGCTTGCTGGGCAGCACACTGTTCCTGCTATCTCTCGCAATATTCTTGTTCCCTAGCCCGATGAGCAGCCTCTTCGGCCTAATGAGCATGCTGTTGGGCCTCCCAGTTCTGCTCCCACTGATGTCTCCTCTGTTCGTATTCCCGGTTCTCCCTACTACAAGCGGAGACGTTATCATATACGTCTTGTTATCCCCGATTGTAGTTAGGATATCCGGGTCTACGCCGGTTCGGAATAAAACTGGCCACACCTGATGAAATCTCTCGATGTGGCGAGTATACCTTTGTCGGGGTCCCTCGGACCCTGAGGCTCATTTTCATCCTCCTCATCAACCATCTCCTCCTCTCTCGTAGCTTCCTGTGCTGCACTCGGATCAATAAACTGGAATCGATGCCTTTGATCATCAGTCACTGTGTATTAATGACCATATACTTGCACTTGAATTTTCTATTGCTGCTTCATTGATGCGAACTAGATCTGATCCACGGGTTTTGAAACCCAGAATGATTAAGGCGGTAACCTAGTCGGTGCTCTATCATGGCACTAATGAGTCGTACATAGGGTATCATCTTTCGGGTGTACGACTCGTGGGTATCCCGGGTGTTAATCATCACCAAATGTCGCTATGACATCTTTGGTACTCCAAAAAGTAGTGAATGGGGCACCCGGCAATCAGACGCCTTAACTTTCCCGCGGTCCACAAATCTTACCATAATATTTATAGTCCCGCCCCGGTCAAAGATAATATTTATAGTCCCAAATTACCCTTAACAATGTGTTAGTGGTAGTATGCGGTCGAACCACGAACAGTTTATGGTTTGCGATGGATGCAATTGATTTTAAAGGTTATCACAATTTATAAAGCTTGCTCATAATTTTATTAATTTTGTTTGTTTGAAAAGGATGTTGTAACGATCCGACAAAGTTGGTTTGAGTGCTTAACTACTAACTTGAACAAGTACACGAAAACTTGATTACTTGATTAAAACAATGATTTGAGAACAAGGTTCACACCCGGTTCAACAACTGCAAAACCTAGGGTTGCTAAACAATTTTAGATTGATTCAATTGAATTTTTCATTAACGGTTTTGATATCACAAAGCTTAGGTGCCAATTACTATCACGCGTATGACGGACCGCAATGCACTTTGTTACTTCAGACAAAAAAATCCTTTTGAAAGATAAGGCATAAATACAAAACTTATTTCGCAAAGTCAAATTTTATAATCATTCGACTATTCACAAATGTAGTTCAAATGTAGGACAATTATCAATCAATTCAAAATACAATTTAATTTGTCACAAATCAACTAAGAAACATAAAGCAACCCTAAATCTTATTAAAGTTTACACGGGGTCAAACCCTCGAGAATTAGTCGCTCATGACGAACGGAACTTGGTCACCAGAAATTGAAACCTTGAACTTGAACATCTTGAAGCTTTGATGAAGGTGATGATGATTAGGGTTTTGTTGGTGCATATTTGTGACAACAACTTAGATTTGGTATTTGGATATCTTGTAATTAGTAAAATGATAAATAGTTAGTGGGTTTAGTATTGTAGTAGTTGATTAGAAGTGATTGGGCTAAACTAGACATATTTTAGTGAGTGGTAGGCGAATTAGGCCTAGACCCATTTGCAGCCCATGTGGTGAAACCCTAGCCCAGTTGCAAACCTGTCTATATATAAAGAGACTTTTGCATTAGGGTTAATGTAGCTCAGTTAATCACTTCAGAGAGAGTTAATAGAGAATTCTTGTGGTCTAGATTGATTGTAATCATTGTGATAGATAATCAATAAAGATCGGGTTTATAGTGATTGTTGTTCTTGTTCTTTTTTCTGTGAAACCTGATCTAGGGGATTTCGCACTCTAGGTTGGATAGACAATTCTGTGAAGATCCATACAGATTAGGGGACCTACAATCGGTCATAGCATTCGGCTCTTGTTTGGCTTTGTTCGGAATCGTTACAGCAGAAAAAGTTGAAGTTTTGGACGTTTTTGAAGGTTGGTTTGAAGTTTTGACGACTGCTCTAGGGTTTCTAGTGTTGTTTCGGATAAGCAGCAAGCATCTCGGATCAGAAATTTGCATCTCAAATCATAAAGCTTGCATTTCGGATCATCAAAGTTGTATTTTGGATCATCAGAGAAGTATCTCGGATTTGAATAGTTGAATCTCGGATCAAAACAGTGCATCTCGGATCATAGGTGTTCATCTCGGATTGCATCTCAGATCATAACGGCGCATCTCGGATTTTGGGTATTGATCTCGGATCATCTCGAATACCATCTCGGATCATCTTTAATACCATCTCATATCACTACTCTAAATCACCATCTCGGATTAGCATCTCGGATCACTGTTCGATTTTCCATCTTGGATTGTTAATCCAGTTAGTGTTTCGAATTCGGTACTGTTCTGAGTTGTACCCTCAAAGGTGGAAAGTTAATCAGCTGACGTAATTGGAGTTAAACGTTTTTGCACACAGATTTTGATCCATAGACAATCTTGACAAGCCGACTGCATGGTTAGACTCGTGTGATTTTTAAAAATAAAAAATAAATAAATAAAAAAAGGCACGAAAGTTCCTAAAATCACTATCGGACATTATACATCATTGGATTCATATCGTCAAGACGAGTCTAACGGATAATTTGGTGATCATCATTTCGGACAAATTTTTAATGTTTTTAACTAGCCGGTTCTGTAAAAATGTCGAATATGTCTAACTTAAATGAATTGTTGAGAATGGAGCACGCGGCAGGCACGACTAACAAACCTCCAAAGATGTTGAACGTAGAGAATTACCTTACATGGAAGGATAGGTTTCAGTCGTTAATTGAATATCAGGACACACGGATGTGGATCTATATACAAGATGGGTACGTTAACCCAACTCATGACTTTGAAGGCAAACAACGTGTCACTGCTTATGTGAACATGTCAGAGGCTGGAAAGAGAATGTATGAGTCTGAGAAGAAGGCCTTAGCTGCTATAAAGATGTCGTTACCTGATGGAATCAAACACACATTCAAGTGTTATACTACTTCGAAGGAGATCTGGGATGCTCTAGAGAAGAGACATGAGGGCAATCCTGATGTGAAGAAGAATAAGGTTGATTTGCTGAAGAAACAATTTGCTGTATTTAAAGGCATGAGAAATGAGTCCCTTGAAGATATTATCACGAGATATTATCATCTAATGTCAGAAATGGACAATTATGACATAGAGGGATACACAGATGTTGAGATAAACGATAAGTTGCTCGATGCTTTACCAGCCAAGTGGGATATTTATACTCTTATGATAAAGGGTGAAGCTGACTATGAAGATAAAGACTTGGAAGAGGTTGTTGGGAAACTGAGAGCTTATGAGCTCAACATGAAGAAGAAGGGAACTGGATATGATTAGGTTCAAGATCCGGAAATTTATAAAGGGCTTACATCTTCATCTTCCAACAATGCTTCAAGTGATTCTGCAACTACGTTTCTCTCATGTGAAAATGAGCAGATTGTGACAAATGCTGATGGTGAAGTATATTTTGTAGCTGCTTCTGGAGGATCGTCAGGGGCAAAGAGACAACAAGCTAGCAATAATAACATTAATACAAGGTCTATGCCTCCGAGTGTCAAGGCTGCTGAAGACCATTTGGCACTGCTTGCCTCTTTCATTGCTTCCTATGAGAAATACATTCAGGGAAGAATTTCTGATCCTGCTATGTTTGATGAAGATTATGATCAGATTGTCCCTGATGACCTAGAGAAGATGGATTTACAATGGAAGATGGCCATGATCTCTAGAATAGTGAAGAGATTCATGAATAGGACAGGAAGGAAGTTCGTTGGAAAGAATGTGGGTTTTGACAAGTCTAAAGTGAAGTGTTACAATTGTCAAAATTACGGACACTTTGCTAGAGAGTGTCAAAGACTTAAGTCTGAGTCTCGTTCTAGCTCATCTTTTCAAGATTTTCCTTGTCATGGTTCAAGCAAATAGGAATGCGTCAACTAACACTGGATCAAAGGCATTGATCTCTACTACTAGAGAGGGTTCGTATGATTGGAGTGTTCATTTGGAGGGTAATGACAATGCCACACAGGCGTTCATTGCTGAGATAGCCCCAGTTGATAATGAAGAAGTGAAGGCTGATGCTGAGGTAGAGCGAGAGACGGTAGCTGAAAAAGCTGATGTAGAACAGAATGCTGCATATAAGAAGATGGCTGCTGATTTTACTGCTTTCATGGCCGATCTAAGCAAATCAACAGGAGAAGTGCATTCCGACTCTGATAGTTCTATTTGTTTAAAATGTCGTGAACTGCAAAGGGAAATTGACACGTTAACAAAACAAAACCAAAGTCTGGTAAATGAGCTCTCAAGCGTAAAAGAATCAAACTTTTTCGTAAAAAGAAATGAGTCATTATATTTGAAGAAAATTAAGGGTTATGAAGAAGAAATCAATATTTTAACCTGTAAACTAAATAAAAAACTTCAAATTATTGACTTAGCTCATGATACGATAAGTGACAAAACAAAAATTTCTGAAAAATGCAAAGAGTTGTTAGAAGCACAACTGAAAATTTGTGAACTTGAAAAGAAATTAAATCAATTCAGAGATTTATCTTTTGTTATGAAACACATGATGAATGGCTTGAAAAATAGTAATGACAAGACAAGTGTGGGCTTCAAAGGTTTCAATGAAGTTCCACCACCTCTTGGTCATGACTATTCTTTCTTGCCAGACGAAGAAGAGCTTACAGACTTTGTGTCAACTACACCTAGTAGTTCCACATCAGGTAATGTTGATGTGTTTGTGAATGCCAAGAAGGATAATAACAGAGAAGCAGTTTTGAAAACAAAGAATACACCCCTAAGAATCAAATGCAAGTTTTTGTTAAAAAGATGATTTTGTTAAAGGGAGTGATGTGAAAGAAGAGACCACTGTTATTACAAGAGAATCAAATGTGCAGTTTGCAAAAAATAAAAACATAGAAAAATCAGAAATTGAGCAAACTAAACAAGATCCTTCAAAGGCATCATCATCATCGTCATCATCATCATCATCGTCACCTGATGAATCTAAACCAGAGAATTCAATTAAGAAGTCTTTCAGCTAGAAGATCGTGCTTCAAATGTCACAACAATGAACATGTAGCTAGCTTTTGTCCTAACAAAAAGAATGAAGCACAGATGAATGAGAGACAGAGAGAAAAATCACCAAAAAAAACTTGGTGATGGTGAGAAGAAGGTTACTAACTCACCAAAGATATCTGCTACCAAGCAACAGAGTGTTGCTGTTGGTGTATATAAGGCTGAAAAGGAACTCACCAAGTTCCTCATTTTCAAAGAAATCAACAAATATTTCAGCCTGAATCTACATCAGGCAGATATGAAAGACCTAGAAGTAGTTCACCAAGAATGAATAACTTTAATGGTCGATCAAATAATTTCAAAAGCCAAGGCAATATCAAACTCGATATCAGAATGTTGGCAGTCGAAATTTTTATAACAATGGCTTTAGAAATTATTCATCAAAATTCATGGAACCAAAACCAAAATTTCCAAAGGTCACAAAGTCCAAACATGTTTAGGAAACCAAAGGACCAGAGACCTAGTGGAAATCAAAAACCATTTCCATCAACAGGTCTGAGATCCAAGATTCCTGTTTGGAGTGATGGATATTAGATAATATTCCGGTCGTTGATGAATCTGGAAGACCCAAGACCATTAAGGATTGGGTCCCCCAATCTAACTAATTTTTGTTGGGTTGTGTAGGAGCTGCTAAGGAGGATTATCAACTTGTGGTATGTTGATACTGGCTGCTCTAGGCACATGACGAGGGATGCGAGGTTATTGACTAAGTTCAAGAATATAGATGGAGGTCATGTGAATTTTTGCAGATGCTAAAGGAGGGCACATTATAGGTCGAGGAAAAGTGACCAACGGGAAGATCACATTGGACAAAGTGAACTATGTCGAGCAGCTGAAGCACAATCTGATGAGCGTGTCTCAAGTCTGCGACAAGGGTCACTCGGTCCACTTTACTAAGTCTGAAGCTTTGGTGTTGAAACCTGGTTTGGTGATACCGGATGATTGGATATTGATGAGAGCGCCAAGGAGAAACGACACTCATGTCATGGACATGGGTGCTAAGGATTCTTCCACTGTGATGGCATGTTTACTATCAAAAGCATCTGAGGCTTAGTCAATGTTGTGGCACAGATGCATGGCCCACATCCACTACCGAAAAATGAATTATATTATTAAAACGGTTTAGTGGAAGGGGTGCCAGTGCAGAGGTTTCACGTGGAAGATAAATGTCTTCTGTGTCAAAAGGGAAAACAACATAAGAAACCTCACAAGTCTAAAACAGTAAATTCCAAAGATGCCCCTTATGAATTACTTCATATGGATCTATTCGGTCCGGTGAATGTAAGGAACATAGGTGGAAAATACTATTGTTTAGTTGTCACAGGTGATTACTCACGGTATTCATGGGTTTTCTTTTTAGGTATAAAAGATGATATAGCAGAGATGCTGATAGATCTTTTTACAAAATTGGAAAATGTCCATGATGCATGGATCAAGAGGATAAAGAGTGATAATGGCACAGAGTTCAAGAATCAGATTCTAGATCTCTATTGTCTTCGCAAGGGAATTGAACATCAATATTTTGCTTGTTATAAATCTCAACAAAATGGAGTCGGTGAGAGGAAAAACAGGACGTTGATTGAAGACGCTAGAACTATGCTTTCTGATTCAAAGCTTCCATTTCTTTCTGGGGAGAAGCTGTGAACACGGCTTGTTATGTCCTAAACAAAGTTTTGACGGTTAAATGGTTTAACAAAACATGTCATGAACTATTGTTTAACCGAAAACGAAATTTGAAAGGCTTTGAACATTTTGGATTACCATGCACCATTGTGCGAAATAAAGATAACCAAAAATTCGGTGAGGTAGCTGACGAGGGTTACTTCCTAGGCTATATGCCTGGAACACCGAATAAAAGAGTTTTTAATCTAAAAACTGGTAAAATAGAGGTTGTGTTTAACATGGAAATCACTAGTTATTCACCTCAACAATCAACGAGTGGTCCTCCTATATTATATGATTCTGATAGCATTTTTAAATCATTTAATATTCCTGATTTTTCTAATGCAGATGAGTCTCAAGTGATTCAAACTATGATCAGTGAAGATGAAGAGGGTGACTTCATGCCTAGATCGAGTATATCAATGATAGATGTTCCAGAAACTTCTTCCAGTGCAGCTCCACAGGACTCAAGTGATAGTGAGTCTGAACCTATTTAGGGGAGGACTTTACTAATCCGTTTGCTAATGAGAACATTCAAGGGGAGATTGGATCAAATCTGGGAGATAATTTAGTTGTTGACACCATTGCTACTACGCGCAAACAGAGATCATCCAGTTGAGAACATTATAGGTGATGCTACTGCAGGTGTTCAGACAAGAAGAGGTGTGATTGAAGGTTCCTGTTTATTTACTTCGATTCAGAAGACAGGGATGATAAATGAGTGTTTGTATAGCTGTTTTATTGCCCAAGAGGGGCCCAAGAATGTGCACATGGCTCTCAAAGATAATTGTTGGGTTGAACTATGCAAGAGGAATTAGCTAAGTTTAAGAAGTTGAAGGTCTAGGAACTAGTTGACTTGCCTAAAGGAGAGAAGGAAATAGGCACCAAGGGGGTGTTTAAGTGCAAGAAGGACGACCGAGGGATTGTGATAAGGAATTAGGCTCGGTTGGTGGTGAAAGGGTTCAATTAGCAAGAGGGGATTAATTACAATGAAGTGTTTGCACCAGTAGCAAGGTTGGAGGCAATTCGTTTGTTCCTAGCTTTTGCTTCATTCAATGGCTTCAAAGTTTACCAACTTGACGTGAAGAATGCATTTCTTTACGGGAAAGTCCAAGAAGTGGTGTATGTCTCACAACCAGATGGGTTTACTGATCCAAATTATCCAGATCGAGTCTGTTGACTTGATAAGGCATTGTATGGATTGCATCAGGCACGTAGGGCGTGGTATGAGACACTGTCAGCACAGTTGTTAAAGAATGGTTTTGAAAGAGGTCAGATTGACAATACACTTTTCATTAAAAGGAAGAAGGAAGACTTTCTGCTGGTACATGTATGCGTAGATGACATTATTTTTGGGTCATCTGATGAGAACATGTGTCATGAATTTGAGGAGGTAATGAAGAGCAAGTTCGAAATGGGTGCGATGGGTGAACTGTCCTACTTTTTGGGTTTACAAGTTGAACAGAAGAAGATGGGATGTTTATACATCAGATGAAGTATGTGTATGACATTTTGTCTCGTTTCAAAATGGAGGATTGCGCTACTTTCAACACACCTATTTGCGAGAATCACAATCTTGCTCCATATCATGAGAGTGTAGAGGATGTTGATCCAACTAAATACAGAGCAATGATTGGTTCTCTAATGTACTTGATTGCTTCAAGACCAGACATCATGTTCGCAGTGTGTCTGTATGCTAGATATCAAGCGAATCCAAAGGAGTCACACATGAAAGCGGTGAAGCGGATTCTTCATTACTCGAATAGGAAACCTCAACTTGGGTTATGGTATCCAGCTGCTAATGATTTGAAGTTTGTTGCTTTCACTGATTCGGAATTTTGAGGATGCAAGTCAACAAGAAAGTCTACCACATGTGGTTGTCAGTTCTTAGGAGGGAGGATCGTGTCATGGCAATGCAAGAAGCAGTCTTGCGTGTCTACCTCTACGTGTGAAGCTGAATATATTGCTACGGTAGCTGTGGCTCTCAGGTTCTCTGGATCCAACAGCAGATGCGCGATTACGGTTTGAATTTCACTCGTACTCCTATTATGATACACAATAATGCCACTATTTCAATCACCAACAATCCCGTAAAACACAGTCGCACAAAACATATTGACATTCGTCATCATTTTATACAGGATTGTGCTGAAAAGAAATTGATTGAACTGCATCGAGTCGACACACTAGATAACCTGGCAGATCTTTACACAAAAGCTTTTGACAGGGCTCGTTTTGAACATTTAGTCGAACTCAACGGGATAAGGAATCCTGAATAACCAGTTTTCCATAAAAATATTTTGTAAATAATTTACTCTTTTTCAAAAATCAAAACATAAAAAAATAGAAAATCAAAAATGAGTTTTCACTGCGTGGAAAAGAAGAAATGATAGTACATCAACAAGTTAGACTGTCATACTAAAACTAAAATTAAATTGCTTAAGTGTGATGGCAGCTTCATATGATGTATCAGTAGGCAAAAGGCATGAAATAATCAACTTATCTTTGTGATATAAACATAACGAACGGTGTATGAGTGGGTAACATATCAGTGGCGTATCGTTTTATAACCTTAAATCTTACGTTGGTAGATTGCCAAAATCCGATGTTTTAGGTCTTTATATCGTTATGTCATCCGGGGTATCAAGGTTGTCCTTTGGCTGCATCTAGATATATGCTGACCTAGGCACAACCGGATATCTTAAAAGAGCTAAAATGCCAAATCCTAGAAATTGAAGAAGCTCTCCCAGATAGTCATTCAAACGTGCAAATTGCATCAATCATACTAAAATTTGGTATTTGCCCTAACCGTCGTTGGATATTGGTCTCTTTGCTGTACGGAAATACTGACCTGATCACCAATTATCTAACGTTGTATAGCAAAATGGATGAATTTCGGTATACTCACCTACTACGAGGAATAGTTGTGCATACCTTGATCATGGGGGTATGTCTTGAAGTGGGACACACTAGTATATCAGTATAAAATTACCTTAACATATCACTAGGTAATGGTACTTGAAATGTTCATGTATTTTGTTTAAGTGGATAAACAATACTGGTAATCATCTTGAACTGCTTTTCATGCACATTACATATGGAATTATCTGATAGTGTGAAATCAGTTTGATGTTGCTGATATGATCTTCTTCCTAGTGATTCTCACAAAAACGGCGTGTTCATTATTTCGTTATTTATTTGCATTCAGAAAATATAAAAATCCAAAAAGATCTCATTTTCTTGTAAATTCTTAATGTATGGAAAATGGTTGTTCATGAGGAGTTGTTACCGATAAGGGGGGGGGGGGGGGACGGTGTTAGAAGATGAGCTCAAAATTTTAAAATCTTGTAGGTTCAGTGTGCTTACAATTTTGAGTGTATGGTTTGAGTTGAGAAGTGCTTAATCTGTGATATAGTTTTACTATCTCTTGAATGATAAAAATTTGTTAACTCGTGTTGAAAAATTCTTATGGTTTCTCGAGATGTTTGTTTTATAGTATACAGATTGTAGCAGTGTGTTGCTGAAAAGTTTGGGGTAGAGGAGTTTGCTTGGATGCATAGTAAGTTTGAAGAATTTTGAAGATTGCTATGCAAGTGCTAAACTGGAGTTTACTCAAAGGCTAACGATTTAGAAGATTTGGTGATTGGATGCATCAGCTTAGGGGGAGTCTTGCTGACAGAAGCTATTACGCTATCCAAAGACCAATGATTTTCAAAGACGGTGAAGGTTGCAAGATGACTGAAGACTAAGTTGTTTTATGAAGCTTTTGTCAAAGGGGAGTTTGTTGGTGCATATTTGTGACAACAGCTTAGATTTGGTCTTTGGATATCTTGTAATTAGTAAAATGATAAATAGTTAGTGGGTTTAGTATTGTAGTAGTTGATTAGAAGTGATTGGGCTAAACCAGACACATTTTAGTGAGTGGTAGGCGAATTGGGCCTAGACCATTTGCAGCCCATGTGGTGAAACCCTAGCCTAGTTGCAAACCTGTCTCTATATAAAGAGAGTTTTGCATTAGGGTTATGGTTGCTCAGTTAATCACTTCAGAGAGAGTTAAGAGAGAATTCTTGTGGTCTAGATTGATTGTAATCATTGTGATAGATAATCAATAAAGATCGGGTTTATAGTGATTGTTGTTCTTGTTCGTTTTTCTGCGAAATCTAATCTAGGGGATTCGGCACTCTAGGTTGGATAGACGATTCTGTGAAGATCCATACGGATTAGGGGACCTACAGGTTTGTAGTGGATTGTGAAGGTAAATGGATAGACGAATTGGTTGATGATGATGGTGATGATGGATTAGGGATTAGATGATTAGGATGATTCAGAGAATTGGTATGAATTGGTGGTGATAAAGATGATGGTGGAATGATTCTTGGCTCCAAGAACAAGTTCAAACCTTCAAAAATGCGTAACCCCCAAGCAAAATGGTCAACAAACAAGTTATAACTTGTCCAAAAACAAGTTTCAGCATCAGACATTTAGGAGGGGCGTCGCCTACGGCCTCTGGTTTGTCTGGTTCTTCTCCGATGCTCTAATCCACTGCCTACGACAAATTTTCTCCGACGGACTATCTGGAGGGCATCGTCGACGGCCTAGGGGGCGTCACCGACGGCCCCTACGAACTTTGTTTTCCTGTTTTTTTGTATTGCAATCCCATTTGACCCGTTTCCACACCGATGCTAAGAAAAGCTCCCGAATAGCTCTTTAAACTCCGTAAACCTGTAAAACACAAATCCAATCAAAAGTAGGCTATTTGAAACTAAAAGTTATGTAAAACATGAACTAAAGTGTAATAAGAACATTGGTTTTCGACCACGCATCACATCCCCACACTTGTCTTTTGCTTGCCCTAAAGCAAATATGCTTTTCACTTTCACGTGGGTCGAATGAGTAACACACTTCCCATTCTTGAGACGTAAGCTAAGGTCTAATGTCATACCGGTTCATAATTCTCACCATTTTTAAAATATTTAACGTTAGAGTGATTAACACATAAAAAAGGTTACCCAAGATTGACCCGCCCTTTGAAACTCACAAAACATACACATCCTTCACAATGTTTCTCTCCACTCGGTTTAGAAATTGGCTGGTAGATGATGCATTAGCACTTTGATGTAATCACTCAAACCGATTAGAACACATACCCGCATAGGCATGCAACTCAATCATTCTCCACCACCAAACACAAATACTAACAACAAGTCAAAAGGTCTTGAATGGTTGTAACGGGGCTAGGCTAAGGGTATGGGATAGGGTATTTTGAAAGTGGCTAAGGTGATGAAAACTCGATTTTATCACATACACAACTACTCTACAAATAAACAAAGTAAGAGGCAAAAATCTCACGTACTAATGGTCCACTCAACCAAAGAAATATACGCATATATGATGTATAAAAGGGGCTCAAAATCTCACATACAAAGGGTAAGTATGCGATATATATAAAATGTAAGTTTCTTAGGCAGATTATTCCAGAATAACTACCCGCTAAATACCCGTCATGTTATTAGTTTGAACTTGACCATGACAAAAGACCACATGGGTTGTGTCATCCCTTATTAATTTAGTTACTTGTGCTTTTTAGATTCTTCAAACAAAGACATTTTGAAAAAATTTTGAAATTTTCCGCCATCCCCACACTTGAGGTCAACATTGTACTCAATGTGTAGTGTTTAAATAAACGGGTCGAAATTGAAAAACTTTTTCTCCCCATCACCACACTTGAGATTAACATTGTCCTCAATGTGTAAGAATAGAGCTATTTAAAACGCACAAGGGATATGACACGACTAACCTTCCCCAAATTTTCACCCCGAAAAGAAAATACAAAAATACATTCCACTTATTAAAACTAAAAATCAAAGCTAAAAAGAAACGTATGCACCTGGTTTTTCACTCATTTTTCGTGTTCTCTTTATTTTTCAACAAAAATCATCGTCTCGTGAACATAATGTACATACAAATCTCAACCTTTGTGTAGAAGCAAGCTTCTCACAACCATTAAAACTTGTTAGTTACTTAGTTCTACCATTTTTACAAAAAGAAATTACCAAGTCATATTTTTATTCAACTTTGATTTTTTTGTGGAAAAATATTTTACAACATACTAAACTCACTTTCGTAGGAATCAGGATTGCATTTAGCGCATGCAACAAGCCCTTTAAACCTCCCGATAGCTCGGGAGGACGAGGAGGTCTCGTGAGGGTTATCTAGGGAACAAACCCACAAAGTTCATTTAACCACTATCAATAAAAGTAACATAAAATGAAAAAATTAAACAAAAATATACAATACCAAAAAAAACATAACGGTGATCATCGTTGGTATCGCTCATTGGGGTTTACCGGTGGGCACGGATGGTAAGGGTATCCCATGAGAGCCGACATCATGTCATTGAAATCATCTAAAGGCCCTCTTTCACCTTCAGCCGGTGCCTGAAACTGAGGTGGAATGAAACTATAACCGACTGCTTCGGCCAATGCGGAGATGGATCGAAGGCTCGGATGGCACAGGAAGGTTCTCATATGACGTCCAAGGCGTATGTTCTTGATATGGTCACCCCGCCTCCCAATCTCGATGGTGGCGCTCTTGGTCGTGCAGGTGTTTGGCGTTATTTATTGCCATCTGTTGAGCTACCTCCCTAGCATTCTATCAGTGGTCTTCCAACGCGTTATGCTCCACAGGCAACCTTTCTTGTTCATCCTCCCATGCCTGCCTTCTTGACAATTCTTGTGCTTGATACTAGTCTTGTCTTTCCATGTTGGCTTGCTGGGCAGCCCACAGTTCCTGCTATCCCTCCCAATATTTTTGTTCCCTAGCCCGATGAGCAGCCTCTTCGGCCCAATGAGATTGCTGTTGGGCCTCTCAGTTCTGCTCCCACTGCTGTCTCTTGTGTTCGTATTCCTGGTTCTCCCCAATACAAGCGAAGACATTATCATATACGTCTTGTTGTCCCCGATTGTGATCGATATCCGGGTCTACGCCAGTTCGGAATATAACTGGCAACTCCTGCTGAAATCTCTCGATGTGGCTGGGTATACCTTTGTCGGGGTCCCCTCGGAAACCATCTCCTCCTCTCTCGCAGCTTCCTGTGCCGCACTCGGATCAGTAAACTGGAATCGATGCCCTTGATCATCAGTCACTGTGTATTGATGACCATATACTTGCACTTGAATTTCCTAGTGTTGCTTCATTGATGCGAAGTAGATCTGATCCACGGGTTATGAAACCCACAATGATTCAGGCGGCAACCTATTCAGTTGCACTATCATGGCACTGATGAGTCGTACATAGGGTATCATCTTTCGGGTGTATGACGCACGGGTATCCCAGGTGTTAATCATCACCAAATGCCGCCATGACAACTTTGGTACTCCAAAAAGTAGTGAATGGAGCACCCGGCAATCAGACGCCTTAACTTTCCCCCGGTCCCCAAATCTTACCATAATATTTATAGTCCCGCCCTAGTCAAAGATAATATTTATACTCCCAGATTACCCTTAACAATGTGTTAGTGGTAGTATGGGGTCAAACCACGAAGAGTTTGTGGTTTGCGATGGATGCAATTGATTTTAAAGGTTGTCACAATTTATGAAGCTTGCTAATAATCTTATAATATTGGTTGTTTGAAAAGGATGTTGGAATGATCTGACAAAGTTGGTTTGATTGCTTAACTACTAACTTGAACAAGTACACGAAAACTTGATTACTTGATTAAAACAATAATTTGAGAACAAGGTTCACACCCGGTTCAACAATTGCAAAACCTAGGGTTGCTAAACAATTTTAGATTAATTCAATTTAATTTGTCATTAATGGTTTGGATATCACAAAGCTTATGTGCCAATTGCTATCACACGTATGACGGACCGCAATGCACTTTGTTACTTCAGACAAATAAATCCTTTTGAAAGATAAGGCATAAATACACAAACTTATTTACCAAAGTCAAATTTTATAATCATTCGACAATTCACAGATGTAGTTCAAATGTAGGACAATTATCAATCAATTCAAAATACAATTCAATTTGTCACAAATGAACTGACATAAAGCAACCCTAAATCTTACAAAAGTTTACACCAGGGTGAAACCCTCGAGAATTGGCCGCTCTGGATGAACGGAACTTGGTCCTTGGAAATTGAAACCTTGAACTTGAACATCTTGAAGCTTTGATGATGGTAATGATGATGATTAGGGTTTGTAGTGGATGGTGAAGGTAAATGGATAGATGAATTGGTTGATGATGATGGTGATGATGGATTATGGTTTAGATGATTAGGATTATTTGGAGAATTGTATGAATTGGTGGTGATAGAGATGATGGTGGAATGATTCTTGGCTCCAAGAACAAGTTCAAACCTTCAAAAATGCGTAACCCCCAAGCAAAATGGTCAACAAACAAGTTATAACCTGTCCAAAAACAAGTTTCAGCGTGAGACATTTAGGAGGGGCGTCGCCGACGGCCTCTGGTTTGTCTGGTTCTTCTCTGACGCTCTAGTCCATTGCCTACGACAAATTTTCTCCGACAGACTATCCGGAGGGCGGCGCGACGGCCCAGGGGGGCGTCGCCGACGGCCCCTCCAAACTTTGTTTTCCTGTTTTTTCGTTTTGCAATCCCGGTTGACCCGTTTTCCGCTCCAATGCTCCGAAAAGCTCCCGAATAGGTCCTTAAACTCCGTAAACCTGTAAAACACAAATCCAATCAAAAATAGGCTATTCGAAACTTAAAGTTATGTAAAACATGAACTTAAGCGTAATAAGAACATCGGTTTTCGACCACGCATCAGCATCCCAATTCGCAGGGAACCGGTAGCCAGAGACCAGGCATTGGAAACTTGCCTGGCTCCACTTAACCGTCGGCAACAAGGTCGAAGCCTCCACTGTGGAAGCGGTCTCAGGACCCCTGGTTGCCATGAAACACAAAAAGAAAGAAGAAAAGAAGATAGGAAAGCAAGAACACACGAACTCAAGAGACGATTTTAGAAAATTTGAAAGAAAAAGTTTGAAGGCGTGAATGAAACCCTAGACGATTTCCCTCTATTTATACTCATCGCATTTAATGCGATAGGGAACTGTGATGCACGCATATAAGTAACAACCAATCTGCGTAGGACGCGTGGCAAGCAAGTGGCAACTGAACGTTGTCACGCGTGCGTGGCCGGCACTTTCTCAGCCAATTCATTAATGAAAAAGAGGCTACACTGTTGACAGCATGCCACAGCTGTCAAACATCACCTCCAAGGCACCCTTTTTCTCACCAACTTGCCTACAACATCAGCATGACGAAGATTCAAATTTCAAATAACTCATGCAGGTTAGACCAACACATGCAGGTCACACAATGAACCTTGCGCACTCAGCACAAAGGCAAGTTAGACCAACACATACAAGTCGCACAACGAACCTACTTGGTGCAACGGCAAGTTAGACTTAGAAGCGCAGGTCCCTTGACCCTGCGCGGATCAAACGACCCTCCAGCCGTGAAGTCTTAAAACCTTGTACAAGGACAAGACAAACATGGAGCAACTCATAGTCTTGGGAACAAAAGGACTTAACCCCTACAACTCTACGCTGGCTAGAAAGCACTGAAAGCCACATGGATGGGAAAATGTAACACCCTGTAAGTCGTGTCCAATAGTATCGTGACACGTATTGTATTTTAAATATAGTCTTTAAAGACCAATAAGGACTAAAGGCGTCAATATGCTCAAACTGAGCCTCTGAGTGACTAAGATGTCAACATGCTTGAAATTTGGCCTCTGAGTGACTGATATGTCAACATGCCCAGCCTCTGAGTGACATCGGAATCAACATGTTTATAATAAGCCTCTAAGTGATCCTTTGCGAAGTCCTAACTCTCATGTGTGCCATTAGTTGGACGAGAGGGTTCAAATTTGTAAATATGTGAAAGTTTGATGATGGAGGGATTAAAAGTGTCAACATGTTAATTTATATCTCTGAGTGACCTTTTAACGAACCGAGAGCTCGACAATGTCCGGGCATAATCCCGGGTATGCCAATTATTGGCTACCGAGGGCTAAAAGTGCCAAAAAGGTTTTTAGAAGCTTTTTAAAAGGTTTTTAGAGACCAGGCCTGGGTCTCTCGCAGGGCGCGAGAACAGGTCTGCTACAGAAAGTTTGTTTCGCAGCCAAGCAAAACTCCACAAAACCATTAATTCGAAAACAATGGACTTGTAATCAGCTATGCCACGTTTTGGGACACTTGTAAGCTTCCTCTTACACCCTAAACACCTGGCTTCACCTCCTTTGAGCTCTCCAACTATAAATAGGTGATCAAGTTCACCATTTGAACTTGCACCTTTCTAAATCATAACTCTTCTCCCTCCTCTGGAAGTACCTAGCTGAAAGGAGCATCCAACTTAGTTCTCTTGCATTCTAGGAACCTCTTGTAAGTGTTCCTTGCTCTTGCATTTTCGTTTATAGGCTTTTATAGCCAAAAGTCAAGCGTTTTTCAGAAAACGCTTTGACTTTTGGTTAAGACCATTATGGTCCAGCCATTGTTCGAAATAAACATTACTAAGTGATCGTAATAAGGTAGGTGTTAATCCCTATAAAGGGCTCCTCCTGAAGATCACGTTTGCTAGACCAATTAACGGGTCAAAGTTATCAAAATAAAAAGTCAAACAGGCCATTTTTCGGAAAAATCATAAATTGATCTATATATGTTATGAAACCTGTTTTGACACTTAAAAAAGTTGGTAATAATTATTAGAACATGTAAGAACATGTTCGGCTCGTCAATTTCAGTTCTAGGGTCGGTTCGCAACCGAAAGTCGCGAAGTTTGACTTCTGCTTTGACTTTCGATTCTGACCCGATTTAGATTAGTTACCTACAGATCTAAAGTTGCATTATGATCGTAATATAATGTAGCATAACCCTCTGAGGTTATATTACATAATCATAATCAGAATCCAAGTTTATGCGCAAGTTCCACAATTATGCCATTTTTGACTAAAATGCCCTTTTTGCATAAAATAAGGTTTTAAAAAATAACGAACTGGAAAATGAGTTTCCTAACAATTTAGTATTATAAGTAGTATTATTTGGGATGTTAAACCAAGTTATAAACTGAGTTTTCAAGCAGGTCGTTAAACTATGTCGATAAATGACGATTTTAGCCCTTATGGCTTATAAAATGGTTTTAATTAAATCTTTTCAAGATAAATCAATTACCTACTAACATGTTATATTAAATAACATATTTAAGACATTTTAATCTGGCCCTAATGTCAGTTTTTATTAAACATCGCATAAAACGTCATTTTACGACATAAGTGCCGTATCGGCGCATAGTATGGTTTTAAATCATACTAATGGACCAAGACTTGTTACCTACTAATTTTAAAACTTATTTTAAACATATTCACATTAGGTACATGTTATAAACTCTGAATCCCAAATAATTTATAAACTTTGTATAAAATGACAAAAATGCCCCTTCGGTGCATAGTTTGGTCATAAAAGATAATTTACACATATAATTGACATCCTACTGATATTATATCATAAATAAATTATTTTTCCAGAATACTCATGATCATAAACTTAAAATATATTCAAGCTCCTTTTATACGACATATAATTACCGAAATGCCCTTATAAAATGCATAGTTTAATTTTAAAACCTTAACGGGCATACAAGTTAATATCCTACTGATATCTTAACTTATTTAAAGTATAATGGCAAATAGAACTTGTCCATTACTTATCCGGTTACCCATTATCGTTTATAAGCGTACGCTTGATTATACGTAACTAGTTTACGAAAATTTGCCGAAACGGGTTTAACCTTGTCATTTAAGTTTCAAAATCCAGAATGTTTATAGTTTACCCATTTTATACAAGTCAAGTACTTGTCTGGATTAAACTACATTCTATCTGATCATCGTTTAATCAAGCTTTATACGTAATGATCATGTACACTATTCGGTTTATAAGACCGTTAGTATTTAATTAGCTAGCTTATGCCATAATCTAGACTAGAGCCTTCCCGGTAAATGCTATCTACACTTGGTACTTTTGAATACAGCTGAGTTATTTAAAAATAAAAGAAGAAGACTAGCTCAGGTAAATACTCTCGACTTATTTTCCCTATATGGGCTTGGGATACGGTAAATTATTACCGCTTGGTCCGAAATGGGGTCAATCGAATGCCCGCTTGTGGCTAGTAAACCTGCATATTCCGTTTTATTAAGCTTTGTTTGATAACTTAAGCATCGGGGGTTAAATTACCGTGTCCTGGGATATCCTCGGCTCAATACATTAGTTATTGGCCACGACCTTAGCGCGGGGTGTAGGCATACACCTGACAGACGCTCATATGCAATATTCCCAAGACGTTGGGGATGACTCCTTTTTGAGTCCTAAGTTTTGTGTATTTAATCATGTCTTGGTTTCTGTACTGGGCCCTGCATGTATTGACAAACATGTGAATCTGATACAAGGTTACAAGGTCAACTTTCCCAAGTTAACAAAAGATTTTGTGTCGTTTTGCACTTAAAAACCATTTTACAGTTTTCAAAATGAGTCAGTTAGGTGTAATTACCAGCGTAAGCTGACATATCGTCCAAAGACTAAATTGCAGGTACAATACGAAATAGGCCGGAAGCTGCTCGGTAGTGAATAAGAGGATCTTGCAAATCCTTATATCTGCCTAAAAATCTGTTTTATATTCTTTCTTGTACATTTTATGATCCGCCTGTGGATCTTCTATTACGAGCCTGTATATTATTTTGTATTTTCGAACATTTGGTTTGTAATAGTAATTTTACTCCAAGACTTCCGATGTGCCGTGTTTAATTGACTATGATGATTATCAACTGACGTCACGATACTCCCCACCCGGGCCCACCGGTGTATGGATTTGGTTGGAAATTTGGGGTGTGACAGGGTTGGTATCAGAGCCAACGTTTGAGAGAATTAAACACTAGCCTTTTGTGTTTAGTCTCAAACTTACACAAGCACATTCCTTAGACTTCCGAGTCCAGGCATTGACCTAGGATTACTCTTTTCACTATTAAGTTATTAGTATTGTTTTTGAATTGATTTTGAACAGGAAAATGCCGCCACGTGTGAGAGGACAAAGTGGAAGAGGAAAAGGTCCAATGAGGGGAGGACCATCGGGGCGTATTCCTCCTCAACCTTACAGATGCTTACCAAGAATTAGGGAATTCGTCTCCTTGGCAACCAGCGATAGGTTTTGTCTCTAATAGACACTCGCCCTTACATTCCCAAATTTTTACCATTCCCACCACTCCTATCATTCACACCATACCCATCATTCCCATTCAAATTCTTACCATGAAGAATTTAACCCTAACCATTACTTTAACACGCCTCCAGCCGATCAAAATCAGTTGGACCAGCCAAACCCTATGGACGAGGACTCCGACCCGAAGATGCCGCCGTCGGGATCAAAAATGCATCCCATTGAAATTTCGAGCGATTCAAACTCATATGCCGGATCGCCCTACCAGGTCCTAATGAGTGGGACCAATATTGGAATCAATTCACTTTCGCCCACACTCCTTCTCATCACTCTCAACCACCCCCTGTTCAAGAAGATGTCCACATGGAACCGGTGGACCAACCTCAACCACCACCTAAACCACCAAGAAGGAAGCGTGGAGCACATATGTTGGTGCGTGCCGACAAAGGTCGAGATCGCTGCCACCTTTGCCCAACTCCTACCCCACAATTCAAGAGGAGCCACAAATGGGTGGACCCTCTAATGTTTCACCTATAGTGGAACCAACACCAACACCTGTTGTTCAACCACCACCATCGGGTTATACTAACCCTATCCCCACATATCCAGACACGTTTGGATATGATCCTTTTAACCCGTCTACACCAGTAGACTACCAAGCATGGTCGCAAGACCCCTAGATACAGGCGGTTATGCACAATGCACTTTACCTGTCTCCTTTCCCACCTGCTTATCCACCGACTGGATATCCAACTTATGGATACCAGTATCCGGTTATGTCACAACCACAACCACAACCTCCGCTGCCACTTGAGGCCATTAATGAGGCCTTGGAACGAATGAAAGAAATGCAGCAACAGGCGGAGAAAACGGAGAAGAAGACGAACAATTCTTCAAGAAACTCTCCAAATTAGTCAAGGGAAAGAAGGACGAGTGAAGTTTCTTCTAATTATATGTAGTCCCTGCGAGGACATTGTTATTTCTTTTAGTCCCTGCGTGGACATTTTTATTTCTTTAAAGTCCTTGCATGGACAGTTTATTTCATTTTCTAGTATTTTGGAAATTTATTGAAATATTTTGGAATTATATATATGTGTTCATCCTCTTCAAGTGATCGTCTCGATTTTACTAGAAATTTTTTTATCAGCCATATAATTCTAAAAGATCTTAATGGTTTTGATTCAGCCGAGTGGCACAGACCACACATTTAGCAAAAATTTATATAAATGATAGTTAAGAACGGAAGGGTCTTCTATCATGATAGTTAAAGGAAGTTATCCTTCTATCTAGAGGTGGTGGACTAAGTTCAAGCCTCCAAGTCATTAAGGTCAATGCGACCGAGACTAATAATCAACCATTAAGGTCCTCTTATGTTAACATTCAAGTAATGTGCATACTCATGGTTGTGTGACTTGAGGAAACACACTAACCTTCAAGGTAATGGACCATGTCCTACCCTTATATAGCCCTTGTGATCAATATGATCTCGGCTAATATCACCAGTGCGGTGATAAAACATTCATTTGTGATGTATTGCCCTTTCGGGCTATGATTATTTTATATAGCCCTTGGATCAATATGATCCCGTCTAATATCACCAGTGCGGTGATAAAACATCCATTTGTGATGTATTGCCCTTTCGGGCTTTGATTATTTTATATAGCCCTTGTGATCAATATGATCCCGGCTAATATCACCAGTGCGATGATTTGTGATGTAATACCCTTTCGGGTTATAATTTATTTTATATATAGCCCATGTGATCTATTTTGATCCCGGCTAACTATTGCCAGTGCAGTGATGAATAAAACATCCATTCGTGATGTAATACCCTTTCGGGTTATAATTAATTTTACATAGCCCATGTGATCTATTTTGATCCCGGCTAATATCATCAATGCGATGATAAATTAAACATCCATTAGTGATGTATTACCCTTTCGGGTTATGATTTATTTTATATAGCCCATGTGATCTGTTTGATCCCGGCTAATAACACCAGTGCGTGATAAATGAAACATCCATTAGTGATGTATTACTCTTATGGCTATGATTAATTTTATATAGCCTATGTGATCAATTAGATCCCGGCTAATATCATTAGTGCGATAATAAATAAAACATCCCTTAGCGATGTAGTGCCTATGTGCCATATTTATGTCCATTAGTGACAGACCTATGTGCCACATTTTATGTCCTTCGTGAAAAGCTTAAAAGCTAAATAAAATTTGTCAAAATATGACAATGACAGTTGTGACACTATGATCCCCTGCCTAATAATATATAGACTATGTCCAAATTGTAATTTGCCCTTGATGGTCCTATTAAGACTTAGGCCAAATATAGATATTGTAAGCATAAGAGTTGTGATGTTATTCACACTAGCATGATTAGGCGATAGATTTTTATCCAACGTTTAAAGACGATATGGTTGATATACCATGGCTAAGGCAAATTTTATTTGGCATATAGAAACCAAGATTTGAAGAATGGTTAATTCTAATGAGGCACAAAGTAGCCATCGGAACATCAACTCTAAAGACACCGAAAATGTAGCCATAAATGATAACAATTTCCAAGCTTGCATTGATGTGGCTGTAGAAAAGGCCATGGGAAAGGCTATCGAAAGGCTAAGTGAGTCGAGTGCTACTCGCACTAGACCATTATCGGTTACCCCATCCTCAGCTCATAAGGAGAGCTTTGTTCACTCATCAAATGCGAAGAGTAAACCTAAGAGGATAGACTATACAGATAGGTCTCGTTCTTCTAAGAACAGATGCACCTACAAGTAATTTGTCTCCTGTAAACCCCGAGACTTTAATGGGGAAAAAGGAGCCGTAGAAGCGCTAAAGTGGCTGGATGAGATGGAGACCAACGTAGACATCAGCGATTGTGCTGAAAAGGATGTGGTTAAGTATGTATCACAATCCTTTAAGGGTGATACCCTAACTTGGTGGAAAGCCATGATTCAGTCCACAAGTAAAGTATACATGTATAATCTGGGATGGTCTAAGTTTATGGACCTTATTAAGGAAACCTACTGCCCACCCCATGAGGTGGAGGAAATAGAGATAGACTTCTTGTCTCTATCGATGAAAAACCTAGACTGTCGGAAGTATGTTTCCGATTTTAATTCTCTAACTAGGTTAGTATCCTACCTAATCACCCCTGAATCCAAACGCATTGCGCGTTTTATCAATGGATTAGCGCCCGGGATTAAGGGCATCGTAAAGGCTGCTAAGCCTAATACCTATAGGTCGTTGTTGACCTATCTCTCTCCCTCACCCTTGATTTGGTGAGGCAAAGGTCAGTTAAGTCTGAAACTGACGGAAAAAGGAAGAGGAAAGATGACAACTCCCATGAGTTTAATAAGAAAAATAAAGGGAGATTCGGGTTCAAAGGGAACCAAGGCAAGTCGGCTGTGATGCCATTTTGCAAGACTTGCAACCGCAGACACTGGGGACAGTGTAATTCTGATTCACAAACTAGGCCTTGTGGTATATGTAAAAAAAGAGGGCATAAGACCCTAGATTGTAAAGATCTTAAGGATGTCGTTTGCTACATCTGCAACGAAAAGGGGCATATAAAGACTAACTGCCCTAAGCTTCTTAAGAATAATAACGCAAAGCCGGGAGAGGCCAAGAAGGGGAATGCTCGTGCCTTTCAAATAACTGCAAGAGAGGCTGTTAATGACGACAATGTCATAACAGGTACATTCCTCATTAACAATATCTATGCTAGAGTTCTTTTCGATTCGGGTGCGGATAAATCATTTGTTGATCATAAGTTTAGTAAACTGTTAAATTTACCCATAAGAACTCTAAATAAAACTTATGAGATAGAACTTGCCGATGGAACCTTAGAAACTTCTTCTTCTATTCTTGATGGATGCTCTATATCCATTAATAATTATTCCATCCCTATCTTTCTTTTGCCAATGAAATTGGCGGGTTCGATGTTGTCTTAGGCATGGATTGGTTATCTCATAACCAAGCCCGCATTGCCTGCGATAAAGAGCTCATCAAAATTAAAACCCCATCTGGTGAAATAATCACAATATCCGGAGACTCACACTATGGATTGCCAGACAAGATATCGTTATTTAAGGCATCCAAGTGTTTGATTAAAGGTTGTGTCATCTATATGACACAAGTCACCATAAATGAACCAAAGCCGAACCTTGAAGATCAACCAGTTATCTCGGAGTATCCCGATGTTTACCCTAAAGAATTACCAGGCCTACCTCCGGACAGACAAGTGGAGTTCAGAATTGATATCCTACCAGGATCAGCACCAGTGGCTAGAGCTCCATATAGGCTAGCTCCAACCGAAATGAATGAGTTAAGAGTTCAATTGGATGAACTCTTGGAGAAAGGCTTTATTCAGCCTAGTTCCTCGCCTTGGGGAGCTCCTATTCTGTTTGTAAAGAAGAAAGACGGTTCGATGCGAATGTGCATCGACTACCGGGAGCTGAACATGCTAACCATTAAGAATAGATATCTTCTGCCCAGGATCGATGATTTATTCGACCAACTTCAAGGAGCTAGTTACTTTTCTAAGATAGATTTGAGATCAGTATATCATCAATTGAAGGTTAGGAGCGAAGATGTTCCTAAGACCGCCTTCAGGACCCGCTATGGTCACTTTGAATTTTTGGTGATGCCTTTTGGGCTCACAAATGCACCAGCAGCATTCATGGACCTCATGAATAGAGTCTGCAAGCCATATTTGGATAAGTTTGTCGTTGTCTTCATAGACGATATACTTATCTATTCTCGTAATCAAAATGATCACGAGAAACATCTTCGGTGCATCCTAGAATTGTTAAAGCAAGAAAAGCTTTATGCTAAATTCTCTAAGTGTGAGTTTTGGCTCAGAGAGGTCCAATTTCTCGGACACATGGTAAGTGAGCGTGGTATCCGAGTAGATCCCACTAAAATTGAGGTCATAATAAATTGGGAAGTGCCCAAGACCTCAACGGAGGTTCGTAGTTTCTTAGGATTGGCCGGTTACTATATAAGGTTCATTGAGAACTTTTCAAGAATAGCCACTCCTTTAACTTCCTTGACCCGTAAGATGTTAAGTATAATTGGGGTCCAAAGCAACAAGAATCCTTTGAAGTTCTTAAACACAAGTTGAGCAACGCTCCTGTGTTATCTCTACCTGAGGGCATTGAGAATTTTGTTGTTCATTGTGATGCATCACACACCGGTATGGTCTGTGTGCTAATGCAAAATGGCAAGGTAATTGCCTATGCATCACGACAATTAAAAGGTGCATGAAAAGAATTGCACCACCCATGATTTGGAACTGGGTGTCGTTGTATTTGCACTAAAACTATGGAGACATTACTTGTATGGCACAAAGTGTGTTATATACACAGACCATAAAAGTTACCAGCATCTGTTCAATCAGAAAGAATTGAACATGCGACAACGCTGTTGGATGGAAACTCTTAATGATTATGATTGCGAGATTCGCTACCATCCCGGCAAGGCAAATGTAGTTGCTGACGCCTTAAGTCGCAAGGAAAGAATTAAGCCCATTAGGATTAACGCCAAGAGTATTGAGCTCAGAAATAGCTTAAATGAAAAGCTAGTAGGTGTGCAAAAGCAAGCCCTATTAGAGGCTAATATCCCTATTGAGGGATTAGGCGGAACTGTTGATCAGTTAGCGCCTGGAAAAGATGGAATCCTTAGATTTAATGATAGAACCTGGGTTCCAGTCTTTGGAGGACTTAGAGATCTAATCCTCCAAGAAGCATAGTTCGAGATACTCAGTTCACCCAGGTGGTGACAAGATGTATCAAGACCTAAAGAGGAATTATTGGTGGATGGGTTTAAAGAAATCCATAGCCACTTATGTAGCTAAGTGTCTGACGTGTTCGCAAGTTAAGGCTGAACATCAGAAACCGTCAGGACTTCTACAACAATTAGAAATTCCCACTTAGAAATGGGAAATGGTAACTATGACTTGATTACCAAGTTACCTAAGACCAAAAGTGGCAATGACACTATTTGGGTCATTGTAGACAGACTGACTAAGTCAGCTCATTTCTTGCCAATTAAAGAGACTTATAGTTCTGACAGATTGGCTAAGTTGTATGTGAACAAGATTGTGTCCCTACACGGTGTGCCGGTATCTATTGAATCTGATAGAGATACTAGATACACAACTCACTTTCGGAAAAGTTTCCAACAATCGTTAGGCACACGATTAAACTTAAGTACAGCTTATCATCCGCAGACTGATGGTCAAAGTGAGCATACTATCCAAACTTTGGAAGACATGCTTCGGGCATGTGTGATTGATTTAGGTGGAAGTTGGGATGACTACTTACCCCTAATAGAATTCTCCTACAATAACAGCTATCATACTAGCCTCAAGGCTGCTCCTTTTGAGGCCTTGTATGGGAGAAAATGTAGAACGCCCGTTGTTTGGGCAGAAGTTGGGGAAGCCCAACTGTCAGGACCATAGATTGTCCTGGAGACCACGGAAAAGATCTTGCAAATCCGTGATCGTCTCAAAACTGCCAGAGATAGGCAGAAGAGCTATGCTGACAAGAGACGTAAACCTCTTAAGTTCCAAGTAGGGGACAAAGTCATGCTGAAAGTATCACCCTGGAAAGGTGTGATCCATTTTGGAAAGAAGGGCAAGTTAAGCCCTAGATATATAGGACCCTTCGAGATAATCGAACGTGTCGGCACGGTAGCTTATAAGCTCAGGTTGCCAGATGAGCTTAGTGGAATCCATGATGTATTCCACATATCAAATCTTAAGAAATGTCTAGCTAATGAGTCGCTAGCAATATCACACAAGGATGTGCAAATTGATGAAAACCTGAGGTTCATTGAGAAACCAATTTCGATCGAGGATCGACAGGTTAAGAAGCTCCGAAGAAAGTTGATACCTATAGTAAAAGTTAAGTGGGACCCCTTTAGAGGTCCCGAGTATACACCGGAGGTTGAGTCCACTATGCGACAAAAGTACCCCCATCTTTTGAATAAAATCTCGAGTCCGAGGTTTCTTTTAAGGGGGTGAGGATGTAACACCCTGTAAAATCGTGTCCAATAGTATAGTTACACGTATTATATTTTAAATATAGTTTGTTAAAGACCAATGGACTAAAGGCATCAACATGCTCAAACTGAGCCTCTGAGTGACGATCTGATGTCAACATGCATAAATAACAGCCTCTGAGTGACTGAGATGTCAACATGCTTGAAATATGGCCTCTGAGTGACTGATATGTCAACATGCCCAGCCTTTGAGTGACATCGGAATCAACATGCTTATAATAAGCCTCTAAGTGATCCCTTGCGAAGTCCTAACTCTCATACGTGCCATTAGTTGGACGAGATGGTTCAAATTTGTAAATATGTGAAAGTTGGATGATGAAGGGATTAAAAGTGGCAACATGTTAATTTATACCTCTAGTGACCTTTTAACGAACCGAGAGCTCGACAATGTCCGGGCATAATCCCGGGTATGCCAAATATTGGCTACGGAGGGCTAAAAGTGCCAAAAAGGTTTTTAAAGCTTTTTAAAGTTAAGGGGCTAAAGTGTCAAAGTTTGAAAGTGGCCATGGGGCGGTCGCGGGCCGCGAGAGACCAGGCCTGGGTCTCTCGCGGGGTGCGAGAACAGGTCTGCTGCAGAAAGTTTGTTTGGCAGCCAAGCAAAACTACACAAAACCATTAATTCGAAAGAATGGACTTGTAATCAGCTATGCCACGTTTTGGGACACTTGTAAGCTTCCTCTTACATCCCTAAACACCTGGCTTCACCTCCTTTGATCTCTCCAACTATAAATAGGTGATCAAGTTCACCATTTGAACTTTCACCTTTCTAAACCATAACTCTTCTCCCTCCTCTGGAAGTTCCTAGCTGAAAGGAGCATCCAACTTAGTTCTCTTGCATTCTAGGAACCTCTTGTAAGTGTTCCTTGATCATGCATTTTCGTTTATAGGCTTTTATAGCCAAAAGTCAAGCGTTTTTCAGAAAACGCTTTGACTTTCGGTTAAGACCATTATGGTCCAGCCATTTTTCGAAATGAACATGGCTAAGTGATCGTAATAAGGTAGGTGTTAATCCCTATAAAGGTCACCTCCTGAAGATCACGTTTGCTAGACCAATTGACAGGTCAAAGTTATGAAAATAAAAGGTCAAACATGCCATTTTTTAGAAAAATCATAAATTGATCTTATATGTTATGAAACATGTTTTGACACTTAAACAAGTTGGTAATAATTATAGAACATGTAAGAACATTTTCGGCTCCTCAATTTCTGTTCTAGGGTCGGTTCGCAACCAAAAGTCGCGAAGTTTGACTTCTGCTTTGACTTTCGATTCTGACCCGATTTAGATTAGTTACTACTGATCTAAAGTTACATTATGATCATAATATAATGTATCATAACCCTCTGATGTTATATTACATGATCATAATCAGAATCCAAGTTTATGGGCAAATTCCGTAATTATGCCATTTTTGACTAAAATGCCCTTTTTGCATAAAACAAGGTTTTAAATAGTAACGAACTGGAAAATGAGTTTCCTACTGATAGAATATTATAAGTAGGATTATTTGGGATGTTAAACCATGTTATAAACTGAGTTTCAAGCAGGTCCTTAAACTATGTCGATAAATGACGATTTTAGCCCTTGTGGCTTATAAAATGGTTTTAATTAAATCTTTTCAAGATAAATCAATTACCTAATGATATGTTATATTAAATAACATATTTAAGACATTTTAATCTGACCCTAATGTCAGTTTTCATTAAACATCGCATAAAACGTCATTTTACGACATAAGCGCCGTTTCGGCGCATAGTATGGTTTTAAATCATACTAATGGACCAAGACTTGTTACCTACTAATTTTAAAACTTATTTTAAACATATTTACATCAGGTACATGTTATAAACTCTGAATCCCAAATAATTTATAAACTTTGTATAAAATGACCAAAATGCTCATTCGGTGCATAGTTTGGTCACAAAAGATAATTTACACATATAATTGACATCCTACTGATATTATATCATAAATAAATTATTTTTCCAGAATACTCATGATCATAAACTTAAAATATATTCAAGCTCCTTTTATACGACATATAATTACCGAAATGCCCTTATAAGGCATAGTTTCATTTTAAAACCTTAACGGGCATACAAGTTAATATCCTACTAATATCTTAACTTATTTAAAGTATAATGGCATATCGAACTTGTCCATTACTTATCCGGTTACCCATTATCGCTTATAAGCATACGGTTGATTATACGTAACTAGTTTACGAAAATTTGCTGAAACGGGTTTAAACTTGTCATTTAAGTTTCAAAATCCAGAATGTTTATAGTTTACCCATATTATACAAGTCAAGTACTTGTCCGGATTAAACTACATTCTATCTGATCATCGTTTAATCAAGATTTATACGTAATGATCATGTACACTATTTGGTTTATAAGACCGTTAGTATTTAATTAGCTAGCTTATGCCATAATCTAGACTAGAGGCTTCCCGGTAAATACTATCTACACTTGGTACTTTTGAATACAGCTGAGTTATTTAAAAATAAAAGAAGAAGACTAGCTCAGGTAAATACTCTCGACTTATTTTCCCTATATGGGCTTGGGATACAGTAAATTATTACCGCTTGGTCCGAAATGGGGTCAATCGAATGCTCGCTTGTGGCTAGTAAACCCGCATATTCCGTTTTAATCAGTTTTGTTTGATAACTTAAACATCGAGGGTTAAATTACCGTGTCCTGGATATCCTCGGCTTAATACATTAGTTATTGGCCATGACCTTAGCGTGGGGTGTAGGCATACACCTGACAGACGCTCATATGCAATATTCCCAAGACGTTGGGGATGACTCATTCGCGAGTCCTAAGTGGTGTGTATTTAATCATGTCTCGGTTTCTGTACTAGGCCCTGTATGTATTGACAAACATTTGAATCTGATACAAGGTTGCATGATCAACTTTCCCAAGATAACAAAAGATTTTGTGTCTTAAAAACCATTTTAAAGTTTTCAAAATGAGTCAGTTAGGTGTATTTACCAGTGTAAGCTGACGTATCGTCCAAAGACTAAACTGCAGGTACAATACGAAATTGGCCGGAAGCTGCTCGGTAGTGAATAAGAGGATCTTGCAAATCCTTAGATCTGTCTAAAGTCTGTTTTATATTCTTTTCATGTACATTTTATGATCCGCCTGTGGATCTTTTATTACGAGCCTGTATATTATTTTGTATTTTCGAACATTTGGTTTGTAATAGTAATTTTACTCCAAGACTTCCGCTGTGCCATTTTTAATTAACTATGATGATTATCAACTGACGTCACGATACTCCCCACCCAGGCCCACCGGTGTATGGATTTGGGTTGGAAATCTGGGGTGTGACAGAAAAGCGCAGAGAGGCGTTGACTATATACAAGGATACAAAGTGGCAGAGCTGTGACCCAATGGTCGCTTGGCAGGTTGTGTCAGACTGCGTCGCATGAACAGTAATACAGAGGCCAGATTGTACACCAACCAAACTCACGCCAGTGACTGTCACACATTCTCCACTTTCGGCTGATGACAGGCCTGACATCAGGGACAGCTGCCATAACACGTGGCACCATTCAACATCTGACAAAGCACCCCTCCTACCAGAGATCATTAATGATCAATGCAGAGGGACAGAACGGATATCTCTGGTCATCTGAGCCCAGCCCAAGGCCCATCAGCCCATCTCCTAAACACGACTATCTTCGACTATAAAATAAAGGTCATACCACAAGGTAAAGACATTCAGAAACATACGAGCTTACTTATTACTTATTTGCTATTACCTTGCAATACTAAATACTTATTCTCACGTCAACCCTCCCTCTTTCTCTCGTGACAAGGCTAACGGGTTGCTAATTTTGCAGATTAGTTTGAAGTGAGACCACCCAGAAGAGCGAACGAGAGACAACCTTCCATGCAGAAATATTATGCTGTAACTAGATATCTCTGGATACATCTCGGTTCAGTCCAATGTTTCTTCACATTCAACAAGGGTATGCGATTTCAGTTTTTTGTTCATCTTTCAGCCCCTTTCGGCAAAATTTGATATAGTTGGTATCATGGATTGAGATGGTAATCAATGAAACTTCTAAGAATCAAGGTTTATTGGGTATGTGGTTGTGTAAAGTTTGGATAATCAGCTAAGTTTCATATGCATTGAAAACGAATGATGTTATTGTTGGTTGTAATAAAAGTGACTTAATTACAACTATCGGCAATTTGTATAGTCAAATTCTTGGTTTATCAACAAAGGTGTAACCCCATCTTCTAATAGTAGAGAGATTAATAGGGAAGTGCATTATTTTTCTTGCATATAGTGAGATAAATGAAGGATGAGTGAAAGCTTTATCTCTTTTGGTATCTAACATTATTACTTTTACAATATAAAAATAGACAACTAAACATAGAAGATTAAAAATAAGAAGAGAGTATATTGTATTATTATGTTATACCTCTTTTAATGTTGATCCAGGTAGTTGTTTTGCACTACTAATTTTTGGATTCTTGGCTTTCTAAGAGACAATGAAAGGTTAATTTATTGCTAACTTTATGTAACTAAACGTGTCGAAATGAATGTATGGATATGAATATATGCTTTTATATAAATGATAAACAACTTTCATATAAATTACAAACAACTTAACTAATATGTAAATGAAGCACCGTCAAAACGCGGCGGGAGTTCTTCTATTTTATTCTATTTTTATATTTATCTTTTGTTATTATTATTGATAAACGATGATTCATTTTTCTTCTTGTGTTCTTTCACGATTTTACTTTTTGTCTAGAACTCTACGTACTCTCTGTATATATTTATTAGTAAAATAATCAAGTGGGCGCATTTACTATTGTACTTGACAAAAAAAATAAATAAAAAAAGAAAGACGTATTATTTGAATTAAAAAATAAGGTGAACAATTAGTGATATATCTTTTTATGTGGTATTGTTTTGACATTTGTAAAATCATTAACAGTATCACTTTATATGGTATCCATTTTTATCTACTTTACGAATGTTCGATAACAGTATCACTTTATATGGTATCCTTTTTTTACCTACTTTACGAATGTTCGAAAAGTATTTTTTATATATCATGATTAGAACACTACTCGAAAAGTATTTTTTATATATATAACACATGTCACTTTAAAATAGTCATCTAGTAACAAATTTCTAAAGTATAACATACAAAATATGTAATCCATAAGTTTTGTATGAACATATGGTTTATGCTTTTTTTTCAACAATCGCTCAATCTTCTTGCATGATCAATGCAAGTATCTAGGATGGATTGATGGAGTCCTCATTAGTATTTTCAACATACAAACTAGTGAGAGAAGATTAATATAATGAATATTAGATATATTGTATTAGTTATAACAAGGTTAAATTTCAAAAGATAAAAATGTTTGGGTTAAAAGCAAAAATAATTTTAAAAAAACACTCTAACATGAGATACAACAATATCGTATATATAAAACTTCAAATTAATAGTATAAAAGTATTTGAAGAGTGACCAACAAACAGAACGTTACAGCACTTGAGGATAAAACTATATATGAAATTTATCAATATAATAGACTAACACCCACCATTAAAATATTGATAAATACTTCAACGTTGAAAACTTGAGGAGGTAATCTAGAAAATCGTCATTGGTATCGTGGGATCAAAGCTATCTGTATTGTTTTGGATGATAATATTGTGGGAGCAGCAAATGAAATTGGAGGGTGGAGTAGCCCACAGGAGTGGATTGAGATAATGGGGTAAAAATGATGGTGATGAGGGGTAGGCAGGTGAAAGAAATACGTGCTTCATTTAGTTGTACGTATAGCAGTTATAAGCCAGTACAATACTTATAATTATACTAAATATTTGTTGTATGACGTGTGCTTAGAGCATTTACAATGGATTATCTACTTCATTTATATAATTATACTAAAATACAATACTTTTCTTTTTCTTTTTCAATTTAATAATTTTTTTTTTATTTTTATCATTACCTTTGCTCTCTCCTGTATAATCATTTTCAAGAATTATTAAAAAAATTATAGAAGGTGAACAGTGACCCTCCACCCTCCAAATTTACTGATAAACGATAATATTTTCTCTCTACTCCAATCACAATCACTCACAAACACTTTAAAATAATAGAGGATACACTCACAAAAAAATATCAAGGTTCAATTGTGAACGCTCTTAAATGGTAAAAATAAAATTGACACAGAAGTCGAGTTTTAAAGAACACTAATATTAACTACATATGTTATAGACAAGTGTACCTATCAGTATATAGTATAGCGTACATAAGTACCCGAGTATCAATCAGTGAACACTAAGATCCATTAACATATCTCTTTCATAATGTTTCACCTAAAGAACTTTTAATAACTATAAAAAACTAAACACCCTATTCGATCAAGTTTGGAAAACAATGATAAAAAAATTACCAATTAGGTACATAATCATCTTATTACTTTTAGGGTACAGTTGACTATGGTTCTTATGAATAACTCGCACTAGTGACACCGGTAACAAGGGTGTAGTGTTAAAAAGCTAGAGCCCCCTCGGGTTAGCCCGATGTCCTCAAACAACCAGACTATAGACACATCCAACTATCTGTTCTAAGTAACTAAGATATTTACTCATTCTTTGTGATCTAAGAGTCTCTTATAATGTTCTAGCAACCTAGATTAACGAACTGAGCGAATTACTATCTGGACTACTCAATTTAAAGCAAACCCTTATAGTTTCCAAACCCTTATAATCAGATTCTTCTCGTAGGTGACCCATATGAATTATCAATATCCAAACAAGTTTGTACTTTTCCTGCTAGGTATCCAACCCTATACTAGCGATCGATATGTAGCTTAAAGATAAACGAAGCAGGATCTAACATGCATAGCCACATAGAAAGACTTAAATCATCCACAAAAATTCAATTGAACATCAATACTCAACATACATATTACCGTATCACAAGTTCATAGGCAAGCTTTACTAAATCAAACTTTCATAACAAAATCAACCAATTCAATACAAAGTAACAAGAATCATCCTACCTTAACTGGCTATGGCGCGGTTAGCTACTCATAGTAACAAACAAAGCTAACGAATTCATTGAATACATCATATAAATCAACATGATAATATAATACGAAGGGTTCTAACTTAGTAAGGAACAATCTCTTGTCCTCCTATACGTTTTTCTTCCTTGAATCCTCTCCTGAATCTCCGATCTTGAATTCTTGAACTACAACAACCCCTTTTTCGCTTTTTCCTTCTGGTTTCATCCACTCCTTCTGATTTCTCGACAACTCATTCATTATATACGACCCATGTGTAGTTTGGGTGGGTTACGACTTATAAATGAGAACCTGATTCACGACATGTAATCAAGACAAGTTACACCTTAGCGCTCTAAGGTTTCCATCAATAAGTCAGTGCACTAACTTAGGGCTCATGACTCGTATACTGCTCACAGGTTTACGGCCCGTAAAAAAAAGAAGTTAGGCTTACCTTTTACGCAACTTCAGTGATCTTCAGTTCTGGCTTGGAAATCCTCCATTTCACTTAGGAACCTGTAACACACTCAGAAACAAAACTTTAATCCATTTCAAGCAATATTTACAACAAACAACTATCAAAATGCAGGTTTTTAAACTATAATAGCATGTTGTCTTTCTGACACATCATTAAGATTTGTTCCGAGATAAAATATATTATAATTATTTTTATTATAAATAGGTGTTATGATTTGATTGGATTTTATTTTTAGTTATCATATCTTGCTCTGTGCAATAATTTTTGAGCAATAGACAATATTTTAAAACATTTTTATTAATCTATATGCTTGCTTTTTTTTTCTTTTTTCCCTTCACATAAGCATTTTGCCGCTCAAGCCACAAGATCTTGGTTGGATATTGACTCGTTAAGTGTTGCTTCTCTCATCCTGCCTTGAGGATGCATTATACAAAAGTACAAATTGTGTTTTATTCGTTTATCTGATGTCATAATAGTTGTGGCTTCTTGGTGTATCTAAAAGACAACATAGGTTTTAATGTCTAGAACCCTCATTTAAGTAGTTGTTTAGTACATTTTCACCTTGAATTGGTTAAATGTTTGTGAATCGGTGTTTTGCAAGCTTTTTGTTAAAAAGATGGATTTTCAGGTCAAAATACAAGCTTAAATGAAAAAAATCAGAAGACTAGCTGTACCGAGTTCGGTACGAACCGAACTGATCAGAATAGTACGGGTCATAACTTTTGGAGTTAGGTTGCACCGCCTTAGAAGTTTAAAACCCTAATGGGACCAGTTCCTGAGGTGCATACCAGATTGGAGCGTACAGGTCGTACTCGGACCCGAAACCTTTGGGGGACCTATAAATATAATAAGACATCCAAGAAATCCTAAGTTGTGAAGAACAACAAATGTGTGAGCAAAAGAGGTTGTTCAAGTGTTTTGATGAATTCAGGAGATTAAAGGAAGAGAGTTTGTGAAGATCTAGCATACAGGAGATCAGTCTATTGATTCTTACCAAGTTAGAACCTCTCTAGTTTCTTTTCCTTAGTCATTATCATGTTTTGATGAAATCTTGTATTTTAGTTATGAGTATAGCTAGCTAGCCGCCAATGGCGGAAACATCTATAGTTTCTTTTCCTTGTAGCTGGTTAGGTAGGATGAATCTTAATACTTTGTGAAGTTGGATGATTTTATTTATAAAAGTGTGATTTTAGATAAGTGTTTATCATTGACCTTGTGATGTGCTAATCTATATGTTGAGTATTGGTCTTTGAATGAATTTGTGTCGGTAATCAAGATCTCTCTATGAAGTTATGCATGTTTATCTGTTTTATCTATCTTTAGACTAGATATCGATCGTAGTATAGGGCTTGATACAAAGTAGGTAACAGATAACCTTGCTCAAGGGTTGGTAATGCATATGGGTCACCTATGTGTCACACCCTAACCGATGGCGGAAACATCGGGCTGGGATGAAATAGATTGCAAGAGTCGTTATAACACTAATTGTGACAATATTAATTATGCGTAAATTTCATTTCATTGCTAAGAAACATGTACAATCATTTTGAAGCAAATTACAACATGTTGAACAAAAAGAAAATACAACAAAGTACTAAATCTAAAGGTGTGTTTCTAGTCATCCTACTAGATTCCGCTCGTTATCATCATCATCAATTTCCTACAACGCGTATTAAAGTATAGTTCAATATAAAAGTATTGGCGAGCATACAAGTTTGATTACTAGCATAAGTATAAAAGTTTAAACAAATCCACATGGCATAATTGTTAACTTAATACTAACATACAATACTAGCATGCAATTATATGTGTCAACCCAAAGATTCCGATAGTATAATCTAATCATAGCAATGAATAGACTATTTTGTATACTTAACATGACCTCAAGAATACGGGCGGTGCGTTAATCCTATAGCTATATACATGTTAAGGGAGGATCGCACAAAGTTAATAACAAGTATAAAGCCCAAGAATTCTAGCATATAAATGTATGTGATTGCGTGAGTTTAATAGCATGTACGTATTGCACCCAAAAGTGTTAAAAGTAAAAAAAATGAGTCATGTATACTCACGGTTTTGCAAGCTTTCCAAGTAAACCATGAAGTTGTTAAGTTGTTGGAGATGGAACACCAAGTTACCCTACAAAGGGAAACGGAGGTCTGTGAGTATTCGGATCTGGGGCAAGGTTTGGATTTGAAATTTAAGCATATAAAAGTATGTATACGAAAATAATTATCTAGTCTTAAACACTCGTATTTGACGCTATTATTCCATGTGATTTCATGGGTCAAAACTTGCCCATAAGAATCGTAATGAGAACTTTAGAACATAGATAATGTAACCTATTTTCATGACATGTAACCATGATTTGGTTAACATTAAGAATTTGGTTAAGTATATATTCATATATTATATAGTGTATCTTATATAGTAAGTCCATCATATATTATCATAGAATTAATATAAGTCATGCATGAAGGTAAGATGATAAACATCCATTAAACCTCATTGTATGGATTCACCAACACACAAAGTTTACCAACTTAGTTGGTAAACCCGGTTGGTCATGAATGAAAATAAAGTGCGAATAATCTACTATTATACTAAGTAGCCAAATAATAACAACCCGGACGTGTCATACGCAACATGGCAAATGTTGGACGCGAGAAGGGGTTAACTTACTTAGGACTAGGAAACTACTTAGTGAATATGAATAAAACATTAAGTGAGGCGATGGAACAAGTTTAGAATAGCCAAGGCTTCCAAGTTTCACATCTTTACCATAACACAAGTCTTGCCATATGAACTTGGTAGACTTGGATGGTTTCTTCACTTGTGGATTGTCTAAACCCTAAGAAAATAGAAAGTTTGGGGGGTGTTTGCACCTCTAAACTCATACGGATCAATCCCAAACAAGTCCCATAACCATAGATGGGTTTAGGAACATGCTAAGCATAAGATTCATGAACAAAAGAAAAATTTATAAAAGTTTACACGATATCTTCCAAACAGAAAGTTTGGACCTCAAAACGGTGATGTTCCACCTTAGTTTACCATGGTAAACTTGTGGAAACATTCCTAGAGGTGTTCCAAGCTTTGTAGAGGAAGAAGAGATAAAGAAGAGATGTAGGAAAGTGAGTTTGAACTCATTTTAGGACTTAGATGATTCTGCCAAGAACTTGTATTTCCAGCAGATTATGGAAAGTTTTGAGCAGATTAGGAAAGTATGAATAATCTACTATCATACTAAGTAGCCAAATAATAACAACCCGGGCGTGTCATACCCAACATGGAAAATGTTGGAGGCGAACATGGGTTAACTTACTTTAGAACTAGGAAACTACTTAGTGAATATGAATAAAAATCAAGTGAGGCGATGGAACAAGTTTAGGATAGCCAAGGCTTCCAAGGTTCACATCCTTACCATAACACAAGTCTTGCCATATGAACTATGGTAGACTTGGATGGTTTCTTCACTTTTGGATTGTCTAAACCTTAACAAAACAGAAAGTTTAAAGGGTGTTTGCACCTCTAAACTCATAAGAATCAATCCCAAATAAATCCCAAAACCATAGATGGGTTTAAGAACATGCTAAGCATAAGATTCATGAACAAAGTAAAATTTATAAAAGTTTACATGGTATATAATCCAAAACAAAAAGTTTGGACCTCAAAATGGTGATGTTCCACCTTAGTTTACCATGGTAAACTTGTGGAAACACTCCTAGAGGTGTTCCAAGCTTTGTAGAGGAAGAGGAGATAAAGAAAAGATGTAGGAAAGTGAGTTTGAACTCACTTTAGGACTTAGATGATTTTGCCAAGAACTTGTATTTCCAGCAGATTATGGAGAGTTTTGAGAGTGTAGAGGAGTTTGGAAAGTGAAAATAGGAGGTTGGAAGCTTGTTTATATATTGGGTTGGTAGGGTTTGTGTTTAATGGAGGTTTAAAGGTAATTGGGGAAGAAAAATGTGGGAAAGAGATGACCAACCCGTAGCTGGGAAACCAGCTTCTGTGGATTAAGGGGCTTCATGCTACGCCACACTAAATTGAGTTTGGCGTTGCGTAGTGCTACACCTCTTATTGCAAGATTTTTGCTTTATTGCAATCTAGTACTTGAACTTTGATTCTTTTATCGTTTTACGCTAAAACTATGTATTTTAACATGTTTTCAAGTATAGAATGCGTATGAAAGTATAATTCGAGTATCATGAATGTATGTACAAGTATTTGCACGTATAATGTATGTACATGTACTTAAATGATTGATTGTAAGTATAATACGTATGTATAAAACATGAATTTCATTATGATCAAGGTCTCGTATTTACAAAGTTGGAAACGAAATACGAAGATGATACGAATATAAGTGTCCATAAATAGAAATATGATTACACTTTCTAAATAAGGAAAATACAAAATTGTGGAGCGTTACAGTCTCCCCTACTTTAGGAAATTTCGTCCCGACATTTATTCAACAGGAAGACTCAATAAGAGATGTGGGTGCTTGTTCTTCATTTCACTCTCGAGTTCCCAAGTGAATTCAGCGCCATGTTTGCCTTTCCATCAAACATTGACTATGGGAATGCGACTACGCCTTAGCTGTTTGGTTCCTCGGTCCATAATTTCGACCGGTTTTTCCACAAAGTGTAAGGACTCGATTCATAAGTCATCCAGCGGAACTTGAAGTCATTTATCAGCTAGGCACTTCTTGAGATTCAAAACGTGAAATATTGGATGAACGTTGTTGAGTTCTTAAGGTAAGTCTAGTCGATACGCCACCTTGCTAATCCTCTCGAATATCTTGAAAGGACCTACAAAACGTGGGCGGAGTTTCCCTTTCTTATCAAATCGAACGACTCCCTTCCAAGGGGATACCTTGAGGTGCACATGATTGCCAACGTTAATATCCAATGGTTTGTGTCTTTTGTCAGCGTAACTCTTTTGTCGGCTTCTATCCTTGAGTAGGTCATCACGAATCTTACGACCATACAATGCTTCAAATGGTGCCATTTAAATACTAGCGTTATAACTGTTGTTGTACGAGAATTCTACCAAAGGCAAGCGTATATCCCATTTGCCACCAAAATCGATTACGCGTGAACGAAGCATATCCTCGGGAGTTTGGATAGTGCGCTTGGTTTGACCTTAGGAATGAAGATGAAAAGCGGTACTAACGTTAAGATGAGTACCAAGAGCAATTTGAAAGGTTTGCCAAAGACGTGAGGTGAAACAACCATCACGATCAGAAATGATGTCAATGGGGATACCATGACGACAAATGACTTCATTCGTGTACATACGAGATAATTTCTCAACACGATAGGTTTCACGAATGGGAAGGATGTGATCAAATTTGGTCAAACGATCGATAATTACCCAGATGCTATCATGACCAGATGAAGTTCGAGGAAGTTAGTGATGAAATTCATAGCTATACTTTCCTATTTCCAAACCGGAATTTCTAGTTGTTCGAGTAAGCCAGAGGGGCGTTGGTGTAACCCATAACGCATGTAATTAAATTTGCAATAAATAAACGCGGATGGAATTACTATTCTATTTAAACTTTTATTCTTATCATTTACCAACACACACACACACACACACATATATATATATATATATATATATAAATAATTATCTAACTAAGTATGTTTCATTGTTTAACATATATATATATATATATATAAACACTACTATGATCAACCAAGCTTCGAAATGTTAAACGATGAAACATACTTAATTAGATAATTATTTAGGTTAAAAACACAACCCTTGCTTAGCTAAGTTATGTTTTTACAAAACTAGAGGGTCCTTTTGTGTATTATTTGAACTAAGGGGCTTCAAAAGAAAAAGAAAAAAATTGTGTATAAAAAACCTATAGACCATGGGGTTCGAACTCGGGTCTACCAAGCTAAACAAGGCAACGCGCACCATTGCACCAAGCTTCAACATCTGATTAAACTCTTATCATTTAAATGTTAAGAGTTAACATTTAACCCAATACAAATTTGCCTCTCAAACTGATGACAGCGAGGACCAGCTGTTGTTACCTTTTCTTTAAGTTGATTATGATTCCATGTGATTCCGTTTTGCATGGTCATGAATGTGGACTGGATGCCAGCCTAATGACCCAAGTCTTACCATAAATATAGGTAATCAAGTTAGTGTACAAATCCTTTCCTTATGAACCGAAAACTCCAAGGCCTTTTTCTCTCATATAACAGTTGGCTCTAGGATCTTTTCTTCTTGTTTACCACCTCTCTCTACTCTCAGACGAACCTATCGGAGATACACAAACGTCGCCAAAATAACGAAGCCCACCAGAAAACATCCAGAATTCACGTCCACCGTCTCTCGGTATATTTTATTATTCCAGTCGATTTACTTTTCTTTTCTGTTCTGTACAACCACTTCAACATCTAGATTAACAAAGATGAACTATAAAAGTGGGTGGGTTTTCTTGTTCGTCGGTTTGGATAAACACATGAAGAAGATGGTTGTTGTTGGTCATTTAATAAAAAAAAAAAGCAAACCGTGACACCAGAAAACGTTGTAGTTCAGCGGTTAAGTAAATTGTCTGAAGTGTGTGAGGTCTTGGCTTCGACCTAACCCCGAACACAGCGGTTAAGTAAAGTGTCTTGCAACTTCCCTTTTTATTACACGTTTTGGGGTGTATCATGTGTCGCATTTCATTATTGCATTTTAAAAAAATTCAATTATGTGCAATTATCATCTTGTGAAGTATATGTGTTATGTGTTAATTGTTTGCTTGTCACGTGGTGCATTACATTCATTTCATTCATTACATCATCATAGGCTCGTCGGTTCCCCATTACCTATGAGCGGAACTTGACGTTACCAAACATACGAGGTCAGTTCCGTTTGTTTGTGCTTAGATCTTGCAGCACACCATAATACCGAGCGCATTTGTATATAGTTGATTGGTTTATTGTTTGAGATTGTTTGTTGAGGTTTGAAATATGACATACGACATATTTACTTACATTGGTTGATGCACATTTCTCAATAAGCAAAATAAACATATTATGTTCCTAATAACAAGGAGATTCATTGTAACACCTCATAAAATTCATATTTGGTAATAAACCGACACGTGTATATGCCCTTAGAAAATACGTCAAATGAGTTAGCCACTCAACTCCCTAAACAAATCCAAAAAAAAAATTAAACCTGACAGTAACCTACGGTCCAGACTTTCTGGTTAGAAATTATAACTAACCGTAAGCTATGGTCTGGCAACCGTAGCTTACGGTGAGTCACTAGAACTTCATTTTTACACCATTTTAACTTTCAACCAATAACCCTAAGGCTGCTAGACTTTATTATTACATTTTCCTTGCATAAACAAGTCATTTTTCGTCCCGAACAACTCCTGGTTAAGGTGATATCTTGTGATTCACCATTCTTGAGTATCACACATCTTCACCGAACCTTAAACCTTACTAGCTTTGGTGATTTAACCCATTAAACCATAAGTATTCGTATCTTTCACATTTAAGATAGTAAACGCTTATAAGTCGTAAGAACACCTAGTGTGACACCCGTTAGTGTTCGGTTACTCGTACTCTTCTTCAATACATCTCGTACTGAATGAAAAGACCAGGTTGTATCATTATGTCATTGGAAATAAGTCAAGGGACAATTCATGACAATCCACAAAACTATTCTTGAGGGACTAAAAGTGTCAAAACCCCAAAATTCTGTCAAGATGCCACCTCTCCTGCAAAATGCCACACTCTTACATTTCTTGACACCTTGCTAGACACTTGTGATGATCCTAGAGCACCTCTAACACCTGGCTTCATCTTCACACACCCACTTGCACTTTAAATAGCAACTCAAGCTCACTCATTTCCTTGCTCATTCACTCTTCTCCTCTCTCATTACCCTCTTGGAAGTTCCTGACCATTTAGGAGCTTCCCTTTGAGTTCTAAGTTTCCCTTGGATCAATTGTAAGTGCTCCATATCTGCTCTTTTCTTTTTATAGGCTTTTAATAGCCAAAAGTTAAGAACATTTTGGTCCAGCCATTGTTCAAAATGAACATGGCTAAGTGATCGTAATTAGGAAGGTATTAACCCCTTAAAGGGGCACCTCCTAAATATCACGTTTACTAGGCCAATTGACGGGTCAAATTTATGTTTTAAAAAGTCAAACGGGTCAGATTTCATAAATATTATAATCTGAGTTTATATATGTTATAAACATGTTTTTGACACTTAAAAGTTGGTAATAATTATTAGAACATGTGGGAACATGTTCGATCCATCAATTTAAGTCCTATAGTCGGTTCGCAACCGAAAGTCATGAAGTTCGACTACTGCTTTGACTTTCGATTCTGACCCGACTTAGATTAGTTAACTTCTGAATTAAGGTCACATTATGATCGTAATGCAATGTAGCATAACCCTATGAGGTTATATCATATGATCATATCATAATCTGAGTTTATGCACAAGTTCCGTAAAATGTTAAATTTTGACTAAAATGCCCTTTTTACATAAAACAAGGATTTAATCAACAATGAACTTTCAAATGATTTACCTACTGATATGTTAATATAATTAACATATTATGATGTTAATATTCTAATCATAAACTGATTTTAGTATAATATCGTAAACTACACTTTTGAAATGACCAAAATACCCTTTCGGTGCATAGTTTGGTCTTAAACAACAAACCACACTTATGTGTGCTATCTTACTGATAAAATATCACAAATTAAGTATTTTTCCAGAATGTTTATGTCATAACATCAGAATACATGCAAGTTCCTTTTATACGACATATAATTACCAAAACGCCCTTATGAGGCATAATTTCGTTTCAAAATCTTTTCGGGCATATAAGTTGATATCCTACTATTACAACTTATTTAAATTATAATGACATATAAAACTTGTTCATGACTCATCTGGTTACCCGATATCGCTTATATGCATACGGTTAAGTATATGTAACTAGTTTACGAAAATTAACCGAAACGGGTTTAACCTTATCATTTTAATCTCAAATTCCAGAATCTTAATTGTTTACCCATATTACACAAGTCTTAAGTACTTGTCGGGTTTAAACTACACTCTATCCGGTTATCGCTTAATCTAGCGTATCGTACCGATTTTGATCCATTACGCTAGCCGGTCTAAGTCTATGACTTGAATAAGACCGTTAGCATTTTAATTGGTTAGCTTATGCCATAATCCAGACTAGAGCCTTCCGGTAAATGCTATCTGCACTTAGTTCATTTTGAATACGGCTGAGATATAAATTTTGCATTTTAATCAAGACTACCTCAGGTAAATACTCTTGACTTATTTTCCCTATATGGGCTTGGGTTACGGTAAACTATTACCGCTTGGTCGGAAATGGGATCAATCGAATGCTGGATTGTAGCTAGTAAATCCGCATATTCTGTTTTGATCAGTTTTGTTTGATAACTTAAACATTGGGGGTTAACGACCGTGTCCTGGATATCCTTGGCTCATTACATTAGTTAATGGCCACGGCCAAAGCACGGGGTGTAGGCATACACCCGACAGATGCGAATGCTAAATTAGTTTTTCCCACAAGTTTGGGATAACTCCTTTGTGGGTTCATAAGTGGTGTGTACGTTAATCATGTCTCGGTCTCTATATTGGGCCCCATATGTATTGACAAACATGTAAAGCTGTTAACAAGGTTACAATGCTGACTTTCCAAAGTTATAAAAGATTTGTGCCTTGTGCACATAAATCTAAATTTTAAAATGTTTTCAAAATGAGTCAGTCGAGTGTATTTACCAGCGAAAGCTGACCTATTTTCAAAAGACTAAGACGCAGGTACAATGCGAAATTGGCTGGAAGCTGCTCGGTAGTGATATAAGAGGATCTTGCAAATCCTTAGATCTGCCCAAAGTCTATTATACATTTTTGTACATTTTACGATCCGCCTGTGGATCTTTCATTACAAGCCGTCTTTATATTATTTTTTGGTACTTTGAACATTTGGTTTGTAATAGTAATTTAAAATCCAAGACTTCCGTTGTGCTGTGTTTAATTGACTATGATGATACCAACTTACGTCACGATATTCCCCACCCGGGCCCATCGGTGTTTGGTTGAAAATATGGGGTGTGACATTCACTCACCAACCTTTGTTGACCAAAAAACTACTTTTACACATGATACAGATAAACAAGCATAAGGAGAAGAATGGACATAGGATGGGCCTTAGTTAACAAGAAATGGATTAACGAAGTTTAATTGTTACGAACAATGTCTCATATGTAATTGTTTTATTTGGACTATTTGCTATGTGAAACTTTTAACAGGGAATTAATGAATATTTAATCGTTTAATAGAAAGTCATAAGCTTTGGATCAACCAATCATGCCCCGGTCACCTATTCCGCTACAGGTCGGGGTATGACAGTTGGTGTTCGGCTTTCACCTTGGAACACGTGAGACATTTTGAAACGTAGGTAGCGATATCTTTCTTCATGCCAGGCCACCAATAAGACGTACGAAGTTCTTGGTACATCTTGTCGGCACCAGGATGAATAGAGTATTAGGACTTGTGCGCCACATTCATCAAGAGGTCACGAATGTCATCACGGTTTGGCACCCAAATGTGATCGAGGAAGTAAAGAATTCCATCGGATTTGGTCACGAGTTGATTTTCAGCACCATTCTTCATCTCATTATATAAGTTATCCTCATTCAAGATTTGGAAACAACGAACACTTTTCACATGATTATTTCGACTAAGAGCATCGGCCACGACATTTGCCTTACTAGGGTGGTAGCGAATTTCACAATCATAGCTGTTGAGCAACTCTTACTATCAGCGTTGACTCATCTTAAGCTCTTTTTGGTTAAAGATGTGTCGAAGGCTTTTATGGTCGATGAAGACCACACACTTAGTGCCGTAAAGGTAGTGTTGCCATATGTTTAACGCAAAAAACAACCACACCAAGTTCAAGGTCGTGGGTAGTGTAGTTCTTCTCATGTATTTTGAGTTGTCTCGAAGCGTAAGCAATAACCTTGTCTCATGGCATAAGAACACAACCAAGACCTTGGTTTTGATGCATCGCAATACACTACGAAGTCGTCGTTACCATCGGGAAAAACTAGGATAGGAGCATTGTAAAGCATGTCCTTTAGCGTTTGAAAGGACTCCTCTTGTTCGGAACCTCAAACAAAAGGTTTATCTTTTTGAGTCAGAAATCTAAGGGGAACGACGATTTTTGAAAAGTTGGAGATGAGCCGACACCTGCCTATCCAAGAAATGAATGAATTTCGGACGGAGATTTTGGTGTAATCCAGTTCTTGACAGCTTCAATTTTCACGGGATCAACATAACTTACACAAACGGTTCATCAAATTCATGAAAACCGTGGGTGCATTGGTTAAACCGAAAGGCATGACTACAAACTCGTAGTGACCGTATCTAGTACAAAATGCGGTTTTAGGGATATCTTATTCGAGGACTCAAAGTTGATGGTAGCCACAATGAAAATCGATCTTAGGGAAACAAGTCGCGCCTTGGAGTTGATCGAAGAGGTCGTCGATGTGAGGAAGGGGATAACGGTACTTGACGGTGAGCTTGTTGAGGAAGGGGATAACAAGGAGGAGGAAGAGGACCAAGTATGTCTTCGGGAAAGACCGGGGAAATCGCAAACGACAGGAACATCACTCACTCCTTTCCTTTGTCCTTCTTATCCACAACGTGGGCAAGAAAAGCAAAGTACTTTTTGCACAAGTATTTTTCGCTTGAGTACATGACATAAGCTTCAGACCTTTTGAAGGTTTCTCACCATAGACGTGTAAGGAATCACCGAATGGAAGGGGAAGTCAAATCAACTTTTCGAAACAAACAACTTCGGTACAGACTCTTTGAAGCCAATCCATGCCTACTATGATGTCGAAACTACCCAATTGCATGGGTATGAGGTCAATCAAGAATTTATGATCATTGAGATCAAGAGAACAATTAACAAGAACAAAATCGATGGTGACAGATTTACCATTAGCAACTTCAACAGCGATTTTGGCAACCTGGTGCGTCTATAAATAAGCAGTTGTTCAAATTCAATGGAAACAAAACTTTTATCCACGCCAGTATCAAAAAGACAAGAAGCATATACATCGTTTACTAGAAACGTACCGTTAATGGCGTCGTTGTTTTGAGCCTGAGCGACAGTGATGACAAAAGCTCGTCCACGATGAGCTTGCTGCTGAGTGTTACGTTATGGATAGGCGTTGTTAAGATGGTTCGGGTCGCCACACTTGTAGCAAGTGCGACCGTTTTTCGCTTGTGGTTGGGTTTGGTTACCTTGTGGCTTTTGGCCATTTTGGCATTAGGTGTTAAAGTGACCGAACCTATTGCACGTAGTGAAAAGGTGGCATGGTGCGGAGGTTGGGTGATGATAGGTGCAAGTATTACACCGGGGATGAGTCCCATTGTAAGCTCGTTTGACCGGTTCGGAGTTTTGGTTTAGGGCAAGTTGTTTGTTGTTGTGGTTGTGGTTGTGGTTGAGGAGGGTTATACGAGTAACAACCGCACAATTTCGGTTTGAAGCCTTCCGCTTCTTATTGTTGGTGTTGGGTTTGGGTGATGGATTAGGTGGTTCGGCGATTGGTTCGGTGGTGTCTTGGTGAACCATTTTGGTAGAACCCTTTGTTTCATAGGTTCCATACAAAATTCGGTTATGGTTGAATTTGGTGGCTCCGCGCTAGGTGTCTTCAAGGGTTTTTGGTTGACCGAACTCAATGAAGTTGGAGACGGAGGAGGGTAAGTCTCAGATGTATTTGTCAATGGCCTTTTCGGTGGTGTCAACTTGGCTAGGGCATAATGCACTAAGTTGCTTGAACCTAGTGGTGAGGTCGGTATCGTCACTCCCGGCTTGCTTGAGATTCCAAAACTCGTTCTTGAGTGGTAGGATTGTGGGGAGGACAAAAATCGTCCTTCATGAGCTTCTTGAGTTCGGTCCAAGTCAAAGCACAAACAGCGTCATCACCACGTGCGTTACGCTTGGCGGACCACCAATCAAGTGCCCTCGATCAGAAGACGCCATTGGCATTGGTGGTGCGAAGGTGTTCGGGACACCCGTTGTGTAAAACGTGACCTCCATGGCATCGAACCATTGGAGTAGCTTCGTCACTCTCCCTTCTGTCACACCCTCAATTTCCACTTGCCGAGTATTACCGCGAGGCGTGATCAAACCAGAATCTCAGACACTAGCAATAGCGAACGACTCTATATGATTTATTTAAACGTTTTCCAAAAACATTTGTTGTAAACATTCATAGTCATTTTCAAAATATCAAGGTTTCAAAGTTTAGCGAAAGCATTAAAGTAAAGTAACGAGCGCCAACATAAACACCAAAACCAAAATCCTAAAAATTATTCGTAAGTAAAGACTCGATAAAAATGTCTTGATCAAATGCAAGTGAGTGCACCTAGCGCTCCTAGCGTCCTGTGAAACATGCAAAGAAACAAGTGTCAACATTAAAGAAGAGTGAGTTCACAGGTTTTTATAAGTTCACAAGTTCGGTTTAAAAGATTGTTTTTCCCCGTTATCCCTAACCCGGGATAACGACATAGTTCCATTATTCCTAACCTGGAATAATAAGGTTGGTTCGTAAATAAGTTCAATGTTAACATGTAGGTAACGAGCCTAAAGTTACGTCACATAAGAGTTCGCGATCGAAGCTGACTGTTGTTGCCGCTGTGTTGCCAGGTCTATCACTGACCATGGCGAAAGTTAGGCCAAATTAATCACCCGTTGACCATTCCCGGTCGGCTAGAGTGACTAGCTGGGGTGGGGCTTGTCGGGCCCAGTAGTACTACTATAATTTCCCCGCTATCTAACCTAATACTAACGATCCGAGAGTTGGTTGAGGACTTCCGTGATAAAGCTACTTAGTGACCATAACGTATATTAACATTAACTTAGTTACCGAATAGTTAACGGCGTTAATTCCACATAACGTAAAAAGATTGAGTTGTAGAGCGTATACATGTTTCTCCCCCTGTTGTTTAAAACCGGATAAAATAGGGGCCGTGAACTCACCTTAAATTGCTCGGTTAGAATAAACGCAAAAGGAGCAAATGATGGAACCTTAATCGTGTCCTAACATGTCAACTGATTTAAAGTTAGTGTGTGAACACACTGACACAAAACCCTACGCACAACTAACACACAGTACGGCACACGTAATAACCAATTCGAAACCATAATCATGCATGCAAAGTATCACCATACAAAATAACGATCAAACCAACTTGTCATAAACACAGGATAACTCATACAACACTTAGGTACACACAAACGCAAGTTATCATGTTTCAGCTTGTACGCTCATAACTGGGCTGTTTTCGAGGATTTTTATAAAATAGTTCCAACGTTCCAAAAATTCCAATTTTTTTACAGGAGGTGTCAATTAGAATGTAAATTTTGTGTAAAATTTTCAAATCCTAAATCTTTACCAATTATTTATAAACATTTATATACTAGGCTGCAGTCAGATTCGTAGCTTTCTGACTGCAGTCCACATGAAAATTTATTTAAAAATCATCGTTCATCCAATTAACAAAATTCCAGTGGGAGATTTTCTGAAATTCCCGTCTTCAGTTACTGTGCGTATTTCGTGACCTAACCCCATACAGACTATGAGATCCGACTCGATAAACAACCTGCAAATTCTGCAGAATTTACACAGCTTCAGCTGCTGCAATAAATGACCACTTAAAAATAGCAAACGATCTCAAAAAAATATGAATCCGGCTCCATTTGAAGAGTTTTTCAAAAATACACATTTTAGGCTTCAGAAAATCCACTTTTCGATAAATAATGATCAGGATACAGCCAACTGAAGTTGGCTGTAAATGTCAATCAGCTTACTGTTTTCGACTTTATCGCATTAGAACATGTTTAAACGGTCATGACGCTTAGTTGTATTGATTAACAGCAGGTTAACATTGTCAAACATCATCATACATATCAATATTCATGCAAACCCTAAATATATATCATGATCTATATCGATAAAACGCAGCCTACGATTTTAGTATTCGACATATCATCACAACCGCAAAGATTCGCATATTCATCCGAACTAATCATACAGCACAACACTTTTTCATACTAATAATCATACAAGCACATAATCATGATCAAGATTACACAAAACCTAGTGTGAATCGCAATACAATTAAACCCTAACCTTGAAACGATGACGATTACCGAACCGGGACAAGCTTGGAATCGATCCGGGAGTGTAGACTTGCGCGACGGTGAGAGGGGGGCTGCCGTCGCACTCTTCTAGGGATTAGGGTTTTGATTATTATTTTTTTAAAACATCCCATGCATACATACATATACATAGTGGGCGGTTTGGGTTATTCCTTGGGCCGCAAGGGTGGGGTGGCGGGTTGGGCTTGTGTTCGTAAGGGGGGTGTGGGTGGCGGGTTGGGCTTGTGTGGTCACAAGGTCGACACGTTTCGTGGCTCGGTTCGGTTCAGCTATTTATTTATTTTTAATTTTTTTTTACAATTCGGTAACACAAGGCTTATAACTAATAAATCACGAAATCAAAGCGTGATACAATAATTTACAAGCGTCTAATAACACATAGCACGTAATTCAGATACAACCCGTCTAATAACATATAGCACGTAATTCACCCAATAGATTCACAAAGTTAACGTAGTTATTGCGAGCGTGTAATTAAATTCTCCGAATTAAATCAGCGTAGGATGAATAACAATAAAGTAGCGCGTTTAAGATACCTGAAAAGCCGGGATGTAACATTATCCCCATGTTGAAAGAATTTTCGTCCCGAAAATTGAGTAAACGCGGTTTAGAATGCACCGCACAAAGATTCAGTTTGTTAGAATGGTACAAGTAAATCCCAGGCTGTCATATCATCCCCATGTTGAAAGAATTTCGTCCCAAAATTCAGTTGGCGGTAACGTCAGATTGCTGCTCAGCTGCAAAAAGGTGTGGATATTTGCTTTTCATTTGGTCCTCTCTTTCCCACGTGAACTCCGGTCCACGCTTAGAGTTCCAACGAACCTTGACGATCGGTATCTTGATGTGCCTTTAAGTCTTGATCTCACGGTCCATGATCTCGATAGGTTGTTCCACAAAATGCAGTTGCTCATCCACTTGATCTCATCCAATGGAATGACTAGGGTCTCATCTGATAGACACTTCTTCAGATTGGACACGTGAAAAACGTTGTGAACTCCACTGATTTCGGCAGGAAGGTCTAACTGATAAGCTACGGGCCCGATACGCTTTGGAATCACAAATGGGCCTACGTACCGTGGATTTAGTTTGCCTCGTTTCCCAAAACGAATTACACCCTTCCAGGGTGACACTTTCAGTAGGACGCTGTCACCTACTTGAAATTCGAGTGGTTTGCGTCGTTGATCAGCGTAACTTTTCTGTCGATCTCGTGCCGCTGCCATGCAGTTTCCGATTTGCACAATCTTTTCAGTAGCCTCAAGTATCAACTCAGGACCTGTGAGTTGACTGTCACCAACTTCTGCGCAACAGACCGGTGATCTACATTTGCGACCGTATAATGCTTCAAACGGTGCTGCCTGAATACTCGTATGGTAACTGTTGTTATACGAGAATTCCACCAAAGGCACATGGATTTCCCAACTGTTCCCGAAGTCTACCACGCATGCCCTAAGCATGTTCTCCAAGGTCTGAATGGTCCTTTCACTTTGACCATCCGTCTGAGGGTGGTAAGCTGTGCTCATATCTAAGCGTGTACCCAACGCTTTCTGAAGTGACCGCCAAAAGTTGGACGTGAAACGAGCATCTCTGTCTGAGATGATGGACGTTGGCACCCCGTGCCGAGAAACTACTTCCTTAATGTAGATGCGAGTCAACTTATCCATCTTATCTGTTTCTTTGGTCGCTAGGAAGTGTGCAGACTTAGTTAGACGATCCACGATTACCCAGATGGTATCGCGACCACCCGGAGTTCGCGGGAGTTTAGTGATAAAGTCCATCGAGATCTGATCCCATTTCCACACTGGGATCTCAGGTTGTTGAAGTAGCCCTGATGGCTTCTGGTATTCCACCTTGACTTTCGCACAAGTCAAACACTTGCTCACGTAGGTGGCTATATCCGCTTTCATGTTGGGCCACCAGTACGCGGCTTTAAGGTCTTGATACATCTTATCCGAACCAGGATGGACAGAGTATCGGGATTTGTGAGCTTCGTCCATAACTAGCTTCCTGAGGTTTCCGTAGAGAGGTACCCATATACGATTCATGAAATACCGGGCACCATTGGGTTTCACTTCCCAATCGCGTTCCATCTTTCCCAGAGATTTGGCCTTGATGTTCTCTTCCTTAACTGCTTCTAGTTGCGCGTCGTGTATCTGATCGGGTAACCCAGAATGAATTGTGAACTGTAGTGCTCGTACCCGACGAGGTTTCAAGTGCTCCTTCCGACTGAGGGCATCAGCCACCACGTTAGATTTACCCGGGTGATACCGAATGGCACATTCATAATCATTCAGGAGTTCGACCCAGCGACGTTGTCGCATGTTCAACTCCTTCTGGTCAAAAATATGTTGGAGGCTCTTGTGATCCGTGTAGATTGCGCACCTTGTTCCATATAGATAGTGTCTCCAAATCTTAAGTGCAAACACAACTGCTCCCAATTCCAAGTCATGTGTCGTGTAGTTCTTCTCGTGAACCTTCAACTGTCGGGATACATACGCGATGACCTTATCACGTTGCATCAGCACACATCCCAATCCCTGAATGGAAGCGTCACAATATACCACAAAATCATCTGTCCCTTCTGGCAGGGACAAAATGGGCGCACTTCAAAGCTTCTGCTTCAGTAATTGAAATGTTGCTTCATGTTTGTCACCCCAAGCATACTTGGTGCCCTTCTGAGTGAGTGTGGTAAGCAGTTGTGCGATCTTGGAAAATCCCTCGATGAAACGTCTGTAGTAACCAGCCAAACCCAAAAATTGGCGGATCTCTGTCGGTGTCCTCGGTGCTTCCCAGTTCTTGATAGCATCGATCTTGGCGGGATCAACGTGCATACCTTTTTCATTCACGATATGCCCGAGGAACTGAACTTCCCGAATCCAGAAATCACACTTCGAAAACTTGGCATATAGTTTCTCCTGTTGAAGTAGTTCCAGCAATAATCGCAGATGCTCAGCATGTTCTTCTTCACCCTTAGAGTAGATGAGTATATCATCGATGAACACGATGACAAACTTGTCGAGATAAGGCTTACACACGCGGTTCATGAGGTCCATGAACACCGCGGGTGCATTGGTGAGACAGAAGGGCATGACCAAGAACTCGTAATGGCCATACCGAGTGCGAAATGCCGTCTTGGAGATATCCTCCTCCTTGACGCGTAACTGGTGATAACCGGACCATAGATCAATATTGGAGTAGTAGCTTGACCCCTGAAGCTGGTCGAAAAATCGTCGATGCGAGGTAACGGGTACCAGTTCTTGACGGTAACCTTATTGAGTTCCCTGTAGTCGATGCACATGCGGAAGGTCCCGTCCTTCTTCTTGACAAAAAGGAACGGAGCTCCATGGCGAAGTACTGGTCGGATAAATCCTTTTTCCAACAATTCCTGAAGTTGGGTAGACAGCTCTTGCAGCTCTGCTGGAGCTAAGCGGTACGGGGCCTTGGCGATAGGAGTCGCATGGTTCGCCAATTCGATTTCAAACTCCACTTGTCGATGTGGTGGAAGACCGGGTAACTCCTCTGGAAAAACACATCGGGAAAGTCACGGACGACGGGGATATCTTCAATCCGCTTCTCGTCCTTAGACTGCTCGGTGACCAGTGCGAGCAAAGCAAAAGAGTTCTTCTTCCGAAGATACTTCTGAGCTTGCATGTAAGAGATAATGTTCGTGACGACGCCTGCCTTCTCGCCTTGCACCATCAAGACTTCGTCGTTAGAGAGCGGAATACAGATAGCTTTCTCGAAACAGAGAGCTTCAGCTCGGACGTCGGATAGCCAGCCCATTCTGGCTACCACATCAAAACTACCCAGGGTAGTTGTCATCAGATCAATGGTAAAGGTTTGACCCGTGAGTTTAAGTTGACAGCCGGTCACTAGATGGGTCACATCTACAGATTTACCATCGGCTAGTTCTATGACGTAAGGGGTCTCTAGGGGTTTAGGTGTGAGATTTAGGTTCTTTCTAAAAGACTCAGATATAAAACTCTTATCCGCACCCGTATCAAAAAGTACAGTAGCAAAATGATCGTTAAGTGGAAACTTACCGGTGACCACATTCGAGTCGTTTCTGGCCTCTCCACGGCCTAGCGTGAATGCACGTCCTTTGGCACCTCCTGTGCCACCATTTCCATTGTTGCCAAATTGTTGTTATTGTTGTTGTTGTTGTTGTTGTGGTTGTTGTTGTTATTCCCACCATTGTTGTTGTTGCGAAGTTGCGGGCAGTCTCGCTTGAAATGGGCAGTGCTACCGCATTGATAGCATCCCCGATTATTACCCTGGTGCTGGTTCTGATTCTGTCTGACATAATCTCCCCGGGACAATCCTTTGCCGCGTGTCCTGCTTTGCCACATCGTTGGCAGCGATTTCCGGCACAAGGGCCGTGATGATGGAGGTTACAAAGATTACATTGCGGCTTTCGACCCGCATAGTCGCTCGAGTTCTGGGTGTTGTTGGCAGATTGATTGTTGTGACCCTGATTGTTGTTGAAGTTGTTGGACCGCTTCTGGTTTCCTTGTTGTGGCTGGGCTGATGAAGACTGTCGAGCAGGTGAGTCTTCAAATTTCCTTTTGTTATCAGGGACAATTTCAGTTGCACCCCTAGGTGGTAACTTCCTTTGCTCCACCGCCTTATCGGTGAGTTCATGTGCCAGTCTAAAACGCTTGATGCTCCATCGTAGGGTTGCTAGACATTACCATGCCCTGGATCTCAGGGACCAGACCCCCAAGATAAAACTCAAGTCGTTTATCGATGGTGTTAGCCAAATCGGGACAAAGGAACACCAGATCATGATGTCTTGCCGTGTACGCTTCAATTTATGACCCGACCATCTTGTGGTTCCATAACGGTTGTTCCAATTTCTGAACTCTGTCCCGCGGACAGTATTCCTCCTGGATTAGAGCTTTGAATTCGGTCCAGGCCATTGCATTCGCCGCAACAAGTCCACGCGTTTGGACTTGTGCGTTCCACCAGGTTAATGCCCCATCTTCCAACGTCGAGGCAGCATACTTGACCTTATTAGCTTTGAGGCAATTGCACATTTCGAAAACCGATTTAGACTTTTCAACCCAACGGACCAGTCCTTAGGTCCTTCAACACCCGTGAACTTGCTCGATTTTTCATCCAGGAACATCTTGTAGGGGTTAAGACCCCCTCCTGAGGATAGAGGATAGGTAGTCAGCGAGAAAGTCTACTAGCCCAACTATTAGATTTTCCCATGAAAATTTAATAATGGTTACCTGCTGGTGGGTTAGGAACACCTGCCAGAACAGCATTCACATGTTCTTGGATTAAAGCGGCCAATTCTTCAGTTGACATGTTGAGGTTTCCGCGATGACCGGTTGCCATTTCAGATCTTCGCAAGACAACACAAACACACAACGATAAGTATATATCCAATATAGTTATCATATTCCACACTTCAATGATCACACAATTTATGTCAACCCAACAAATTAAACAATCAAAAGGAACATTCGATTAAATAAATTGTAATGTCTCACAAAATACCAACCAAACATATCAGTTTAATTATAAAATTTCCAAGTTCAAACATAAGTGGAAACAAACAAACTAAAGGAAACATGGCGAGACGAGTTAGTCATCTATGTCTCCATCTCCCAAGTCGCTATCACTGCCGTCTTCCTCTTCAGCGTTTTCAGCTTCAACAGCCGGGTCCTGTTCCGGCTCTTCTTCCTCTAGATCCTCCTCCGGGTCTTCCTCTGGATCCTCCTCTTCGTCCTCTACCGGCGCTGGAGGGGCCGGTGCTGGTGCGGGTACTGGGATAGGTGGTGCTTGGTTCTGCTCCAGTTCGTGAATCCTCCAACTGGACTCAAGAACTTTGTCTTAGAGCCAGTCAGCCCTCAGCTGCTCAGCACGAAGGTCCTTAGCTAAAATGTTTCGAACTCTCCTATTCTCATCTTGCTCTTCCTCGAGCTCTCCAGTTTTACCAGTCAGCTGACGTATCAGCCATCCATGTGCTTCGATAGTCTCCTGCATTCTCTCCAGTTGTTCCTGTTGTTTCCTTGACACATCTCTAAGCAGATCGTCCCCCACTCCTAAAGAGTTGACCGGTTTGACCGGTATAGCGGTGGTTGGACGGGAGGACGACTCCCCTCCTAGAGCGAGTCTTTTCCTAGCAGTTGAGCGTGTCTCCACGCCACGAGGTGGTGAGGGTTCGACCATGGGTGCCTTCCCAGCGCCCTTGATTGTCAAGATCTGTCGGATGATGATGATGACATAGCCTGCTGGGTTGGTGTAGTTAGTTACGAGCTGCGTATATCACAATATACATATATATCTCACATAGAACAATTATAGTATAACACATAACAAGATATCACAGTTTGGTGCCAACTAAGTCTACTGTCGTGTAACAGCTATAGTTTAGGTCTACTTTTAATGCAAACCTGGCTCTCTATAGTTAGAGGCTCTGATACCAATCTATCACACCCTCAATTTCCACTTGCGGAGTATTACCGCGAGGCGTGTGATCAAACCAGAATCTCAGACACTAGCAATATCGAACGACTCTATATGATTTATTTAAACGTTTTCCAAAAACATTTGTTGTAAACATTCATAGTCATTTTCAAAATATCAAGGTTTCAAAGTTTAGCGAAAGCACTAAAGTAAAGTAACAAGCGCCAACATAAACGCCAAAACCAAAATCCAAAAATTATTCGTAAGTAAAGAATCGATAAAAATGTCTTGATCAAATGCAAGTGAGTGCACCTAGCGCTCCTAGCGTCCTGAGAAACATGCAAAGAAACAAGTGTCAATATTAAAGAAGAGTGAGTTCACAGGTTTTTATAAGTTCATAAGTTCGGTTTAAAAGATTGTTTTTCCCCGTTATCCCTAACCCGGGATAACGACATAGTTCCATTATTCTTAACCTGGAATAATAAGGTTGGTTCGTAAATAAGTTCAATGTTAACATGTAGGTACCGAGCCTAAAGTTACGTCACATGAGAGTTCGCGATCGAAGCTGACTGTTGTTGCCTCTGTGTTGCCAGGTCTATCACTGACCATGGCGAAAGTTAGGCCAAATTAATCACCCGTTGACCATTCCCGGTCGGCTAGCGCGACTAGCTCGGGGTGGGGCTTGTCGGGCCCAGTAGTACTACTATAATTTCCTCGCTATCTAACCCAATACTAACGATCCGAGAGTTGGTTGAGGAATTCCGTGATAAAGCTACTTAGTGACCATAATGTATATTAACATTAACTTAGTTACCGAATAGTTAACGGCATTAATTCCGCATAACGTAAAAAGATTGAGTTGTAGAGCGTATACATGTTTCTCCCCCTGTTATTTGAAACCGGATAAAATAGGGGCCGTGAACTCACCTTAAATTGCTCGGTTAGAATAAACGCAAAAGGAGCAAATGATGGAACCGTTAATCGCGTCCTAACATGTTAACCGATTTAAAGTTAGTGTGTGAACACACTGACACAAAACCCTACGCACAACTAACACACAGTACGGCACACGTAATAACCAATTCGAAACCATAATCATGCATACAAAGTATCATCGTACAAAATAACGATCAAACCAACTTGTCATAAACACAGGATAACTCATACAACACTTAGGTACACACAAACGCAAGTTATCATGTTTCAGCTTGTACGCTCATAATTGGGCTGTTTTCGAGGATTTTTATAAAATAGTTACAACGTTCCAAAAATTCCAATTATTTTACAAGAGGTGTCAATTAGACTGTAAAATTGTGTGTAAGTTTTTCAAATCCTAAATCTTTACCAATTATTTATAAACATTTATATACTAGGCTGCAGTCAGATTCGTCGCTTTCTGACTGCAGTCCACGAGAAAAATTATTTAAAAATCATTGTTCATCCAATTAACAAAATTCCAATGGAAGATTTTCGGAAATTCCCGTCTCCGGTTACTGTGCAAATTTCGTGACCTAACCCCATACAGACTATGAGATCCGACTCGATAAACAACCTGCAAATTCTGCAGAATTTACGCAGCTTCAGCTGCTGCACTAAATGACCACTTACAAATAGCAAACGACCTCAGAAAAATATAAATCCAGCGCCACTTGAAGCGTTTTTCAAAAATACACGTTTTAGGCTTCAGAAAATCCACTTTTTGCTAAATAATGATCAGGTTACACCCAACTGAAGTTGGCTTTAAATGTCAATCAGCTTATTGTTTTCGACTTTATAGCATTAGAACATGTTTAAACGGTCATGACGCTTAGTTGTATTGACTAACAGCAGGTTAACTTGTCAAACATCATCATACATATCAATATTCATGCAAACCCTAAATATATATCATGATCTTTATCGATAAAACGCAGCCTACGATTTTAGTATTCAACATATCATCACAACCGCAAAGATTCGCAAATTCATCCGAACTAATCATACAGCACAACACTTTTTCATACTAATAATCATACAAGCACATAATCATGATCAAGATTACACAAAACCTAGTGTGAATCGCAATACAATTAAACCCTAACCTTGAAACGATGACGATTAGCGAACCGGGACAAGCTTGGAATCGATCCGGGAGTGTAGACTTGCGCGACCGTGAGAGGGTGGGGGCTGCCGTCGCACTCTTCTAGGGATTAGGGTTTTGATTATTTTTTTTAAACATCCCATGCATACATACATATACATAGGGGGCGGTTTGGGTTATACCTTGGGCCGCAAGGGTGGGGTGGCGGGTTGGGCTTGTGTTCGTAAGGGGGGTGTGGGTGGCGGGTTGGGCTTGTGTGGTCCCAAGGTCGACACGTTTCGCGGCTCGGTTCGGTTCGGCTATTTATTTATTTTTATTTTTTTTACAATTCGGTAACACAAGGCTTATAACTAATAAGTCGAGAAATCAAAGCGTGATACAATATTCTACAAGCGTCTAATAACACATAGCACGTAATTCAGATACAACCCTTCTAATAACCCATAGCACGTAATTCACCCAATAGATTCACAAAGTTAGCGTAGTTATTGCGAGCGTGTAATTTAATTCTCCGAATTAAATCAGCGTAGGATGAATAACAATAAAGTAGCGCGTTTAAGATACCTGAAAAGCCGGGATGTCACACCTTCGCCCGTGAATGGCATTGGGTTGCAAGAGTTAAACTGTTTGAACCTAAAGGTTGATTTGGGTGGGTCAACTTTAGAATCAACCGAAGCATGTGGGAGTCGGGGCTGTTGGGGGTTTGGATCTTGCTAACGATGTCGAGGATAACCTTGGCCATTTGCCTGGCCATGAACTTCATCATGTCCTTCTTGGACATCGAATCGGCGTTGGGTTTGGAGCTTGACTTGGAGCTCTTCCTTGAGTTCGAGTTACGATTGGAAGACATCTAAAAGTTGGAATAGGGGGAAATGATGAGACTTGATCATAATGTGTTTAGAAAATAAAGTTTGTTGCATGTATGAGCATAGAAGTATTTCATGTAACACGTAAATTTCACATGACTTGTACAAGTATAACATGTATTTACAATAATCACGTATAAAGACAAAAGGAATATTAATTTAGTTTGTTCTTGATTGTTCTCTAATCGGTATCTATAGTTTATCATTTGTTTACCAAACGAATTCTCTAACCATTTCACACAATTCCCCACCCTCCAATTCCATTAACAATCATCCACATCCGCAAATGGAAACTAGAAAGGAAGCTAGGGCTCAAAACTTCATCATGTGAATTCTCCCATATTTCTCAACGAAATTAGGTAATTCTTGAGCTTATTCCATTTAATTTTTCATGCTCTACAAACCCCCTCTATCCATTTTTGTGACAGAGGATAGTTAAATCTGAATTTTGATTATTGTAATTCTAGGTTCTTGAACAAACAAATTTTGGGCTTTTCAAGACTTTTAATTCTCTTTCAAATAATAGACCCTAACTAAAGTAGTATATATATATATAACATGTCACATTATGGATCCACTTGTTGACTAGTTCCCCATGGTAATGGGCTTGAGTCTTGCATTATCGCATTTGGTTTGTGTTAATTATCGTTGTTTTTATTTGTTGTGATTATCTTACTAGCACTTGAATTGCATGTTAATCTTTTTAAATAATTAAATAAATTATTTTATTAAAATAAAGATTTATTCACCAAGTTCTTTTACTTAACCCAAAAATATATTACGCATGGTACAGTATACCAGGTTTGATGAAGCAAGGGTGAAGACATGTAGGATTTGCCTTAAACAAAATAAACGGGATAATTTTTATGTTTTATGTTATGAATTTGTTTGAATCTATTTGAAATTTGTTATATTAAATGGGACGTTTTAAATTGTGACATGAATAAATATTGGAACATTTAATATTGCCATAAGCTTTGAACATTTACTATCTAAGCACATCAAAGGGACACGTCACTATTTGATATTAGCCTACGAGTAGTAGTTTAACCATTTAGTTTAGTCTTGTTTAGTTCTATGTTTGTTTTGTGTGTTTCTGTTTTTTGTGTTTGGCCGTATTAATTTAGTGCGGTAGACTTAACTTTAAGATGGTAGCAGACAAACAGATTTAGAACATGTATGTCCTCTGGCTAACGCAATTCGGAACACCATCGTTAGACCAAGAGTGGGAGCAAACAACTTTACCATTCCACCTCAAATCATATCGATGATTCAATGCTCATGTCAGTACATTGGACTTGCAGATAAAGACCCAATGATCATATTGATATTTTTATTGAACTCTGTGACACTTTCAATATTGAATATGTTTCAGACGATGTAGTGAGACTTCGTCTATTACCCTTTTTCACTCGTAGGGAAAGCCTGTTCATTGCCTAGCTTTTAGCACCTGGTTCTGTCACTACTTGGGTGGACGTGGCTGAAAATTCCTTCATAAATTCTTTTCTCCATCTAAAACTAATCGTCTAAGAAGTAAGATATGTAACTTTGAGCAAGAAGATGATGATGGCTTGTTAGATGTGTGGGATCGATACAAAGAGTTGCGAAGGAATTGCCCTCATCGTGGTATGTATCCTTGGATGGTTTTGAATACTTTTTATAACGGTCTCTTCTCCATTTAAGCAAAACGTCGTTACAATAGTTGGGGGAGTCTACTCAGATTTAACCCCTACTGCTCGTGCTCTCATTGAGAAGATTCATGCGAATGATTATCTGTCTATGAGAGATTCCAAGTTTTTGAGGAAGGCTGAGGTACGCAATATTGAGTCTAATATGATATTGACAGCCCAAGTTGAAACACTTACTACACAAGTTGAGAAGCTTATGTCTAAACAAGAAGCGTGAAGTACTTGTAGGACTCTCATGCTACTAAAGATTGTCCTATGATTATATAGACTGAAGAAGTTAATATCATAGGTAACCAGTTTAGGTACCAATATGGTGCTGACAAATGGAAGCCTATGATAAGTTGGAGAGATAATAGAAATTCTTTTCCAGCCATTTACTCACAAGGTCGAGCATTCTAGACTACAGGAAGAAAAGCCAATTTAAAGGATATTCTTATGGACTTTATTCAAGAGAATGTAGAGTGGACGAACAAGCAAGATCAAGAGTTAGTGGGACATAGAACCATTATTCGCAATATTAAGAACGTCCTTACGCAGTTAGCTACTAGAGATTCGAAAAAGAAAAAACCTATCACCTTGAGAAGTTGTAATGTTACTAAGGATAATACTCCTTCTTTAAAGTTAATCAAGAAAATAAAATTTAATCTTCAATCTTTAATGAAAAAGGAGTTAATGATTAAGCAACTAAGTGACATGAAGAAGGGGAAAGATAAGGCTAAAGAATACAAGCCTGACCTTCCATATCCTAAGAACCAATTGAAAGAGAAATTCGAGAAACAATATGGTAAGTTTCTTGAGATGTTCACGAAATTGCATATTAATCTTCCATTCATGGAAGCCATGGCTCAAATTCCTAAGTATGCACAATTTTTGAAAGACTTACTTACTAATTAAAAAGAAGTTAGAAGATCTATCTACTAAGACCTTTAATGAAGAATGTCCAGCAGTCTTGCAAAACAAGTTACCATAGAAAGTAGTAGATCCTAGTAGTTTTAGTATTCCATGCTAAACAAGAAATCTATTTGTTAGCAATGCATTAGCTGATCTGGGTGCCAATGTTACTCTGATGTCATATTCAATATTCGCTAAACTTGACCTAAGGGAACCTACTCCCACTCGCATGAGTATTCAGTTAGCTGACCCTTCGATCAAGTATCCAAGGGGAATAATGGATAATATGTTAGTTAAGGTTGACAAGTTTGTTTTTCTAGTCGACTTCATTATCCTAGAAATGGACGAAGATGAGAATGTAGCACTTATATTGGGATCACTATTTTTGGCCACTGCCAAAGTAAGGATCGATGTCATTGAAAGAAAACTTGCTTTAAGAGTTAGTGAAGAGAAAGTTACATCTGATGTTAAAGATTTAATGAAGCATGCTACAGAGAAAGATGATTTGGTCTGCTTTATAGATTCTATCATGGCTCATGATGGAAAGTTCTTACATGTGATATATGTAACACCCTAACCGATGACGTAAACATCGGGAGGCATCAATTGGTAGATTGTCCAATAGCACATGGAAACTAAAATTTAGATATTCATTAATTAACTTGAATTATCCATTACAATGAAAAAGACAAATAGTTCAAATAAGTAAAATAATCCCAATTAAAGTTATTCTAAGTCCGATTGCATCTTAAGTAATCAACAATCTTGTAAAGCACCCCTAAGCATTATTTGATGTCACATGCACAAAATAAAGGTCAACTACAAAAGTTGGTGAACACATAGGGTATAGTAGGAAAATCACAATTCGTGTGGCATAGTAAGTATCATGGAGCAATTGCATAACTTAAACATGGCAAATAAGTGGGACACTCAAACCTTGGTTGACTGTGTATAATTATCGGTTTCTATCATTCCCAACAGGATCTCCCCATAAAAAGCCAAGGAGTGGGAATGGGGTGTCAGGCCAATAAATCTATAATATACTCCAGTTCAAGTTGTACGGAGCTAATGAATGGACATTGGTATGTGAAATATTTGGCAAGTAAGTACAACAATAGAAGATAAGATAACAAACAAGCATAGAATTGAATTATGCAAGTAGGTATGTAAAAAGTAGTAGTGTGTGTATTTTGGTATAAGCACATGTAACATCCCAAAAGCATGTAAAAACAGAAAAGTGAGAACTATGAACTCTCCTACACTAGCAAAGAAACACACAAAAACTGCTTGTACTGGAGACATGGGAAAAACCCAAAGAGTTATCCTATTGAACTTAAGAGACATTGTTTAATAATTGGGTTTGAATATAAAGTTACAGATTTTAGAATTAATAAGAAATTTTGGGAATTTCTAGACAAGATTTGGGAATTATAAAGATTTAAATAATTAAAAATTTTTTATATTTTTTGGTAAAATAAGTTAAGAATAATAAGTTACGTAAAGTTTAAATTCTAATGTTAATTAGATTAATTTATTTAAAGAAAAATGGAATTTAATAGTATAAATTATAAAAATTATATATTGAGAATAATCTTTAAAAATTAAGTTTAGATATTACATGTATAAAAATAAAGCTAAATTAATAATTGTAAAAATAATTTTGATAAGTGTCAAGACTTCAGTTTTGTTATTTTTAATTATAAAGAATGTATTTTGAAGTTTATTATTTATAAACTTTGAGTTTATAAATAATATATTAGTAAAAGTTAACTTTATCAAATAAAAAATAAAGTTAAGATCTATAAAAATAATTAGAACAAAGTTCTGGTAAGGTTTTATGAATAAAAAAATTATTGTAACTATAAAATGTAATTTATATAAAAGAAAAGAATAAAATTGAGTTTAAAAAACATGAGAAAAAGGGGTCCCGGGGATTGGACCCTCGTCCGTAGGCGGCCCAAACCTTAGTCACATACAAAAGACCAAGCAGCCATGCTCACAATGTCTGAAAATTTGGATGCAAATTGTTTTTGTATAATAACTAGTATTCCTCCAAATTCTCAATTCATACCAAAAAAACCTTAGTCTCATGATTCCCAAAATTGAACATGATAAGCCATCTATTATGTAAAGTGTAAGAGGGCTTTTGTTGATCATACGAATTGAAAGCACATAAATAACCTACCTAAAGAGCTCAGATGGACACGATTAGATGACGGTTGGAGTTCCGTAATCGCCGGAATCCGGCGAAAACTTCCCGGAGAAGAAAGGTAGAAACGGGTTGGTTTCGGAATTTCTTATAACTATTTAATAAAAATGATAAACATACAGAAAAATTTCAGAACGTTTTGAAAGAAAAATACTGAATGTTACAATGCCCCTACTTTAGGGGAGTATGGAAGTCTTGAGAAAGTAGATTGTTTCAAAACGGATTTATGTGACAACGGGGCTAAGTGTGTGTACAAAGATCACATTTGCTTTGTTATCCAAATCATGATAGATTTTATGCTATGACGCACCACGGAAATTACTATGACTTCCATGAGCCAGATTTTATAATTACATGTGCACCCGTAATTACTCGATTTCCCGTATAGTCCACATAGTTCATCATGTTGTGCACAGGTCATTGAGACAAAAAAAAGCAAGGTTTAGGTAACACAATACAAGAAAACACATGAAAAAAGCATAGCATGATAAAGAATAAACATGACACCAAAAAGTTATCCATGATAGTATGCTTTCCAACCTACATGTTGTACTGTCATTATCTAGCTCCCCCGAGTTGAGCAAAAATACATCAATCTCGAGAGGTTGTGTAACACCCCGACCGCATAAAAACAACCTGCAACGGAATCATCGGGAGTCACGTTACAAATTGTTTCACAACACATAGTACTTAAAGTTTCATTATTATTGATTAATTAAATTACATTGTCTTGGAATACAAACAAAACATGAACAATTGTCTTTAGATTTAAAGGTAAACTAAGGCCCGAGTCCTTCCTACGTGTAGCATACATGTGTAAACATCAAACATTCGTACCTGAAACATATGTGAAAATAACGTTAACAATGAATGCTGGTGAGTAACATAGGTTTTGTCGTCAAGTTCATGAATTTAATTTGTATTGCAATACCTCGCTCGACTAGGAGAGTCGATAAGTGAAAACCTTATAACAAATTTTTGTATTAAATGTGTTTGGTATTGCAACATATTTTACCAACTATAAAAGTTGGAATAAATAAGAAAACCTTATAGCCATTAATCTGGACAAAAAAAATGTTTCTTTGTGAAATCATGTAAGTAACCAAAATGTTTTCTTGTAAATTGTATGGTTTATATATATATTGAAAACCCATCGTCATGTTTTTTATAAACCAATCGCCATGTTATGTGTAAACCAATCATTATGTTTAGACCCATTCTCATGTATGAGTAGGCCAATAGTTTCGTTTTATGTAAACAAGCGTGGTCGTATAGCAGATACATGCAAGCCTATGTTGACTCATCAGACAAACCACCAAAGGGTTTGTCAATAATTTCACGAGTTCTATCATTCCCCAGTGGATACTTCCTCAATCGATACCGGAAGCAGGAATGGGTTGTCACACTTATAGCGCTCATTCCCTAGTGGGTACTTCCTCAAATAGTACCGAAAGCGGGAGTGGGTTGTTACACCTATAGCGCTATAATATATTACCGATCGTAGTGTCTAAAGTTAATGAATGTTCTCGTATCATAGATAATGCACCAACAAGTTTCACACATATTTGAAAAGCATGTTGTCTTATATATATTGTTATATATATAAACCTTATATAAAAGTATTTCATAAACTTGGAAAAAGTGATAGTAGGCACATATGAATCACCCCAAAATGATTTGAAAACGTAAAAGAGGGGACTATCTACTCACGGGTTGCATAGATGTCTTGTTCAATCGTGTATGTAAAGCTCAAGCGTTTCCTAATGAATCGGATTTTTATAAGATTAGTGTACACTATGGCTTAAATGGAAGAATGGATAGAATGAGGTTTAAAATCAAACGAGAAAAGAATCTCGTGTAATATGATTTATTAACCTTATATGCTGATTTGGAAAGTGTCTATAGGAGTTTTGACACATTACGACTTGTTAAAATGGTTTACGCCACTTTAACGGGTCGTATGCGTAATTACGGGCCCGGATGGTCAAATGAGTCATATGATGAGTCCAATATGTCAAAACATGTTTACTAATATTGTATGATCAGATTATATGTCAAAACATTGATCACATAAGTTTAAAACCATTTTACGTAAAAAGGGTAATTTTGACATTTTAAAAGTATCTAAAGTTGACTTGTCATTTAACCCATCAAACGACATGACCATAAGGTATAAACTCAGAGGGTTATTCCCTATATTACTATGGTCATATAAATGGGCTTGTTCGGATCCTAAGGTTGACCAAACGGGTCAGATTCAAAAGTCAAAGCAAAAGTCAAACCGCTCGACTTTCGACTAAGGAATAAGCGCTAAACTAGAAATGACGAGTGAGACAAGTTAAAACATGTCTAATAGTGTTATAAAAACTAATTTGGTGACAGACCTTTAAGTTTTAATACTTAAATACTCATTCGTCGTAAAATGCACTTTTATGCGTTTTTTACTTTTATTTCGTAAAAGTTTGACTCGTCATTTCGCCTACTAAACGTGATGATCAGAGGGTGTAATCGTAAGGGATTAACACCTTCATTATTACGATTACGTAGCAAAGTTTATTTTGAACTTTGATTTGACCAAATGTAAGAACTAAAATTCAAAGCAAAAGTCAATTTGCTTAACTTTTGGCTCATGTTTGAGAGGGAAGCTCAGAACTTAGAGAAGGAGGCCTCAATGTAGAAGCAAGCTTCAAATGAGTTTTTGAGTGAGAAAGAAAAGAATGGTGTGAAGAACTCAAAGAACTCAATGCTATTTATAGTAATCTTGGATTCATGAGAGCTTGACAAGTGTTAGATGATGTGTTAGGATGTTGATTAGTGTCCTAACCAGGTTGAATGTGGAAAAATTCGTGCGAGGTGGCACAATTGAAGATAGGTGGCCAAACTTGGTGATCAAGGCAACAATCTACATCTGGGCACCACTTACAGACCTTAATCAAAGCCTTGCTGTCCGTAAGTCACTCTTATGCCAAAATTTTGGCATTTTTTACAGTTTTGGCCCCCGGACTTGTATTATCACTTGTTTGTCATTTTTAACCCTTCTAACACATTATTTAGGTTATGTAAAGGGTATAAAAGCATATGTAACTTGGATTTCGTTCTAGAAATGTCACGAATATCGTTTTGCTCGATCGTACGATTATGTATTTCATAAATAAAATATACAATTTTATTAAACACGGAAACAATCGAAAGTTTACAATATTAGAAAATGGCTATTGTAAGAGACTGTTTGGATGAGGTTGGAATGATTGAAAGGTATGCGTAGCTTTAGATTGTAAAGATGTGGAGCATCATTTGGTATCGGAATTGGAAATCAATGTGTTAGTGTTGATTAACAAAGTATTTCATGGTACTATAACCTCTCACTTGTTGTTGAGCAGGTATTCGACCTATAGAGCTTATGAATATGGAGTGTGTTACCAAATTCTTGGCAAAAAAAAATGTTTTGTATAGCATTATGTAGGGTTGTCCAAAACGCTCACGACTCGGAGCTCACTCGAATTTAGCTCGGAAAAAGCTCATTCGATGTGGCTCGGTTTAAAAGTGATCGAGCCGCACGGCTCGATTAGAATCTGAGTCTAGCTCGGCTCGGCTTAGCTCGGATTATTTCACTTTTAATATATATATATATATATATATATATATATATATATATATAACAACATACATACACGTTATAATATATCACAAAACTGATAATTATTTACATGTGATTAGGAGTGTAATTTGATATCTATACCACATTTAAATGTTGATTACCATGCTAATGGATTTATATTGTATTTTGTTGAAATTAAGAACATATTTTGTGTTGTTAAACTTGATTTTAGCTTGTAATGTATTAGATGAGCTTATTTTGGATATGCTCTTTTGAATTATTTAATAATATTTTAGATTACTGAATTTTGAGTGCCATGTATTAGTTTTTCTTTTCAAAATCGAGCGAAACCAAGCCGAGCCGAGCCAGCTCGGTTTAAAACCAAGCTGAGCCCAAGCTTAGATTTCCATCTCCTTTCAAATCCAAGCCGAGCTGAGCCGGCTCGGTTTATAATCGAGTCGAGCCCAAGTTTTTCCCTGGCTCGGCTCGTTTGGCTCGTGAATAGCCCTAGCATTATATCATACTATAGCAATTTGTGTTAATCTTAAACAAACAATTGTCTTGCATGGAATCCAGATTTCTAACTATTTGTGTAGAAAGATCTAACAATGATTTACATGTAAAGTATAACTCTATCATTCCTAAGTGGTTACTTCCTCATTCACCGGAAGCGAGAATGATAGGTTGACAAAAAGGAAAATTATGAGTGATAAACCAAATGGTTTCCTATAACATTTTGTTCATTCCCTAGTGGATACTTCCTCAAACAACACCAAAAGCGGGAATGATGGACTGACAAACAGGAAACCATGAGGGTAAAACCAAATGGTTTCCTAGAACATTTTGTTCATTCCCCAGTGGATACTTCCTCAAACAACACCAGAAGCGTGAATGATTATGGACGGTTTTTGTTGGTGCACATTATGTTCGTTACTGTGCGAATAGGCTAGATAGAGTGTGTGTTGAATATTGTATAGATTAGATACCAACACACGACCCAAGTACGAATGTGAGAGAAGCAAAAGTGTCACTTCGTATGAAGTGGTCACTTCGTACGAAGCGGAATGCTCACTTCGTACGAGGTGCTCATGTCTTTATATATGTGCGTGTGTTCATTGTTTTGTAAGTTTTTGGAAGTTCCCAGAGGGGAAACGCTGCAGAATCTCTCCAGGAATTCCGCCAGCCAGACAAGATGTATAATCTTTCGGTATGAATGAATGTATGCTTCCGCTGATTCTGTTCTTAATGAACGTTCTACCGAATCGGTACTATCATACGCCCAAACTTCCTTCTAGAACCACCTTCATCGGGACCTACAATTGGTATCAGAGATACGTACCGATTCAATTGATCTAACAGTCGATTGAATCAGCTACGCTCATGAATTTTGGAGATTTATGGACTTAGGAGGGGTTTTAGACGTAAAACATCAAATAAATGGACAATCAATGAAAAAAATGTAAAACGTAACTTATAGGTTTGTTAGACACTGATTTTTTACCAAGTCTGTGCCAGATTCATTGTGAAATTTGCATAAATGAAGATTTGGGATTGAAAATTGTCATCAGGCGTGTTCGTACAAAGAGGCACTTCGTACGAGGTGAAACTTCACACAATGTGAGAATCCACTTCGCACGAAGTGATTATACACCTCATACGAAGTGTGACATGCCTATAAAAGGCATTTTTTGATCGTTCTGAGAGACGAGTGTCCAGAAAAAAATTGGTGATTACAAATTTTTTTTTGAAATTTTAAATCTAATTCGGGTTGTTCGGGGACACTGTCTGGAGACTCAGAGTATAGATTTGATGATAAGGTCAAAAAATGTTTAGGATATTAGGAGAGTCACTGATACCTGCGTAGAATGTTGATCATCTGGTGTAGTGACTATCAATGGGCCTTAAGGTCAAATCCGCATAGAAGAAAACTGATTTTCCAGATTTGAGGGGGAATTCAGTGAAAAGTTTGGTACAGTCAGAATTTTCAAAATAAGGGGGAATAAAATTTCACGTGTATATATCAAGATTCTGACATTTTTGAAATTCATGACCATGCAACATCATTCTGGTGGATCCGACTGTAGATTATCTGGGAATGCAGAGCATCTAAGTTTCTGAATTTGTGGTTATAGGAAGTTCAGAATTTTCAGATCGTAATACAGATTAATGCTTGGGTGTTAAATGCCTGATCTTCGATGTGGGGTGGATGCACATACGACTGCTTATCTTTAACTTTGTAAGGAAAATGAACTGTTTTCCGGACTAACCGCCAGGAAATGAGGATGTCTTGTAGTTTCAATTGCACCGTTTCTGCGAAGTGAGCTATATATCTGTTATTGTGACTGGAGAAGAAGAAGAAGAATGTGATTTTATGTGTTACCAGATGATTTGATTCCAATGATGCTTTGCTGATTGAGAAGATTACCGATTTCCTGGTCAATCATTCAAAAGTATGCTTAAACGTGATTACGGAAATCAGGATTTCAGATTTTCATGGGTATTCATTGATTTGAAGTTTACCGTTGTGGTAATTCGAGGTTTCTATCAATTTCCAGTTGGGTTTTTGAAGATCAGAGGATCAAGCATAGGAGGAGTGCGCTAAAACCAAACACGGATGTGGTTAAAGTTGAAACGGAGATGCTGCATTGATTAATTTTCGAGTTTATGATTATTCGAGAAAATTTTTCGATTAAGCAAATTAGAGGAAGTCGAAGCCGTGCAAACAAAAGACCTGAAGATTAATTTTTGGAGAGAATTATTTCAGGGGGAATGTTGCTTAATATTGTTAATGCAAACATGGATCATCATTCAAGGAGAATTTGTTGACGCGTTCTACGACATCGATAGGTACCTTGATTGAAGTTGTAGAATATTCAAAGATGGCTCTCAGATTTCAAGATCAAGATCAAGCTTCGACAGTGACGTCCAAGGGGGAAATTGTTAGTGCACTTTATGTCCGTCACTATGCGAATATGCTAGATAGAGCATGTGTTTAATATTGTATAGATTAGATATGAACACATGACAAAGTACAAATGTGAGAGGAGCAAAAGTGTCACTTCATACGAAGTGGTTACCACTTCGTACAAAGCGGAATGCTCACTTAGTACGAGGTGCTCATGTCTTTATATATGTGTTGTGTGTTCATTGTTTTGTAAGTTTTTAGAAGTTTCCAGAGGGGAAACGCTGACGGAATCTCTCCAGGAATTCCGCTAGCCAGACAAGATGTATACTCTTTCGGTATGAATGAATGTATGCTTCTGTAGATTCTGTTATATAATTAGTAATAAAAAGTTATGTTTAAAAAACATATACATTGTATGGTTAAGTAAACTTGTGTATAATATTAACAGAATAAAATATAATGTAATTTATTAAAACATACAAACATTAATATATGTATTCAAAAAAAATAAACACTAACGTAATAGTTATAAATTTTGTTAAGTTTATTTTTCAGACATTATTTTTTAATCTGGGTATTAACTTTGTTTTTTTGACCACGTAAATTATTTAACCTATTGTATTTTTACTATTCTTACTATCCTCATCCAACAACATTCATTATTTAAAATTTTTAGAAATCACTCATAAAGACAATTATCATCATTACTTTTTTTTACTAATAAAAAAAATATAATGTAATTTGTTAACATATATGGTCATCAAGATATGTATTTAGAAAAATAAATATTGACATAGCAATTGTCAATTTAGTTAAGTTAATTCTTAAAACATTATTTCTTTCAACGGGGTGTTAACTTTGATTTTCTAATATCATCTATTTATATTATTGTTTAACATATTGTACTTCTATTACTACCATCCAACCATATTAAATGTTTAAAAAATTTTAGAAATCACTCATAAAACAATTAACATCATTAATCTTTGTTTTTAAATATTTTAACCAACATAATTTTAAATTTTGTGAAACTTTTAAGTAAAAAAATATAAGTTTATTTAAAAAGTTAATAATCAATTTCATATTATTCTTCGTTTTTTTAATATTAAATTTTGTTATAATAGGGATTTTTATCTAAAATGTTGTTGGATAAGAAAAATTAGGGATGAGCATTTGATATCAGGTACCAATACAGTATCGTACCGGGTATATTCGGTACACGTACCTAGTTTTGTTGTTTTTCAGTATCAGTATTAGTACGGTCCCGATATTTATGGGTAAAACACGAGTAAATACCAATATCAATTTCCCCTGTTTTTAGGTACCGAAATGGTACCATGCTCATCTCTAAGTAAAATAATTTGATATTTGCGTGTATATTGTCTTTAAACCTAGGGGTTATCCTCTAAGATGGGTTTTTAACTTGAAAAATAAGATGAAGGCTCGACTATAGATTCGTTTTTTTTAAGAATCAACTCTAAACTTAATAGGTGCTACTTTGTGTATACATCCAGCTTAATAGTGTTGGTGCCAGTGTGTTGATACTGAATCATAAGTGCTTAAATTAAGTTATCATTTTCTTTTGTTTGCTTATGCTTTCAATCGACCTTGGTAAATGCATTCACAAATTAACCTAATAATAATAGTTATCAGTTCTTTCGCAGAAACACACAAGTCTACTTGATCTACTGATATCTGATTCTGAAATGCATACTTTATCTATACTTTCTTATTAAAGAAACTAGGTTTTCTACCCTTATAGTAATTTGCACAAATTTTTAAGATTGCTTACCAAATGTCAAGAACAAATCTACATTAAATTCACATATTTTTGTCATGTTCTTCCATTTCTACCCCTTGCACAAATGTAAATAAATACTACTTTATTAAAAAAACTAGATTTTCTACCCTTATGGTAATTTGCACAAATTTTGAGTCTTCGAGTAAGTGAGTTGTAGACCTTCCTGTTTGTTATTCTACGTGGACTTCTGGCGTGGTGATCTGTTTCTAGACATCATTTTAAATCAAAACTATGTTATTTTCGTTTACATTTCATCACGAAAGATGGTGTGAAGTAGTTTTAGTAACTTTCACTTGTTTATAAATTAAGAGAGTGGACGTTAAAGGAGCTAAGGAGCTTCTTTTATATGGAAGATGTTGGCCGTTATTATATGTATCAAATATCATTGTTGCTTTGAGAAATGTTTTTATAAAAACTGTTGGCTGGCGTCCTTTTTTATAAAATGATACGATTAACAAAACAACGGATTTCCATTTAGTAGTGGAGAGTATGTAGTTTTCGTATAGAAATTTTTGGATTTTCGACCCCGCGATTTTATAGAAATTTTTAGGTCACATTTGTGCCCCCAATCAGAAAGAAAGCTTTAAGCTTTCGCGCCAACTATAATATTCATGGGAGTATATGATGAAAATCAAAAAGAAAGGTATCACGATGAAAAACTAAAGTAGATGAGTGTATATAATTGAATTCATATCAATTATAGAGTAAAATTTGGCTGGTCTTGTGACGCTCCTACAACTCTTGTGGTTTGTCCAAGTGTTTGATCTTTATATCAGTGTCCCTTCAATTCCCTTTTATCGCTAAATTAAGCTCCCTTTTACTTCTCTCCACCGGCCGGCCACCGGAATAAAACCGTCATGAACACCTACGACATCCAAGATCAGCTCGAAAGCCTAACTATCTCTCCTATAAACATCAAACTAAAACGACTCCCCGCCTCACCGACTACCTCCCCAGCCTCCAAACCCACACCAACCCGTTACAACATAACACGTTTTACCACCATTCATACTGCGACGGGTTTTATATATCACACTCCGATGTCATCCTCCGCCAGATTGTATTTGATTTCTCCGGCAACTTCCCGTCATCCAAACCTCACTTAGCCTACCACCGTGCCGGGCCGCGGAAGGATATTTTGTTTGTTCCCAAACAAGTGCGAGCCGCCATTGTTACGAACTTACGTGTGGTGATCTTTGTTGCCCCGGTCTGAACACCGGGAACTGGTGGTTGGGTTATAAGAGCTGTATGGTGTCCGAGAGATCTTCGGGATTAAAGCGGGTTACCGCGGTTTTATTCGGGTGATCCCGTACGGCTTGACCCGAAACTGGTTGATAACTGGCACAAGAGAGGTGGTACTGTACTTGAAACCTCCAGAGGTGGCTTTGATCTTCACAAGATCGTAGATGCAATTGAAAAACGCGGATTTAATAAGGTTGTTTTGATTTTTTGAATGTTTTGAAGTAATTAAAAGACAGATAATATAACTTTAATAATTTTTATCAAGATGATCACTTACTGGATCAAAAGCCAAGACCTGACCCGCTTGTTCTATGTTTCAAACTGATCCAAACAGTTAAACAGCGAAACCAAACCGGAAAAAAAAACAACACGTGAATTTAACTTTTCCATCTTGAACCAGCAAAGTCGGCTCGCTTGCTTCAGTTTGAACAGTTTGCTTTGTCTATGCCTTTCTGCTGGTTTTTAACACCCCTAATGTAAATATCATAGCATACTTGGATAAAAACACACAATAACCCACCTTAATTCAAAAGCAGGTGTACATCATCGGCGGAGACGGGACTCTACGAGGGGCAGTACAAATATTCAACGAAATTCAGCGGCGTAAACTAAACGTTGCGGTCACCAGAATTCCTAAAACAGTCGACAATGATGTAGGGATCATCTACAGGTCATTTGGGTTCCAAACAGCCATAGAGATGGCTCAACAAACAATAAGTGCAGCCCATGTAGAAGCCGAGAGTGGACCAAGCGATATAGGCCTGGTCAAACTCATGGGCCGGAACACGGGTCACATCACCCTCAACGCAACCCTAAGCAGTTGTGATGTCGATTGATGTTTAATACCTGAAAACAACTTCTACCTTGAAGGCAAAGGTGGTTTATTCGAGTTTATTGACCTTCGTTTGAAGGAAAACGGGCACGCGGTTATCGTGGTGGCAGAAGGAGCCGGCCAAGACATCATTCCAATGTCCGATTCCCAAAAACGAGAAACAGATGATTCAGGGAATCCGGTTTTTCTAGATGTCGGGGCGTGGTTGAATTCCGAGCCCAAGAAATGGTGGGAGAGGCATCACAAGGGCGAGTTGTTCACAGTAAAGTACATAGATCCTACCTACATGATACGCACAGTTACTGCTAATGCAACTGTTAACTTGTATTGTACATTATTGGCCCATTCCGCTATTCACAGGATTATGGCGGGCTACACAGGGTTTGTAACAGGCCCGATAAACGGTAACTATGCCTACATTCCTATGGATGAGGTGGCTCATACCAAGAGTCCGGTCAGCACTAACGACCACAAATGAGCTTGGGTTAGATCGGTCACGGCTCAGCCTGATTTTCAGAGAACTTGAACAAAAACCCGACCCGAAACATCAATTGTTATATCAAAATCAACGGGCACAAAATAAAAGCCACGTCAGCATTTACCAAAGTGTCAAAGTCAGCCAGATATTTAGGTTAAAAGTAGAATGCATCATACATGTTACTTCAATCTAGCACTATAGTGCTTTCTTTCAGCTTCGTCAGCTTGGTTAATGCGGCAGTCAAGGGTTCAATTACCTTGATTTGCTTGGCCTGTCAGACACAATAACTTGTAAAGCAAGTAAGAGTGTAAGTATATAAAAAAGCAAGGCGTATGTATGTATTGTACCTTTAATGATGGCATGAGAGCAAACGCCTTCTCAGTGGCGTCAATTCCAGTATTTGCAATGACACATATCTGAAATGATTAAAATCCTTTTTAAAATACGAGTTTATATCTTGGAAAACAAGTTATTAAGGTTTAGATTAATACCTCGCCATCAGAAACGTCTTGTTTCTTAAGAGATCTAGATTTGAGTTAACGACTTGTAACAAATGTAGAAAAATAAAATGCATTAAAGAAACATAATTAAACATCAATTATTATGTGCGTAAAGGATACTCCAGTACTTGTCTAACAGACTGCGGATCGGTGTAGAAATTGCCCTTGTTGGCGTACTGCAATGCCCTGTCAAATGAACTGGAAAAAGATACAGGTTCAGCAATGTATTATTTTGACCCACCCGAATCATTACCCGTTTTGACCCGTTATCTATTGAACATCAAATTGTAACTCATGACTTCCCACCTTGGGATTTTAATTGTGGGGTCCTTGGACAGTAGCACCATGTGATCTTGGATTCCTTGCAAGATTTGAGCAGCTTCACAATTCATCAAACACTTGGCATTCTCAGGAAGCTCTGCATAATGATAATCAGGTGTTAACGAATAATACATAACTAATATCAATAATCAATAATCACTAAAACAAAAAATAATCATTATTAGTGGTGATCATAACCGTTGAAACTGACTGAACCACCCAAACCGAAGCAAATCGGCCGGTTTGAGAACCAAACTGTTCAGTTCGCAGTTCGATTTTGGTGATTTAACGGTTTGTTCCGGCTTGGAAGTTGGAACCGGTTGAAAATTTTATTATTTACGTTTTTGTTCTCCATTTTCAGAATCTATACTTATGTAATATGCATTATAATCATAAATCATCTTTATCATTTAAAAAGACAAAAATGGTTCAAACCACAAAAACCGAACCGTTTAACCACCAAACCAGTAAAGGGCCCGTCTGACCAACCCACCCAATTAGGATGGTTCGGGTTTGTGTTTTTTCAAAACCGTAGTTAACAGTTTGGCCCAGAATCTTCATCAAAAACGGCTGAACCGGACCAAACCTCTAACTTCAATATCAGTTTCATCATGTAAACTATTAAGGTGGAAATCATAAAGATATGAACAAATAACTAACCTTCTTCAACCTTGAGCAAAAGTGGTGGAGGTTCTTTCTTTGCAGGTCCTGCCTTTCCACCTTTGCCTTGAGAAACAAACAAGTATGCATAGTAAGAATACAGGCAACAGAAATTCAAATAAATTGAAATGAAAATACAAACGGTTCTAGAATCATACCCTTGCCAGAATCATTCCCATTTGACTTCCCATTTCCATTTGTCTCAAACTTTTCATCAAACATATCTACAACACCATTATCATGGGCATACCCAATGTAGTGAGGAACAGTAATGTGCTAGCGTGCTCACAGTCTGGTTTCGACAGTTTTTAGGTCACACAGTGAGTCAAAACATTGAAAATTATAACTACACCGTTACTAACAGTTTGTCTCCCGTTTGAGCTTATTGGGCCTTTATAAAAAAAAACGCAGAAAACACGATCAAAATGAAGACGTATTGATGTTCCAACAGTGAAAACTTAGAAGATCAACTCCGTGTATTAAGCGAAGCTCAATCATGTGTATACTTAAACTGAAATTAAATACCGGCAAGTAAAATACAAAAAGTTACATAGCTGAAAAACCTACGGTCCAGTGTGGTTTTTACCGACCATAAACCAACATGTTAAAACCAAACGGTCCTGTACGATTTGAAAATACCTAAACCGATGACTGGTTTAGGTGGTTTCAAACCGAACCCCTAAAATGTTTAACAATACCTTCAGAATCAAACTGAACTTTCCTTCCCTTCAACTTAGCTGAACCATCTACACATGTAATTACCAACACAGCCATTTCAGACAACAAAACTATTTAAATCAAAACACACGTAGAACAACATAAACAACTTTTTAGGGTTTTACCTGGAGATTTCAACGCAGATTTCCCCCCTTTTCCTCCTTTATCCGACATATTCTTCAGCTATTAACACAAAAAAAACGACAATCGAGACACAAACATCCTTAGTGAAACGAATTGAGAGTCGATAAACACGTTGCTCTTAACGAAAACTGAAATTGAAGAATTTACATACGAAAGATGCATTAAGAGCAAGAAGATTGAGATGAAAGAGCGCCTGAAATTACCTCAAATTTGAAGGAAGATTAGGGTTTAAGATGATCACTGCGTTGAGTTCTTCCTTGTTAATGATTATCCGTCCTTTTACACGAGGGAAGAGAGATGGTGTGACTTGTGAGAGTGAGTGAGGTCACACTAATTTAGAAATTAGGTGGATTATTATTATATTATTATTATTATTATTATTATTATTATTTAAATTGAAACTTTAACTTCAAAATTTAACACGTTTCGCCTTTAGAAGTGATAAAAGTTAATTTTTATGTTAACTCTTCTCTACCTACTCTCTCCTCACGTAAAGGGTAAATTTGTCATTTCTAGTATTATATGAACTTCATTGCATAATGCATATGTAATCCACATATAGTGTTGTGATGCCTTCTAAACCCCGATGAACATGTAAGTTTAAGAAGTTTATTTTAAAGGTGCGCCTTATTAATCGTTATCCTCTATCTAAGTCACCTTCATATATCTGTTGTCATTGTTTTTGTCTAATTCATATCCTTCGTGTGGCGATTTCACTTTCAATATGTCACATCTCCGGTTACTCTTATTTTTATTTGAACTAGTTGGGTGTGGTATGGGTTTAACCTCACATCTGCGACCACAGATTGAACTCGACTCCCTGCCTAAGACCACATGCATAACCTCGAACTCCATACTCCAAATGCAAACCTTGTTGATCGCTTTTTTATATCTAAACTAGCAACCATGGCTCAAATGGATTCGGATGGTTTAGCACATATGAGAGGGAGGGTGTGACACCTCGGAAATTTATATCAAATGATATGACGACACATGTCAGGTAATCTCAAATATGGACCAGAGGGACCAATTCATAAGAATGGAAGACGAATCAAGTGAAGGATCAAATATGATAAAATGCAAAAAATTTTACTCCTGAAGGTCTCTTACGGATTGCAAGGCATGCCTTACGGTCCGTAAGGCATTTAAAATCATGTGGGCGCACACGCTGCTTACGGACCGTAAGCCATTACCCTTACCCTTACGGTCCGTAAGGGATCTGCAAACTGCAGCTGCTACGTTGTGACAGCTCTCTCGCGATTTTGTCACTCTTCTCCACCTCTCTACACCTTGTATGCGACTAAGCATCACCTTAAAGCTCCCAGGACATATGGCATCATCCTACAACTTTTGTGCAAGTATAAATAGAGGCCTTTGTGACTTGGAGCTTGGAGCAGCTTCTGGACCAAGAAGCATCCTTCTCTGAAGTTCAATCTTCCTCTTGAACACCTGTAAGTGTTCTAACTCGGTCTTTTTATTACTAGGTTAGTTATTGGGAGAAAGTCATGCAAATTGACTTTTGCTTTAACTTTTGGTGTTGGCCATTTCGGTCAAGTCCAAGTTCGAATCGAACTTGGCTACGTGATCGTAAACATGAAGATGTTAATCCTTTGTGATGACACCCTCTATAGATCATGTTAAGTAGGCGAAGTGACGAGTCAACATTTTATTAAATAAAAGTCAAAACGTAGGTTTTTGTAAATTACGCTAAATAAGTTTCTAAGTATCGAAACCTTAACTTTTGACATTATAATAGTTTACATAACATATTAGGAAATGTTCAATCATGTCCAACTGTCATTTCCTGCATAGAGCTAGTTTCGCAACCGAAAGTCAAACACTTTGACTTCTGCTTTGACATTTGATTCTAACTCATTTGTTCAAGTTTAGTGCATGAATTAAGGTTGTTATATGATCATGATATTATAAGGAATAACCTTTTGAGTTTATACCTTTTGATCATATCATTTTTCGAGATTATTGAGAAGTCTACATATTATGCCTTATAAATGCCCAAAATGCCCTTCTGGCACAAAAATGGTTTTAAAAAACAAATGAACTTATAATCTGAGTTTGAAACTGATGTCATAACATTATAAAATATGTTTTGGCATTATGGACTTGTCATAGACCTATTCGATCACCCGATACCGCATATGCACGCATAACTAGTTTAAATGAAACAAAATATATAAACTAGCCGAATACCTTTCCAAATTAGTTCTAATCAGAATGTATAGTTATTTAATCCCTATTATACGAGTCCTTATACTCGGAAGAGTATAAACCATATTCTATTCAGTCTACGCTTAATCTTGCTAACCGTACATATTTATTAAAATTAACCGGTCAAAGTCAGATGACTTATATAAGACCCGTTAACATTCTAACGAATCATAGTTCCGCTCATTCCAGAATAGGAGCCTCAAGTAAATTACGCCTATGTTTAGGTTGTTTTGATTAACGGTTGTGCATAGCATCTTAAATTGTAAAGACTAGTGTAGATAAATACCCTCTTAGCCTATTTTTCCTTTATAAGGGCTTGGGATATGGCACTAGCCGCTTGGTCGGGTATTGAATAATGGGCGAATGATGTCTTGAAATTTAAATAACCCGTCTTAATCCATTTTGCTTGACAACTTAAACATTTGTGGTTAACACGATCGCGTCCTGGATATCCCGACTCATTTAATTGAAAATGGCCACGACCTAAGCACGGGGTGTAGGTATACACCTGATAGACGCTAATGTTATTTTTATACGATGTTGAAATGTGTTGTGTCAATTAATTATGTACCGGCGTTTAGTTCCAGTCCCCATATGTATTGACAAGCATGTAAAAATGGTAACAATAAGTATTACTTTATCCCAAGTTATTTAAAAATGATATACCAAATGGTATCTGATGCTTTGAAAAGAGTTTCAAAAAGAGTCGGTTAATTGTTTTTACCAGTAAAAACTTACATATTTCAAAAAAAAAACTAAGCGCATGTTATATAGAAAATATGGAATAGGCTGGAGCTGCTCGGTCTTTATATATTGGAATTTGCGACTCCACCGAAATGACCCTATTAGTCTCAATTCATATTTTTTTTTTCATTTGGTCTGCCTATGGATTGTTTTAGTACGAACCGTCCATATATTATTTTAAACTTTGGACTTTCAAGTTTGTACCTTGTAATATGTAACTTAAAATCCCATCTTTTTTGTGTTGTGTGATTTATGGTATTAATCGTTACGCATATATCCTAAGTCTGGGCCCACCGATAAATCAGGGTGTGGCAGAGAGAAAGAGAGAGGGAGAAAGATATAAGGGGAGAAAGAAAGATGGGAAGAAAAAGAGCTCGAGACAAAGGGGAATGGAGTGGCGATGGTGGCCAAAAAAATTATGCTATGAGTATAGAAGGTCGGGAAGACAACATGGGCTAAGGCATATGATAAGGTTGAAGACAACATTAAGTGAAATGATGAAATTACCCCTCACGTGATGGGCACGAGGGGAGAGGGTAACATAGAAATTAAGAACGTCAAGTCTAGGGATAGAACATATAAAATTTTGAAACAGCAGACACCAAGACAATTAAAGGTGGATGAAACCTAAAACTTTGACCAAACCACAAGGACGAAAACTGCGTATTACTCTATTATTTGGTAAATTTATAATGTAAGTTTAGTAATTAAATTCTAAAAGTTACAAAAATTTTCACTAACTTTATATAAAATGAATTTATAGTCCTTAATAAAAATATATATTAAAAAAGACCACACTCGAATCCCCTGGATTGTCATTTGCCATCCCGCTCACTTAAAGACATTTGTCATGGTTCTTATTTGTGACCACCATAGACTTTGCGTTCTTCTTTTCACCCTCCATGTAACTTGTAGAGTGTTATTCGTAAATACATTAATGAGTGTCATCTTCTTCACAAAAATATTAAAGTAGTTGAAATCTCCTTAAATACGTATTAAGATTTTTATTCAAGTGTAAAATGCTACACATAGGGTACAAGAGTGTTATAAAGTTATTTACGTTGCATAAGGTTGCGTGTTGGAATGAAGTTAGGGTCGCTAGAAAGTAGAGCGGAAAGATTCTTCAAGTGATCGGCACAAGGTGGAGTTGTTGGTCCAGATTCATCAAATCAAATGATGAATAAAGAAATTAATGAGTAATTTGAATGTACACAAAAATTCTACCTAGGTGGAACAGACTATGTTCCTGGTCTTTTGATGGATGAGAGAAAAGATTTTGAACTGATTGAATGCTCTCTTCAAGTTAGTTGCCTTCTACCTTCAGTTGTATTGCTATTTATAGGATAAAGATTAGGCATGTGGGATAAATAAACGATTTGTTTATCTATCCTAGTTAACAACTTGTTCTTTATCACTTTGGAGTTCGAGCTCAAGTTGTCCACTTGTGCTGACTTCCTTTAATTCTAGAAGGCTACACTTAGAGTCTTCCATCAGTGAGACTCCGAGTGTAATGATTCATTTTACTTCAAGATCCTCGTATTCTGATTAATGGATCTTACCTTAGCACAAGAACTGATGTCTTCTGTTGATTACTAAAGTATCCTGAATCTTTTCTTCATCGTATGCTAATTTATTCATTGTCTGAAGTTGTTATTGATGTTTGAAAATAAGCTTAAGTCGTATGACCTTTACACTCAAGTCGTCTGATGTTTCTTTTTTTATGCCTTAGCTGAAGTTCTTCTAGATTGGTTGTATTCTTCTGGAGAACTTCAGTTTCGGCTGAGTGAACTTCAGATGCTTCATAATAAAGTTCAGATGACTCGTTCTAGATGCTCCTCAACTACTTTCTCTTAAAGTTCTTTTTCAACATTTACATAAAAATAGACTAATAGGAGGGAATGGCTACAAGGTTAAAGTCGTATTCTTGGGGCGTTTTATGGTGACATGAATAATAGTTCTCACAAGTAAAAAACATAAATAAGGGAGGGAAAAGAGAGAATGGAGTGGAAAGAGTGAGCAAGGTGGATATAGAACGAAAATGACACCAGGTATCATTTTAAATGAACAATGGTCTCTCAGTTTAAATGAACAATGGTGGGGGTTCATTAGAGACAAAATCGACACTCGACAAATGCATGTAAAATGATGTATGATAGTGTGGCATGTAGAGAGGGTGACTAGAGAAAATAGAATGACATAGAAGAAGAAAATACAAGTGGTGTAACGTCATAAAAGGTTTAATTATCCATTTAAAAGTTCTGACATGTTCTTAAATGTTCGTTAGTGAAGATGAACGTGTTACTAATAAGTGAGAAGTGGAAACTATATATAAAACTATGTAGCTTCTTAGGCTGCACATAATGCACCGGAGATAAGATGGGGATGCCTAAGTGGCAGTTCGGCACCAATGGGAACACCGCCCTGAATGGGTTAGTACCAAAGAAAGCCATCTTGAATGGGGACATCAACCTCTCCATCCTGATCACTTAGCTCTCTTCTCCTCTCGTTCTCTCTCATTATTCATTCTATATATTTATGTAAAAAATGGTTATGAATAGGTAGAATATAAAAAAATTGGATTTCCAGGGTTTTGGGATGAAAAGGATGAGATGGAAAAATGGTGAGTGGCTTAAGGATTCTTCGGATGGTAAAGATGTATTCCTTCCACCCTTAAAGAGAGGATTAACTTGTAATGGGACCTAACACAAGAAGCGTGTAAGTAATATACTCTTAATATAGAATTATTGGTCATTATGGATTTGAAATTATAGATATGGTCCTCATTCTTGGTCAGACACTAACATGTTTAGTCGTTTGAGTGGTGTTAAGGGTACGTCACCTAAGGGTGTTAATTGTGTTGGTTGGCAAGTTTCATGCTTATGGATTTAAACAATGAACCCTAAACACGACCCATGTATTTATTTATGTAAAAAAATCAACCCTAACTTGAGTACACTCAAAAACACATAACTCATTTATATAACATATATGTACAATCATTATAATACACATATTAAACATAGATGTACAATACTTATGTTTCAATTTTCAACACGTACGTACATATATGTATAGTTAAAGATTGACAATATACACAAGAAAAAGTTACGATTTCTTAAAAAGAAAAAACATTTTTTTCTGCATTTTTGCTTAGGAAAAATATCTGGTCTAGAATTGTTCTCAAGGTTATCAATTACCCTAGTGATTATCACATGATCCTAGCCCTAAGTGTGTGTATAGTAAATTAATCTGTCTCTATGTGGTTTAGGGGCGCAATCACTGGTTGTCCCTCCTTTTTATTTCTTGAACTTTAAGTCCATATGGTTTGTTTTTTACACTATGAACTCCTCCCTCTAACCCCGCCATCATATTCCATTACTAAGTTAACAACATAGGGCATTTTCGTCTTTTCAACAACAAAAAACCAAACCCTATCATTTTTCAATCACACTCCTCTCTCTTTCTCTCTCTCTCTACGCAACCCAAAACACACACACACTTATCATTTTTCAAGAATCGAAGTAAAGATCAAAGGTGATTCAAGTGCATGAAGGTGTTTCCCAAAGAATCTAATGATTTCAAGCTTTCATCCTTTATCCTACACTTAATCCTTACTTGTTTATGCTGAGAATCCTTGCCCTAACTTTAAATATTGCATAATCTAGTGTTATGTTGTGTAGATTCGCCTAAGAAAGTATAGTTGATGTAAACTTGTTAAAATGGAAACTAACATTTTCTGATAACTTGGTTTTTACTAAAAACACTTGATGTTGTATAATGGTTGTTTCAAAAGTCTTACGAACCATGTTGGTAATTTGTGTATTATTTGGGGAAAAATTTTTAAGGGAACTTGCTTATGTTCTTAAACTTGATAAATATATAACATATGTAACAAAGGGTATTCTTGGACATACATGAATATTATATATATATATATATATGTATGTATGTATGTATGTATGTATGTATGTACGTACGTACGTATGTACGTATGTACGTATGTATGTATGTACGTATGAATGTTTGGACATCACAAGAGTATTTTCACCATAAAACTAGTTGTTTTAGTAGATCCGGACTTGATGAAAAATGGGAAATTGTTGGGATCTTGATGATGTTTGGAACTAGGTTAACGGAGGGTGACAAATTAGTATCAGAGCCATTGATTATAGCGAACTAGGTTGCATTAGTGAACATAAACTATAGCCATAGAAATATGACACGAACATTGCAACACATCACGTTGCATTACATTTACATTGCAATGCATGGCATCGCATGACTCGCACATTATGTTATTTGGAGAGCACCCTATTTGGATCTCTAACAACAAGATAAGCACATGGACTTGTGTCACTCGAGGTGCGTGAGTATGCAGCGTTGTTAGACTATGAGGATTCCTCCAAGGAGAGGGAAGACATGGGGCTAAGGGCCCAGAGAGTATGAGGAGGACCCTCACCCTGGTGAGGGTCTGGTTGATCATTCTAAGGACGCTGATAAGGATGAATTAGATGAGGCTCCAGTACCATGGTGGTTGGTAATGAACCCTTACACGAGGAGGTGACACCTACAGCTGCACCTCTATTACTACTCCGGCTGGTAGCCAGAGGCGCGAAAGTGATTCACACTACTCATACACAGTGCCTCCCACCTCACAAGAGTCCGATCACTCTCACCATGGATGCGGTTGATCCCATCCCGTAGTCAGAACCCAAACAACTCCAGTCATCTGCTCGATACCAGACATTTGTCATTGAGGTTTTGCGGGAGTAGTGAGACCAATAAGGGAGACCCTCCACTTTCAAGGTCGGTGAGTTCTCGCAGACACGCCGACCTATTCTTGTCACTAGGAGACAGTGGGTGATATCATATCATTGTTTGTGGCTTATAACCTTTGCCACAACTACTAGGTCGAGGCACTGTAGTCGAGTGTCGAGGATGACTCACAAGTTTTTGAAGATGTGGAGACTATGCGAGTGAGATTACAAATGGCGATAGAGGATCCTTACTTAGATGAGCAGGATCTCACTAGCCTTTACCACAGAGTCAACTTGTTAGAGGATCGAGTCCAGACAGCTGACTGGAGTACCTGTGATGATTAATTTGTCTTTTATTTTCAAGAATAGTGAAAACTACATACTTTTTTTCTTGAGTACTATAAAGATCTAAGCATAGTACCTACAAATTTTTGCAGAGAAATAAGCGTAAACTCTTATGATAATTGTATTTCATTTTATCTTAGTTTTAGTTATTACATTATCTCTTTTTATTTTAGTTTTTATGCACTTTTTATATTTGTTTTCATAGTTTTTGTTTAGTGTTGCTATAATTTTATGATCTAATTTTCTGGCATCTTTAATTTTTTTAATTAAATATAACATTTTTAGGGTCTTAAAACTGGTCCTGCCGACCCAACTGGTACGACCAATGTACTGGTAAACATTGTAAAGGATAAACAAAGAAATTTCAAGATATTAAGCATCTAGTAGTATGAATTATCACGTCACCAGAAAAACTAAGGGACTGTTTATTTGTAGTTGAAAAGGTAAGGGTTAAAATATAAATTTGTTTATATTTTGTCCTAAGAGTATATATTATCCCTTTCTTCTTATATCTTATATAAACTAGTGTGAATTCACCTGCTTTGCTTTCGGTAGTATCGACGGATAAATAATATCGTTATATGCCAAAGGATATTGACCAGGGTGTTACATTGATCAAAGAATAAAAATGAATACCGGCACCGGCGTTTTCCGTCAAGATCAACCGATTTGTTTCGTTACCAGTACAATTGATATAGTTTACGAAACACAAAAGTACATCATTTTAAATACATTTAGAGATTTTTGATTAACTGTTAACATTTTGATTAATCATATGGACCCTGATAAGTATAAGAGTATCTTGTCTAGTTTTGGAATATTGTTGTAGGAGCATGGTCTAAGGGGATTTTTTAGAAGCAGGGTACTTACCTTGATTGGCACATTGCTCAGGGTGCCGGCAATTTGGGTTCTACAAAATCTTCATATGATTCTAAGATTATTGGCCTGGAGTATGCTGCCAAGTACAAGACTTTGATCTACCTCGTTGGTTATGCACCGTCAAGGTTCGTGTCTAAACACAACTGGCTTTTGTTAGGGGTCTCGGTGATGAACCTCCCAAGTTTGTCAAATCTGAAGGCGCACTGAGTTACATACAATTTATTCTATTTATATTTTTAGGTTATTTTTATTCACGTAATAGAGTTAATGTCTCGACGTCCTCACATTGAAATTTGTTGTATTTATGTAGGTCATACAAATGATTGGTGCCACTATGGTTACACCAAATACCATGTAAGTTTAGGCATCACGGATGCAATACTTTCCTATATATATCCTACTTCAACATTTTATCCTCTATGTATGCATGTATTTTGGATTATTATAGATTGGTTTCTCTATTACTTTTTGGGTTTTCCTTTGAGGTGGCTAAACTGGGTGAGTAGGGTAGCAGGTCAAATATGTATGGTTTCTATACCTAGCAAGTTTGGCTAACCCAAAATACGTTTATCCAAACTTGTTAGGAAAAAAAACATTAGTAAATGTGATTAAATTATCTAAGTATTTTGATTTGACCCATTAGATATAAACTTAGATAGAACAATTCATATATATATATATATAAGGCTGAAACTAACATCTCCTTTTAGGGCAGCAGGTGTATCTAGGGGTGAGCAGAACTCGGTCCTACCCGGAAAAAAACGAAAACGACCCGAAAAACCCAAAACTGGACCTTACCTGGGTAATTCGATTAAGCATCGATTCCATACTTGCACAACTTTCAATCTCTGTTTCGGGTATGGTCCTAAACCTGAAAACCCGCATGAAACTTGAACCGACCCAAACTGCCCATAATTAGCAAAAAAAAACTTATACACTAGAATGAATTGAGTTATGTAGCAAGAGGGGGTGCATTAGAGATAAACAAAGAATAAAATCGGACTTCAGATAGGTTATAAAATGTAGTTGATAAATTTGAAATTGTGTTGGCAAAAACAACATTAAAAATCAAAAGTTAAAGAGTAAAGAAATAAAATAACATTAAATTCAATGCAAACTTCAGTCTTGAGTCGTATCGGGTTCAACCCGGTTCGGTCCGGTCTCACAGATTTGCTCAGTCCTAGGTGTATCATGTGTTTCTTTTAGATTTTGAATAGTTAACTTGCATATACAATGATGAATTTGCTTCCTTTGAGAATATTGTGGAGATGGTTTACAAATATGTCATCCCTACACCAAAAAACGAGAGGAACGGATCCTTTCAACTTGGTGTTAGTTTTAGCGGATCCTATTGATGTTGTTGTCTCATTTGTTAAGAGAGCAAGTATTGGAAATGTGAGTGCTACTTGTTAATTTTGTCTTAGCAACTCTATTGCTCTTCTTCATAATAAGTAAATAAATAAATATTTTTTTCTAATTTCTAGGTTGTTAAGAAACTTGGAGTTTGGGTTCTTTTAACTCGAGGGCTTCCCTTACGTATTATGATGACCGGGATACTCATCGGAGCTCAGTAAGGAATTTATTACGCTTTCAAAGTGTTTGTTGGGTTGTTAGTTTTCCTCACATTTGTTAAAAGATGCCATCTTTTTTACCTTTTAACTTTTGAAGCCAAGTTTTAACTCGCTAATTGTTGTTTGCAGGCCAACCACTAGTGGTGTTGCACCACATGCTACCATTAAAGCTGCAAAATCTTGTACTCATGAAGTTTCATTTGCAGTTATGAAAACTAAATCTTTGTTTTTTTTTTTATTATTTTTGGACATCTAAAATAGGTGCGAGCTTTATTCTATTTTTGGTATTTGAATAGATTGTTTTGGTCTCATTCATGTAGAAAGTTTGCATGGATCCAGAATGATGTATCTATCATGAAAATAGAATTAAGCCAATTCCACCACAAAAGAAGTAATGGGCATGTAGGATATGATTATACTCAGGCACCTAACCAAAACTCTTTAAAATTTTCTAAGTTTGTGAATGCAAATTGATGTTGGTTTTTATGTTCGTCATGTTATATCATTTGATGTGTTTTTCTTTTCAATTTAGTTTAGCTTTTCCTGAGTTGAGCCAGGGATTTCTTGTCATTTCAACTAAGGCATTCCCTAATCATATCAAGATCGGGTTTGAGTATCGGGTTCCCCATGGCTTATAGGATCTTTTGCCTAATGTGTTTATGATTCGGTGGACAAAATACGCAACCATTTTCCTTATTAAGAGTTTCTCAATGAATAACAACAATGAATATTACATAGACCGGTTGTGAATTAGAAAGAAATACTAGGGTGAGTAGTTTCCGGGTAGGACCGGAAAACCTGACAAATAAACCGAAGAAAGACTGAAACCGGGCCTAACCCTATGTATTATATATTTCGGTTTGTCATCGATTCCACAATGTCGGTTTCCGTCTCGGGTTTACGTGTTTACCAAAAAACACACATGAAACCCGAACCAACCCCAAGAAAGTTCTAAGTTAACCTTCTTGTTTGTTTCCATGGATTTAAACGTGAAAGGTAGTGTTAATACTTTTAAGATATCGGCCGTAGAAAGCAATCCGCGAACGTGAACGTGAGAGAGACCTTTCATCGTCATCTTCTCTCTTCACTTTAACAACCAACAGATGTTAAGAACTTCCACGCTACTGCGACTGCCCTTGCATTTGGCCGAAAAAGTTTTCGATCAGGTTACTTCACTTTTTTCTTTTCACTTTGAGATTATACCTGAAACCGACCTACTAGAACGAGACCAATCACCAAGAGCATAAGTGGGCGGGTCCTCGGTCTCAGTTTTTATGTTTTCCCGAGTTTTGAGTTGGTTATTACAAAATGAATAGCCCTAGAAAGAACCAAGGGTGGAGGTGTTTGTGTGTGTTAAAGTTAAAAGCTATGATTAGCATAATTCATTATATTCTATATTTTTATTGTGAAAATAATTGAACCACAATACATCCTTATTAGTGTGATAATATTTTTCTTAGTTTTGAATTCACTTTTTAATGTATAGTTTGTATACTTTTATGAAATAAGCCCAAATTTATTTCGAGAAAAACAACTAACAATCTCAAAGAAACACCCATAAATATAAACAAATTCAAAGTTACAAAGCAACTCTTGAGAATCATACACGTATTTTAGAACTTTATACTAAAGTGGAAGTGTGTGTAAGAATGTATCCAAAGTGAGACTTTGGATAGCTAACCAGAAATCAAATGCAAAACGAAATAAAAACAATAATTCAACGATAGAGTGTGACGTGGTGCGAGTGGGTTATAAACTTTATTACATTTTAGGTACTTTGTTTACTCGTATATCAAGCTTTAAATTTATAAAACACGATACAATAATACCACTTTACACACGTTAGGTCAAGTGCACCCATCGTGGACGTAGCATAGTGATGGTAAAATACCGAGGTCGTCCAAGGATACAAGAGCTTTTAATACCAGCTTATCGTTAACGTCTAATCTAACCAAATTTTTTATAAAAGTTATGAAAGTTTAAAAGATATGAAAGTAAAAAATGTAAAAAAAGGAAAACAACAGATAAGAAAGAATCACTTGATTTTGACTCCTGTTTTACATATCCTTTGATGATTTCCGCACTTTGGAAATTTTAAGAGATTATCTTAGTTATAGTAGTAGGCCCATCTTGTGAAGGTGATGTTACCCTCAACCTATTGGTCTGAGTCAGCAGGGATACAGTCCCGCAAGGTCAGAATATTGAAAAATAATTATGTAAGTTATTAATGCGAAAAGTGGTAGGCCCCTATTGTGAAGGCGACGTTACCCTCGGCCATATTGCTCTAAGTCCGCAGGGATACAGTCCCGCAAGGCCGGGTAAAGTTTTAATAGTAGTTTATTTATAAGGGGTTCAAGCCGTTCTTACTTCCCCCGATTTGATGCTATCAGCCTCAAGGGAAGTCCTAATAAGCTTGAACCAAGTCCTCGCAGGATCTATACATTGAATGAGACAAGAACTTTACCCAAAAACCCTTCTAGCCCCCTTCCAGGTAGTTAACGTGCTTTATATAGACCGAAAAGACACGAATGAGTGAATCAACGAAACACAAAGAAATGTTTAAATAAAGTTCACTTTCAATATAAAAAACTAGTTATTAAAGTCATTAATACACACCCAAATAAAAAGTTGCCAAAGATTGGAAATCAAAAGTAATAAATAAAAGATTTGTCTTCACCAAGTGATGTAAGAGATTTAGCCAAGCATGGCCTTTGTTTGACAAGAACTATTACGATCAATGTTGGATCCCGAGACTACTACACACTCTAAAAGACGAAAGAAGGATGATAGTGGTGGGTGTTGGTGGTCTAGTGGTGGTGGACTGATTGCAAGTATAAGAGAAGTGGTTTGCCAAGGGATGTCTTTCTCCAAAGCCAAGCACTTATATTTATAGCTGAAAACAGAATGTGACCATGGCCCGTCCCCGCCTGGCACGGCCCCGTGGTGGACTTTTTCTCTCCCTTCATTAACTGTAGATGTCAGGTTCGTTTATACCAACACGCCCCGTGGTGGCAGAGCACGGCCCTGAGGTCAGTGTATTTGCTGTATTGTCTAAGATTCTGCAAATATTAAAGTTGACCATGGCCTATGTTGACTTGGCACGTCCTCGTGTTGGTTGTCTGTTGTTGTTGTCTTTTCTCTAGAGAATCTTTGACTGGGCACGACCCCAAGCCTAAGCTTCTATCTTTGTTATTTTTGTTGTTTTGGATGTGAATTGGGGTCTGGCGAGTCGTGTCAATCCTCTTTCTTTGTATTTGTGTTGGTTTTGGCTGTTAATTTGCTTCTTGTTCGTTTAAACTCTTTTGATCCTGTAGTTTAAAAGTAACAAAGAAACATGTTTTTTTCCAACATTAGTACCGAAAAGGCTTGATTTTAAACCTTGTTTGATGTAATTTATTTGTTGCATTTTGTGCACATGAAATACCCCCATACTTGAATCTTTGCTTGTCATCAAGCAAAACTCTATAATGTGGCTTACACACTCAAACGGAATTGGTAGAAGAGAAGGTTTTAGGCTTATCTTTAGAGTGTCGGGAATCCAAGTTCTAAATTTATTTTGTTTTTATTTTATTTACGATCTTATTCGTCGTGATTTATTTAGAACATATTTTAAGAAAATTATTTATTTTGGGCATAGCATGCCTTTATAAAATTTTATTTAGTTATATACAAATTTAAATACCTCACAAATGGTCACTAAACACTCACCCGAAGGTGTTTTAAGCGAAATCGCTCGGACCGGATGTGGTGCTTACGCCTACCATAGGCTTGACAAACAATCAAAACTTCTCCTTTTTGACGTTTAATATTTGTAAATATCAAGAGGGCTTTAAAACGGTAGGTTCTGGCTAAGTGTAGGTATTTTTGGGTAAAAATGGTGAAAAGCGTACAAGTGTCGGTTTTCTTGAACAATTTTTGTGGCTTAGAAAAAAAACTTTAACCAATGTTTTTAGCTAAAGTTGAAACTAAGCTATACTTTGTTATTTATAACCGAACTTGTTACTAAAAACAAATGGTGTAAATAAAAAGAAATTTTTGTGGATGTGGGTGGTTGTTTTTACAAAAGTTTATATTTTTGCGGGTTTAGAAACGAAATGGTTAAGGCTCAAAGGGGTTTAACTAGGGGGATATGAAAAAGAAAATAAAGGTTTAAAATGAAAAATGGGTTGTAACCTAATGCCTCTGTCATTTACTTACTTGGATTAGTGTCGGTAAGGATTGGGAACGTATGGATTTGGCAAGTTCTAGATTTGTAAGAACCAAACGGGCTATTCACACAAGAAACGAAAAAATTGAGCAATTAGTATAGATATGTATTTGTATGCTCGGTAAAGGCTTAAAAACTCACTTTTATGGTAAAGGTTATAATGTAAAAGTGTATATACAATCAAATTTTACAAAAAACTAGTATGCCTGTTTTTATAATTTTCTTAATTATTTCTTTTTATCACGATGCTATCAGGTGTAAATTTGTAAAAACATAATTTTTAGAACTTATTTTTCCCAAACTAAACCAAGATAAGTAAAAAAATGAAAAATTTTGAAAAAATATTTGGGGTGATTAAGGGTTTTCCCAGACGAGTTTTGTGTAAGACTTGATTTTGGGACAAACAACTCAAGGTTTTAACATCCCCACACATTTAAATTACACATTGTACTCAATGTGTCCCAAATATGATTTATTTTGATTAAATATGCAAAAAGTGTGGTTAAAACAACAAATTTTTAGGTTACTAGGCACTGGGCACGGGGGCGTGCCAAATGGACACGGCCCCGTGGCCAAAGTGCCAGTAACAAATTATAACAGAAACTTACAGTGTGGTGGACATGGGGGCCTGCCTGGTGGGCATGGCCCATGCCACCTCTTCTGCAGAAAAATTTTTGCTTCAGACATTTGGGCACGGGGTGTGTCAGGTGGGCACGTCCCTATGCTGCAGACTCTGTTTTGCAGTTTTTGAAGCGGGAATCTCTGGTTTACATGCACGGGGTCCCTTTTTCTCAGTTTTTCACATCATTTCGCCATTACTCGTGTTATAAACACCACTATTTTTATTTATACCATCCATCTATTACAACCTAGAAATGAAAAAGTACATAATTTAAAGTCCTAAGCTAGATTAGCCTCCTACTGACAAGATATAAAAACCCGAAAAGATCTCCTTAGAATAGTCAAGAATGCAAAAAAAACCCGGAGGTGGTTTTCGGATGTTAGAAGGGTTTTGAGCTTTTCCGGGTGGGACACATCCTCTCAAATGTCGTTGAGCATCTCCTCAATCTCTCTAGGGAGAAAGAAGGGAGGCTCATCATCTACAACTTCTTGTGGGAAAGGGTTGATGGTCACCAGGACCTCATAAAGGGCGTCTAGAGGTGGTTCATGTGGAAGTTCATCCCACCGCTGGGGATGATGACTTCTTGTGCTAGATTCCAATCTTTGTTGTGGGAAGATTGGTTCCATGGGAGGCACAGCAAGAATATTCAACATTTGGTGCAAAAGGTTGATTTCTTGGAAGCTAGTCCGTCCCATTGTTAAGTAGTTGATCTGGTCAATTAGGATCTCTTCCACCGATGTCATTTCCTCCATGGCCTCCCTTAAAGCGGTCACATAACGGACAAGAGTAGCCTCAATGGAGGGCCTTCTGATCCTCCTGTTGTTCCCAGAGGTAGTTGACGAACTTACACTGTTTCTGCTTGACATTCTAAGAAAAACAAGGAAGTTGTCCTTTACGCAAAACATCACCACGGCCCCGCGCCAACTAGTTGACAAAGTTCCACTGTTTCTGCTTGACATTCTAAGAAAAACAAGGAAGCTTTCGTTTATGCAGAACATCACCACGGCCCCGTGTCTCCACTTCTGTTACGATTTTGAACCTAGAATTCTCTATTTTAAGTTATTTAAAACTTGGTTTATGAAAGTTTTGAACTTAAATAACTTGAAACATTATTGTAAAACGTTTAATTTAAGAGAGCCTTGGGTTAAAATCATATATTTGTGTTGGTGAAGCTTGAATGTGAGTCCCAAAATGTATTCGGATCACAGTGGTTGACTGTTATCACCCAAACAACTAATATTGTTTGAATGTGCAAATACTAAGAAAAACCAAGCAAAGAAGATGAAGAATCTTGTATGGATCAAACAACTAGTGTTGTATATGAAATCCCAATAACATGTAATCAGTAACAGCACCTAGATATTCGGATGTAAGCACAATAGCAAAAATCACAACACAAGAAGATCCAAAATATGTCCAAGAAACTTGGACCTACATTCATTGAACATCATATTTATACAAAATGACTACCCAGTGTATTTAATAAATACGCTGGGTTAGTAAATACGCCGCCAAAAGCAAGTTTCACACAATTACACTTTTGACCCTTCAACATTGACTAACTAATACAAACCAGCTCAAACTATATATAATCAAGCATCAACGGTCTCAAAAGTTCTAACAATATCCCCCCTAGACCGTTGCGTGCTTGAGTTTTTTCAATCTTGTTTTCGAGCTTCAGGGTCTGCGGCTGACCGTGATCTTTGTCTTGTGCAGCTTGATAGGTAGGTTGATCAGTTGTGGATTCGATTGTTTCTTCAGAGCTTAGATTAACAATATCTTCACTTGAGGGTTGTTGTAACTCCGTAGTGGCTTCATATGTGGATGAAACCGAAGTTTGGGGGTGAGATGTAGCTTGAGATGGTGAGGGGGCTTTCTGTTGCGATGACTTGTGCTTTCTTTTTCTTTTTTTGCCTCCTCCTTTTCTGTCTGCTTCTCAATCCTGAGAACGATCTCCCTCATCTCTATCTTTCTTTCTCGAGCCCGTTCCACAGCCCTTTGGAATAACATTCCTTCTTCTCTGTACTCATTTCCGGCTCCAACGTGGATTTTGTGATCATAAAGAATGTTGAGATCGGAGAGACAGAACATAAAACATCCATCGGGTCTAGAATGCGAATATCTTCGTTAGATACTAATCGGATCATTGCTTCTCCTGTCTTCCCATAGTAAAACCATTTCTTGAAGTTTGTAAGCATGACGGGCTGTTCAGGTAGAATTTTGACTTTTGTTTCGACCTTAGCAGGATCTATGACCCATGTAACCATTCCCTTTCCTGTGATGGGATCTTTTGCCGTCTTTGATACTCTTCTTTGGGGTCGTTGCGGCTTGAAAACTGTGAAGCCCCGATTGCATTCTCTTAAAATGAGTCTTTCAAAGTCAGCTCTGATGCTGCTGTTGGTCGGGTTTATCAAGTCTAGCCTCCCCAGTTCTCGAATGTCCCATCTTGGAAGGCTTTTCATGTCAGCTCCGGTCTTGAAATGCTGAATAACACCACCTCGTCTCTTTACGATGAACATCCCTTTGAGATTGCAGTACTTCCAGCTTATTATTCTATCGGTAACTTCAGATTTTTCAACAGTGACCACCTGATAGAAATCTAGAAGTTTTTCTCTTTCTCTTCTGAACCATTCGGGATGCATTGGAGTTACTGCGTCACCGTCCTCAGTTTCATAAATAGTATCATCTTCCAAACCCCATTCAACAAATCTAGCTGGCATTTCATCTCTGTCTACCTCCTCCTCTTCACTTTCGTCATCCTCAGTGACGTTTACCGCAGATTCTAGACGCTTTTTCTTCTTTTCTGCAGCCTCAGCTTTTTGTCTTTCCTCTTCAGCCTTGAACTTCTCATAATCAAAAATATCAGTAGATGAGAACATCGGTGGTATGTCTACTTTGGTACAAAGTTCTCTGATCATACGATACATCTTTTCCATCCCATCCTGCTGAAATCTTATAAATCTCGTCTGTTCTTTGACATATGCGTGAAGCTCTTTGTTTTTCTTTGTTTGTTGCCTCAGTTTCTCGCGAATAACGTTCGTGTTGCTCACTTGATGTTTCAACAGACAGATTTCCTGAGCTGGGCCTTTCCCAATATCTTTCGCCAGCTTATCGTACAGCTCCTGAAAAGGACGTGGTCTTCGAGGAGCTTGTTACGGTATCTCCCGTGGTTGTGCCTCTGTCGATGGTCCTTCCCCTGTTTTCTTATGCTTCTGCAGGGGAGAGAGACTTGGGGCTTCTGCATCAACAATCAACTGATCAACAAACTCGTCTAACTGCTCTTGCTCGGTAGTGACTGTTACCGGTGTTTCGGATTCTGTCATATGACTTCTCTTTCTTTTAGCTTCTCTTTTCTCTCTTTCTTCGGCCTCATGAATTGCACGGAGATTCTCAATATGTTCACGATGTTCTCTGGTTCCTCCTACCCTGAAACTGCTTTCCATTAATCGATCTTGAGAGGGGGTTTCTTTGTGCTTCTTAGATGATTCCCCTTCCTTCATACGCTGCTTTCCTTTATTCTTTCGGATTAGCTGCTCGGTTTCCTCTTCTTCTTCATCCACTTCCTCATCAACATCCCCTTGTCTCTTTCTTTTTACACGTTCTTTGTATTTCTTATAAGCTTCTTTCACGACAGGATATCTTTCTTCCCTATACATCCACTAATGTAGCAACACCCATTCTTCAGTTTTTAGCTCGGTAATCTGACGCCCTATCGGCAGCTGGAACTTGTATAGGTCGCCATCATGAGGAAGATTTGGATGTTGGTCATTGATGAGGAGCTGAACAAAACGAGGGTACATAGCCCATGTGGAGGAATTAGCATTATCAACCATGCAGTAAAAGATGAGACCAGAGATATTGAATGACTGCTTTGTGCAGAGGCTAAGCATAGCAGCCGACCATTCCAAGTTCAACCCGTCTATCCTCCTTTCCTATGTGCCAAGCTCATAGTAAATAAATGAAGAATGAATCTCCAGTCCTTTGTAAGGCCCTTTCTTTTAATCTCATTTTTCTCTCTGAAGTCTCCAATATACCTCATCCCCTTAAATCCATCTAGGATGTCATCCTTCTTCATTCTGAGCAAATCACTGTGCTTGTCTCCAAGACTGAGAACTCTTCGTATGTTCTCCTCTGTAACTATGATCTTCTTGTTCCTGACTGTTTTTTGTGATTCCTTTAATTTCGTTTACGGTCGACACTTTGGCTGTCTTCCAAAATTCTTTAATGTGGATGTTGTAGACGATCGGATCGGCTTGAACAGCGTAGCTGATCCTACTTGAATTTATCCACTCTGCTACATCTTCAAAATCAATTGGAGGTGGGACCAACTTGCGGGGCTGATTGTGCTTTCGAGTTTTATCCCAAATGATCTCCTTTACCATATCTGAAATCATCAACGAGTCAAGATAGATTTAGGTATCTGGAGATTATTTATATATATATATATATATATATATATATATATATATATATATATATATATATATATATATAAGTATGAGTATATACAAGTATATAATAATAACACAAAGATATATACATAATACACTGATAAAACCGCTAATATTTACGCCAGGCAAAACAGCTAAGTTCGCCGGACACATGACTGTGCACGAGATTTAGACATAACTATGCTGATTAAGGGTTATTTACGCTGCAAAAGAGGAACTGAGAATGTATCCAGTGAAGATAATTATCTATGCTGATTTACCGGCGTAATTGTCAATTATGCCGGTTGCTTGAACTCCCCAGACATTCAAAATATTTACGCTACATTTATAATAAATACGCTGGCTTCAAGTTTTTCTTGATAAACCCATTAAAACCAGAAAAACCATATTCAAATAATATATATGCATCACGATAGTATTTTGAAATCAACGCATTATATCAACGAACACTCTACATTAGAAGACCTCGATCTAACCAATTTCTGATTGGATTATTCAGTGATGATTGAACAAGAGTTTGGGTTTTTAGGTTGAAGAAGAAGATGATGAAATGAATTTGAAAGTATTTGCAAAGAAGTGAAACTGAAAGATATATATATATATACACACATACTTGCTTTCCAGCGTGTTTATTAAATACGCTGGAGCATTAAATACGCTGCGATGATATGTTTGTAAGATATCTTCATCTTTAAGAAAACTTAGAAACAAATACGCTCGAAAATTTTAAATTTTCTCGAAAAACGTGCCCCTTTTTGATTAAAAATAGTGCAAGAATTTAAAAATAAGCTTAAGGAAAATGAAAAATTGCAATCTGGATTCTGAAAGTTGTTTTTGGGTCCGAAGCCTTCTTTTTTGCACACAAAATTTATGCTAACTGACTTGAATCTTGTGACTTTCCTGCAAAAGATCATACTGGTGACACTTCGTTCGTTTGAGATAAAATGTTAGATATATAAAATAATTAAGGCACAAGAAAAACTGTCAGTATATTTGTCCTTTTAAATCCATGCACCTATCTTTCAACATGCGATCGGAGAGCCTTTTTTATCATGTTGCAGTAATATTGACAAGAAATTCAATGTTCCCCCACTCATGCTGAGACAGTCAGAATGTTGTGCCCATGAGTCCCACGTCAGGACATACCCCCGCGATCAAGGTATGCTCAAAGATTCCTCATAGCAGGTGAGTATATTGACCTCATTCGTATTTAAAATTTCAATGTTAGACAGTTGGTGTTCAAGTCAGTACTTCCATACAGCAGAGAGACCAAGGTCTAACGAGGGCTATGACAGATACCAGATGCGGTACGATTTAAGCACTTGAATGATTCTCAATGAGAGATTCATTTGTGTAGAGTTTTGGCCGCATAGGCTTTTTTTAAAAAGATATAATAGCTGTGTCTAGGTCAGCATATGTCTGGATGAAGCAGAAGAGCAACTATGATATCCTCGAATGATTAGCCAATATAAAGACCCGAAATCTCGGACTTTGGCAATCTATCAACGCAATACTTAAGACCATTAAGCCATACGCCGCAACGTGTTACCCGCAAGTTGCACGACATCGTGGGTATTCAAAATTCTTGTGAGATCATTAGAGTTTTGTCTCCTTTTCGCAGTTTACTCAAGGTATTGCTGAATCTACGACACGTTGTTGCTTGAGGCCTTAATCTTTTTCTGTTTTAAGATCAAAACAAAAGTGTTAGCAGTTTTCCTATCATTTCTTGTGCAGGTGCCAAAGAAAAGATTATGTCTCAACAATATTTTCTGGAAAACTTCCCCCCTTAAAATTTTATTTTCGAGAATCCATTGCTTGAAAAGAAATTTTAACCGTGCAGAAAATCTTTTTGTTGGGCACATTTTATAAGATTGTTATTTATTATGAAAACTGTATTTTTTTCACCAAAAGAACAATTCCACTCAAGGAAGTTCACCATTTCCAACCAGGTTACCAACTGGTTGAATCGAGCTTTATCGAAGGCTTTCATAAATATATCAGCTTTTTGTTGCACTGAATCCACTGGCACCACTTGGATGTATCATTTCTCGTACGCATCTCTAAACGTATGAATGCGAATTTCGATGTGTTTCGTTCTGGAGTGGTGGATAGGATTCTTCACGATCCCCAGACACGCTTCATTGTCAATGAATATTGGAGTCTTCATGATGTTGATCCCATAATCCAACAACTGATTCTGTATCCAAAGGACTTGTGAACAGCAACTGTAAGCTGCCGTGTATTCAGCCTGAGCGGTAGATGTAGAGATTGTTGTCTGCTTTTTTGCTCTGCCACGAAATAAGACGATTGCCTAAGAATTGGCACACTCCTGAGATAGATTTTCTGTCTACTTTGCAACCTGCATGATCACTGTCAGAGTAAGTAATTAGATCAAATTACTATCTTTAGGATACCACAAACCAAGCTTTGGAGTTCCCTTGAGATAGCGAAAGATTCTCTTGACGGCAGCATCATGCGATTCTTTGGGATTCGTCTGAAAGCGGGCACAGAGACAGACAGCCCACATTATGTCAGGCCTACTAGCGGTCAGATACATTAACAAGCCAATCATTGAGCGATAGAAAGATTTGTTCACTGGCTTTCCTTGAAGATCTGAAGTGAGTTCCGTCTGAGTGGCAAAAGGAGTGCTGGCGGATTTGCAATCATTCATGTTGTACTTGGAAAGAATATATCTGATATACTTAGCCTGATGAATGAGGATGCCATCTTTTCTTTGCTTCACTTCTAATCCTAAGAAAAACGTGAGTTCTCCCATCATGCTCATCTCGAACTTCGCTTTCATCACTTTCTTGAATTCTCTGCAAAGGGCTTCATTTGTCGACCCAAAAATGATATCGTCTATGTAGATTTGAACCAACATCACATCTTCTCCAATCCTTTTAGTGAAGAGAGTCATGTCAATTTTGCCTCTTGAGTATCCACACTCCAGAAGATATGTTGACAAAGTCTCGTACCATGCTCGAGGAGCTTGGTGAAGACCATGGAGAGCTTTGTCAAGCTCGTAGTACTTTGTGGGGAAGTGAGGATCTTCAAAACCTGGAGGTTGACAGACATAGACTTCTTTTTTCACTTTCCCATATAGAAAAGCACTCTTTACATCCATTTGAAACACCTTAAAGTTTTTGAATGAGGCATAGGCTAAGAAGATTCCGATGGCTTCTAAGCGTGCAATTGGTGCAAAAACTTCCTCGTAGTCAATCCCCTCTTCTTGTCGAAACCCTTGAACCACTAATCTAGCCTTATTCTTAATAACAACACCACAATCATCCATCTTGTTGCGAAACACCCACTTAGTACCAATTGGATACTTTCCGTCTGGTAGGGCAACGAGTTCCCAGACTTTAAGTTTCCGAAATTGGGCTAATTCTTCTTGCATAGCTTATACCCAACTTGAATCTTGATAGCTTCTTCGGTATCTCTTGGGACAGACTGCGAGAGAAAAGCTGCATACAGTCCTGTGTTGATGGTATGTGTTTGTCCGCGTGTTCACACTACATCTTCAACAGAACCGATGACATTTTCAATTGGATGGTTTCGATTGGTCTTGTACCCTGCATTGGTGTGAGTTTCAACTTGTTGAGGCATATTAGAAAAATGTTCATCGACATAGATAATTGGAGTTTCGTCTTCTTTGGGTGGTTCATCCACAGCCTGCTGTGAAGAAGAATCTTCATGTGCGGATGCATTCTCAGCAGATGTGTCACCAATTACTTCGAACACCGGAAGAGTAGGAGAGGCAGAGGCAGGGGTGAAACGGGTTGTAAAAGGAGTAAAACCAATGTCTGAGGCATCAAACAATGGTTCCAATGGAGTGGATTCTGCAGGTTCGGATTCAGTGATGGGTTCATCGATGCTGAAAGCGTTGAATATAATATCCACGCCATAAAACAAGTTCGGAGCGCTTCCAGTGTTAGTGGAGTTTCCTTCTTGAAAATCAAAGTAGTACGATTCAATCACCATCTTGGTCCGTTTGTTGTAGACTCGATATGCCTTTTGAGAAGATGAATAGCCCATGAAGTAGCACACGTCACCGACTGCTTCAAACTTGACGAGATTGTCTTCAATGTTGAGAAGTGTGCATGAACACCCGAACGGTCTGAAGAAATCTATCAGAGGCTTCCTTTTGAAAAGTAGTTCATAGGCTGTCTTTCCGTGAGGTTTGATGATAAGAACACGATTCAAAACATAGCATGTTGTGTTGACTGCTTCAGCCCAGAAGATTATGGGAAGCTTAGAGTCGACAAGCATAGTTCTTGCAGCTTCGATGAGAGTTCTGTTTTTGCGTTCTGCTACACCGTTTTGCTGAGTTGTCCTGGCAGCGTGTATTGGAGGCGAATTCCCTTATCTTCATAGAAGGAGACAAACGTATGATTTTTAAATTCAGTTCCGTTGTCGCTTCTGATGGAGTTGACTTTCAGCTTGATCACGTTTTCAATAATGGGAATGAAGCTCTTCAGAATGGATGTCGTTTCGCTTTTGGCTTCAATAAAGAATAACCATGAAAACCGTGAGAAATCATCTGTAATCACCAAACAATAAGATCTTTTAGCTAAACTTTTAACGCTAATTGGGCCGAAAAGATCCATGTGAAGTAATTGCAGTGGGGCAGATATCGTATCCACTGCTTTGGACTTATGAGGCTTTTCATGTTGCTTTCCTTGGGCACATGCGATGCACTTTTCTGAAAAAGGAAAATCTTTCATAGGTAAACCTCTTACTAGATTTAATTTAGAAAGTTTATATATGTTCTTAAAATTCACATGCCCCAAGCGCCTGTGCCACAGCAGTGATTCCGATTCAGATGCTTTTGACACAAGACATGTCATTTGCTCATTTGATTTGGCATTCTTCATATTTAGCACATAGGTGCTATTTTGACGAGGAGCTCTAAGCATCATCATTTCTTTAGGGACAGAGTAACCGGGTTTGAGGAATAAGCACTCCGTGTCATTGAATAGCACTGCAGTTCCTTTGTCACAAACTTGTGAAACACTCATGAGATTGTAACACAATTCTGGAACATAGTTCACATTCTCCAAAGTGAGTGCTTCTGACACGACGTCACCCATTCCGACGATTTTCCTCCCTTTTCGTCTCCGGCAAAGGATACAAAATCACCATCGATAACTCGAAAGTTTGTAAGCAGATCCTTTAACCCGGTCATGTGCCTGGAGCAACCGCTGTCAACATGCCAGATATATTCCATGAGCTTCCGAAGCCATTTTTGAATTTTATTCTATTATACAACAACAACAACAAAAGTATGTACAGATTAGCTAGCTTTTGGAACCCAGACTTGCTTTACCTTAGTTCTATCATGATTTTGAGCAAGAGAGTTTTCTTTGCTTTTCCAAAAACAAGTTGAATCAACTATGCATTTTACTAATTTCTTTAAATTATCAAATTGATCAGTAAAACTTTTAACGAGATCTTGACTAGGTTTAGAAAATTTCTTGCTTTTGCAATGTTTCGCCGTATGTCCTAAATGACCACAGCGAAAACATTGTTTTTGCCTCGATCTTTTCTTCCTAGGTGCTGAGTGTGAAGATGATGTATGTGATGAGAATCTGGAGCATCTTGAGGAGTTTGATGATGAAACGTGGCTTGAATCTTTGGCTTTCTTCAGTTCTTATCAGAATGATGTTTATCTACAATGTCGACTTCACTGTGCTCACTGTCTGATGAGGAGTTTGATTCTTGACTTTCATCTGACCTTTCTTCATCACTTTCTGAAGTTGTTGTGCTTGAATCTTTAGTGAAGTCTCTATCAGTCTCTGATGTACCTGCAACAGATGGAACAAATTCTGGAATTTCCTATGTAAGGAATTTTCCAAAACTGTTTTTCTTTAACTTTGGCACAAATACAGGAGATTCAAGCATAACATTTTCATCATTAAGAACAGAGTTTAGGTCATGACTCTCAACCTTAGCAAGCCCTTGGTAGTGAGCCTTAAGTGTAGCCACATGGCCATTACAGTCATCCTGAATATTCAATTTAAGCATAAGCCGTTACAATCATCCATCCTAGATAAACTATTACAGTTATCTTGAATAGAAATTTTGTTCGTCTTATCATAATTGAAGGCGAACCAGTTAACAGTTGAATAGCTGTCGCCTGAATAGCCTATTCCTATTTTCATCCCTCCATAATCATCTTCCCCATCGCACACATCTTCCTTACTCTCGCACAGATCTGCATTACTTTCAGAAAGGTTAGTGTTGTTTTCGGATTTATAAAAGATACTTTGACCCAAAAGATCATTTTTATTGATTAAGTCGTTTTTAGGATGAGGAGATGGCATCGGAATATAGTTTTTGCTGTGCGGAGGAGGAAATAATTTTCTTTCGTTTTCGAATTTATCTTTATATCTAATTAGATCCTTTATGAATGTCGGTCGTTGGCAGTTTACAATATCAACCGGCGCTTTTTGACTAATTTTCCATTTATCAATAATGATTTATAACTTATTGTTTTCGTTTTGAGATTTTTCTAGCTTTTCGGTCAAATCATTTATGATAAAATCTTTTCCGAACACAAATTCTTTTAAGGTCTGCATTTTAGCTATGGTTGAATTCAACTTTCGCTGATATGCAGCCTCATTTTCTTTTAACTCTTGATTTATTTTCAAAACTTTTTCTTTTTCTTTAATTATATCACGGTTGAGTAATTTGTAGTGTGCCACGACGTTCAAACACGGTTTGGAGCATAGCTTTGCTTTAAATTCATATGGAATGTTGTTTACCAAATCCTAACAAATCCTTTTCCTCGGCTTCTGATTTCATGGCGGTAGTGGATGTTCCAACCGCTTCATTCTTGCTGGTACTGATGACTTCTTGAACTGCAGGCTTTGACTCATTCATTTCAGCTTTCTGTTGTCTCTTCTCTGATGCAGGAGTGATGATGCTTTTCAAACCAGGGTCATCTTTTGGAATCTTGGAGGTTTGTTTTTCAACACCATTTGTAGCAGATGTGGCAGAGACAGTGGTGATATTTGCCATGAGGGCCTTGTTTACTTCTCCCTTTGCCTCAGCTATCTCCTCCAACCAGTCATAATCCTCCACAACTAAAGCCTTAGGATTATTGTCAGAAGCGTTGGCATTTCCCTTAATGGCAACCGGCATCCTTGTCTAGTTTATTTTGGTAAAATTCTCGTTCTTCAGCAACGGACACTCTCTTTTGAAATGGCCCAAGTTTTTGCAGTTGTAACACCTGAGCTTGGACTTGTCAGATCCAGCCTTTCCAAGAGCCAACCTCTTTCCCGTTTTATCTTGGAATTTCTTCAGCCGTAGAGTGGTCATTGCCATCTGCCACTTCAGATCCATCTCCTCCATGTCGTCTGGATCTACTTGATACGTGTCCTCAACTGTGAGGAAGTCTCTCTTCAACTCTCCCGACATAAGTGCCTTGTAGCTGCTTAAGAAAGTATTAAAAAGAGCTACATGTTCTGTGGAAATTTTAAGTGCTTGACTGTCGCTGGCCACGGTGGTATTCTCGGAGGATGACGAGGCCTTCACACAGTTCGCGGAAGCATTCGAATAGGATTCGACAGCACTTTGGGAATTTAATCCACATGAGGTGACATGAGCAAGAAATGCTATATTCTTGGGAACTGAGGTTGCAGCAGCTTGCTGAGACGTCTTTTGAGAATATCCAGTTTGATTCATCTCTCGTTTAACAATGTCCATTTCAAAGGCTTTTAAGGTGTTAATCAATTCTGAGAGTATGACCGGAGTTGTGCTGGTGAGGAAAGTTCTCTTAATCATCATGCATTGAAGACTCCATTCCTTTGGTCGAGAATCTAGCAGCTTCTTGATCGATGCATAATTTGCAACTGGGTTTCACACCTTCTTCATCTTGGTCAACACCCCAAGAAATCTACTTATGTGGTCGGACAAGCTTTCGCCACAAATACTTCCAAACATATCATATTCTTTATGTACCATGTCTCGTTTGTTCTTCCTGAGTTCCTCATTACCTTCATAATGGTCGATTAGAGCCAACCACAGTTCATGTGCCGAGGTGTATTCTTCAAACAGATTGTTATCATCCTTTGACAGAGCCATAGTAAGAGCAGCGTGAGCCCTCCGGTCACGTTGAATGAGCGTCCTATCTTCATCTGTGAACCTTGAAGGATCTTCATTGATAGTACGGATGTCGTCACGTATTATCATAGGAACATGCGGGCCCACAGTTGTCACACCCCGACCCGCAGCGGAATAAGAGTCGGGGCATAATTGGGTTATCACCAAAGCTCATGATATTTACTAATATGTTTCATATTTATTAAAGTCAAAGTTACATTTCCAAATATCCAAACATGTCCATACGATACAAAGAAAATAAACCAAACATAACAATCCCAAACTCTAAATCATTTTATTCTTCTAGTCAAATCCTATGTGTTTCTGGCTGCTGCTGGTTCACCTGTATCATGTGTAAAAATGGGGGTTTTTGGGTCAACATAAGTTGGCGAGTGAACCTTGTTAGATAAACATTTGTTATTGATTTTCTTGTTAGTTTATCAATGAAAAATTATGCATAATCATAAATGAGCAAATGTAAATAACCAAGCAGTAGCAATAGCAATCACAACTATAACATACAATAACACATGATATCATACATTAACATACCAACATCATACGATAAATAACATGAATGAAACTGTGCGATCAAGGCTCAATCAAACGGAGCCGATCGTATTGCATGTACTGAAAATGAAAATGTCTGTGCGATCAAGGCTCAATCAAACGGAGTCGATCGTATGTGGGCACGCCAGGTTCACGCTCATAATGTAATGGGGAACATGCTCAACGCTCATAATGTAATGGGGAGCGGCGGCCTATGAAATTGCATGTACTAAAATAATAAATTGCATCTAACGATAACCACACAACAGTTGAAACAAACTGAATACACATGTTCATGATATGATGTATGCACAATGATTTAAATATAATATATAGCAAGACACATGATACACCCCAAAACGTGATTAAAACGGGGAATTTGTAAGATTCACTCACATTGGGTGCGTTGGATTGGAGATGGTGAGATGCGCACGAATTTGATGAGCGGAACAACGAGAAATAACTAACCTAAATAATAACGGAAAAATATAGTAAATGAGTGGATTTTATTAAGGATTTTAATGAATTTTTAGATATATTTTTGTGAGTTTAAGGCTATTTTCTATCTTTGAAAATGTTATTTTTAAGTATTTTTAATTGATTTTTAAATTAAATTAAATAAATAAAAATATAAAAAAAATTGTTTATTTTGCGTTGACCGTTGACTTGTTGACCTGTTGACCGGTTCGGTCAGTGTGTAAGTATGCGCTGGGTGAGACTCGAACCCGAGACCTCCCGTACGCGTGCACGCAGCTCTACCAACTGAGCTACGTGTCTAACCCGAAATAATCTTGTTTTTAATTATATTTATATACTAATTCGATTTAACCAAAATTCTTTTAATTTCAAAAACATTTTAATTCGTTCAACCGGTGCCAGTAACAGGTTTCGAACGCGTGACGTGCGACTTAGTGTTGCACACAGTCCACCGCTGGACTGTGTGTCTAACCTGGTTAATATCTCGGTTTTTATTATACTTAACAACTAACGGGATTAACCCGGTTCAGCTTTAATCAAAAAGGCATTTTATTACTTAGAGGGTGCGTGTATCAGGGATCGAACTCGTGACGTGTGCGTATTATTTGCACACAGTCCACCGCTGGACTGTGTGTCTAACCCGTTCATTTTATCGATTTTTATTAGTCTTATGTTATACTGCGTCTTCGTCTTCTTCGTTAATTTTACCCAGAAAACATATTCCGACTGTTATGACCGATTCATGACATATTCGATTTTCAAACATTATAAGTAGTTTAAAAGTAAAGAATGGAGAGAGTTTGGGGAAAAGGATGTACCGATTAGTGTTGTTCACAGAATTCCGGCAGAGGTTCGTCGGTTCTGAAAGTGAACTCCGGCTGTTAAAATCAATTAACAGCTTTGTTCGATTATTTAAGAAGTTGAGGCACTTAAACAAAGTTTAACAGGAGTTTGGAAGATCATACCAGTTCTTGGTGTGTTTCCGGAAGTTTCAGAAGTTTTCCGGCGAAGGTATGATTTTCGACAAACGTTGACTAGGATTGATTCTGATGGTGGAGTTGTGTTAGTGACCGATTAATCACATGATTGAAACAGAAAGAGTCGAAGGAATTACCGTGTGGATGTGAGTCCCGGTTTTCCGGCAACTTGAAGAATTTTTCCGGTGAGTTGATTTAAGTTTCTCCGGTGGACTGTAAAGTTGCAGAAATGCAATTGAAGGTCTTGCAGAGTATTTTGAGTCGCAGGAGAGGTCTAAGATTGAAGTAATTCAGATTTTTGGATGGTTTCGGTTATAAAACCCATCATCATCCGAATTCAAGTCAATTCAAGTTGAATGGATTAGAATTTGCCGGTTCATCGGTTATAAACCTGAATGTGCGATTAATCAAACGATTAGACGATTGAATTGCCGATTTCAGTTTCTCAGTTGGCGCAACCGGTTTAACTGAGTTTGTGTATAAATGTTATTTGTTTCCTAGAGATGACAGAAAACAATAAGTGGCGGAGCGGTGATGTGTGTGTGTTAAGTCTTTGGATTTCAGTTCTGGCTGACCCGGGTTCGAGTCCCGGCAGCAACATTTCATTTTTATTTATTTTGTTTTAACTTTTTATCAAATATAATTTTTATAGATTAGTTTGTTTATTAATTATGTATCATTATAAATCAAAATAATCATAAATATACAACGTGACATTTATAACTTGATATTCGATTACAAAACGGAGCGGGTTTTGGAAACCCGTTTTTGACAAATGTTACAACAGTGACTGACATCCACTGAGTATAATCGGTATACTCAAAGAAGGACTTGATCCTGTTTTTCCAACTGCTGAAATCTTCCGAACCTTTCAACTTTGGTGGCCTTGTAGCAGTTCCAGTTTCAAGTTCGGCTTGGGCAACCGGATTGAGTTGATTTAGAGACATGATGGATGAACGATGATCAACTACGCTGGGATTTGCTGAATCAGAGAACAATTACGCTCGCTAGGAGGTAAATATGCTAGACCAGAGATCAAATACGCTACACTTGGAAACAGTTACGCTGATGGGATCGGCGATTTTGTCCTGCAAAATGCTAAATCCGCTGGATATTTGAACACAAGCAAAGGTTTAGTTAATTTCGTTGAAAACCATGATAAAATCACTGAGGATTAGTATCACTGATTTCGAAGTCGCCTTCGATTAAATTCGCTGGTACAAGTACGCTGACAATTTTATAAATCCGTTGGTTTAAGAACCAGTGTATTTGTTAACTACGCGAAATTCAAGTTAAATACGCCAGCTTCAAAGATAATTACGCTTCTTCAAGAATATCTACGCTGGCTTTAAGAATAATTACGACCAGAAGGGTTTTAGTACGAACAAAAACCATCTAATCACCCAAAAACGACCCAAAATTCATGTTTCTTTGCAGCTAAATGACCAAAATGTTTACCAACTACTGATTAACAACAACCAAAGATTAAACGCACCAGATCAAGCCATTTTAATCCCAAAATTTTGAAAAACCATAAAACTTTGAAAACTTCTGAAAAACCTTCAAAACTTGACAAATCTTAACAAAAACTCAAACAATCAAGAGCACAAATGCTCTGATACCAAATTGTGAGTCCCAAAACGTATTCGAATCACAGTGTTTGATTGTTATCACCCAAACAACTATGGATTAGTTGTTTAAATGTGCAAATACTAAGAAAAACCAAGCAAAGAAGATGAAGAATCTTGTATGGATCAAACAACTAGTGTTTTATATGAAATCCTAATAATATGTAATCAATAACAGCACCTGGATATTCGGATGTAAGCACAATAGCAAAAATCACAACACAAGAAGATCACCAAATTCTGTCCAAGAAACTTGGACCTACATTCATGAACATCATATTTATACAAAATGACTACCCAGCGTATTTAATAAATACGCTGGGATAGTAAATACGCCGCCAACAGCAAGTTTCACACAATTACACTTTTGACCCTTCAACATTGACTAACTAATACAAACCAGCTCAAACTATTTATAATCAAGAATCAACGGTCTCAAAAGTTCTAACATTGAAGCTTTCATGGAGGTTTGAATGAGCGGAGATGAAGGAAAGAGATAAAAGTGGCAAAGACAAGAAGGTTTGATGAACCCTTTTTAAGAATATACCTTTTAGGGTATATGTGTAAAATACGATCAGATCCTTGTTTTTGGAATGAGTCCAAGACATGCTGCCCCATGCTGACTTTATAAAAATTGATAGCATAGTGGCCATGGCCCCATGGTCTTCAACAGGCCAGAAGGACTTTTGGCCGTTAGTGCCTATGGGGCGTGTTGGCTAGGCACGACCCCGTGGGTCTTAACAAATGGACACGGGGGCGTGTCGGATGGGCACGGCCCTGTGTTGTTTTTTTTTTTTTTGAGATTTATGAAGTTCGTATTTTTAAGGCATTTTGTTTTACCAGGTGGTTCTTTACTAGTGGGGACAACACCAAAGTGTCGGACGTACCTAAGGTGCTTGTGATTTATGCGAAAACACAAGAGGTTGTCGGAAAGGAAGAATCCTAAACTAAATGGTGGGCGAAACCAACCTTTATTTACCTTATCCGGACTCTTGTTAAAGAAGGTATGAGTTGAATCGCTCTGGTCTATGTATGCACCAGATGTACCCGGTGGCGAGTCCGTCATGGCACAATCGAAACAGGGACGACTATCGCTTTTGCCCTCACAAGATGTCGAGGTACTCATAGTGGCCTCGATGTTGTTTAATTCTAAACGGCCCCGTCAATTCTTCTCCATTGTTAGTGTTTTTTGATAAACACCTCATATTCATCATAAACTCTATTTCTTTTAATTTTTGGAGAACCCTTTTTTCTATATGGCATATGTCATCTGATGTTATGTCATTTTGAAAAGAGATTTGATGGCATTCAGATAAATGATAGTTATTGTTTTTACTTTCGCCCCTCTTAAGGTGAGTTTTATAGGAAAACGATGGGTTTATCAGGTAATGGGGTTTGAAATTTAGAAAGTAGCATTTAAATCCTGATGAAACCCACCACATAATTGGCACCATTCACTGTAAGAGTTGCGGAAGTAAAAATAATCGATATCATCCATGTTTTCGTCAGATGTTGTTGACCGTTGGGATCAGACGGTCCTGTTTTATAGTTGTTGTTAGGGAGACACGGCGTCGTGGTGCAACAACTATCTGACTTAAAACAGTTTTGCTAGCTGCATTTAAGGGCACGACCCGTCTGGGGTTAACACGGCAGTCTGCAAAAAAATGCAAAAACAAAGAAAAATCCTATATATTAAAAAGAAAAAGATAAAAATGGATTAGGTCGTTAATTTTAAGCTTTCTTAAAATCCTTGTGTCTCCGGCAACGGCGCCAAAAACTTGACGTGATGCGAGCGGGTTATAAACCTTATTATATTTTAGGTACTTTTTTTACTCGTAGATCAAGCTTTAAATTTATAAAACACTATACATACTGCAACTCTACACACGTTAGGGCAAGTGCACCCAACGTGGACGTAGTACAGTAATGGTAAGATACCGAGATCGTCAAAGGACATAAGAGTTTTTAATACCGGCTTATCATTAACGTCTAATCTAACCAAATTTTTTATAAAAGTTTTGAAAGTTTAAAAGATATGAAAGTAAATAAAATGTAAATAAAAAGGAAAACAAATAGAAAAGAAAGAATCACTTGATTCCGACTCCTGTTTTACATATCCTTTGATGATTTCCGCACTTTGGGCATTTTAATAGATTATCTTAGTTATAGTAGTAGGCCCCTCTTGTGAAGGTGACGTTACCCTCAACCTATTGGTGTGAGTCAGAAGGGATACAGTCCCGCAAGGTCAGAATATTGAAAATAATTAAGTAAGTTATTAATGCGAAAAGTGGTAGGCCCCTATTGTGAAGGTGACATTACCCTCGGCCATATTGCTCTAAGTCAGCAGGGATACAGTCTCGCAAGGTCGGGTAAAGTTTTAATAGTAGATTTTTTATAAGGGGTTCAAGCCGCTCTTACTTCTCCCAATTTGATGTTATCTGCCTCAAGGGAAGTCCTAATAAGCTTGAACCAAGTCCTCGGAGGATCCATACACCGAACGAGACAAGAACTTTATCCAAACACCCTTCTAACCCCCTTCTAGGTAGTTAACGTGCTTTATATAGACCGTAAAGACACGAATGAGTGAATTAACGAAACATGAAGGTTTAAATAAAGTTCACTTTTGTTGGGATTGAACCCTACAAAGAACAAATGATAGAAAGCCAAAATATACTACAACCTCTTATCCAAATAATAATATAACATCTGCCCAAGCCATGCACTGCTGAAGACTAAATGTCCAAGGTCTGCCATAGCTAAACTCTGTTGAAGACAACGCTCTGCTGAAGATTAAAGCTAAAAGGTTTGCCAAGACAAGCTCTACTAAAGATCAAAGCTAAAAGTCTGTCAAGGCAAAGCTCTGCTGAAGACCAACAGAGGATGTATCATCAGTGTTTTCTATCAGTCCTTGTAATGTTTAGTGTATAGTAGTGGTTAGCTTTGCAGATGTTATTAGTTTGTTATTTTTGTTAAGTGTCACTTTCATGCTGACATCATAATAAGATGCTCAGTGGTTAGGATTGTAGTGTGCATGTACTGTTCTATTTGATCGCTTTCATCAATTATCAATCGAATCTATCTTTCTTACATTTTGTACGAACAAATGATGTGATCTTAGGCTGAAAGGGAGATTGTGAGTCATATGCAAGTAATCATAACTACGAAAAGCATGACAATGAAAACAATCTCTCAACTGTTGTGGATTAAAGTTCTTCTATTCTGCTGCAAGTTCATCTGATTTAACTTCTTTCATTTACCACTTTTAGAACTTTCATAAACAATTTCAGACTCAGATCCTAACAATTGGTTTCAGAGCTTGGTCAATCAAATTTGATTTAACAATCAATTTGATTAAAATAGATCAGCTCTCACTGCTAATTCAATTTGTTCGGTTTTATTGAAAAACAGAGTTTGATTACATTTCAAAAGTTTTTAAACAAAAACTGTTTTGTAAACAATTAGAATGTCACACACTTCGCAAGATCCTCACAACACCGGCACCATGTTTAAACCACCGATTCTTTTCAGATCTGAGTATAATATCTGGCTAAGATGGATGGGTCATGTCCTTGCTCAACAAAACACCGGTTGCTGAAAATCGGTCATCTTTGGACCTCATGTTCCAATGATACCGAGTATAAAGGACCCTAAAGTCCAAGTACCAAAGAATCCCAAAAATTATTCCGAGCAAGATTTCCAAAAAAATCGAGCTAGATGCAAAGGCATTTAGCATCGTGGCCTCTGCATTGCCAAACGATATCTATGTTGGCCTGTTGCATTGCAACAGTGCAAAGAAATTATGGGATGCTTTGAAGGAGCAATTCGGTGCGACTGAGGAAGTGACTGAAAACAACAAAGAGGTTCTTAATCAACAATATGAAACGTTTTGTCATGTCAAAGGAGAGTCACTAACCCAACAACTTTCAATATAAAACCTAGTTATTAAAGTCATTAATACATACCCAAATAAAAAGTTGTCAAAGATTGGAAATCAAAAGTAATACATAAAATATTTGTCTTCACCAAGTGAGGTAAGAGATTTAGCCAAGCATGGTCTTTGTTTGACAAGAACTGCTATGTTCAATCTTGGATCCCGAGACTACTACACACTCTACAAGATGAAAGATGGATGATAGTGGTGGGTGTTGGTGTTGTACTGGTGGTGGACTGATGGCAAGTGTGAGAGAAGTGGTTTGTCAAGTGATATCTTTTTTCAAAGCCAAACACTTCTATTTATAGCTGAAACAGAAGGCGGCCACAACCCCGTGCCCACCTGGCATGGCCCCATGGTGGACTTTTTCTCTCCCTTCATTAACTGCAGATGTTAGGTCGTTGTACCAACATGCCCCATGGTGGCAGAGAACGGCCCCGTGGTGGTCAGTGTATTTGTTGTACTATCTAAGATTCTGCAAATCTTAAAGTTGACCACGGCCCATGTTGACTTGGCACGACCCCGTGTTGGTTGTATGTTGCTGTTGTCTTTTTCACCTGAGAATTTGTGACTGGGCATGGCCCCATGCCTAGTGGGCACGGCCCTATGCCTAAGCTTCTGTCTTTGTTATTTTTGTTGTTTTGATGTGAATGGGGGTTTGGCGAGTGGTGTCAATCCTCCTTCTTTGTATTTATTCGTTTAAGCTCTTTTGATCATGTAGTTTAAAAGTAAACAAAGAAACATGCTTTTTTCTAACATTAATACCGAAAAGGTTGATTTTGTTCATTGTTTGATTTAATTTATATGTTGTATTTTGCACATATCAGAGTGTCATACGAAAACCTACCTTTTCGATGAACACAACTAACCAAGTTGAGATAGCTTCAGATCAATTTAGATCCGTTGACAAAAAAGAATCCATAACCAAACTCCTTCAATTTGCTCTACTTGAAATCAGACTAAACCGATTAAGCCTCAAAAACCACGACGGGGTGAAGAAGTTAGGATTTGATTTAAATTGGTAATTATTTTAATTATAATAATTATTAACCAAGTGATAATTAAATAAATAATATTATCTAACATTTAATTAATAAATGTTATTTATTTATTTACAAATAGACCTTTGAATTTAAATAAATTATTCAACCAATAATTTAAATTCGAATTGTCATTTTTATGTTAGAATATTTAACTCTTTAAATATATTTTTTTTCCATTTCTCAAAATATAACTTTTTAGATCATACCTTATTAGCAGTGTTGAATATTGATATTTGGGCATAATAATACAACAGTCTCCCACTAGACAGTGGTAAACACCTAGCAATATCTCACTGCTCCTACTAAGATATAACGTTTTACAAGTCTACTATTCTTCTTTAGTTCAAGCAACCCTTTGCTTAGCAAAATGCAATAGCCATGATAACATGTGAGTCATCCTTTATGTAACTAGACATTCATTGAACATGAGATATGAATCATTAACTAGACATTCTCATTCTCAATCAAGATTTAAAGTAGTCTAACAAATTCTTAGTTTGAGCACAACAATCCGTTTACACCATTTTGAATCAATGAGGAGCTCCAGATGTAGAACTCTCACAAAAGCAAGATAAAATCTCACATTAATTACATACAACTCCCACTAAACCTCATGTCGATTCTCAATCTTTGCCCTTATTATTAGTCTTTGTAAAAAAGTCAACCCAAACACAGTCTGTTATTAAACAGGTTAGTACGACAATCCAAAAATTATTTTTTTTTTTGTCGTGTTCATGCTAGAAATTACTGAAATCTGTGGTTCAATAACCTTTCTGACACCCTAGATTTGTAACCTTTGTGTTTCCATCATTCACAATTTAGTCACAGTTGACGATAACCTAGAGTTATCAATCTTTTCAAATAACGAGGCTATGCTTATTTTACACATGTATATTATTTATATATGGAATTAAATGCTATTTAAGTCCCTGTAGTTTGGTCCATTTTGTCAGGTTAGTTCAAAGGTTTTATTTTTCGTCTGTGGGTCCAAAAACGTTTTAGCATTGCCATTTTAGTCCACTTGGTTAACGTCATTCATTAATTTTGTTAACGAGAAGGGCAATTCAGTCATTTTATATGGCCGAATTGCCCTTCTAGTTAACAAAATTACATATAAAATGACCGAATTGCCCTTTTCGTAGAAATAATGAATGAAGTTAACCCAGTGAACTAAAATGGCAATGTTGAAACCTCTTTGGACCCACAAACGAAAAATGAAACCTTTGAAGTAAACGGCAAATGACCCAAACCACATGGAATAAAATGGCATTTAACTCATTTATATGTATTTTTAACTTTGTTTTTCTAAGCATCCAATATAATATGATGTTCAAGCACATATTATCAGTAGATACATAATCACACATTATAATATACGGTAGGTCATACACTATTTTGTCTAAAAGATCAATTTTGGTTTAAAAATAAGAAGTATATAAACGTGATAAATGTCTACATGAATCTTACGAGCCTAGACTACTTCCTACACTTGTACACAACTATATATGCTATTCCAAAAGCATTATTACAATCATCAAACTGTACAAATATAAATATCAAATTACAAAATGACCCGGCTGAGCGTTCCCTCAAGACCGCTTTTGCTTGTGACCCGTCGTTGCTTTTGTGAGTCGTCACTGAGAGCCCACGAAACTGCTTCCAGGTGGTTACAAGTGGAGGTACATTGTTCTTTCACTCTAAAATCATGTCTGAAGCTATTTTTTTCCAGATACGAATTCCTTCTCGATTGTACTGAACATGATCGTCATACGGTCTTGCAGATTCGCGTGTATGTTCTTGGTAATCTTTTTCTTATGTTTGGTGCTTTTCAACCATGCAATCCCAAAATGCACCACCACTTTACATCCTGTGGATCTTGACCCTTGATCCTCTATTTGGTACTTTGTATGTAGCTGCAATAATTATGTGAACAATTAATAATCTAACTTTTTATGATACTTTTTAATATCATAAAGAGTTAACTGCCATTTTCGTCCCTCTAGTTTGTCCAATTATGCAAGTTCAGACCAAATTTCAAATTTGTACCATTTTTGTCCCTGACATTCTTGAAACATGTCAGTTCCGTCCAAAAAAAGCATGAGTTAACTGTCATTTTCATCCCTTAGTTTTGTCCAATTATTCAATTCAACCTTAGTTTTTTGGATGGAACTTGCATGTTTCAAGAATGTCAGAGACGAAATGGTACGAATTTGAAATTTACCCTGAACTGGCACAATTGGACAAACCACGGGGACGAAAATGACAGTTAACTCTATCTTAAAAAAACAACTATACTTTCTTATTTTTAATAAAACGCCACTCAACTTAATTTGGGTATATTAAAGTGATTCAACTCGTAAAAAACCACGAAAAAGTCACTAAACTACCTTTTTGTACATTGCAGTCCCTAAGCTTGTCGAAGATGAATGCATTTGTGAAAATTTTTTTAATATAGTGACTTGTTAACTCTTAAATTGAACAAAATTTGATAAAGTTACATTCAAGAGTTTTGAAAAAGAAAAATATCATCTTATTTGAAGTTTTGAACCAATTTAAGAGTTAATGTGTGATATTTTAAAAAAATATCAAGCTACATAATTTTAGACAAGATTGACTTTTTCGTGTATTTTTTACAAGTTGAGGGGACTTTAATAATACCAATGCTTAACTTTTTCGTAAATAATAAGAAAGTATAGTGTTTTTTATTGTATCAACCCTACTTGTTATATGCATAATCTATACATACAGTGAAATAGTCGCCAAGCGGGACCCCATGGAGAGTTGTGACTTCTTCTACGAGCCAACCGTTTCTGTCAGTTAGACGGGATTTTTGTTGACTTGAGGTGACTTCTCCTCCGTAACGAGAAACACTAATGTCAAACTTGTAATAAGTTTGTCGTTGATAAACATCGGTCTTTTCAAACTCCCACGGGCTCGTTGAATAGTTAACACAATGGGCCCGGTCCATCGCTCTTCGCTCCAATTCACTCCCACTGAACAACTCCATCACAAAATTTGACTGAAATTAGAAAAAAAACGAAGCTACGTCAGCAAAACGAAAATTTTCCTTAAAAGCGGATTAAAAATAATAATGTTACATTATTATTACTAATATATGTGTGAATATTATGACTAACCGGAACTGAAAGAACAGAGGAATATACAACAGACATGCTGACATCCTCAAGTCCTAAGAAGGATCCACTTTCTTCACTCTGGAGGCTTCTGTTTTCGGGATCATCGTCATTGATAGATGATGATTCATCTTCAAGAATCTGTTGATTTTTATCATCGGATTCTTCTTCGGCTATTTCTGCTTTTTGTTCAGGACTTAAGGATCTCGCCCTCCACAGCGCCATGATTGTCCTGTTTTTTAAACACGTTACATTTTTTTAGTCAAAAACATATTACAAACTTATTTTTAAAAGCGTGAGGCGTTCCTCTATGTACAACCAAAAGTTGCAAATGTCTGATTCTTTTCCATATCAGCCTTTTTATCAAGTAAACTAATCATGATCTTGTCTCCCTTTGGTTGTTTATACATATCAGCCTCCCACAACTCTAACTTTTGACAAAATTTGACCCAGATGAGACGTTTTCCCAACCGCCTCGTGCCTCGGGCTCGCTTTTTAAAACCAATATTACATATGACTAGGGGTGCAAACGAGCTGAGCAGAGCCCGAGCTCGAGCTAGAGCTCGATAAACTTATGAGGACTCGAGCTCGGCTCTTTTATTATCTATTAATAAAGATATTAAATAAAAATAATATAAATAATGACTCGTTTAAGCTCGCAAGCTCGATAAGTGAAGCTCGGGCTCGTTTACTAAACAAGCTTGTTTTTAGGTTCGGGTTCGACTCGTTTAGTAAACAACTTTAAATAAGGGGTAAATGCTATTAGATACTAAGGCTCGCCAGCTCGGCGAGCCAGACAAGCTTCGCATGCCACGCTCAAGCTCGATAAATAAACGAGCTTTATTTTAGGCTCAAGCTAGGCTTGGGCTCGGCTCGTTACGAGCTTTTTCTCAAGCCAATCTCGAGCAGCTTGCGAGCCACTCCGCTCATTTGCAACCCTCATATGACTGAAAATGGAACTTAAGAATCAAAGATGATGAAGAAAGTTAGTTACCTGTGTGCAACGTTAAAAGACACGAACGACTGAAAATGGAATTTCAGCCGGCCTTCTGCATCTTGTGTCTTTGCACCATGTTTTGCATCCAAGCCTCGGCCCGGATGTAACGTTATAACCACAACGGGACTACCCATTGATGATAAAGTAGGTTGGAGCACTTGAACATCTTCGATATCCTCCCACAGAAAGTAAAAGTTTGTCTTGTGTCCAAACAAGTCTCCGTGAAACCCTATGATTCTTGCTGACAGAAACAAACGTCCCTGCAAAGCGTTCAATCCTTCAGTTCACATTTTAGTTATTAATAAATAAATAAATAAAAGAACAAAAGAAAACAAGTCATTTCTCACCTGAAGGGGCATTTTGCGCTTCAAGTGACAAGTAAAATCATTGATTAAAAATTCCTCGGGTGGAAGCTTAAACAGCTTCTGAAAAGCTGAATTTGTCTGAGGCGAGCGTACTTTTATCTAAATTTATAAAAAAATATATAGTAAGCAAATCAAACAAACAAGAACTAGGGGTTTAAACAAGCCCGAAGCTTGTTAACTTGTTACCTTCTTTCCCACTTCCTTTTCCATCTTGGTCAAATATTCTTTAATAATATTGCTACCTCGTGTATTATTCAAGAATATCCTTAAATGCAACTTAGCTTGACACGCTTGAGCTAACTGCCCTTGGAGTGGGACCCACACGTCACCTAACTCAGAAATATTACTTCTTACAAAATTAATTTGTGTATGTCCCAGAGATACAGCTTCATCAAAAGGTCCATCGAAATCAAAAACTTCAACATCCAGTGTACAAGGTGGATCATCCATTGCATCAAATTCAAATATTTCTGCATTTTATCACCATTTTCAAGTATTTAACAAAACTTTATAAAGTTACAAATATTATAAAAATAAATGAAACTCACCATTCCAGCGAGGATCAGACTTCTGAAATTTAATTGAGCTTGTTCTTGTTTTCCCATTGCACGTAAAGACCACATATGGATCAGATAAAACGTTTGATTCAACCGTTGGTATATTGCATCCTTCAACCAACGCAACGGTTAGTTGCCAACCATCACCCGTTGCTTTTATTCCATGATCACCCCCTGCAATTATTAATAAATGAAAACTTAGTTCTCGGACACGTTAAATTATATAAAAATTAGTTTTCGGGAAATTATACATATGTCAAATATTATTAGTTTACTAATATTTATAACAAAATACGTGAATATCAATATAAATAAAAAATACATGTTTATATAGTAAATATTTTAACAATTGATATTCATTCTTTAATATGATAGACATAGGAATTATATTTTATTTTTTTAAGTCAAACTCGGCTCGAGTTGACCAACTAAATCCCATTCTGGCCGAGATTAACTGCGTTTGATTGACAGAGTTGAAGAAAATCGCCTCGGCAGCCTACATTGTAGCCAACATGTAAAAAAGTTATCTAATAAACACTTTATATACCTTTGTGCACTCGCGCTTGCATGAATCTTGATATTAAATGCATAACTCTTTCACCTTGTAAAACCAGTACTCCACACACAACAACTTCACCTATCGAATCCGGTAAATCCAACCCACCAAACTCAAGCCCTTGAATTGTACTAGGCATCGATAGAAATATGTGCACAAGCACGTAAAATCCCATTAAGATAGTGGAAATTACGGTGAAATTAGCAAAATATTGAACCGCAAGCTTCCAATCCGACTGCTTTTCCACCTGTAAAGAAGCCAACGCCTGTTCTTTTTCCGAACCAATACCTTTTACGTCAACCACCTTCAGTTTTTCGGATAACAAACTCGCTACTTGTTCAAAACTCTCCTTTACACCTTGGCGGGCCCCACCTTCTATCATACCCTTCATCATTGTATTATGTATGAAATTCATTCTCCATGAGACGACCAAATGTGAGCATTCTTCGCCTGACGGAAGCTCGGGCCCCGGTGATATTGACGTTTGAACTTCGACCCGATAGTTGCTCGCGTATGGAGCTTCGGGAGTGTTCACACTTGCTAAAACTGAAAAACATTTACCGTCGGCTTTCAAATATGTTTGATCTTCGATCGCTTTTATAGCTTTGATCAATCTAGACGGCGCTTTAACGTAGGTAAACGTTCTTTTCAAACTTCCGGTTTCGTTGTCGAATTTCCATGGGCCCACTTGCAGATCGGTACTTCCTTGAACATCCGCCAACTGTTTCAAATAATCAGATTCTGGTGAAAAGAGAAAAGTGTTTAATTCAGACGGTGATATTGCGTACATCTGATCTAAAATTATCCCTCCGGGTAAATTCGCAGGCATTTCACCGCCGTCGTCTTTTTCCTCGAGTTTTTTGATAAGTTCCTTGAAATTTGAAGATGATGATGATTGTTCGTCAGTTTTGTCTTCGGATACCTCGGATTCATCGGTTTCCGGCACCTCGGGTAACTCGGTGTTTTTGTTACCGGCTGATTGCGGTAACTCGTTGTTTCTGCTAAATATTTGAGAGATTAGACCAGAAATTTTCTCTTTGTTTGACTTTTCTTCCTTGATTCGAGCGGTTAATTCCTCTGATCTCAACGGGGATGACTTTCTTGGACTAGTGGAAGATCTTGATGGTGACATGGCTCCATTTTCAGCTTGTGCTTGCAAGTCTGATTGCGGATTGTTTTGTGAGAAGCATATTGTGAGAAGAATTTCACCTGGTAATAAACGCACTCTCGGATCAAAACATATCATTTTATGCATTAATTTTTCAAACAATATCATAACTTGTTTAATGCTCAAACAACTTACTATCTCATCATTACAGCATCAAAAAACACATCCAAACACCATCTCGGAAACCCATTTAGTGAAACGTAATTATCTGATTATGCAACGTCCAATAATCACTTTCAAGATCCATCTTCAAACAACTAACAACTTAAATAAGACTAGTTTCCATTTTAGTACCTTACAGAGTAGATCACAGAGGTAATAAACAATTAAAACACACATATCCCTTAAGCAGGATAATACAATTTATAACACATGACATTATCAAATGCTGATTTTTAAAAATCAAATTTATGCCGCCTAATTACCTCTTCTTTTAACCAAGTTTTAAACACTTTTACTTCCATCCGGCCATCTCACAAGTCACAAGTTTCATCTCCTTATTTACAAAATATGTCCTTTTGTCATTATATGCATTAACATCTCAAATAAGTATAATTTATTTAATGCTCAAAAAACTTATCATCTAATAATCCCCCCCCCCAAAAAAAAAAAGGTACATCACTATCCTAGCAACCCATTTTGTTAAACCTAATTATCTGATTATCCGAAGTCCCATAATCACCTTCAAAACCCATATCTAAACAATCCATATATATCTATTTTCCATTTTATTACCTTAAAGGGTATCACACGACGTAAGAAACACACATATCAAACCAGGAAATACAATCATCGAAAGCTGATTATAAAAATTCGAAGTTTATCCACCTAATTATCTCTACTTTTAACCGCACTTTTACTCCCATCCGGACATCTTCTTATTTACAAAACATGCCTTTTTGTCACTTTATGCACTTACTTCTCAAATACTCACAATCTCTTTAATGCTCTAACAACTTATTACCTCATCAAGACACCTCCAAAAGCACATCCAAACACTATCCCTGAATCCCATTTTGTTAAACCTAACTATCTGATTATCCAAAGTCCAACATTCACATTCAAAACCCATATATATATTATCACACAGAAGTAACAAACACACACATCAATAACAATAACAACCACCGTACCCAGTATAATCCCACCCATAGCAAAGCTATTGTTAGGGTCGGGGGAGGGTGGATAAATTTACAACAAGAACACTAAAAAACTGATCCTCATCAACAACACAATTTACAACACCAACAACAACACACATCAGATATCACTAAAGCAAGAAACACAATATACAACACATGACATCATCAAAAGCAAGAAATTGACAATAAATTAAAAAGGGTATAAAAAGATTACCACAATCTTTAATCTTGGACTTCTTCTTGGGCTGCAAAGGGTACCAAACGGTCCCTAAAGACTTAGCAACAGTATCAAACACACTAGAAATATTAATCTTCACACTCCCAACAAAATCATCACTAAAAAACTTATCCTCATCAAACACAGAAACCACAAGTTGCTCCTTCAAATCCTCAACTTTAAAACTAAACTCCTCACACCAAGAAGGGTTCAAACACTTCTTCACAACTTTAGTCTTAAACCTTTGGTGCCCTAATTTCAACTTCACATATGGGTCAGCTGACCCATTTGGATCCATTGGAGGCATGTTTCTAGCTTCGATCACACGCACTAAAAGCCTCATATCCCAGATGGCAAATTCGTAAATACCACTTCAATTGAGGTTGATATGATCACCACATTGTTAGATTCAGAAACAGGGGAAAAGTCAAAGTCTTTGACGAATCTTGACCTGAGAAATTAACGATTTGTAATAGGAATTAAGGGAGTCTGTAAAAGGGTATTGGAGATTGTTTGAAGTGTGAAATGGGTTTGTGAATTGAAGAATCAAAAACCCATAAATGGGTTGAAAGATTGAAGGGATCAATCGAGAAATTGGGGGCGAAAGAACGCGAACAAATTGAAAATTAGCAGCAAGATTATGAGATGTTGGATTAATATAGTTGTGGGTGATTTGAAGATTTATGAAATTATTGATTTTGAGGGGTGATTGAAGAGGAACAAGATCGTTGAAATGTTGAATTTGTGTAGCAGACGATTGGAAAAGAGTTGTTATTTTTGTTTTTGTTTTCTTGAAATAATATTTTAATAAAATATATTATGTTTTTTTTATTGTGAAATTTTAATTTGTGTTATTCAAATACGATTGCGCGTTAACGTTTGACTATTTGGAAACTTAAGACATCACTTGGTTTCTATTTATGGTGTTTATCAATAGTTTATTAATATACCACATTTTGAAGTGGTTTGATTATTAAAAGTATTTTTATAAAAGTTTAGATTACATTTTTTATTACTTTGCGACGAAATCACAGAGTCAAAGATGAAAACAATCAAATAGCGTCATATGTCCACGAAAATTCACGTATTTTTTAAACATTGTGAAGAAAATTACACAGTCAAAGATAAACACACTCGATTTTAGGTCTCAAAACGTGAGATTTCACCATCGAATGAGGTGTCGTTTTCTCGGACTATGATAAATGCATAACTATTTAAACAACCAAATAGTTATTTTGTTTTAAACTATACTAAAACTCATAAAACTAGTTAGATTAATTTTTTTATTAAAGTGGTCATTTATGTGATTTTCTCAGTTTATCATCTTTCTTTTCATATAAATATTTTGACTGTGGTTAGATAACTTAGATTAATGTTTATAATTTTGTTACTTACAAATCTCAATAATAACTTCTGGTAAAAAAATATAATATAACATGTATAATATTTTTCCCAATCAACTAAATTTTAAATTATTATTGTTTATTAATTAAAAAACTGTGTATCCAAAACCTATATTTTCTCACATGTGTTGGGCAAAAGAAGCCATCACTGAGTAGAAAATTAGCAAAGTACCAAGTAGTTGTTTTCAGCCTTGGTCATAGTCATATTCAGATAACCAACATTTAACAATTATAATTTAACATTTAGCAATTATATTGATTAAATAAATCAATCAAGTGAAGATAACTTAAAACATTCTAGTCAAATTGAACTAAATCTAAATTACATCGGTTTTAAATTGTATACACTAAAATTGGACCTTATATGCTACACATATTTATTGTCACACCCTCAATTTCCACTTGCGGAGTTTTACCGCGAAGCGTGTGAACAAACCAGAATCTGTGACACTAGTACGTCGAACAACTCTATATGATTTGATAATACGTTTTCCAAAATCATTGTTTAACCATTCATTGTAGATTTTATATTATCCTAGTTAGTTTTCAATGTTTAGCGGAAGCATTAGTTTTTATGGTTGAGCGGAAGGATAAAAATAAGTAGAGAAACGGGCGCCAACACAAACGCCAAAACAAATGAAAAACCCAAAACAGTGTTTGTAAATGAGACTCGATAAAAGGTGTCTTGATCAATGCAAGTGAGTGCACCTAGAGCTCCTAGCGTCCTGAGAAACATGTAAAGAAACAAGTGTCAACATTAAAGAAGAGTGAGTTCACAGGTTTTCATAAATTCGTTTGTTCGGTTATAAGTTTGTTTCCCCCGTTATCCCTAACCCGGGATAACGATTTAGTTCCATTATTCCCAACCCGGAATAATACTGATAGTTCCATTATTCCTTACCCGGAATAATAATGATAGTTCCATTATTCCTTACCCGGAATAATAAAGTTGTTGGTTCCATTATCCCTAACCCGGGATAATGTTGTTGATTCGTAATTAAGTTCAATGTTAATATATATAGGTAGCTAGCCTAAAGTTATGTCACGTAAGTGTTCGCGATCGAAGCTGACTGTTGTGCCTGCCTCCGTGTTGCCAGGCCTATCACTGACCATGGCGAAGTTAGGCCAAATTATTCACCCGTTGACCACACCCGGTCGGCTAGCGCGACTAGCTCGGATATGGCTTGTCGGGCCCAGTAGTACTACTTATAATTTCCCCGCTATTTAAACCCAATACTAACGATCCGAGAGATTGTCGAGGACTTGTGTGATATAGCTGCTTAGTGACCATAACGTACATTAACATTAACTTAGTTACCGAATAATTAAGTGACGTTAATTTCGTATAACGTAAAGAGATAGAGTTGTAGAGTGTATACATGTTTCTCCCCCTGTTGTTTAAAACCGGATAAAATTAGGGGCCGTGAACTCACCTTTAGTTGCTCGGTTAGTGTAACACAGAAGTTGCAAATGATGGGACCGCTAATTGCGTCCTAACAAGTCAATTGATTTAGAGTTAGTGTGCGATCACACTGATACAAGTCTTACACATACTAACACACAATGCGGTTCATACAATGACAATTCCTAAAACTCAAATCATGCATGCAAGTGTCATCATGCCAATATAGTGATCAAAACAACTTATCATGAACACAATCAATTCATACAACACTTTGGTACATACATTCGCAAGTTATCAAGTTTCAGCTTATATACTCATAATTAGGCTGTTTTCAAGGATTTTTATAAAATAGTTCCAATGTTCCAAAAATTCCAATTATTTTACAGAAGGTAACAACTATACTGTAGAATTTTATATAAATTTTTCAAGTCCTAACACTTTACCAATTATTCGTAAATATTAATATGCTAGGCTGCAGTCAGATTCGTCGATTTCTGACTGCAGTCCACGGAAGAATTCATTTAAAAATCACCGTTCGTCCAATTAACAAAATTCCAGTGGGAGTTTTCCCAGAAATTTCCATATCTAGTTGCTGTACAAATTTCATGATTCGACTCCCTACAGATTATTAGATCCGACTCGATAAACAACTAACAAATTTTCAGAATTTTCACAGCTTCAGTTACTGAACTTAATTGGCCACTTAAAAATATCAAACGAATTCAGAAAAATATGAATCCAGCGCCATTAGAATCGGTTTTCAAAACTCTACGTTTTAGACTTCAGAAAATCCGTTTTTCGATAAGTAATAACCAAGTTACAGCCAGTTGAAGTTGGCTGTAAACACCATTCAGCATCCTGATTTCAGCATTTTATCGCAATCTAACACGCTTAAACAATCGATATGTTAATGTAAACGATCAAGAACAGATTTTTCCAGTCATATATCATCATATACATCATACTCATGCAAACCCTAATCATAACCTATAGTTTTTATCAAACAAAACACAGCCTAACGTTTCTTAATTCCGCTAATCATCATACTTGCAACCTAGCATAAATAAATCGGCTAACACATAATACTACATTCAAACATGATCAAGAGTTTATAAATCCACATATGATCTTGCAAACAATGATAAATCCTAACCTTTAACAATAAGATTAATGAACCGTGAGTGAGATGGGAACCGATGATCAAAGAGAATCGCGACCGAGAAGGAGAATGGCGAGGGGAGGGCTGCCGCGATCAAGAGAGGTGTATCCAAGCTGTTTGCGATCAAGAAGGTGAATGAGGGGCTGCCGTCGGCTGTTTTCTCAACTAGGGTTTTGTGTTTTGTTTTTGTGAAGCAAGCTCATGCATGTGTGTGTATATATAGCGCAAGGGATGAAAGGAAAAGGGAAGGGTTTATGGTTTGGGTACTCACGGCCGCAAGGGACTCGGGTGGGTTGGTTTGGGTCTAACACTTGGTCCTCAAGTTTGGTTAACTCCTTGAGTCGTAAGGTATTGAGGCCGGCTCGTGTCGCGGTTCGGTTTGATTCGTCTATATATTTACTATATATATTTCATAACTAAAACAAATCACGAAATCGAACATCACATAATGATTCACCAACTTATAAACGTTTAATACACATAGCACGTAATTCATTTGACAAGTTCACGAAATTATCGTAATTATTTCGAGCGTGCAATTTAAGTCTCCGAATCAATTTAACGTAGGAACGAATAACCGTGAAGTAGTGCGTTTAAGATATCTGAAAAACCGGGATGTCACATTATCCCCATGTTGAAAGAATTTTCGTCCCGAAAATTGAGTAAACGCGGTTTAGAATGCAGCGTACATGTTTAGAGTGCCACGCACAAAGATTTAGTTCGTTAACAATGGTACGCGAAATTACAAGAAATTCCCAAGTGCCATGCACAAAGATTCCCAAGTGCCATGCACAAGGATTTAGTTAACAATGGTACGCGAAATTATGAGAAATTCCCAGGTTGTCACATCATCCCCATGTTGAAAGAATTTTCGTCCCAAAAATTTAGTTGCTGGTATCGTTAGTTTGCTGCTCAGCTGCAAAGAGGTGTGGGTATTTGCTTTTCATTTGGTCCTCTCTTTCCCACGTGAACTCCGGTCCACGCTTAAAGTCCCAACGAACCTTAACGATCGGAATCTTACTGTGCCTTCGAGTCTTGATCTCACGATCCATGATCTCGATAGGTTGTTCCACAAAGTGCAGTTGTTCATCCACTTGGATCTCATCCAATGGAATGACTAAGGTTTCATCTGATAGACACTTCTTCAGATTTGACACGTGAAAAACGTTGTGAACTCCACTGAGTTCGGTAGGAAGGTCTAATTGATAAGCTACGGGTCCAATACGTTTCAAGATCACAAACAGACCTACGTACCGTGGGTTTAGTTTGCCTCGTTTTCCAAAGCGGATTACACCCTTCCAGGGTGACACCTTCAGTAGGACGCGGTCGCCTACTTGAAATTCGAGCGGTTTGCGCCGTTGATCAGCGTAGCTTTTCTGTCGGTCTCGTGTCGCCGCCATGCGGTTTCTGATTTGTACAACCTTTTCAGTAGCCTCAAGTATCAACTCAGGGCCTGTGAGTTGACTGTCACCGACTTCTGCCCAACAGACCGGTGATCTACATTTAGACCGTATAATGCCTCAAACGGTGCTGCCGATATACTCGTATGGTAACTGTTGTTATACGAGAATTCCACTAAAGGCAGGCGGATTTCCCAATTATTTCCGAAGTCTACTACGCATGCCCTAAGCATGTCTTCCAAGGTCTGTATGGTCCTTTCGCTTTGACCATCAGTCTGAGGGTGATAAGCTGTGCTCATATCTAAGCGTGTGCCCAACGCTTTCTGAAGTGACTGCCAAAAGTTGGACGTGAAGCGAGCATCTCTGTCTGAGATGATGGACGTTGGCACTCCGTGCCGAGAAACTACTTCCTTAATGTAGATGCGAGTCAACTTCTCCATCTTATCTGTTTCTTTAATAGCTAGGAAGTGTGCGGACTTAGTTAAACGATCCACAATCACCCAGATGGTATCGCAACCACCCAAAGTTCGCGGGAGTTTAGTGATGAAATCCGTCGAGATCTGATCCCATTTCCACACTGGGATCTCAGGTTGTTGGGGTAGCCCCGATGGCTTTTGATACTCTACCTTGACCTTTGCACAAGTCAAACAGTTACTCACGTAGGTGGCTATATCAGCTTTCATGTTGGGCCACCAATACGCAGCATTAAGGTCTTGATACATCTTATCCGAACCAGGATGGACAGAGTATCGGAATTTGTGAGCTTCGTCCATGACTAGCTCTCTGAGGCTTCCGTAGAGAGGTACCCATATGCGATTCATGAAATACCGGGCTCCATTGGGTTTTACTTCCCAATCGCGTTCCATTTTTCCCACCGATTCGGCCTTGATGTTTTCCTCCTTAACCGCTTCCAACTGCGCGTCGCGTATCTGTTCGGGTAACCCCGAATGAATGGTGAGCTGTAATGCTCGTACCCGACGAGGTTTCAAGTGTTCCTTCCTACTGAGGGCATCAGCTACCACGTTAGCTTTACCCGGGTGATACCGAATGGCACATTCATAATCGTTCAAGAGTTCGACCCAGCGACGCTGTCGCATGTTCAACTCCTTCTGATCAAAAATGTGTTGGAGGCTCTTGTGGTCTGTAAAGATTGTGCACTTCGTTCCATAGAGGTAGTGTCTCCAAATCTTAAGTGCAAACACTACTGCTCCCAATTCCAGGTCATGTGTTGTGTAGTTTTTCTCGTGAATCTTCAATTGTCGGGATGCATACGCGATGACCTTATCGCGTTGCATGAGTACGCATCCCAACCCCTGGATGGAAACATCACAATATACTACAAAGTCATCTGTCCCTTCCGGCAAGGACAGAATGGGTGCACTGTAAAGTTTCTGTTTGAGTAATTGAAATGCCGCTTCCTGCCTGTCACCCCAAGCATACTTGATGCCTTTCTGGGTGAGGGTGGTAAGCGGTTGCGCGATCTTTGAAAATCCCTCGATGAAACGTCTGTAGTAACCAGCCAAACCCAAAAATTGGCGGATCTCCGTCGGTGTCCTGGTGCTTCCCAGTTTTTGATAGCTTCAATCTTGGCAGGGTCGACGTGGATACCCTTTTCATTTACGATATGCCCGAGGAACTGAACTTCCCGAATCCAAAAATCACACTTTGAAAGCTTGGCATATAGTTTCTCCTGTTGAAGTAATCCCAACAGTAATCGTAGATGTTCAGCATGTTCTTCTTCACCTTTAGAGTAGATGAGTATGTCATCGATGAACACAATGACAAACTTGTCGAGGTATGGTTTACACACACGGTTCATGAGGTCCATGAACACCGCGGGTGCGTTGGTGAGACCGAAGGGCATGACCAAGAACTCATAATGGCCATACCGAGTACGAAATGCCGTCTTAGCGATATCCTCCTCCCTGACGCGTAGCTGGTGGTAACCGGACCGTAGATCAATCTTGGAGTAGTAGCTTGACCCTTGAAGTTGGTCGAAGAGATCGTCGATGCGAGGTAACGGGTATCGGTTCTTGACAGTAACCTTGTTGAGTTCCCTGTAGTCGATGCACATGCGGAAGGTCCCGTCCTTCTTCTTGACAAAAAGGACTGGAGCTCCCCATGGCGAAGCGCTTGCTCGGATAAATCCTTTTTCTAACAGCTCCTGAAGTTGGGTAGACAGCTCCTGCAGCTCGGCTGGAGCTAGGCGGTATGGGGCTTTGGCGATAGGAGTTGCATGGTTCGCCAATTCAATTTCAAACTCCAATTGTCGATGGGGTGGGAGACCAGGTAACTCCTCTAGGAATACATCGGAAAAATCACGGACGACGGGGATGTTTTCTATACGTTTCTCGTCCTTAGGCTGCTCGGTAACCAGTGCGAGTAAAGCGAAAGAGTTCTTCCTCCGAAGATACTTTTGCGCTTGCATGTAAGAGATGATGTTTGTGACGGCGCCTGCCTTCTCGCCTTGCACCGTCAAGATTTCATCGTTAGAGAGCGGAATACGGATAGATTTTTCGAAACAGAGAACTTTAGCTTGGACGTCGGATAGCCATTCCATTCCGACTACCACGTCAAAACTTCCCAGAGTAGTTGTCATCAGATCAATGGTAAAGGTGTGACCCCGAGTTTGAGTTGACAGCCGGATACTATATGGGTCACGTCTACAGATTTACCATCGGCTAGTTCTATGATATAAGGGGTCTCTAAGGGTTTAGGCGTGAGATTTAGGTTCTTCCTAAAAGACTCAGATATAAAACTCCTATCCGCACCCGTATCAAAAGCACAGTAGCAAAATGTTCATTAAGGGGAAACTTACCAGTGACCACGTTCGAATCGTTTCTGGCCTCTCCGTGGCCCAACGTAAATGCGCGACCTTTGGCACCTCCTGTGCCACCATTTCCATTATTGTTGTTGTTGTTGTTGAGGTTATTGTGGTTGTGGTTGTTCCCACCGTTGTTGTTGTTGTTACGCAGCTGTGGGCAGTCTCTTTTGAAGTGGGAAGTGCTACCACACTGATAGCATCCCCGGTTAACACCCTGTTGCTGGCCCTGGGGTTGATTTTGGTTTTGTCGGGACATGATTTCCCCGCGACAATCCTTTGTCGCATGTCCCACTTTGCCACATCGTTGGCAGCGATTCCCGGCACAAGGGCCGTGATGATGAAGATTACAGCGATTGCACTGCGGCTTTCGACCTACATAGCCGCTTGCGTTCTGGTTGTTGTTGGCGGGCTGGTTTTGGTGACCCCGGTGGCTGTTGTAATTATTGAACCGTTTCTGGTTCCCCTGTTGTGGCTGGGATAACGAAGACTGTCGAACAGACGAGTCTTCAAACTTTCTTTTATTATCAGGGGCAACTTCAGTTGTACCCCGAGTTGGCAACTTCTTTTGTTCCACCGCCTTATCGGTGAGTTTGTGCGCCAACCTGATTGCTTGATGTTCAGTTGCAGGGTTGCTAGCCATCACCATACCCTGAATCTCCGGGACCGGACCCCCAAGGTAGAACTCGAGTCGTTTCTCCACAGGTTGGCCAGATCGGGACACAGAAATACCAAGTCGTGATGTTTCACTGTGTATGCTTCGATTTCAGATCCCACCATCTTGTGGTTCCATAGTGCTTGTTCCAACTGCTGAACTCTGTCCCGCGGACTGTACTCCTCTTTGATTAGGGCCTTAAACTCGGCCCAGGCCATTGCATTCAGCAATAAGTCCACGCGTTTGGACTTGCGCGTTCCACCAGGTTAATTGCCCCATCTTCCAGCGTTGAGGCAACATACTTGACCTTATTGGCCTCAAGGCAATTGCACATTTCGAACACTGATTCGGATTTTTCGATCCAACGGACCAGTCCTTGGTCTTCGCGTCGAGGAACATCTTGTAGGGGTTAAGACCCCCTCCTGCTGCTGGTGGGTTTTGAACACCCGCTAGAGCAGCATTCACGTGTTCTTGGATCATTTCGGCCAATTCTTCAGTTGACATGTTGAGATTTCCACGGCGACCGGTTGTCATTTCAGATATAAAGGAAACAAAACGGAGATTGGCGAGACGAGTTAGTCATCTATGTCTTCATCTCCCAGGTCGCTATCACTGCTGTCATCCTCTTCAGTGTTTTCAGCTTCAACAGCCGGGTCTTCCTCCTCTGGATCCTCCTCTGGATCCCCTACCGGCATTGGAGGGGCCGGTGCTGGTGCGGGTACTGGTACAGGTGCCTGATTCTGTTCTAGTCCTTGAATTCTCCAGCTAGACTCAAGAACTCTGTCTTCTTGCCAGTCAGCCCTCAGCTGCTCAGCACGAAGATCTCTGGCTAAAGTGTTACGAGCTATCTTACTCGTATGTTGCTCTTCCTCGAGCGATCCAGTTTTACCTGTCAATTGTCGTATCATCCATCCCTGGGCTAGGATGGTTTCATGCATTCTTTCTAGTTGTTCTTGTTGCATTCTTATCATATCTCTAAGTAGGTCGTTCCCTACTTCTAACGAGTTAACCGGTTCGACCGTCACAGCGATGGTCGGGCATGAGGACGACTCCTCCCCTAGAGCGAGTCTTTTCCTAGCAGCTGAGCGTGTCTCCACGCCATGAGGTGGTGAGGGTTCGACTATAGGTGCCTTTCCTGGCGCCCTTGGTCGTAAAGGTTTGTCGGATGATGATGATGACATTGCCTATTGGGTTGTGTAGTCAGTTACGAGTTGCGTTCATCACAATGTACATCTATATTTTACATAATACAGTTGTAGTACAACACATAACAAGATATAACAGTTCAGTGCCAAACTAAGTCTAGTGTCGTGTAATCAGCTATAGTTTAGGTCTACCTTTAATGCAAACCTGGTTCTCTATAGCTAGAGGCTCTGATACCAATCTGTCACACCCTCAATTTCCACTTGCGGAGTTTTACCGCGAGGTGTGTGAACAAACCAGAATCTGAGACACTAGTACGTCGAACGACTCTATATGATTTGATAATACGTTTTCCAAAATCATTTGTTTAACCATTCATTGTAGATTTTATATTATCCTAGTTAGTTTTCAATGTTTAGCGGAAGCATTAGTTTTTATGGTTGAGCGGAAGCATAAAAATAAGTAGAGAAACGGGCGCCAACACAAACGCCAAAACAAATGAAAAACCCAAAACAGTGTTTGTAAATGAGACTCGATAAAAGGTGTCTTGATCAATGCAAGTGAGTGCACCTAGAGCTCCTAGCGTCCTGAGAAACATGTAAAGAAACAAGTGTCAACATTAAAGAAGAGTGAGTTCACAGTTTTCATAAATTCGTTTGTTCGGTTATAAGTTTGTTTCCCCCGTTATCCCTAACCCGGGATAACGATTTAGTTCCATTATTCCCAACCCGGAATAATACTGATAGTTCCATTATTCCTTACCCGGAATAATAATGATAGTTCCATTATTCGTTACCCGGAATAATAAAGTTGTTGGTTCCATTATCCCTAACCCGGGATAATGTTGTTGATTCGTAATTAAGTTCAATGTTAATATATATAGGTAGCTAGCCTAAAGTTATGTCACGTAAGTGTTTGCGATCGAAGCTGACTGTTGTGCCTGCCTCCGTGTTGCCAGGCCTATCACTGACCATGGCGAAGTTAGGCCAAATTATTCACCCGTTGACCATACCCGGTCGGCTAGCGCGACTAGCTCGGATGGGCTTGTCGGGCCCAGTAGTACTACTTATAATTTCCCCACTATTTAAACCCAATACTAACGATCCGAGAGATTGTCGAGGACTTGTGTGATATAGCTGCTTAGTGACCATAACGTACATTAACATTAACTTAGTTACCGAATAGTTAAGTGACGTTAATTTCGTATAACGTAAAGAGATAGAGTTGTAGAGTGTATACATGTTTCTCCCCCTGTTGTTTAAAACCGGATAAAATTAGGGGCCGTGAACTCACCTTTAGTTGCTCGGTTAGTGTAACACAGAAGTTGCAAATGATGGGACCGCTAATTGCGTCCTAACAAGTCAATTGATTTAGAGTTAGTGTGCGATCACACTGATACAAGTCTTACACATACTAACACACAATGCGGTTCATACAATGACAATTCCTAAAACTCAAATCATGCATACAAGTATCATCATGCCAATATAGTGATCAAAACAACTTATCATGAACACAATCAATTCATACAACACTTTGGTACATACATTCGCAAGTTATCAAGTTTCAGCTTATATACTCATAATTAGGCTGTTTTCAAGGATTTTTATAAAATAGTTCCAATGTTCCAAAAATTCCAATTATTTTACAGAAGGTAAAAACTATACTGTAGAATTTTATATAAATTTTTCAAGTCCTAACACTTTACCAATTATTCGTAAATATTAATATGCTAGGCTGCAGTCAGATTCGTCGCTTTCTGACTGCAGTCCACGGAAGAATTCATTTAAAAATCACCGTTCGTCCAATTAACAAAATTCCAGTGGGAGTTTCCCGGAAATTTCCATATCTAGTTGCTGTACAAATTTCATGATTCGACTCCCTACAGATTATTAGATCCGACTCGATAAACAACTAACAAATTTTCAGAATTTTCACAGCTTCAGTTACTGAACTTAATTGGCCACTTAAAAATATCAAACGAATTCAGAAAAATATGAATCTAGCGCCATTAGAATCGGTTTTCAAAACTCTACGTTTTAGACTTCAGAAAATCCGTTTTTCGATAAGTAATAACCAAGTTACAGCCAGTTGAAGTTGGCAGTAAACACCATTCAGCATCCTGATTTCAGCATTTTATCGCAATCTAACACGCTTAAACAATCGATATGTTAATGTAAACGATCAAGAACAGATTTTTCCAGTCATATATCATCATATACATCATACTCATGCAAACCCTAATCATAACCTATAGTTTTTATCAAATAAAACACAGCCTAACGTTTCTTAATTCCGCTAATCATCATACTTGCAACCTAGCATAAATAAATCGGCTAACACATAATACTACATTCAAACATGATCAAGAGTTTATAAATCCACATATGAGCTTGCAAACAATGATAAATCCTAACCTTTAACAATAAGATTAATGAACCGTGAGTGAGATGGGGAACCGATGATCAAAGAGAATCGCGACCGAGAAGGAGAATGGCGAGGGGAGGGCTGCCGCGATCAAGAGAGGTGTATCCAAGCTGTTTGCGATCAAGAAGGTGAATGAGGGGCTGCCGCGTCGGCTGTTTTCTCAACTAGGGTTTTGTGTTTTGTTTTTGTGAAGCAAGCTCATGCATGTGTGTGTATATATAGCGCAAGGGATGAAAGGAAAAGGGAAGGGTTTACGGTTTGGGTACTCACGGCCGCAAGGGACTCGGGTGGGTTGGTTTGGGTCTAACACTTGGTCCTCAAGTTTGGTTAACTCCTTGAGTCGTAAGGTATTGAGGCCGGCTCGTGTCGTGGTTCGGTTCGATTCGTCTATATATTTACTAATATATTTCATAACTAAAACAAATCACGAAATCGAACATCACATAATGATTCACCAACTTATAAACGTTTAATACACATAGCACGTAATTCATTTGACAAGTTCATGAAATTATCGTAATTATTTCGAGCGTGCAATTTAAGTCTCCGAATCAATTTAACGTAGGAACGAATAACCGTGAAGTAGTGCGTTTAAGATATCTGAAAAACCGGGATGTCACATTTATTATATATAATAATAACATATATTTTCTTAAATGCCATCATGGTCGACATCTACCCCATCTCATCATGTGCTACATAGTCATTCGTTCAGAGGGTGTTCCACTTATGGAGCCCAGCGAACACCAATGGTCATATCGTTTTATTTCCAATAAAAACAATCTATTAACAATACAAAAAGAATATATCGCTCAAACTGTACTCATACAATAAATGAGATACAGGGCACTTAAGTCTCAAGACGAAACTTTGAAGCTAGTGTGGATCCGTTTAAGACAACATAATCTGACTAAAGTGAGGTAATACGGATTCTTCGATTTGACGAATACGATAACCTTATAAATAAAGTGTTAAAAAAATCACTTGTAAGATGTTTACCAGACGATCCTGTGGGCATATTCCATTGGTCATACGAACACCACATGGAAACATGGAGCTACCACTTGTATTGAAGGATCAAGCAAGGGAAAGCTAGTATTCAGGGGTGGACTTACTTTATGGCAAGTGTAGGTGGGGGTCTTCGTTGAAAAAGTAATGTTAAATACGGGTGAAAATTCTAGACGTCCCCTATAAATTTTGTAATCGCACCCCTTAAACTACTAAAACCCAAAACAAACCTCAGTGAGAAAAATAACAAACATAAGTTGGAGCTTCGCTATCGATCAGGTTCTGCAATTTAGAGATTGAATGGTTTAAATTTCTTTGGAGAAGAAGATGTACAAAAATAATAAATAAAAATTATATAAATAGTTAAAATGTAGGTGTCTGACATAATGGGTAAAAATGTTGGATGAAAGTCATTCTTTCTCTTTATTAGGTCATGGTAACACCACATAACATGAAGAAAGTGGGGTCACGTAACATGGAATGTGCAAGTTTGATAGCATTTGGGTGTAGTGATAACACAACATAACCCTACAAAACACATTCCCCAACACACCTTCGCCTCTCACCTTCACCACATAACCCCGTTATCACCATCGCCACCCACGGCGCCATGGCTACCATCACGCCTCCATAACATACCACCACACATGCTTTTTTTATATTGTTTTATAATATTTTTAAGCTTTTGTTAGTTGATTGTCTAATTATTTTATAATAGACTGGTATTTAATTAATTTACACCCGATTTTAGTTCAATTATTAAGTCCAACGATTTTTGTATCCATAATAATAATTATTATATGGTGTATTATTTATTAGATAACTAAAAAACATGTGTTTTTACTTTAAGAAAATAAATAGAGTAAAGTACAGTTTTAGTCTCTGAGTTTTATATCCAATCGCAGATTCCGTTCTCATTTCAAAAAAATTAACATTCCAGTCCCTGATGTTGTCAATTTAATTCAATCAAGCGCCTGTACCAAACTCTCGTTAGTATAACGTTAGCATTTTTGTTAAATAACATTTATGCCCCTTATGGACTGAAAGTGCAACTCGAAAAAGAGGTTGATAAACCTACAACTTTAGAGCAGCCATCATCACCTTCATCTTCAAGACCTCTTCAATGGTAACCGCTACCTCGTGGACTAGCAATATCAGTTGTAGGTCTAATGCATATGCTCATGTGGTGCTGCTACTTGCATTAGAACATCTTGTACAGAAGCTAATCCAATGAGAAGATTTCTTTGTTGTGTAAGTGTTTGTTACTTTGTTCATCATCGTTTTCTACCAGATTCATAATAAATATTGTATGATGTTGGGTTTTTACATTTGCAGACCAAGGGGTGTGGGTTGCTTCGGTGGATTAATCCTCCAATTTCATGTCCCAAATGTGAGAGGTTTGTACCATCCCTACAGAGCACAAATACGTAGAATGCAGAACTAAAGCTGTTGAAGACAAAGGAAGTTGTTGAGAAGGGGGTTGAAGTTCAAAGACTTAAGTTTATGTTATGTTTTTCATGGTTGTTCTTTGTGTCCTGTGTACTGATTTGGTTATGTAGTTGCTTTTTACTTTTTATTCTGACTTGCACTGTAACTCTCTATGTTTCCTAACGGCTAGTAATATTTATCAAACGCTAACTATTTGTGGTTCTATAAATACAATTGTTTATCTTGTGTTGTGATTCCAACAGCTAGCAATAGTGAGAATAGAAAAGCGAGGTAAGAAAAGTTTACTTCCTTTCTCATATCACCAAAACAGGGTAACTGATAAGAAAGAGCAGTTAGCTTCTGTGGATACAGAGGTTGATCAGACTTAGTGGATGTTGCGGAAGGTAATTTTATAGACCTGTCAAACAGAGCTTCTGCAGAAACAGAGGTGGTGTGGAAATAGAGTGTCAATCGTGTCAATGAAGGAGGTTCATCTTCCGGTGTTGAAGGTGTTGAAGCAAGTCATTAAGTGGTCAAAGAGATTGTTGTTGAATGCAAATACAAAGAAGGTGAAGCAAAGCAACTTAAAAAAGATGATGATGATGATGTGGAAGAACATGGTTTGAACCCCAACCCAGAGGAGGATTATGACTTGGATGTTTTAAAGGATGCATGGAACTATGAATCAGAAAAAGAGGATTGGTCATGTGTTTGGCACAACCCATATTCTCCTGAAGAGAAAGATTCAGACCTATCGTCGAGAGGAAACTGTCATTGGAAATAGGCCTCTTCACTTTGTCAAAATTTATATCCGAATAAGTCTGTTTAGTTGGAAGTTAACTCTACTTTGTAATGTGTTAGGGTCAGTGTATTATGTTGTTGTAGTTGAACTTGTGTTATGTTAGTAACAAATGTAAGTTTTTGTTAAAGTACATGTGTATTGTGAACAATTGACACAAACTACACTAGCAATAGATGGGTATATAACCTTCCATACAATAGCAGTTGTACCAAAATATGGCTGCATAACCATTTAAGCAATTATTCGACGAAAATCATCCTAATTGTTCAAACACAACCACAATAAAGTAACAAACAAAACATCATAATTGTTTAAACACAAAGCAACAATAACACAGTTAATATCTAAGTAGCCTCTGCTCCACCTTGACCCTTAGTTGCGACTGTTGTGCCCAAGATTATTACTTTTGTTGCATTTTGTGGTGCCTCCTTTCCTTGTTAGCTCCCCCCCCCCCCCCCCCCGTTTGTTAAGGTGGCTTCGACTTCCAATTGAGATCTCTTTCGTTTCTTCTTAGGCCTTCCAACATGCGTGTGATGTTAAGGAGGAGTCAATTTGGTTGGGCACCTTGATGGAGGCCACATTTCAAGTCTAGCAATTGGATTATTGGTGTGCATATATACTTACTTCCAACTGTCCAGCCAATCCTATGATCAACCCAACTCTCTAGAACTCATGGGCTTAAATCATTCTCAGCCATGTTCCAAATGGCAGCGATTGCATGCTTACAGGGCATTCCTGTCTGATCCCATTTCCTGCATGAACATGTTCTCATCTGCACATCAACCACCGTCTTGTTTCTTGGACCTGTAACTTGCAAAGAAAAGAGTATAAGTGTCTAGGCATCAAAAATATTGCAAATGGTAGAAAATTATTAAACTTTTCCAAACTTACCTGGTACTTGGAAGAACCTATCATCAACATATTGTATTGTGAAGCATCATTCTTGATAGTCTCGAACATTGAAGTAGCAACAGGAGTTAATGGGTTGTCACTTTTGGCTATAATCTTCTTCACATTGACTATACAGTTGGTTAAATATTCCCTGTTGTATTCCAAACATGTGATGATGGGCTTGTCTCTAGCTCCTACCAATTGCTTGTTAAACTCCTTGCAAATGTTGTTCAATAGCATGTCACACTTTGCCCTTCCTAAAAATGGGCTCTTAACCATGTTGTTGTTGGGATCTCCATCAGCCAATCATACAACTTCCTATCTAAGGCCTTAGTATCCTCCATTACCCTACCAAAAAGGGCATGCTAGTTGCACTTACACATCTCCATAGCAGGTTCTTGTACACATCTCCCTCGCTAGGTCTTCTGCATGTTCGTGTGAATGTGTCTCAAGCAATACTTATGTCCAGCAGTTGGGAAGACCCTGGCCATAGTAGGCAACAAACCCTACAATTTTATAGAACAAAATAACACTTAATATTATAAAGGAACTGGAAAGGTTAAGTGAGTTAACATAATGGATTTCATACTTTTTGCCTATCAATGATAAAGTGAAATTTCATCTTGTTAGTAACTCAAGATATCTCCAAGTAACCTTAAAAACCATGACCATGTGTTGGTTGTTTCAGCTTCAACAATGGCAAAGGCAAGTGGGTAAATGCCATTGTTTCCATCAACTCCAACTACAGAAAGGATTTGACTCGGGTATGGTAAAGGCAAGTGGGTAAATGCCATTGTTTCCATCAACTCCAACTATAGAAAGGATCTGACCCAGGTATGGTCCTTTCATAAAGGCACTGTCCAAACCAATGAGCTCCCTCCCAATGAGATTGAAACCCTTCTTCAAAGCACCATAGCCTACATATATTCTCCCGAATTGTATGGTGGGACTATTGGGATTAGATGCAGACTCTACATCAATTTTGATAGTAGTCCCAAGGTTGGCTCTAACAAGTTCCTCATAATACTGCCTAAGTTGGCCATTTAACTTTTCCAAAGCAATCTTCTTAGCCCTCCACAATTTCGGTAGTGACACTTTCACCTAGTGTTTCTTCTCAAGTAGATCTTGCATAACCCTCATGTGAATGTCCGGATTTGCCTGTAGGATTGGTTCCACCTCTTAAACAATGAAACTCAAGGTGTACAAACCAACCTCCCTTGTGTGTAGACATTGGTGTGAATGTTTCAATGTTTGACGCACAAGTAATCTTCAATTGAGGGTTAGCTTACTTGCATCGCCCATGGACAAGTTGGTTTAGATGGTTTCTTCCTTATTTTCTTAGGGGCTGCCTCATCAATACCTTTTTTTGCCCTACCTACCACACAAGTTTTAGGTTGACTGTTTTGGTCCTCACAGTTTTGAGGTGTTATCAAACTAGGATTTTCCCCATGCACAACACCTAAACCTTAGGCTATCGTTATTGGTAATATGCAACTGTCTCCTAGACTAAAGAGCATATGTTCTGACCATGTTACTAAGCTTTGCCTTATCAGGAATCAATTGCCCGATGAAAAACGGATTACATGCTGCATTAGGACCTATTTACTTCAATGTAGATTTCCTAGTCTTCCCCAATCTTTTCATTGCCTTATCCAAGACTGTTTGATCATCATCTTTAGTATCAGTTTCAAAGTCATCCAGATCCATGTTGAGGTCATCCCCAAACACATCTTCCTCACTTCCATTCTCCTCTACATCAAAGTCAACGTTCTTTCTAAATTTCTGAATTTCTGCATGTCAACATCTACATCATACAAGGGATTATCCTCTACTACCCAATAATCAGGATCATCTTCAACATTAACATTTGCATCACCATCTGCTTGTTGTTTTTCTTGTAAAACGGGTTCCTCCTCATCCTCTTCATCAAAATCCTAATCATCACTTCCCTCATCATCATTTTCCTCATTCTCCTCACCTACTTGATCACTCTCTTTCTAATCATATTCATCTACATTTTCAGTATCATGGTAATGATATTCAAACAAATCAACAAAGGGAGCGTAATACACTACTTCATCTTGATTTCAGGAGGAGGACAGTGGGAACTCTGTGTGATGATTTATTGATCACAAGATGTCATCAACAAATGAGACGTTGAGTGTTCAACATAAATTTCAATCAGTTTTACTCCACCACGGACATGCTCAAACAAGCTTAAAAATCACTATCGCTAGCCAAACACTTCAAACCTAAATCGAAACATGCATACGGAATTTTAAAATGAAAGTAAAACTTAATGTCAACAAAATAACCAATCTACTTAACCATTTCCTCTATTACGTCCATGCCAAAATCATTAATATCAGCATAATCTATGAAATTATACTTACCACCCACGTATGATTGACAATGGCTGTCACTGAACTCACCACCATGGTACACCTTAATACTGAACTTTGTAGGTTCATCGTCGTCTGTCAAACCCAAAAACAAACAAAATTTTGTTACAACTAAAAGACACTCTATTCCTAGTAGACAATTTAAACCTTCAATTTCATGCTCAAATTGACATGAAACCTCAAAAACAGAGACACAAAAACTTACCATAATAGTCTTTAGGGTCAACGTAGATGTCATCGGGTCTTACCCTCCAAAAATCCCAGCCATTTTCGTCCTAAAGCTTCAATCGGACTTGCAAGTAGCGTTGCTTACTAGAGAATAAGGAAGGACACTATTGTGCAAATGAGGGCTTTAACAGGGATGGTGTATATTATAAGGATTTCTAAATTGTGAAATTACCATATTGCCCTTCATTATGGAAGTAAAAAAGACTTTAATGCCCAAGTCAACTACTGGTTGACTAACAACAGTTCGGGTCAGGGACCTGATTGAATCAAATTGATAACGTGAGGTACTGGAGTGTTGAATTTTTTGAAATAAGAACTAAACATGCGATTGGGTGTAAGTCTGAGGGACTGAAACTACACTTTACTTAAATAAATATCTAAATACTAAAGTTTCAAATTTCATCTTCCAGCTTCTTAATATAATAATGGTATAATTGTAAAAAATATTGTTAGTGGTCAATGATAATTAACTATATATAATTTAGTAACTTTTTTATCACTAAAAATCACTATTTATTTTTTTACTTTTTAACCTTATAGTTTTAACTTTTACTAATGTGTTACAAAGAATTTGTTCATGTTTAACACTTATACTTTTTAATATTTAGAAATTTGTCCAAATAATTTTTCATTTTTAAGCGTAACACTTTTCCACTTTCAACTTTGGTCACAATATTTTTTTACGATTTTAATGGGTCCTTCGCAACGCGCTGGTCATAAGTCGACTTAGTTATTGTTTTCTATGTTTTACATGTCAGTCTGTTTTTTACGAGTTAACACGCCATATCGCACGTGCGTGGTTTAACGTTTTTACGTCTACCTTTTTTGTTTGTTATAACAGCTCCGACGCAAAGCGCAGGTCCTAAATCCTAGTTTGTGATTATTTGATTAGGAACCAGGGTTTACTAAAAATTTCAAGTATCTTAACCCGACTCAACCCGACCCGATCACACTTTTCCAACTCGAACTGAACAAAGGAAAATTATTATATAGCGATAGACAAAGTAGCTCTATAAATTTCCGCCCCCGCATGAAAAAAAATTGTATCCGCCACTGCTAGTATTGCCAACTTGGTGAAAGAGCACACAAGAAATCATTGTCGTTCTACCAAAAGCACATTTTCGTGGACCAACGTTTTACAACACCCTCGAACGATTAACAGGTCGTCCTTGAGAACACAAAAAAGGGGCTCATGTCAAGTATAATATATGGGTCCCTAACAAATTCCGCCCCTCCTATCTATGCATTCCTTTTTTTTTTTTTTTGACAGTTGTTTAAATTTAGGGTCTCTATTTGGTATAGATCATTATGTAAGCGGATTTAACCTTTTAATTTAAGGGGACTATTGGGTTGCCTAGCATGTATGGCTAGTTTTTAGGTTTTATTGGGCTTTAAATTCCTAATTTAAATTTTGTATTAACTTTAATAATAGGCTTTTGTCTAAAGTTAGATAGGGTTAGGGTAAAATGAAAACCTTTTGAGTTGTGAGAACTTCGAAAACTAGGCTAAAAAATGTTTTTTCAAGATTATCAAAAAGTTTAGAAACAATCAACTTTTCCATAAAAAAAAGTTGTATACATAAATTTACGTTAGCATAAAACACCAAAACCTGTGTATAATTGCTAATGTCAGTAGCTTTTCTACATTAGTGTAAATGGCGAACAAACGTCGCCCGACAACTTTTTTTACATATGTTTGTTGTAATATGTTCATCTACGTTTGTGTCAAAAATAGTGGTAAAACTCGCACAGGAAGTAGGACTTCTCGAATTTCTCACAACTCAAGGCGGTTCCTCCTTGATATCTCTCTCTCTCTTTCTCTTTCCCTCTTATATATATATATATATATATATAAGTCTCGATACGATTAGGTCGCACTTGTCTTACAAAACAAATGTCTAGACAACAATTCATAGACAATAGATACATTCAGGCACAAAGGGTAACACTTGGTGCAGAATTGGTTACTGTCTTGTACTACCAACATCATAAACAAACCATGTGACTTAGTAATTATTTTACAAAATGTTGTTATAAACAACTGATTTCAGGCATCTCCCGACAAGTTCATTTAGAATGTTGTTATTATTATTATTGTTGTTGTTTAAAAGATATAAAATATTTGTTTTAAAACCAAGTGGAAACAATCATTGTACTTAATGCACAATAAGTTATATGTGGTGTGGGATGTGTGCTCGCATTGTTTAATGTTTGGTATTAATCTGTATTTCATAATGTTCTTGAAGTCGGGTGTGACAGAAACTTTATACATCACATGAGGATTACGTTCTACAAACGGCACATAAGAAATCCACCATTTCCATTCTACCAAAGGCACACTTACATAGGCCAACATTTTACTAGGACTATCCTCATGGGTAGGTGAGCTAAACCCTCGGCTGAATCCTAATTTACCAGGCCCATATATACGCGCGCGCACGCACATGTGTATGAAATCGAAAACTTATTTAACCCTCTATATAATACTAAAATCTCACAATTTATTGGGCTCTCAATCTAAAAAAATTAAACCTCGTAAGTTATCAGGGCCTAAATAAAAAATAATTGATCCATGATCCATTAATAATAATAATAAACATTAATAAAAAACATAATTCGCCGTTTAGCTATGGTATTGCTATGTTTATTGCTATAACGTTATTTGTAGTTAAAAAGTAGTTTATATAATTTGTTAGAGCCTAAGAGTTTTTTTTAGCTCATGCAAGGCATTTAAATCCTCAGGACCGACTGTTTTACAAAACCCTCACCCGGCCAAGCACATCAAGAATCTTATTGTACTTTATATCACGTACCCATCGTGAGTATATGTTAATACACTGTAGAGTAAAGTACAATTTCTGTCCTTGTGGTTTACACCTGTTCTCACATAAAAACCCTATTTGAAAAAAAGACAACGTCCGTTAGTTGAATGTTAGTATCATGGTAAATTGACCATACTACCTTTATAGGGACTGAAATTGAAACGGAAAATTTTCATTACCCCTTTATAGTGTCTACAACCCACCACCATCCCGGTTCTCTGTATCATCTTCCCCTAACCCTAAAATGGCAGCAACCTCACACTGGACAAGCAAATACGACAAGTCATTCCAATGCACTATACTCATGTGGGTCTTCTACTTGCATTCTAACCTCTTGGACCGAAGCAAATCCAAGGCGTAGGTTCCTTTGTTGTGTAAGTCTTGTTTTTTTTAATTGATGATTTCCGTGAGATAAAGTTGAACTATATAATTTCATAACTTTAGTTGTAACATTAAAAAGCAACAAGTGTGGTTTGTTACGCTGGATTAAACCTCCAATTTCATGTCCCAGATGGAGAGGGTTGTTCCAGCCCTGTTGAGGTCAAATAAGCAGAAAGATATAATTGCTAAGGTTGAAGGCATTAGAAGCAGCTGAGAAGGGGTTGAAGCTCGAAGACTTAAGTTTGTGTTAGGTTTTACTTGGTCCTTCTTTGTCATTTATGTACTCATGTCTTGATGTAATGTGTTTTTACTGTTTATCTGACTCAGTAAGGTACTTTTTTATGTTATGCAGCGGCTACTTCATGTTTTGTAATGGTAACTTTTCAAAAAAGTGATCAATAAATACTAATGTTTGGGTTATTTTGTTATTGTCACACCAACTAATCCTGAAAACGGATAACATGTGTAAGAAAGGTATGGTTCCATTCTCATACCATCAAAATAGGGTAATGGATAACAAAGACAAGCATGCTTATGTCAAAACAGAAGATGAAACACAGTTACTGGATGTTGGTGATAGTAAGTGTGTGGGACATGTCAATGAAGCGGGTTCATCTTTAAGTGCAGTTGTGAGTTAGGAACTTGGCAAACAGAAAGATGTACTTACCAAACACAAAGAAGGTGAAAGTGACTTCAATGGCATCGAACCACTGAAGTAACTTGATCGCGCCTTCTTCGCCTGTGAATGGTGTTGGGCTATAGGAATTGAACTGCTTAAAGGTGAAGGATGGTTTGGGTGGTGCGACCTTCGTATCACTCGTGTCGAGTGGGGAATCGGCATTGGCGGGGTTAGGGGTTGTTTGGATCCTACTAACGATGTCAGGGATCACCTTAGCCATCTGCTTGGCCATAAATTCATCATCCCGTTTTTGGTCATGGAATCACCGCTGTTGGAGTGCTTCTTGGAGTCCGAGTATTCGTCGTTGGAAGACATCTGAAAGGGTGAGGTAGGGGAAAAGATGAGACTTGATCATAATATTCTTTATAAAACAGGCTTTGTTGCATGCATGGATACAAGAATTTCACATATCACGTAAGTTTCATATTGTTGCAAAAGCATAACACGTATTTTCATGGCATAAGCACGTATAAAAGCGATAGGAGTAGTAAATTTAGTTTGTTCACGATTATTAGCGTTGTTGTAGATTGTGAAGGAAGTGTGATTTGTGCATTCAATCTTGAAGTGATAAACGTATCAAAGTAAAGCACATAGAAATGGATATAACATAAAAGAGAGACTTGGTAAAATATTAGAGTGTTTCGGGTTTAGAAACTTCGATTACTCCAAAGTAAATCGAAAGTCCTTTCGAATTAGGGAGACATGATTTGGCCTAATGGGTAGAATACTCTCACCAAGGAGCGGTTAATGGTATTTTACCCTTCTAGTTACTACATGTCCCCAAACGATCAGAAATTCAAAACTTTGATGGGATTGAAATCGAGGAGTGGGACTAGTTATCAAGATGCGGGTTTCACCCTTAATTTGATAGCATCATACCCTAAGTGTGGTTTGTACCTACCATACGAGGAGCAAATTCCGACTCTTTGGTAAGTTCCACTAGAGTATGAAATGGAAGTTTTCCATCAAGATGTGGATATCACTTCTAGCTTGATGGTGTAACTTCATGTAAAATCGAATACGCGAAATGAGGGACTTCACCTAAAATTGTGGGCCATTGGGCCTATCTTGGTGCAAATCGTTTCGTTGGTGAATTACGAGTGTCTTCATGTCTTCAAGTGTGTACATGTTAGCCTTAGGAAAGACACATAATATTTAAGAAACAAGGCTAGATCAGAAGCAGAATAGGTAAGTTTAGACGTTTTAGTCGAGGAAAACAGTTTACTTCGTGCGAAGTGACTGCCACTTTGTGAGAAGCTGTTCATGTCACACCCCGACCCGCAGCGGAAAAGGTGATCGGGGCATAATTGGGTTATCATCAAAGCTCATGACATTTATTATATGTTTCATATTCATTAATACAATTTAATGGAAATTTACAATAAATGATACAACATGTTCTAACTATCAGTCTAAGCTTCTTGTTTCTCTTCTAAGGCATATCCTATGTTTTCCTTGCTTCAACCTGTCCACCTGTATCATGTGTAAAAAGGTTTTTGGATCAACATAATGTTGGCGAGTGAATCCTATGGAAAAACATTTGAACGAGTTTATCCAATTGATTATAAATAATGTGCATACCTCATATGAGTAAATGTAGATGTAAATTTATTCACACAACACATAATATTGTATATTGAACATACAAACACCAAATGATAGTTTTGAGGCACGCGTTGTTCTCGTCTCACACGAGGAACTGATGGGCCTAATAAATGAGTTTTGAGGCACGCGTTGTTCTTACGAACTGATGGGCCTAATGTATGAGTTTTGAGGCACGCGTTGTTCTCGTCTCACACGAGGAACTGATGGGCCTAATAAATGAGTTTTGAGGCACGCGTTGTTCTTACGAACTGATGGGCCTAAATAAATGAGTTTTGAGGCACGCGTTGTTCTTACGAACTGATGGGCCTAAATAATTTGTATACAACTTTGACAATATGAAATACATCACAACCAAACAATAGTTACATTCTAATTTAGTTCATATAATGGTATAGCACGAATTTGCATAAGAGAATTAGTTTAAGCGACACATAATACACCCCAAAACATGAATAAAAAGGGGAGTTTGTAAGAATTCACTCACATTGGGTGCGTTCGGTTGATGACGTTGAATGCACGCGAAATGGTGTTAACCACGAGTGAAATTAACTGATTTTACTCTGTTTTCCGGCAGAACTCCGGCGACAGAAGTCTTTTTCCGGCGACAAGTATCTTGCAGCAAGAGGTCTTCCGAAGGCTTGCAAAGGTTGTGGGTGACTTCGGTGAAAGTTTAGGGGGTTCAGTAAGCTCGAAGGTTAACGATACGGTTTTCCGGCGATGTATCAAATACTTCCGGTGAGTGAGTTTTCGCCGAGATGAGGTGCGATTTGAGTGTGAAAAACTTCTGGCGAGTTATGGGTGCATTTATAGGGTAACAACGAGATGAATGGGGTCTGAATTCGGTCTATATTCGAAGTCAACTGTTTTCCGGCGATTTTGGCAAAAGACGCGTTTTCAGACGTTGGCTATAGCTGGCGAGAGTTAATTGATTGATTAAATTGAGCGAAAACGTGTTTTATGGGCGAAGTCGTCGGGATTTCCGACGACAGCTGTTTGGGCGCAAGTTGACTGAATTTGAATTTCCGAACATCATTATTTGATTTAATAATTCCATTAACTTAACAGAAAATCAAAGTGGCGGAGTGGTTTACGGTGTGGGAGTTAAGTGCTTGGTTGAACCGGATACAGACCCGAGTTCGAAACCCGGCATGGATAAAATATTTTTATTTTGTTATTTTTAACAGATTTTCAAAAACTAAATACATATCCCCGCATAATAATTGATTACGGATCGCTTAAAATTATTTTGGGCATTTAATTCGCAACTAAAAATTTGACTGACTGTTCGGTTGATAAACGGAGCGGGTTTGGTAAATCCGTTTTTGACGGATGTTACAGTATCCCCTGCTTTTTAGAAATTTCGCCCCGAAATTTAATTAGGGATATAATCGACTAAAAGAATGATGGTGTTGAGTTTGCCGGTTACATTTTTGAGAATTAGGGTTTAGGTTTTTGTTTGAGGCGGTAACGTTCCTTGTAAAGGTTAAGTATCCTAATACAGGAATCGCTTTTTGTTGCCTACTGTATAAGTATTGTTAAGCAGGAATGATTTGCTAAAATGATAACATGCATAAGAGTTTGAATATGCTTAGGGTTATTTCCTAAGGCAGAAATTCTACAATCTACACAAATAAACACAACAACTAACAATTGTATCCACATTCTGATAGCATATATGTTTGAATGGTGATGGTTCCTCTCTCGTTTGTTATGATGGAGAGGTTAGTCTATATAGAAATGGATCACAATCCAATTCCTTTAACTAGTGAGATGATATTTATATGTAACACAATTTCAACCAAGGCAATACTAAATCCTACATGGAACATCTCATAACCGCCTGATAATGCCTCTGATCCTTTGGCAAGAATACTTATATATAGGAAGTACCAGCGGCGTATCCACCATATTCTTGTCAAATTTTCATTGGTTTTATCAGTGAATTATGATTAGTTCTATGCGACTCTACAACATAAACAACACAACAATCAGCGCTTGAGTCTTAATTCTGATAGTATCCGTGTTTGACAAAACCTCTCTCGTTTAATATGATGGAGAGGTTAGTCTATGTGAAACTGAAATATGCCGTGAAGTATGATGATATGAATAATGAGTATAAAACAAACTGAACTAGTAATTTGCATTAAAATTTCTTGGATAAAAATTCCAACTGAGATACATGAAAATCGAGATATAAACATAAAAACTAAGTGATTGGAGTTGAATCTTGATTCTTGGTGAGAGAAGGCTAGTTAAGTGGTTGGTTTGGTCCGTTAACATCTTCAACAGGATTGGCATTGATGTTATAAACTCTTCCCCTTGCTGGCGGTGGAGCTGGATTTGCTTGGTTTGCTTGGTTAACTGGGTTTGCCTGAGCTTGGGCATTTATGATGTTAACCAAACGAGGGCACGTGTTTCTAAAATGGGTAGGGTCGCCACAATTGAAACAAGCTCGAACATTTGGGTACATGGGGTATTGAGGTTGTTGATATGTTTGGATCATGGGTTGAGTAGGGGTTGAGGTTTGGTTTTGAGGGGTGCGGCAAACGTTGCTCAAATGACCGTAGCGTCCACAATTCGCACATAGTCGACAGGGTAAGGTAGATGGATGGTGATAGAAACAGGTGTTGCATTGAGGGTGAGGTCCAATGTAAGGTTTCTTGTTTGGGTAAGTTGAGTTGGGTGCTACTTGAGCGTTTGGGATAGTTCGAGAAGGTACAACTTGTGAAGCTGGTTGGTTACGTTGGGTGACAGCGAAGATTTGCCCATCACGTTTTCTCTTAGAAATAGGTGGTGTAGAGGATTCGGTTCGGGTGGAGTTTGAGGTTTCCGTTGATGCTTTATCCTTCTTCTTCTCCTCTTTGAAATCTTTGTTCCGGATTCGGTTCTCGGTGAGCGCGGTTGCTAGTTCCATTGCTGCTTCCAAAGTTGCAGGCGAGGTGCTTATTACAGGGTCTTGAATCTTTGATGGAAGGCCACGAATGTAGTGCTCGATCAAACGGTAGAGAGGAGTGAACAAATTGGGAACCATTTGATTTAGCTCAAGGAATCTCTTGTTGTATGTGGTGTGGTCGCCTTCCTTTTGTTTCAAAGTATGGAACTCATCCTCCAATTTCTTGATTTCACTTCTTGGGCAAAACCGTCTTGTCATGATTCCCTTCAATTCTTCCCAAGTCAAGGTCATAGTTTCTTCAACACCTCGTTTGGTCTTTTCTGTATTCCACCATGTGAGTGCCGTTCCAAGTAAGCGACCGGTAGCATAACGCACTTTGCGATCATCGGGGCAATCGCAATTTAGAAAAGTGTTCTCCATTTCTTCGAACCAATGGAGGAGAGCGGTGACACCTTCAGTACCTTCGTATTTTGGAGGATCGCAGGATTTGAAATGTTTGTAGGTGCATTTAGTGACTGAAGGATTGATAGTGTTTTGATCTTCTTGTTGGGTTGGGTTAACGGAATTAGCGGTAAGGGCTTGTTGAACTTGAACTACGATGTTGGGTATTACGGTCGCCATTTGCTGAGCGATTTGGGTAGCCATGCGTTCACGGGCTTTTCCTGCTCTCATTTTCCTACGAGCGAGGCTAGAAGACATCTACAAGGAATACATGTCAAGAGTATGAGTTGGATGCCTTTGGGATCGTGGGTCGTGTTTGGGATTGAACGTTCATAAAGTAAATATAGAAAATAAATCTACTACATCCATAGGATGTCTTGGGCTTTGCTCGCTGTTAGGCCCGTCATGCCGCCATACTTTACCTGTGTAATCATGTGGGCCCCCATGAATACCGGTTTTTCATATGGTTCGCACGGTTTCTGCCTGGTTGCGTACACAAAACCCGGAGAAAATCGAGAAATATGTATACAACGTGTGATATTCGGAATGTGTCCAGGCATGGACACGGTGACATCTCAAAGTGAGGTTAGTTCGAACGACGTTTGGTGTGGCATGCTTTGGCCTAATAGGTCCGTCGTACTCTCATCGTTAGTCCCCAGGTAGGCAAACTGGTCCGTTATTTTGGATTTATACGAATGCCAACCTAGACAGGACGTTCCGACTACCGGTACTTGTACCCTTCCAGTTACTACAAGCCCGTCGCAGAACTTACTTTGATGAGAATTGAAAATTGCACAAAATCTTTGGATATTGAGAGTATGAAAATAAATTGAATACATGAACATCGATATATGTATAATGAATATGTATATATGTATAATGAATATGTATATGAGCATGTATGTTTGACTGAAATGTAAACAAATATGAAACAAATAAATATCACAAGTTTGTATGTAACCACCTAATCAAGTTAAATTTTAGGCAGACTATAGTATAGGCTCTAAGGGTCTAATAACCTATCCTATATCCCTATAGTCATGGCTCTGATACCAATCTGTCACACCCCGACCCGCAGCGGAAAAGGTGATCGGGGCATAATTGGGTTATCATCAAAGCTCATGACATTTATTATATGTTTCATATTCATTAATACAATTTAATGGAAATTTACAATAAATGATACAACATGTTCTAACTATCAGTCTAAGCTTCTTGTTTCTCTTCTAAGGCATATCCTATGTTTTCCTTGCTTCAACCTGTCCACCTGTATCATGTGTAAAAAGGTTTTTGGATCAACATAATGTTGGCGAGTGAATCCTATGGAAAAACATTTGAACGAGTTTATCCAATTGATTATAAATAATGTGCATACCTCATATGAGTAAATGTAGATGTAAATTTATTCACACAACACATAATATTGTATATTGAACATACAAACACCAAATGATAGTTTTGAGGCACGCGTTGTTCTCGTCTCACACGAGGAACTGATGGGCCTAATAAATGAGTTTTGAGGCACGCGTTGTTCTTACGAACTGATGGGCCTAATGTATGAGTTTTGAGGCACGCGTTGTTCTCGTCTCACACGAGGAACTGATGGGCCTAATAAATGAGTTTTGAGGCACGCGTTGTTCTTACGAACTGATGGGCCTAAATAAATGAGTTTTGAGGCACGCGTTGTTCTTACGAACTGATGGGCCTAAATAATTTGTATACAACTTTGACAATATGAAATACATCACAACCAAACAATAGTTACATTCTAATTTAGTTCATATAATGGTATAGCACGAATTTGCATAAGAGAATTAGTTTAAGCGACACATAATACACCCCAAAACATGAATAAAAAGGGGAGTTTGTAAGAATTCACTCACATTGGGTGCGTTCGGTTGATGACGTTGAATGCACGCGAAATGGTGTTAACCACGAGTGAAATTAACTGATTTTACTCTGTTTTCCGGCAGAACTCCGGCGACAGAAGTCTTTTTCCGGCGACAAGTATCTTGCAGCAGAGAGTCTTCCGAAGGCTTGCAAAGGTTGTGGGTGACTTCGGTGAAAGTTTAGGGGGTTCAGTAAGCTCGAAGGTTAACGATACGGTTTTCCGGCGATGTATCAAATACTTCCGGTGAGTGAGTTTTCGCCGAGATGAGGTGCGATTTGAGTGTGAAAAACTTCTGGCGAGTTATGGGTGCATTTATAGGGTAACAACGAGATGAATGGGGTCTGAATTCGGTCTATATTCGAAGTCAACTGTTTTCCGGCGATTTTGGCAAAAGACGCGTTTTCAGACGTTGGCTATAGCTGGCGAGAGTTAATTGATTGATTAAATTGAGCGAAAACGTGTTTTATGGGCGAAGTCGTCGGGATTTCCGACGACAGCTGTTTGGGCGCAAGTTGACTGAATTTGAATTTCCGAACATCATTATTTGATTTAATAATTCCATTAACTTAACAGAAAATCAAAGTGGCGGAGTGGTTTACGGTGTGGGAGTTAAGTGCTTGGTTGAACCGGATACAGACCCGAGTTCGAAACCCGGCATGGATAAAATATTTTTATTTTGTTATTTTTAACAGATTTTCAAAAACTAAATACATATCCCCGCATAATAATTGATTACGGATCGCTTAAAATTATTTTGGGCATTTAATTCCCAACTAAAAATTTGACTGACTGTTCGGTTGATAAACGGAGCGGGTTTGGTAAATCCGTTTTTGACGGATGTTACAGTTCAGCTCGCACAAAAAGGTTCAGTTCGCACGAAATGTTTTAGTTCGCACCAAAAGTTCCAATTCGCAATAAAGGGGTCTGATTTGGTACTTAGACTATAGACTAGGTAAAAACATGTAATTTTTTCTAATTCCCTATAGTTATGGCTTTGATACCAATCTATCACACCCCGACTGATGGCGGAATCATCGGGGCGGACGAAGTAGATTATTCGAGACTTCATAACGCTAAGTTTGTGACAAGTATTTTAAAAACAACATTTCATTTCATCTCTAGAATTTTAGGTACATAGTTTGGAAGCAAATTACAACATCGAAATGTAAAGTACGACAAGGAAATCAAAGTACAAGGTACAACATAAGTCTAAATTAAAAGTGGGTTTCTAGTTCATCCTACTAAATTCCATGCATCGTCTTAATCATCATCGTCAACCTGCAACATATATTAAAGTATACTTCAATACACAGGGCATTGGCGAGCATACGAGTTTGAATACTAAGTAAACAAAAGTTTAAACAATCCACATGGCATAACCGTTTACTAAGCTAACATACAGTAGTAGCAATGCGACTACACATGCCAACCCAAAGTTCACCACTAGCGTAATTTAATCATAGCAATGACTAGACCGTTTTGTTTACTTAACGCACGAATATGGGCGGTGCGTTAATCCTATAACACTATACACGTTAAGGGAGGCTTGTACATAGTTAATGACGTAGTATAAGGCATTCGATTCTAGCATATAAGCTTGCATGTATTCGTATTAAGCATGTATAAACGGATGTTTGTTTGTGATTTATGCATAAAGTATGGTGTTTTCAGTAGGTTGATATAGCTTGTAAGTTGCACCCCTAAGTATAAAAGTAAAGAAGGGAGTCGAGTATGCACACAATTTTGCAAGCTTCATAGTAATCCGAGAGCTGATATGTTGAAGTGATGCACACTGCATTTACCCCACATTAGGGAAACAGAGGTGTGTGAATAGACTGTGTTTGGCGAAGGATTCAGATTTGGATTCGGAAGATACGGAAAGAAAACGTAGAAAACTCCACTTCGTGCGAAGTGGGCTGACCACTTCGTGCGAAGTGACTTGCACTTCGTACGAAGTGACTGTCCACTTCGTTCGAAGTGACAGTTCTAAAATGTTTTAGCTCGTTTTGCACTCGTTTCGACAATGATTTATGTGAACGGGAATTCTAGCAATGATGTAGAATAGTCTAGGACCATAACACTTAATCAGAATACGATTAACATTATGTCAAGACCAGTTTATTAAGAAAATATGATAGCTATGTATAGTTTATTCCGTTTAGTCAAGGTTGTCATGTAGGTCAAGTAAGAAGGTATGAAACCTCGTTATATGATTCACCAAAGCACTAAGCTTATCAACACTATTAATTAACCCGGTTGGTCATGAATATACAGAAATTAAATATACAAAATGTTCAAGTGAGGTGTGGAACTTAATTCAGGTAGCCAAAGCTCCCAATGTCCTCACACTTGCTGAACTGCAAGTCCAATCCTAACGAGGATGATGAACATGGTCAACTCTACACTTGGTACAAAAGGAAAAAAAAGAATAGAAAGTAAAGAAGGAGTAGAAGAAATGACAAGTATTAGTGAGCTGGACTCACTTAGAGGATTCTAGGACAATCTGCTGATAGTTCGGAAATTTCAGAGTTGGAGTGAGAGTATTCGGAAAGATTGAAGTGGTGAAGTGGGTCTTGTGACAACCGGCAATTTCCGGTTGTAATTAAGCTAAACGAATAGTAATACCATTATAATTAGTGTAATTAGACGTAAATTAACTCGATCAGGCCTTTGGAAAACCTAGAACGTCTACTTGCTTCACGCTACGCGATATGGCGAAATCGAAGACACTAAACGCGAATTTGAACGATAAGCGAACTGATGCCAAACAAATACTGACAACACCTTAAAAATACGAATTTTGTACTTGTATTTGTCATACAGTTATAATTATGCGATAAAAGTTGATCGTTGAACGTCGCAAAGCACAACGCGGAAGTTACGCGGAAAACCGAAACGCACCGACAACGAAACGGAAGCGATGGACCAGAGATACATCTAAATATTAATACATATATTTTGGCTTCGTTTTCAAATTTTAATACTCGCAGTAGAAACCAGATCGAAAAACGGTGACCGTAGCAAAATACGCAACTTTAACGCGACGAACGGGTTAACACGTCAAACACCGACCTCCTAGAAAATTTAAGTATTTTGAACGCTAAGTAAACATGTTACGATATTTCACAAAGTTCGGGAGTAAAATCGGGTCGTAGAGACGTACTGGGCTTCAACACACGCTAACGGGCTTCAGGCCCAACCCGCTTATAAGCCCTACATATAAATACATCATAAACTCAGTTTTCCCTCATTTCTCTTCTAACAAACCCTAGCACACCACCAGAGCTTTCCCTGTCTCCTCTCTCCGAAATCCGATCACCGGAATTCCGGTGACCACTGGTCAGACTCCGGTCGCCTTCTCCGGCGCACACCACCCACACCGACACCCCTTCTCCTTTCTACATATACACATACCCGCATATATACACGCGTACAGACAGAGCAGAAGAGAGAGAGAGAACAGCATAGAGAGAGAGAGAGTAACCGGGGAGAGAGAAAGACGATCGGCGGCGAGGCGGTGGTGCGGTGGAGCAGCGTCGCGGCTGCGACGCCGTATCGGACTAGCAGCGACGGCAAAAGGCGGCGGTGGCGATTGAGACGCCGCCGGCAGTGGTGGTTTCGTGATGTTCGGTTCAAGGTTCGGATTCGGTCCAGATTTTAGTTCATGTTTCGAGTTCCGGTTCGATTTGTTTCAGATATATTTCGGATCTTTGGTGGGTTTGTTCAGTCAACGGCCTGGGTTCGGTCAACGAAGTTTTCAGTTCCGGTTCACTCGGTTCAACTGTGGTTCGGGTTCGATTCACTCGGGTTCGACTCGGTTCAAGATGCGACGTTCAGTTCAAACCCAGTTCAAGTCGAATCAGTTTCAATATTTCAGTTTCGTTCAATTTGGGTTTGTTCTAGGTTTAGTTTAAACATTGAAGTGTTTGTTTCAGGTTCGGTTCAGTCAACAAAAGTCAGCGCGGTCAACTGGTCAGACCCAGTCAACAAGAGTCAATCCAGTCAAACCTGGTCAACAGGTCAAACTGAGACTTGGTAAAAATTAATTACGACGCGAAATTTAATTATATTAGTTATAATTATTATTGATAATTAGTGCGCGAAATATAGCTCAAAAACCGAACCGTAAACAATAACATATCGCCAAAAAGTTAAAAATAATAATTGGTCCGACAAAAATATTTGCGTAAAATTTCTAGTTAAAACCAAACTGACGTTAGTTAAAATATATAAATCAGAGATATTAAATCGGCAAAACGTTATATTCGAAACACGACGATAAATTATATATACTGTTTCCGTTCATTGCAGATTGCGTTTTGATAAATAAATCGACAACTTGTATTGTCGGGATCGTCCGAAAACAGAGGAAACTCTGCCCGATTTTCGTAAAATAAGCAATACGAAAATGCGACACATTTCAAAGATTAAACGTCCGATTTCAAATGGTTATTATAAAATAAATATAGGTATATATTTATTTGACGACGATATGAAAACTTTCAAAACTCGAGTCGACAACCTTTCAACGAGCGCGATTTCAAAATGACAAACGTTCGGCAATCGACTACAAGATAAATAATATTTATCTATGTTAAATTCAAAGCCGAATTCGGGAATTTGATTTCAAACCTCGATAAAATTATTCGAACAATGTTATAAAATAAGTATATTGTTATTATTTATTTCGAAACGCCAAACTTTTACAATAAGAATACAAGGTGCTTAGTATTTCAAACAACAAAATTCGGAAATCATATGTCAAAGACATCTCGAATTCTGCAATCGTATAACACAAATATAATTACATATATATACGAATGGCGAGACGTCAAATACTTTTATAGAATAAATATAGTTATATTTATTTCAATCGTCGACACCGCGAACACTCACGAATACTTTGAAGGATTTTATAACAATAATACAACATTGATTTTATTCTATTCCAACACCTAAACGAAGTGCGACACGATACGTCAGACTATTGCGCGAATACGAAACGCATTATTTATACGGATATATTTTCGAGTATATATACATTATATCTTACGAAAACTACGAAGGGTCGTACCATTATCCGTCGATGTACATGATGACTAAATATAATTTCATGAAATATAGTTATGTTTTAAGTAAACATACATTTCAAGTCGTTCGAAAACAGAATCGTTTCTAAGAAAACCATAGTTTGGTTAACCGAGTTAAGTTAATAACAATTTCATAGAATCGCATGAGTAACGATTCGGTAGAGCTCGGTATCACGTAGTATAGCTACGTCATTCTTAGAAACTTATAAGTTATTCCGTTTTAGGAATGCCTTAGATTGCATACTAGCGAGTCAAGCTGTGGAGACAATACTATGGAAATCACATTAAGCTAGCTTTGCACGAGGATATCAAGGTGAGTTCATAACCCCCACTTTTTACTGTTTTACATTTTTATAAATGTTTTCGGGGGTGGAAAGACATGCAATATTTGCGAAAGCATACAATGTTTCGATGAATGAAAATCATATATTTCTAAACCATGTTACAAAAAGATTTCAATGAACACAAATGGTTTACGAAAGGTTTATGCTAAACTTACCGGTTTTCATAGCTATACAAAGCTTTTCGAAACATGCATGAGTTTTATGACTAGTGACGGGATTGTCATAGTCACAACTAGGGGTGAGGCCCCAATTTTATTTGTAACATGGGCTAGGCCCAATGACAAGAAAACATGAGCTAGGCCCAATGGCAAGAAAACATGGGCTAGGCCCAATAACACGGATAACAGATTTATAACAATTGGTATGTAGCTATGGGATTAGATTATAACAGATCATTGTGCGTAAGTAGGATGACGACAATAGTAACCATTAATCACGTAGTGACCAAGGTGCAAAAGGTATATTTGAGATACGCTCCACTCCTGGTAAGCTAACCGGTTAGGAGTGCTTTTGTGATCCCAATGATGTCAAAGTTGTCTCAGGTTAGTTACTTACTTATGGCACATAGGTCAGCGTATTAGCTACACACTGATTGATCCTTAGATTCCATAGGAAAACTACATACTACGATTTCAACACCGGTTTACAAAGATAACATAAAACACTTCAATATCGGATTATTTACAGATACGGTTGAAAACATTTTATCACCGGTTTATAAATATAACAGTTATATGCATGGATTTGCAAACAACAAGGAAAACATTTCGATACTGTTATACAGATATGATATTTCAAATGCTTTGGGATACTATGATCCCACAAACCGGTTTTTCAAATGCAAGACTTTCAAATGTTTTATGACTCATTTGAAAACAAAAACAGACAAACTATGAACTCGCCAACTTTATGTTGATTTTTCGCATGTTCTTTCTCAGGTTATGATTACAAGTATGGCACGGTTGGAATAGTGGAACCATGGGGATTCGAGTAGTTAGCGGGCGTTCATTTACTAGACACCTTAGCCATCACGTCTGCTTCCGCTCTGCGATGACGATGCCATTCAGGTCATGCCCCGCTCTGATGCCAAGGGATTACACGGGGGTGTGACAGGTCTGTATTTAAAGGAAAAAGATGTTGCCAGCCTCACTTCTGCGAAGTGTGTCCACTTCATGTGAAGTGTACTCCACTTCATACAAAGTGGGTACACTTCATGCGAAGTGTATTCAACTCGCACGATTGGGTTGGTTTGGGGCTGTTTTTACGTATTTTAACCGTTTTTCTTGTATTTCAAGTATCAAGTTGTAACGTATAGGTATTGCACGTATAATAAGTATGATTTGCATGTAAGTATGTATTTGAATGATTGATTACAAGTACAAAGTTGGGAAGAAAGTACGAATAAGACATGAATACAAATTTCTATAAATAGAAATACGATTACACTTTCTAAATAAGGAAAGTACAAGAATGTGAGGCGTTACAGTCTCCCCTACTTTAGGAAATTTCGTCCCGAAATTTATTCAAGAGCAAGACTCAACAAAGAGATGTGGATGCTTGGTCTTCATTTCACTCTCGAGTTCCTAAGTGAATTCAGCGCCACGTTTGCCTTCCCATCGAACCTTAACTATGGGAATGTGACTGCGTCTAAGTTGTTTGGTTCCTTGGTCCATGATTTCAACTGGTTTCTCCACAAAATGCACGTAGATCAGCTTGTTGCGTCGCCGGCGTTGCCGACGTGGTGATGGAAATTTTTGCAAATCAGGTCATGTTTTGACATGTTGACCGAGAATTATTGGGTTTTGATGATGTTTTGAGCGGCCTCGGGAGTTACATCTTTTCATCCTTGAATTTTGAACACACAAGGCTCCAATCATCAATCATACGAATCATCATCTATGTCCATCATTGACTGCAATCATTATCTACATCATTCTTTCTCATCCCCAATCATTATCATATCACCATTCCAACATTCTTGGAGCATAGGATTTCTACATCAACCATTCCAAGATTAAGATTTCAAGATTCAAATAACCCACTCTTCATGTTCATCATCGTTGATCAAGCCTCGCATACCATGAGCGGCTAATCTTCTAGGGTTTCACCCCGGTGTAGATGTCACACCCAACCAATGGCTGAAACATCGGAGTGAGACGAAATAGATTGCTCGAGACATCATAGCACTATTTGCGACAATATTAAATTCAAAACTCATTTCATTTCATTGATGAAATAGTCAATTACAATATAAATCCAAATATAACAAATTAACAATATTATAACATAAAACCTAGCATTCTAGATGCGTTTCTATGCCGTGGCTACTAAGTTTTCGTCATGTTCAACATCCTTATCCTGCAACATGTTAAAAGTATAGTTCAACACAAAAGAATTGGCGAGTGCACAAGTTTTAAATTACATAGCATAAGTATAAAAGACTTTGCTCAAATCCACATGGAAATTATATACAAGGTAAGCTAGCATGCAATACTAAATGTCAAACCCAAGTGTCCACAAGAATTAAGTGTCCCTCGCCACAAAAGTAACGAGACTATTTTAAGAATAAAAATAAGCTTAACAATACCCCGACGGGCGGCGTGCTACTCCTATAGCGCTATATATGTTAAGTTCGGGCTAGCTAAGTTAATGACAAGAAGCATGTATGTATCTAGCATGAACCTAAACATAAAAATAAGCATGTATAATGGATTAAGTGTATAAAGTATGTGTGTGTATTTGTGTATTTTGTAAGTTAACATATTACAACCCAAATTGTGTAAAAAGGGAAAATGGGTCAAGTGTACTCACAGTTTTGCAAGCTTTCACTTGGTAATTCCGTGAAGAGTTGGTTGTTTGAAGGTGGGACACCGAGTTACCCTACATGAGGAAACGTAGGTTTGTAATTATTCGGATTATAACGGAGGATTTAGGAAATTAAATATACCAAAGTATTTATACGAGAAAATATCATCTAGACTTAACACTTGTTTTTGACACTATAGTCCCCGTAGGGTAGTTGTGATTTCATGGGTCATGCCCATTAGAATCGTAACGAGGAGGTTAAGTCCTAGATAATATAACCTAATGTTAGGACAAGTAACCATATGATCATTGTCAAAAGTTCGGTTATGTATAATTCTTATTTGCATATATATATTTTATATAGTATATCATTAAGTTTATCATATAAGTCATAGATTTCATACATGGAGGTAGGAGGATAACCGTCCTTTAACCTCTTTCGTAAGATTCAAATACACAAATTGTCACAAGGACAATTCGGATGGTCATGAATGGAATAAAAAGAAGTACTTCAATTGAAGGTGGAACATAGTTTCATAGAAATCATCAAGTGAGGTGGTGGATTAAAAGTAGGATAGCCAAGGCTTCCAAATAATCACACCTTTACCAAAACACAAAGCTTTGTCAAGCTTGGATGGTTCCAACACTTGTGGGCTAAAACCCTTTACAGAACAAAAAGTTTGGAAGTATTTTACACCTCATAATTTGTATGAAACAACCTTGGCTTAGCTCACTAACCATGGGTTTGATTAGAGGCACAAGTAGCACAAGTTTGTTTAGAGAAAACAAGTTAAAATAGAATTTATAAGTTCTTCTTCCAAAACAGAAAGTTGGACCTCAAAATGGTGATGTTCCACCTTGGTTTTCCATGGAGAACCTGTGGAAACGATCCTAGAGATAATCCAAGCTTTGTAGAGGAAGATTTGGTGAAGAAGAGATGAAGAGAAGTGAGTTTGAACTCACTTTTGCACTTGAACAGTTCTGCCAAGAACTCAAATTTATGGAAGTTTTGGAGTGTTTTGCAAGTGATTAAGTGTTTAGAAAGTGAAATTGGAAGAGTGGAGGCTTCTATTTATAAGGAAATGGGTTAGGGTTAGTGTTAAAAGGGTTAGAAGGTGATTAGTGGTGAAAAGGGGGGAAAAGGTTGAAATTTCACGCTTTAGGCCTATTTCCCGCAGCTGCGGACCATAACCTACGGTCCCCGGCCGTAGGTTACGGTCAGACAAATTTTTTTAGAATAAACTTTGTTTGTCAAGTATAATTTGGTTTCATAAAACGCATGCATTCGAGATTGATTAAATATTATGTATTTATGTATGAATAAGTGTGAATAAAAATGCATTTTCATCATGATCAAACTCTTGGATTACAAGATTGAAAGCTGAAATACGAACAAGGCAAGTTTCCATAAATAGGAATACGATTTACATTTTCTAAATAAGGAAAGTACAAAAGCGAGGCGTTACAGTAGATCGTGTAAGATTTCTAGGATTTAGACAATTTTTTTATGATTGATTTGTGACGGGTTACATTGAATATTCGAAGTTTGTGTTAATTGTATTGCATTTGTTTTTAATTCACAAATTGTTGAATGAGTTAGGAAATTTAACTTAATCCATGCAATTGTGCTTTGGCATAGATTAGGGTTTATATGTTCTTGGTAACGAAGTGTATTTTTGTCCGTTCATTATAACGTTGATAGCTACCAGGTTCTAAGCCTTGTAACACTGAACCCATTAATAACCAAATCTGATTAAATCAAGTTTAAAGCGTGTAGAAACTCGATGTCTTGCAATTTCGAACCGGGGGTAAACCTTGTTCCAAAGTTTTTCAATCAAGTGTTTAAGTTTCCGTAATCATAATTAACACACCATTTTCTTAGTTGATAGTAAATAGTTGGTTCAATCCGATTCCTTTTCAAAACCAAACAAAAAGAATTAAATAGTAAGCTTCATAAATTGTTCCAAATCAATAATCAACTGAATCCTGACAAACCATAAACTTTTCGTTGTTCGACACCCTGACTACTACTTACTATCTATTTAAGGTAATTAGGAGTTTATAATTTATGTTTGACCGGGCCGCGACACTCCGATCACCTGCAATTAGATCTATAGTATGCATGTACACTTTCTTCCAACTGGCAAGCTAATAAACCGATCAACCCAACTTTCTAGAATTCCGGGATTCAAACCATTCTCAACCATGTTCTAAATAGTTGCAACTGCATGTTTGCAGGGCATTCCTGTTAGATACCAATTCCTGCATTAACATATTTTCAACTACACATCAACCACAGTCTTGTTTCTTGGATGAGTTACATGTAAAGGTTTCAGTATAAGCTTCAACGCAACAGTTTTGTGTTATGAAATAAAGTCTTGCTTATTGTAATACTTACTTGGTACTTAGAAGAAGCTGTCATCAACACATTGTACTGTGAAGCCTCATTCTTAATAATCTCAAACATGGTGGTAGCAGTAGGTATTAATGGCCCATCACTTTTGGCTATGATCTTCTTCACATTAACTATTCATTTGATCAAATATTGACTGATGTATTCCAAGCATGTGATGATTGGTTCGTTTCTTACTCCAACCAATCGCTTATTAAACACTTAACAAATGTTGTTCAATAGCATATCACACTTTTCCCTTCCTGAAAAGTGGCTCTTGACCATGATGTTGCAGGGATCTCTTTTAGCTAATCATACAACTTTCTGTCTAGGGCCTTATCATCCTTCATTGCCCTTTCGAAAAAGGGCATGATAGTTGCACTTGCTCATCTCTTTAGAAAGTTCTTGTACACATCTCCACACCAAGTCTTTTTCATGTTCTCATGAATGTGCCTTAGGCAATACCTATGTTCAGCTATTGGAAACACATTGCCCAGAGCAGGTAATAAACCCACAGTTTAAATACAATATAACAAATACAATTGCTAAAGTAGTTCAAAGTATTTAATTTTTTAAGTATTTTTTACCTTTTGCCTATCACTGATAAGTGAAATTACATCTTGTAGGTAACTCCAGAGTCCAGATCATCCCCTAGTATATTAAAAAACCATGGCCATGTTTGAATTGTTTCAACTTCAAAAATTGTAAAGGCAAGTGGGTAAATGCCATTGTTTCCATCAATTCCAACTACTGAAAGGATCTAACCCAGGTATGGACCTTTCAGAAAGGTACCATCTAACCCAACGATGTCCCTTTCAATGAGATTAAAACCCTTCTTCAATGCACCATAGCAAACATATATTCTTCAAAATTGCCAAGTGGGACTACTGGGATTAGATCTAGGTTCCACATCAATCTTAGTTGTCGTCCCAGGGTTGGCTCTAACCACTTCCTCACAATACTCCCGAAGTTGCCCATATTGATCCTTGTATTCCCCATCTAACTTTGTCATAGCGATCTTCTTTGCCCTCCATAATTTAAGGAGTGAAACTTTAACTTGGTGCTTTTTCTGAAGTAGTTCTTGAATAATAGTCATGTGAATGTCCAGGTTAGCCTGTAGGATTGGTTCCACCTCTTTAACTATGAAGCTCATGGTATACAGACCAACTTCCCTTGTGAGTAGACATTGGTGTTCATGTTTCATTGTTTTGACACACCAGTGATCTTCAGTTGAAGGGCGGCTCACTTGCATTGCTGAAGGACAAATAGGTTTACTCAGCTTTTTTTTCTTGGGGGCTGATTCATCAATACTTCTTTAGCCCTACCAACCACATAAGTTGTAGTTTTACTATCTTGCCCCTCATTGTCACACCCCGACCCGCAGCGTAATAAAAATCGGGGCATGATTGGGTTATCACCAAAGCTCATGATATTTATTAATAAGTTTCATATTTATTAAATTCAAATTTACTTCAAATATCCAGCACAAATACCATAAAAACACAAACATTAAACCAACGATTGTTCCAAACGAAATAAATTATTTTTCTAAGGCCATCCTATGTGTTTCTTTCCCCCACTTGTTCACCTGTATCATGCGTAAAACAGAAAGTTTGGGTCAACAAAAGTTGGCGAGTGAACCTTAATAAAACATTTAAGTAATTTATATTGTTGTTTAAATAAAATTGTGCATGAATCATATGTGAACAGATGTATATATATAACCAACCACAAACCACATTGAATGAACATATAACATGATGTATGATGTAACTGAGATCAAGGCTCAATCAAACGAAGCCGATCTAATGAGGCACCTGATGCTCAACCCATATCCCACGAGGAACTGATGGGCATAATGAAATGATTGCACTGAAATGATGAAATGTAACCACATAACAACTATACACATTTGATCACGAAATGATATTACCACAAGTGTTAAATAAAAAGAAATTGTACGACACATGATACACCCCAAAACATGATTAAAACGGGGAATTTGTATAGATTCACTCACATTGGGTGCGTATTCTTGAGTGGTAATGAGAGCGCACGAGTTGTGGGTTTAACCGGCGAAGGAGTACTAACTCGTGTTGAAGAACACTTTAGGAACTCAAGATAGGAGGCTTCCAAAAGTTGGAAACAAGCACCAAGAAGGATAGAAAGAAGAACTTCACACTTTGCTTTGAAGTGTTTTGAAGTGGTGTGAAAAAAAATGGAAGAATCATGGGGTATTTATAGTATTTTAGGATTAAGGAGGTGATGACAAGTGTCCTCAAGTGTGGATTAGTGTCCTAACATGTGTCAACATCATATTAAGTGTGACAAAGTGAGTGCTAGGTGTCAAAAATTGGAGATAGGTGGCAAACTTGGTGAAGAAGCAAAAATATTTATTATTTTTTGACATTTTTTGCCCTTGCACTTGTATTTTCACTTGTTTGCCATTTTAATCCCTTTAACCTAATATTTAGGTTATATAAAGGTTTTAAGACATGTGTAACTTGGATTATGCCCGAAAATGTCGTCGATGTCGGTTCGTTCGGTTGTACGGTTACGCGTTTCGCAAAATAGTAAAAAAAAATTAATATTTATGTTAATTCATTAAGGTTATTTCCATTATTATTTTTTTTTATATAAGAAATATTTTAATACCTTAAGCAATATTAAAGAAGAAAATAACCGAACGCCATAAATTCATATACTTGATTGATAGTTTGGGGCGGGTTTTCGAAACCCGATTTACACAAATGTTACAGTATCCCCTACTTTTAGAAATTTCGTCCCGAAATTTAAGTAGTAGTTGTAACCGGAAAAAGGTGCGAGTATTTCTCGCGCATTGTGTCTTCACGTTCCCAAGTGAAATCGGGGCCTCGTTTTGACTCCCAACGCACCCTGACGATTGGAATACGACTTCGCCTTAAACGCTTCTCACCGAGTATCTTGAAAGGTTCTACGTAACGTGGTACTAACTTGCCCTTTTGACCAAAACGAACCACTCCCTTCCACGGTGATACTTTCAAAAGTACTTGGTCACCAACACAAAACTCCAAGGGCTTTCGTCGTTTGTCAGCATAACTCTTTTGACGACTTCGAGCCGCTAGAAGATTGTTTCGATTGCAGGATTTTGTTGGTTGTTTCTTGAATCAACTCGGGTCCGGTGATTTGCGCTTCACCAATTTCGTGCCAACATACTTGGGATCGGCATTTACGACCATATAAGGCTTCAAAGGGAGCCATACCGATACTTGAATGATAGCTATTGTTGTACGAAAATTCGACTAGTGGTAGATGAGCGTCCCAATTCCCTTTGAAGTCGGTGACACATGCGCGAAGCATGTCTTCAAGGGTTTGGATGGTGCGCTCAGATTGACCGTCAGTTTGAGGATGGAAGACGGTGCTGAGGTCTAAACGGTACCAAAAGCGGATTGTACGGCCCGCCATGTTCGTGACGTGAAACGACCATCACTGTCTGAAATGATGCTTAACGGTACACCATGACGGCTTACGATCTCGCTGATGTAGATACGAGCTAATTTCTCGTTCTTGAATTCCTCACGAATTGGAATGAAGTGAGCTGATTTTGTAAGACGATCAATGATTACCCATATGGTGTCATACCCACTGGAGGTGCGAGGTAACCCGGTAATGAAGTCGATGGTTATGTTTTCCCACTTCCATACAGGTATTCGGGTTGGACAAGAAGTCCTGAAGGTCTTTGATGTTCAGCTTTCACTTTGGAGCATGTAAGGCACTTGGAAACAAAAACAGCGATGTCCTTCTTCATGCCAGGCCACCAGTAGGTGTATCGTAGGTCTTGATACATCTTGTTGGCTCCTGGATGTATAGAGTATCGTGTTTTGTGTGCCTCATTCATGAGGAAATCACGAAGGTTGTCGCGATCGGGAATCCAAATACGGTTTAAATAGTACAGAAATACCATCGGATTTGGTTTCGATTTTGAGTTCGGCTCCACACGACAGCTCATCGCGTACGTCATTTTCCGTTACGGAAATATGTTGAGCTGCCCGTATTCGATCTTTGATGTCAGTTACAATTTGCGAACATAGAAGATGAATGGAATTCACACAACCCTTTCGACTGAGTGCATTAGCCACAACGTTTGCCTTTCCTGGATGATATCGAATCTCACAGTCATAATCATTGAGGAGTTCGACCAATCTTCGTTGCCTCATGTTCAACTCTTTTTGATTGAAGATATGTTGGAGACTCTTGTGGTCAGTGTATATTTCACACTTGGTACCATAGAGATAATGACTCCATATCTTGAGAGCGAACACGACGGCCTCCAAGTTCCAGGTCGTGGGTGGTGTAATTCTTCTCATGTACTTTGAGTTGCCTAGAGGCATAGGCTATCACCTTTCCTCTTTGTATCAGTACACAGCCTAGACCTTGCCCTGACGCGTCGCAATAAACCACAAAGTCTTCGCAACCCTCAGGGAGTGTAAGGATAGGTGCGTCACAAAGCTTTTGCTTTAAAGTTTGGAAGGCCTCCTCTTGCTTGGGTCCCCAAATGAAGGGTTTTCCCTTGTGAGTCAAGGTCGTGAGTGGAACGGCGATACGAGAAAAATTTGCAATGAAGCATCGATAATATCCAGCCAAGCCAAGAAATGACCTAACTTCGGTAGGAGTGCGTGGCGCTTGCCATTCTTGTACTGCCTTGATTTTTGAAGGGTCGACATGAATCCCTTTTGTCATTAACTACATGACCAAGAAATTGTACCTCTTTCAACCAGAATTCACATTTTGAAAACTTAGCGTAAAGCTTTTCAGTCTTCAAAAGTGTAAGGATAAGCCGAAGATGTCGCTCATGATCGGATTTTGACTAGGAGTAGATAAGGATGTCATCAATGAAGACTATGACAAAACGGTCGAGATAGGGTTTGCATACCCTATTCATCAAATCCATGAAGACAGCAGGGGCGTTGGTTAACCCGAAAGGCATAACCATGAACTCGTAATGACCATAACGAGTTCGAAAGGCAGTTTTTGGAATATCTTCTTCGCGCACCCTAAGCTGATGATAATCAGAACGAAGGTCGATTTTGGAAAAACAGGTGGCACGTTGAAGTTGGTCTAGCAGGTTATCAATACGAGGCAAAGGATAGCAGTTTTTAACAGTCAACTTGTTGAGTTCTCTATAGTCAATGCACATGTGAAACGTTCCATCATTCTTCACAAAAAGAACAGGTGCACCCCAAGGCGACGAGCTAGGACGTATGAATCCTTTGTCAGTCAGCTCTTGCAGCTGACTGGCCAGCTCTTGCATTTCTGATGGGGATAACCTATAAGGAGATTTTGCGACTGGTGTAACACCAGGTACAAGATCAATTCGAAATTCAACTTCTCGTACAGGAGGAAGTCCTGAAACGTCGTCGGGAAATACTTGAGGGAATTCCTTCACGATTGGAATATCTTCGAGCTTCCTTTCTTTGCCTTCCTTCTTGACGATGTGAGCTAAAACGCGACGTAATCCTTGCGAAGGTATCTCGAGCTTGAAGGCATGACATCAATTTGAGCCATTTCGAAGGAGTTTCTCCAAAGATACGTAGTGTCTGACTGTCGGCGAGAGGAATACGAATGAACTTTTCATGGCACACCACCTTGGCGTGATGCTGGCTGAGCCAGTCCGTACCAATGATAACATCAAAACTTCCCAATTTCATAGGGATGAGCTCAATCAAGAAATCATGATCGTTTAGAGTAAGAGTACAATCACGTATAATAAAATTTAATGAAATGGGTTCTCCGTCAGCAACTTCCACCGTGATTTATTCGGTGAGACTAACACGCGGTAAGTCGAGAATAGATTTGAATTCTAGAGATACAAAGCTCTTATCCACACCAGTATCGAATAATATGGATGCATAACTACTATTTACGAGAAACGTACCGTTGACCACATTGTTGTCAGCCCTTGCTTGGTTGGCGTTGATATTGAAAGCCCTTCCTCTGGCAGGTGGAGGAGCTTGGTTAGCTTGGTTCACCGGGTTTGCTTGGGCTTGGGCATTGATGATGTTTACCAGGCGTGGGCAAGTATTTCTGAAGTGGTTTGGGTCCCCACAGGTAAAACAGGCTCTTATGGGTTGCATCATGGAGTAATTGGGTTGGTAGTAAGGTTGGGCTATGGGTTGGGCAGGTGGTAGAAGTAAGGGTTGTTGGGCTTGGCTCACTATTTGGTTTTGGGTTTGGGTTGGAGGCTGATTGCGGTTTGATCGTTAGAGTGTACGGCAAGTTTGGATAGTGTGACCTGCACGGCCACAACTTGTGCAATGTTGGCAAGGGTTCTCAGGAGGGTTATAGTATTGGCAACGGTTACACTTTGGGTGTGGGCCAGTGTATGGCCTTTTGAATGGTGCGGCTGGAGGGGCGACTTGGGTGATTGGAGCAGCAGTGATGGGAGAGTTGGTTTAGGTGACGGCGAAGTTCTTGCCATTTCGCTTCCTCTTACCAGCAAACTTTGAGGAGGAACCAGTTGGGTTGGAGTTGGGGTTTCAGCAGTCGTTCTCTTCTTTCATCTTTAAAATCGCCATTTCGAATACGATTATCCGTAAGTTCCGTAGCTAATTCCATTGCGGCTTCGAGTGTTGCGGGTGAAGTGCTTAAAACCGAATCTTGGATTTTCGAGGGGAGGCCTTGAATATAGTGCTCGATTAAGCGGTATAATGGGGTGAACAGGCTACGAACCATCTGGTTTAATTCAAGAAACCTCTTGTTGTAGGAGGTGTGATCCCCTTCCTTTTGCTTTAGAGAATAGAATTCATCTTCAAGCTTTTTGATCTCGCTTCTAGGGCAGAAACGTTTTGTCATTATTTCTCTCAATTCCTCCGATGATAAGGCCATGGCATCTTCCACACCCCGCTAACCTTTTTCCGTGTTCCACCAGGTAAGGGCTACTCCAAACAATCTTCCAGTTGCGTAACGTACCTTGCGATCCTCAGGACAGTCGCAATTGAGAAAAGTGTTTTCCATTTCCTCAAACCAGTGGAGGAGAGCGGTGACACCTTCAGTCCCTTCATATTTTGGGGGATCGCAAGACTTGAAGTGTTTGTAGGTGCATTTAGTGATTTTGGGAGGAGGGTTGGCGATGTTTTGGCCTTCTTGGTTTGAAGGGTTGATGGGATTTGCGGCGAGAGCTTGTTGAACTTGTAGTACGATGTCAGGAAGTACCGCGGCCGTTTGTTGAGAAATTTGTGTGGCCATGCGTTGGCTTGACCTTCCTGACCTTCTACCTCCTCTTAATTGTCTAGCAGACATCTATTGGAATATATGTAGGGAGATTGTGAGTTTTGAGAATTTTCTAGGTGTCATGTGTCGTAAAAGAATGAAAACAACATTTATAAATAACTGAAAATAACTTAACTACATCCATAGGATGTCTTGGGCTTGCACATGTTTGGGCCTCCAAATGTCTCGCATACCATAGCCTGTATAGTCATGTGGGCCCCCATGACTATTGGGCCTAGTAGGGTTCACATTGGTGTCGGCTGGTTAACACTCGCATCACCCGAATGAAAACCGTAAAACGTGATTGCGAGATGTAAGGTCGGAGGGTGTCCAGGTGTAGACACAATGACAGCTCAAAGTGGGGTTAGTTCACACGACGTTTGGTATAGCATGCTTTGGCCTAATAGGTCCTTCGTACTCTCATCATTAGTCCCCAGGTAGGCAAACTGGTCCTTTATTTTGGATTTATACGAATGCCAAGCTTAGATAGGACGTTCTGACTACCGGTACTCCTACCCTTCCAGTTACTACATGCCCGTCGCGAAAACTCACTTTGATGTGATTTGAAAAATATGAAAACATTGCAAAAATCTTTGAAAAGAAATCATGGAAATTGTGAAATCGTGAGGTGTGTGCTTTCATAGATATGATATGTTATGAGGATATGAACTATGATGAGCATTGCATATTAACATGTACTTGCGAGAGTGCTTGCATAATATTATGCGTGAAAATAAACATGAAACATATAAACATCATGAATTTTGCATGTAACACATAAACAATTAAAATCTAATCAACTATAGTATAGGCTCTAAGGGTCTAATAACCTATCCTATATCCCTATAGTCACAAGCTCTGATACCAATCTGTCACACCCCGACCCGCAACGTAATAAAAGTCGTGGCATGATTGGGTTATCACCAAAGCTCATGATATTTACTAATAAGTTTCATATTTATTAAATTCAAATTTACTTCAAATATCCAGCACAAATACCATATAAACACAAACATTATTGTTCCAAACGAAATAAATTATTTTTCTAAGGACATCCTATGTGTTTCTTTCCTCCACTTGTTCACCTGTATCATGCGTAAAACAGAAAGTTTGGGTCAACAAAAGTTGGCGAGTGAACCTTAATAAAACATTTAAGTAATTTATATTGTTGTTTAAATAAAATTGTGCATGAATCATATGTGAACAGATGTATATATATAACCAATCACAAACCACACTGAATGAACACATGACATGATGTATGATGTAATTGAGATCAAGGCTCAATCAAACGGAGCCGATCTAATGAGGCACCTGATGCTCAACCCGTATCCCATGAGGAACTGATGGGCCTAATGAAATGATTTCACTGAAATGATGAAATGTAACCACATATAAACCACATAACAACTATACACATTTGATCACGAAATGATATTAGCACAAGTGTTAAATAAAAAAAAATTGTACGACACATGATACACCCCAAAACATGATTAAAACGGGGAATTTGTAGAGATTCACTCACATTGGGTGTGTATTCTTGAGTGGTAATGAGAGCGCACGAGTTGTGGGTTTAACCGGCGAAGGAGTACTAACTCGTGTTGAAGAACACTTTAGGAACTCAAGATAGGAAGCTTCCAAAAGTTGGAAACAAGCTCCAAGAAGGATAGAAAGAAGAACTTCACACTTTGCTTTGAAGTGTTTTGAAGTGGTGTGAAAAAAATGGAAGAATCATGGGGTATTTATAGTATTTTAGGAATAAGGAGGTGATGACAAGTGTCCTCAAGTGTGGATTAGTGTCCTAACATGTGTCAACACCATATTAACTGTGGCAAAGTGAGTGCTAGGTGTCAAAAATTGGAGATAGGTGGCAAACTTGGTGAAGAAGCAAAAATATTTATTATTTTTTGACATTTTTGGCCCTTGGACTTGTATTTTCACTTGTTTGCCATTTTAACCCCTTTAACCTAATATTTAGGTTATATAAAGGTTTTAAGACATGTGTAACTTGGATTATGCCCGAAAATGTCGTCGATGTCGGTTCGTTCGGTTGTACGGTTACGCGTTTCGCAAAATAAGTAAAAAAATTAATATTTATGTTAATTTATTAAGGTTATTTCCATTATTATTATTTTTTTATATAAGAAATATTTTAATACCTTAAGCAATATTAAAGAAGAAAATAACCGAACTCCATAAATTCATATACTTGATTGATAGTTTGGGGCGGGTTTTCGAAACCCGATTAAACAAATGTTACACTCATAGTCTTCAGGGCTTGTCAAACTTGGGGTTTTCCCCATGCACACCAACCTAAACCTCAACTTATCGTTTTTTATTATATATAATTGTCGCCTTGATTGAAGAGCATATGTTTTCAGCACGTTAGTAAACTTGGACTTATAAACAATCAACTGCCCGATGAAAAAGGGACTACATGATGCATCAAAGCCTATAGACTTCAATGTTTATTTTGTAATCTTCCTCATTCTTTTCATAGCCTTATCTAATACTCTATGATCATCATCTTCATTTTCAGTTTCAAAGTCATCCAAATCCAAATTGAGGTCATCCTCAAACACATCTTCTTCACTGCATTTTTCCTCTACATCAAAGTCAACATTGCCCCTAAATTTTCGCATGTTAACATCTACATCATACAATGGATTATCCTCTTCCACCCAGTAATCAGGATCATCTCCACCCTTTGCATCATCTGCCTGACCTTCTGTTTCTTCTTCATCAAATTCCTCTTCAGCTTCTTCATCAAAATACTCATCATCAATATCCTCATCAACAATATCCTATGCATCTGCTTCATCAGTATCCTCCTCATCCTCTTCATCTCCATTTTCACTCTCATTATAATCACATTGGAACAAATCAACAAAAGGAGCCTCATGCACTTCAACATCTTGGCTATCAGGTGGAGGACCACCTGGACTCTAGTAATGACTTTTTCACCACAATATGTCACAAACACACGAGAGATCCAGTGTTCAACATAAAGTTCAATTAGTCTGACACCACCACATACATGTTCAAACAAGCTTGTAAAATCATTATCACTAGACAAAGTCTTCAAACCCAAATCCAAACAAGCATAGGGAATTTTTTAATGGAAATAAAATACCATGTCAATAGAATAACCAAGTTGTTTAACCATGTCTTCCAATACATTCTTGCCAAAATAATCAATATCAGCAAAATCTATGAAATTAACTTACCACCTACGTATGATCGACCATGGGTGTCAGTAAACTCACCACTGTGGAATCTTTAAGACTGAACTTTGTAGGTTCATATTTATCTGTAACACATAAAAATGATTTTTTTAGTAGTAGCATACGATACGTTGTTCTCAGTTGTCATTTTACAGCCTGATTTTGAACCACATTGCAAGATTAAAGTTCAAAACAAAGAAACCTTAACTAACGATAATAATCTTTCGGATCAATGTAGATACATCTGGTCTTATCCTCCAAAAACCCCCAGCCATTTTTGATCTTAACCTCAAATCAAAAACAATGTTCTGGCGTGCTGGAGAAGATGGAAGGAGTGAATGCTTCTATTAGGTTTTGAAAGAGGATGAAATCTGCCATTTGAGGTTATACACAACGAAATGACCAAATTGCCCTGAGATCATAAGTAAAAAGACATCCATGCCATGGTCAACTAACAGTTGACTAACAACAAATGCTATTAGGGATGTTATTGATTCCAATGGATAACCATAGAGACTGGAATGCCTTTTTTTTTTTTCAAATAGGGACTGTATGTGAGAACGGTGTATCATAGGGATGAAAATTGTACTTACATTTTATTACGCTTATAATAATCACATGATAAAAAGGCTCAAGAGTAATGTATAATTTTCAATTCAGGCAATGCAACTCATTACGATGGTATAATTACTTATACAAACTAATAAATTTCAAAGCAGGTAAAAAATTTAAACATGATATAAACTACATCTGAGCTACTCAAGCCCGTCTCACATGATTATAAGTTTACCACATAGTCACATACATGGGAAAATACAAGACATAAACCACCATTAATATACACATAAACGTCACAAGATACTAACTAGAGCAAGCACGTATATAACCACCTAGCTATACAAGCGAGACTCTTTTTCAAACACCAAATATCAAATAACTTGTTTTCCAATTGAATAATGAAATTGTTAGGCAAAAGTTAAAACCTAAATGCATTAAATTAATAAATCAATAGAGATATCTAGTTTGTGATGAATGCCCATGCCCATATAAATATAAAAACAAATATAGCTTTGCTCTTTTAATTCGACTAATAAGGTCTACAGCCTCAGTCGTTAAGAAAACAAAAGTATTAAAAGCAAATGGCATAAACACATGTTGGTTGTCATGGCATGCTTTCTCGTGTTTGGTCACTTTACCCGAAAAGCCTGACCCACCGTGAAAGCACTACCTCTAAGCTCACAAGCCGGGAAACCCTTGATAGATCCACACATGCATGTTTCCCTCTAACCCATCCAAAGACCAGAATGTCGGCTGGTCGAATGGTAGATCTCCCTTCCAACGGGTCAGTTAAGAAATTAAAGGGTGTCTCTTTCTTAGCAGAAATACCAACGTGCCTGAATATGTCAAAAATTGACATCCCTAACCAGATCTATGGACGTAGTTTTTAAAAGACTTAGTTTTGTTATTTCAAAAGAGGTAGCGACGCAGCTTGTTGGCCATTTACCATCTATCTCGATGCAAATTCATAACACGATAATAAAAGTAGTTAATTACTTTAATATAGCTTATTACGTGGTTTTTATATAGTATGAAAACATCTTAAATTTTAATTCTTGTTTGTGAAAACTAATTATTAGTTTTTTTCTTAAAAAAAAAACTATTTCCCTCTATTTTTAATTTTATTTTTTGACCGGCCGAAACTTGTTTTTTTTCTTTTTCTTTTCCCTTGCCCTTTCTTACGTGTCGGTATATGATTGATTGCGTTTCTTCTATTCATATTGATCATTAAATTAAATATTAAATAATAAAATAAAACTTAAACTAAAATAGGGATCTTGTATTCATATTGATCATTAAATTAAATTAGATATTTAATAATAAAATAAAAATTAAACTAAAATAGGGAAAATTTGATTGGTTGTTTTTTTGGCTTCAAGGATTTTGGTTACCTTTTTTCATCAACCATCATTTTCCACCCAATAGATGACAAAAAGTTTCAAAGTCACCGAAGCAATACCATTGCACCACCGACTAAACATGCATGACCCAGGTTTTGATTTTTTCAGCTAGACTATGTTTGATTCGTGTTTATTCTTAGACCTTAGTTCGATTATAATTCTTTCAACTCTCAATCTTTTTAAATTTTTTATTTACGAAAATTGTGTATTATTATTATTATATCCTCATGTTTTAGAATTAGAAAAAGAAAAAGAAAGAAAAACCCTAATACGTTTTTAGGCCCAAAAAGTACTATCCCATTACCGATGACCATTGTTCTACCTCGTTGACACTTGCAACTGCCATTTCAACCTAACAACAATTGAATGTCCTAACCATCCTGACTTTCTCTCTTCCCCGCCACAACCACCTCTACACGCCATTTTAATATATGTTTTGAGTAGGTTGATTAGAACCACACATAAAGGTCCGGTGGATACATGATTACGCATTTGTGAAATACACTACTTGTTATGCTAATATCATAAACTTACAAATAGAGACGATACATTTATAAAACTTAATTTATTTATATGTTTATAAAATACATTCTTAAACTATCGAAAAGAATGCTCAAAAGATCAAACAAGCTAAGCAAACCAATCAGATTTATTTGGAAAAAAAAAAAGAAGGCTCACCACCTATACAATGCTCTTGTGAATCAACTGTAGATGTTTATTTTAAGTACAAACATAAAATTAAAAATTCAAGAATAAAGAACGTGTGGTCGACGCATGGTTCAACCACATATCAATCATGCAAAAGAGCTTATCCAAATCCAAAGAATCAACTCAAAAGTCGGTTCAATAGTGAACTGATCATACCATATATGGAAAAGTTAAAAGACGATAAACTTTAATTTCTTAAATCAACAACGAGACTACACATCATTGGGTATATAACACATCAATGTTACAAAAATGTGATGCACGTTTAAGCTAAGTTTAAGATTACTTAAATGATGACATATTTTTATATGGCTCTTAAATACGTCTTTTATAAATCATACTAAATTTTAAAAATAATTCAAAGTTTATAAGAGATGTGTTTAATATAGAAATAGCTTAAAATTAAATGAAGGATGGAATAAACATTTTTATTTAAGATAAAATAGTTTATGCGCTTGCGTATGTAGATGCTTAAGGTGCTAACTGCTAAATGGTGATTAGAGATTGTCTAACTTTTAATAATAATAATAATAATAATAATAATAATAATAATAATAATAATAATAATAATAATAATAATAATAATAATAATAATAATTGAAAAAACTAGAAATAAGAAAAACTTTTAAAAGTTGATAATATATGGTAACTACTTTAAAAAACATATGAATTACAGAAACACTAAAAGAATACAAAACCTTATTCCATCAGCTTAATGTAGGCAAACTTAATAAGTTGATTATGAATTTTTATAAGGTTGAGTAGTTGATTATAATTATAAATTTTTATAAGGTTAAGTAGAGAAAATGAGTTCATTTATAATTTTATATATCAAAGTTAACTTAATCCACCTACTTTACAAGTGAGTGTGCCCCATCTCATCTCTCCATCCTTCCAGTTTGGCATTCTTTTTTGGCCTCCTTTCATTTTCAATATATATCTGTAGGTTTTCTCTACATATTTAAAAGAAATGTGAGAATTCATGTTTAATAATATATATCTATAGGTTTTCTCTATTGGGTGTGGAGGATGGTAGTCACCTAGGGATGATCTCTCACGTAAGCGGCCATGTTATCGGGTGTGGTAGATGAGCCCTAAGAGATAAGTCTAGGGTGTAGATAATGAGCCCATTTACATATATAACATAACATGTATGTATGTATGTATGTATGTATGTATGCAAGGGTTAAATGGATCAATGGGAGTTGGTGTGTTAAGCCTTTTCAATTATATATATATTTTTTTATCATTAAAATTATATATAGGTTGACGGGTTAACTTATTTAACCAAATGAGTTAAGTAGTTTCTTTTGGCACACCAACAACCAACTTATCTTACTTTTATGTTCTAGATCCCGTCAAAATTGCCAACCCAAATGCTGAATCGTATGGAGGACGTCCCCGGCACGGCGAGGCCTGGCACCACCGCCTCCTCCCGGTCCGTCTCGTCGCCTCCGTCGCCCCATTGCTGCTAGTGACGATCCTCCTAAACGTCAACCTGTTTAGACCTAGAAATCCATTCGCCTCGTTTAAATTAAAATATCAAACAAAAAATATCGAGTTACTCAATTTCAAGCGGGGAGAGCTAGAGTTAATATCTTCGTCACAAACAAATTTCCGAGTCATGCTCTCGCCACCAAAAAAAAAAACTATTATCCTGGCATCTTAAAATTTTTCATATACCTTTATTTAACAACAAATGTTTATAATCCGAAACTACTAATTCTAAAGTAGACCATCATACATTGAGTTTTATTATGCTAAAAAAAGGTAAAGTTTTTTTTTTTTTTTCATATGGCGTTGGAAATTAACAGAGTTGCAAATTCGATCAAGTAACCAGGCACTTGTAAGAACGGAATATTCCTCCTATTCGCCTGTGAATAACGCATACTTCCCCTTTTATATTATTCTTCCTTGTTTCATCTCCATCAGTAATCAATCAATCATGGGCGACAACAAATCAACAACTGCTTCTCAGCCTTTATCTCTCACCAACGTTAACACCCTCTTAGATTCAGTCGACTGTTTCCTCTTTGATTGCGACGGTACCATTTCAATTTTTCACTACTCTGTAGCTTCTTAATAAATTGTTAATAATACAACTGGGTCTGGATCAGAGTATTACATTACATAAATACATATGTTTTGTTAATTAGGTGTAATTTGGAAGGGGGATACACTCATTCATGGAGTTCCACAAACATTGGAGATGCTTAGGTCAAAGGTAGAACCAATTTAGGGGTACAGTTATTGGGGATGTTTTTTAAATAAGGTTGTTTGGTTTGATTATATATTGTTGGTTGGTTATTGTAGGGGAAGAAGTTGGTTTTTGTGACCAATAATTCAACAAAGTCTAGGAAACAGTATGCTCACAAGTTTCAGTCCCTTGGGATCCAAGTTACTGAGGTTTGTCACTTTCGCTTTTTCGGGTGTAAATGAGCCAGAGCTACTTGGACCCTGCCAAGCTCGTACCAAAAAATAAGCTTGTTAATAAAGAAGCCCCAGATCCCGAGCTTCACTTATCGAGCTCGAGCTCGCTAGTTTAATCGAGCTTAATATTATATTAAATTAAATACATATTTATATGATAATTATTGTTGTGGGCAGGTATCCTAAGAGAAGTCAACTCTATTTGAGAAACTTGAGAAGCCCTCTGGACCATACATTTAAGCTTTTCATAATATACACATATACGTATATTGTCAAATCTTGAATTATACACACATGTATATAGTCAATTTTAAACTATACATATGTGTATATTATGAAAAACTTATGAAAAATGGGTGGTCCAAAATGTTTCTCAAGTTTCTCAATTAGCCTAGTTCTTCTCACACGATCCTAACCCTTATTATTGTATATAAAGTTAGGGTAAAAATGACTAGATTATATATATTTTGTCATATTTATAAATTAATAATAAATAATCAATTAATAGCAAGCCAAACTCGAGCTTGAAAAACTACTAACGATCCGAGCTTGAGCTTTAGACATAGAGCTCGAACCGAACTGAGCCAAGTTTGAGCTATTGTAAGTTAAACATGCTCAAGTCTAGTCGAGTACGGGCTCTGCTCGACTTGTTTACACCCCTAATGCGCTTTCGTAAAGATGAACTGTATAATATATAGTTATGCAATAGTGACATTGTAAGTGCTTGCAGGAGGAGATATTCTCTTCATCATTTGCTGCTGCAATGTACTTGAAAGTCAATGAATTTCTTCCAGAGAAGAAGGTCAGTATAAACAAGTTCTTATATAGTCAGTTATGTTACAGTTAATTATTTCTTTGTTTATGATGTTTTGACTAAAGTATGTTCCGATACAGGTGTATGTAATCGGTGGAGAGGGTATACTAGAAGAGCTGAAACTTGCTGGTTTTACCGGGCTGGGTGGTCCCGTAAGCTTCCTCCCTTGGTCCTAAAAAGGCGCGCCTCATGCACTTTTGGGTCAAAATTGGGGTCTGCAGGAGGGTGATATGTAAAAACAACCAAAGGGTTTTAAAGATTATGAGTGGTTTGGTTTACTTGCTTTAAAGAATAAAATATAAGATAGACGAGACATATGCAACTTTTGGCTGTACATAAAGCTTGTTTTGTTGTAAATAAAGCAGCGCCTCGCGTATGTGAAGCTCCCCCTCTTATTTTAGTTTCAGATATATAAGTGTTACATGTTTTGCAGGAAGATGCAAAAAAGACTGTGCAGCTTAAAGCGAACACTCTATTCGAGCACGATAAAAGTGTAATGTAACAAGTTGCTGTAAACTTATTTCTTTTTTTTAACTACCTGTTCAATGCTAACTTTTTAATTAATAATGTCAGGTTGGAGCTGTTGTGGTTGGACTTGACCCGTATTTGAATTATTATAAACTACAGTAAGATACCTCATTTACTAGTTCTTTCTTTGATAGTTTGATTCAGATGTTTTGGTTGCAACTAAAGTGCTTCAAAATTGACGTGCAGGTATGGAACTCTTTGCATTCGTGAGAATCCGGGGTGCATTTTCATTGCTACCAACCGTGACGCCACAGGGAATATGACTGATCTGCAAGAATGGCCAGGTAAGCGCCCGCATAGCAACTACAATCACATGATCTTGGTTTTAAAAAGCGCGCCTGAGGCACGAGATGATATGGAAACGCAGTGTCTTATGCACTTGTGGGTCTATATTTGTCAAATTTTGGTAATGTAGGGGGCCGACATTAGGGGTGTTCATCGAATCGAATAACGAATTTTCGAATTACTCGAATTGAATTTTTCAGATATTTTTTTTCTTAAATCCAAATTCGATTAAAACTGGTAAATTTGTTCGAATTCGTACTCATATTGAAACGCCAATTCGTATTCAATTCGTATTTGGATAAATTCGTTTTGATTTAAATTCATTTAAAATATGTTCGTTATGGGCTATTTGGGCTTGGCAATATTATGATTTAGATTAAATTTACGGATAAATTTATACTATAGCTCAGATTAAAGTTATATGTGTGTATTATAATTTATATCTAAATATAATATAATAAATAAATATGTATACTTTGAATTTGAATTTCGAATCGAAATTAAAATTATAAATGCGACCTCGATTTGTATTCGATTTACTAGACTCAAATTCGAATTCTTGATAATCGAATTGAATAGAGTCAAATTTTGAATTTTTCGAATCCGAATCGAATTGTGAACACCCATAGCCGACATTAAAAAAAATCAAAGGGATGAAACATTATGAATGATTTACTTGATTAAAAGGCTGATATGTAAAGATATAAGAGAGATGCAGCATCTGGTTGTACATAGAGCAGTGCCTCGTGTCTTGGCTTTCGGGACCTTGATGCCTTCGAGCGCCTCGCGCTTTTTAAAACCAAATTCAGAATATATGTTAACCTATAGCTGTACTGTATATTGTAGCCATGATTAGATATCTTTATGGATTTTGTTATTTTCCAGGGGCTGGATGTATGGTTGCTGCAATCTGCGGGTCAACACAGAAAGAGCCTATTGTAGTTGGAAAACCTTCAACCTTTCTGATGGACTTTTTACAAAAACAGTATGTACTGAACTCCAAAAATCAGCGATTTTTTTAGAGTAATTTACTGTTTTGGCCCCTGAGGTTTAGTCAGTTTACCTCTATCGGCCCAAAAAGGAATCTTTTGACACATCAGGCCCTGAGGTTGCATTTTGTTACGGTTTTAGCCCTTAACACTAGCTCTGTTGCTTTTTATGTTTAGTGTAAGAGTATTTGTGTAATTGTATATTTAAAACGAGTTTTATTAAATAATGATCGTAAAAATAACAAAATAACAATAAAAAGTTTAAAAAATAAAAATACGAACAAATGCATTATTAATATATAAAAATAAAAAAAAATCATTTTACAGAGAAAGAAGAAGGGGATTGTGGTTTGGTTTCTGCTAATTTCAGTAATTACAGAAATAACCCCTTAAATATTAAAAACTAACTTTATAATTTACATAAACAACCCTTGAGGTGTAAAAGGACCAAAATCCCCCTACACTTAACAGAGAAAAGTAACATAGTTAGTGTTAGGGGTCAAAATCGTTACAAAATACAACCTCAAGGTCTAATACGTCAAAAGATTTCTTTTTGGGCCAAAAGGTTAAACTGCCTAAACCTCACGGGCCAAAATAGTAATTTACTCTTTTTTTATGATGTGCATGGTGGGCGATAGATTAGATACCGCCTTTTCTTTTTATTGAAGGGCTAAAAAGTGGTTCCTTCAGTTTCTAATTGTTTACGGTATATGTAAGTTGACTTGAATCTTGGTGTTGCAGATACAAGATTCCTACGGATAAAATGTGCATGGTGGGTGATAGATTAGATACCGACATTTTATTTGGACACAATGCTGGATGCAAAACGCTACTCGTTCTTTCAGGTAGCTATAAATTTATATGTTTATAACCGTTTAGTTATATATTTTTGTCTTCTATATGGCTTTAGACGTTGATGATTATTGCAGGTGTGACAAGCAAGTCAACGCTCCAAGACCCCTCGAATCATATCCAACCAGATATTTACACAAACCAAATTTCTGACATTTTTGATCTATTAAATTCATAAATAACACCATGCGACGGAGTTAAACAAATAATTGTACCAGGTGTGTTTCTACTGAAATTGGTGATAACCGGAAGCATTGGCCTAATAAATTTCCATTGATGAAGACAATTGTGAGATTTACTGATTTATAGCATTGTAATTGGTGCTACAAAGATGGAATTTTTGTGTGGCTTATGGGTTAACAACCATGTTTGGTCGCACAATGCATAATGTATTCATTGTTTAGGATATTGGTTGTTGGTTACTGGGTACCTAGTGTCAATGGTTGACCCAACCAATGTTGAAACAATTCAGACATAAATAGTAATACAATGGACCATTATCTATCATGCTTATATTTTGCTAGCTCATTGGTAACTTATTGCTTCTTACTACTATCACTTGGTGGCGTTTGATCTGTTGGAATTCAATGGAACTGGAATATGAATTCTATTTCCTACCCGTTTGGTTTGCATAATCCGTTAAAATTGGAATCTTCGGTTGGATAGGGAATTGATTATTCAGTTAATCCACAATTCACAATCTCTGCTTTGTTAATCAAGAAGAATGGATTCTTCAGCGCCAAAATCAAATTGCCAAAGGAGAATACCGCATCGCCGTATACCCAACTCAATCCATCAGTCACGTTCGCCATTAAACTTTGTTCAATCGAATCACGCATGTGCCTCTTCCACGTTTGTCGATTTTTCCATCTTGAATAAAATGATGAGGTAACCCATCTGTTAAAAAACATGAAATTTGTGTTTTATTAGGGTTTGAAGGTTTTCTCAAAGTCTTTGTTCAAGAAACAACCAGAGGCTTGGTGGTCTATTTTTCGCCAGTACAAAAGCAATCAGGGGGATGCGGGTCTGATCGGGGGCTGGTAGTTTTGTGGTGGTTGTCAACTGCAGTCTGGTGGTGTTTGTGAGCAGCGATTGACGGGTCTTCGTCTTATGTTGGTCAATTCCTTTTACTCAGTTTTCTCATTGTGATTTATTAGGAGATAGATTATGTATATGTTTGGCATCTTGAACGCTATGGTTTTAATTAATGATCTGATTATTGCGCTTACTAATTTTGTTATGAGTATATGATTTATATAGTTCTATGATAAATGCCTTTTTCATGGTTTTTTTATTTGTGCTTCTAGATGTGTAGCCATTGCTGTAGAAGGAGGCTCCAAAATCTGATTTCTGTGTGCCTTCAAAATCTGAAAAAGTTATTAAAAACACTCTTTAGGACCAGAGGTGTGTGATTATTTGCCCTAATGTTCGATTATTTGTCCAGATCATTTTTTATTGTATGTATGTTAGAAGACAATTTTTGTACTATCAAGAAAAGCCCCTGACCCGATTTGTTTCCGATCCACTGTGCCAACATGTTTTAAAATCCGCACACTGACATTAGACAATAATGACTTTTTAAACCGGATTGCTGGATAACATTTGCCATGTGTGTTGAATTAAGATCATAATATACTCTTAAACACACATGTTTTCATTTGGCTTTTTTTTTTTGGTACCTTTTACATAAAAAAAGATGGTGTTGCTCGAGGCCAAACGTTCTACTGTGAAGCCTAAATTATCAGCTTAAAAGAGGGTGCACGTGGTACTACAAAGATTGTCCAAATGCCCCGAAAAAAAGTTCATGAAAAAAATAAAGTTGGTCATACAGTAGACAACCATACGATACAGTCCTCCCCCGGGTATTGCATAAAAGCAATAATCACTAACCACCTGGTGTCCGCCATGACAACCTTATTCAATGATGTTGTCGTTAATTCAAAGATAAGAGTGATCAATGAGGAAAGTATTGACCTGCAAACAATACAAAGACAACTTTACGAGACCATAGGACAAAAAAGGATTATGCCATTGCATAAAAGCAATAATCGCTATAATGTATGTTTGTATGCTTCAAATTATATTGACAAATTTGCTGCTGTTTGCAGGAAATATGAAGACACACACCACTGCCCTAAGAGTGTTGAGGAGTTTTGTTTCATCACAAACAATACTTGTACAAAATTTAAAGGTTTGATTTCCATAATTATTTAACCTTTTATAGCTAGCTATTCCTATGTGAATTTTTTTAGTAACCCCAATTATATAATCAGAGTATTTTGTTAAACAAGTTTTGCACATTCTACAAATTAAAAGTCAAGTTCTAAACATTAAAATTTCCACCTTTCAACACTAAAACAAAAACATTTGTTAGGTATATATGCAAGAAAGTTATTGTTTTAGTATACTTCTTGCAAGGAGAGCCCATATATGAATATTGGAGTTTGAGTTATAATACCAAGGGTTTAAAAATAAGAAATAAAAGAGTCATTATAAAGTGATCAGTGTTCAAGGTGGAATCAAGTGAGAAGAGTAATTTTGATCAAAAGAAAAAAAAAGAATATTGACATGCAAGTCACGTGCTATTTCCCCCCATTTTTTTAAATGTACGTAACCTTTTTATATGTCATTTGTTTGTTAAAAAATTATACTCGTATTTTTATCTTTAATATGAGTACTACCCCACTGTTATACTTCAAAAAAAAAAACCCTGAAAACACAGTTGCGTATTACACAATAGATATAAAGTAAAACACAATGAGTATCAAACTAAGACACAACGGAAAGTAGACCAAAAACACAATCGATGGCAACAGACAAAAAACACAATGGACAATAGACTAAAACACAATAGACACAACCAAAAACACAATAAGTATCAAACTAAAAGTGCAATGAAAAGTAGATAAAAAATACAATTGATGACAGCAGATAAAAGACAATTGATGACAACTGATAAAAGACACAATGACAACAAATTAAAACACAATGGACTAGAACTAAAAACACAATGGATAAGAACTAAAAACACAATGAACAAACTAAAACACAGTGAACAAATTAAAACATAATGGATAATAAAATAAAAACACAATAGACAACAAACTAAAACATAATAAATAGCAGACTAAACACAATGACCAAAACCAATAACACGATAGAAAACCCAAATCTATCATATTCTTCATTGTGTCATGCATTGTGTTATAGGTTCTGATAAAATGCAATGGACGAAACCCAAATTAACACTGTGTTATAAGTTTTGATAATAACACAATGCATAGAAACCCTAGTAAAAACATAATGACCGAACTCAGTTGAAAGACACAATGACCAGAACCTTAGAAAACCTAGTAATGATTTTTTTAATTTTTTTTGTATTACAATATCATACTCATATATAAAAAACGTTCTGGTGAATTTATTTTTAGAATGTCGTTTGAAAAAGTTATGGACGTTGTAAATTGATGGGAGAAATTGGCATTTGCCTTGCATGTGCAGAGAGAAAATCAATAAATATAGGATTCCCTTTATATTCTTCCACTATTTTCTTTTTGATAAAACTAATCTCAACCTTCTAATTCAAGATCAAGGGACTAGAATCCTTCTTATCCTTGTTATTTATTTTATCTTTTGTATTTGATCCTAATTAATGAATATCAAATGTTTTGTTTACATCAGATTAAGAGCAGCACAAGCTTCTCACCAGGCAAATGTTGTCTCTTTGCTTGTAATTTGTGTTAATCCATTTTCTTAACATACTTAATTGTTATCTATATCAAATGAGAACTAGAGTCTTGAATTCGAGTGTATGGTCCGTATCTATCTATTTAGGTTGACTTTGATTTACTATAATTTCCTTGTATTTGTTCCGTAAAAAATCGTTGCAGAAGCTGCATTTCTTGCCATTTGGATGCTAGATTAGTCGTACCACCCCTTGGTAGTTTTCTTTAATTTCTCAACCCAAAACGTACATGCCAGGTCATGGGTCAACCGGATGATTTTTGTACCACCCAATACAAGTTAGATAATAATTTCTCTTACAAAATCCAAATGTCTTGCAATTTACATACAAAAGTTTCTATTTTATTGCGGTTTTGGTCCACCACACTAACTTCATCCTACTTAATGTTAAATCTTGGTCACATGAGATGCATGCATTTTGATAATTAACTATTCAAATGAAGCTCTAATTTCGTGAATAAATTCCAAGCGTTTTGAGATTAAAATCAAAAGTCAAACACTAAGTGTTTTGAGATTGCACATCCCACATTGTATTTACTTAATCCTTAAACTCTAAAAATCTCATTTATATATCAACAAAACCTTCATCCTAGCAGCTTCGAGCTTTTAGGTTTAATACTAAAGCTCCCATTGATTAAAAAATAAATAAATCCTTTTTTCATGATTTTTTTTCTTTTCCTTTCTAAATCATCACATGATATAAATTCTCTTCTGATACGCTCTAACCTTGAAATTCACAAGACCAAAAAGATAACACTCACAACAACAATCCATTTTGTATAGCGTTTGTTACCAAGCTTAAATTAAAACTGATGATCATGATTGCTAAGATATATAGCTAAAGAAGTAATTACCAGCAACGGTGGACGATGGCCGTTCCATATAGGGCCTCGAAGGGTGTCATTTTTTTCGGTTCAATTTTCTTTCAATATCTCTTACTTCTTTGTGTGCAATCTTAAGAATTATTTTTCAATTATCAGTTTTTAAAATTGCATGACTTAGTGTTTGACCTTTGATTTTAATCTCAAAACACTTGGAATTTGTTGTTATATTTACAGCTCACATCAAGAAATTTGAATGGTTAAGTACCAAAATGCCAGGCACATGCATCTCATGTGACTAGTAATTAACTATAAGTTGGATGGAGTTAATGTGGTGGACCAAAACCGCAATAAAATATAAACCTTAGTATGTAAATTGCAAGACATTTGGATTTTGTAAAGTATAGCAATAAACACTAAACTACTGGGACTAAAAACGCAATTTACTCTTTCTCTTAAGAAGAGATAAGAGAAATAGATTGTTAGTATACAGTTGAGTTGAAAACAAAATGATGTTTATGTAATTTTTTGTTTGACTGATCACATACATAGATACATATTTAATCTTTATGATATTTTCGCCAGGTTAAATGGTTTTTACAAGGTTGGGTAATTTGTCTCTGCCTGGTTTGTGTTCGCAACGAAGCTTCTGATACCGGCATTGTAACTCCTCTTCTTTGCTTCTAGGCACGTATATATTTATATACTTTGCATCCCGAAAGGTTTTATGTAGCATACAACTTACAACCATATTTAGACATATTCGGGCTTTTTGGAGATCACAAGAAGATGTTGATGATTAGCTCAAGAAAGATACAATCAAGAAACTTCTGTTTACTTAAAGGATATAAAATTTTATGATTCAAGATGCTAATGTTCATGCTGCAGGTGTTGCTGAAGAGGTGTGTGTGTGTGTGTGTGTATCTCAACTTTTAAACATTACGTGTTATTTAAAAATATATTACTGAATAAATTAGGCTCTTTCCAGACATTAACATTAAAACACTATATGTCTTCTCTTCACGATACATTGAGATATAGTATTGAAATAAGCAAGTTGGTGATTTTAATTAGTTGGCTAATCATTTAGTTGCATTGAGCTTGAGTAACCAGACTACATCATCATCACCACCAGCATCAACCAACTGTTCAAAGTTGGTCATTGGCAAATCCTTTACCTGCGTTGAGCTCGAGTAACCAGACTACATCACCATCATCAAGAGAATCAAGTGACAGGTGAGTTATTGGAGCACAGTTGGCTAATAAGATTCTGTATCTTAAACAAGTCTGATGGGCAAAGAAAACACCCAACAGCCGCGTGTTAGCTTATAAGTTTATGAGCTCATTATGACAGGTTAGCTTATAGCTTTAAGAGTTCATTATGACATTATAATGGAAATGTGTGAAACCAGCCCATGTGACATAGGAATCGCCATTCAACCTGTCACCAAAACCGTAGTCCCAATTAGAGATGAAATTTTTTACCGAAATACAGGTACCGTAGCGATACCGTACCTACTAATCATAAACGGTATCAGTATTTTTTGTATTTCGGTATCCGTAAATAACGGTATTGATACCGGTGTTTTTTCAGTAAAAACCATATTAGTACCGAATTATACTAAGGAATTATAAGGGTTTTTTTGACACTATTTAATTCATTTATCCTTCAATTTTTATTTTAAATAATGGTAGATGGGTTAACGTGGGTGATGTATTTTTTTCTTATAAACCGGTTGAATATTTGTTTACAATCAATATAGTTATTCATTGTTTATGTAAACTAAACATATAAGTGTTTGAATAGTTTGTGAAATGAACAATAGGCGGATACTAGATAGTAGTTGCATGATTGAGTTGAATGATTAAAAGAAGTTACGCATATGTGCCGGATTATCCTGTACTCATTCATTATTAATTTTCACTAATTGTACTTTTCTATTTAGATGTAAATTCCAAACTAATATCCGTCTCCACAGTTTTTCTTTTAAGTTCATGGCATCTTTATCATCAGTAAAAAGCAATGGCCTAAGTGTACTCTTTCCTGGCATCTTCTAGTATGATAATTTTAAACTTATTTGTCCGTATCCATCAGTTATGGAGATTATGTAAAACAATGGAAAACACCAATGCAGTAAAGTACCGAAAAAACCGGTACCGTACCGGTACCAAACTGATATATGTGGTACGGTACTCGGTATCCATTTTTCCTCAATTCCGGTATCAGTATTTCCGGTATTGATACAGATCTCATCCCTAGTCCCAATGCTGGGTAATCACTAACAAATAGGGTCCGAAAATTGGTTCGAGTATTTTCACTTTAGGATGGCATAGCAACATCGATTTAGTTTGGGATTTCGCTTTTATATTCTAACTAGGTTATTACCCGGGATTGCTTCCCGGGCTCGAGAAAGTTACTTTTATTAAAAACTATTTGTGATTAATACACACTTAAAATCATACAAAAAGTATGACATATTAATGTTCTCGATATAAGAAAAGTTATAATGTTTTCATAAACTTAATCATGGGTTGTGACGTTGTAAGCAGACTTATTAACTCAATGACTGCTTATGATTCATTAAAGACTACCACTTTGGTTGTCGAGGCGGTCCCACATCAGCCGCACTTAATAAACACTAAAAAGAAATTTCATTAATCAAATGGTGCACATCAAATATAGAAGTTTAGATAATTGTACACCAAGCATTGAATCCTAAAGCTAAAATCAGAAAACATTGTATTGTTAATGTATTGATGTAAGTTTTGTTGCAATGAAGATGTAATAGTAAATCGTCATATAGTAGTCGCAAATGAGAAAATTGTGAGCACAGACCTTGGAGCAAATTTAAATCAGTTAGCAATTGGCATTGAGCATATTGAACATATCCACTAAAATTACTTAAAGACTAAATCAAACCCTAAATATCTAATCGTTTAAATTGAGGCCCTAAATTTTGGAACATCTGAGAGAACACATAAAAACGCAAACGAAAACATTAATGAAAAATTTAAACCGAGGCCCTGTTCATGGATGTTGGCTTTTCATATATAGGTTATCACCCGTGTGTGACACGGTTAGAGAACATTCTTATATGCATAATAATGATGTGAAAGTTATACTTATAATTAACTTGTATATGATCAAAATAATGCATAACAAAGTCTAACTTTTAATACAGGGTGAGCTAAATGTACCTTTTTTTACTTTTTATACTTTTCTTTTTTAAAAATATAGTTTTGAAGTTGTTAAATTTTACCCTATTAAAAATTTTAGTTTTAGTTCTATACATAAATAATCTCATAGGCATTCATTTCGTACAAACTTTGGAATGATAATAAAAAATACAAAGAAAACAATCTTGGGAATGATAATTATTATGTTAAAACACAAGCCATTAAAAATAATATTGGGAATGGAAATAACAAAAAAGTAACGCTCATTTAAATACACAAGTAGCAAATAAGATTCACATCATCTTCATATCGCTAACCGGTCCCGTTTTTGTAAAACCCAAGATCACAAATACAAAGATAAAACTAAAAAGTGAACAAACATCCAAGATAAAACTAGATATATTATATTATTATATATATGCCACGGAGTTCATAGTTCGAACCGATCAATCACAACAATTTCACACCCTCAATTATGGAATTAAAAACCATTTGTATATTGCCTCAAGAGAGACAGCTTGAGGCCATACAAAGCAACCAACTTCACGTAAACTTTGTAGTAACTCGACACTTCAACAATTAAGGAAGCTTGGGACCATACAAAGCAACCGGCTTCACGTAAACTTTGTAGTAACTCGACACTTCAACAAAGGATTGATGATTAAGAGACTAAAAACAAAGCTGACAAATTTTGGAAGTGTCTTCATGTCAATGGTGAGTGGACATCAAAGCAATAGTAAAATGTGTTATAGCTTACGGAAACACACAATAATGTCAAAAGTACAAGATGAGGAGAAACTGCAGCGATGACGATTCCACTCTTCCGTCTTCGCCTGAAAATCAATTACCAAAATATTATAAATTTTCACACAACATGGGTCAGTTTAGATAATATTTTATATCTGATAGGTTGAGCTAAATGGATAGCTAAAAAAGGAAACCAAGGATCAAACGGGTCAAGAGTCATCCAAAAGGTGTACTAAAATGCAACAAACCTCTTAAGTAGATTTACTGAAAAAACATAGATGACTATTTTAATAATACAATATTTGTAATCACACTTAACATATTTATCATTGATAAAATAAATAAATAAAATGGGTATGTGAAGTGACCCAACCCAACCTCACATGTTTCGGCCTCATACTTAAAAATCAAACTTTTTGACCCAAACAAGTTTTAAACTTGTAAACTGACTGCCTACCACTAGAGATGGGCATAAAAACCGGTTCGGGTTACCACTAGAGATGGGCATAAAAACCGGTTTCGAACCCGAACCGGTAGAACCGAACTGGACCCGGTTCCAGTTCCTACCCGACATTAAGTAGAACCGGTTCAGGGTTCAAAATACCCGTTGGTTCCAACCCGGTTCCACAATTTTACCATTTGAATCGGGTCGTACCCGGTTCCTACCCCTACCCGGTTTCACTAGTACCCGGTTCCACCAGTACCCGGAAATGCAGTTCTAGAAGGAACCGGTTATAGCCATTATAATGTTACCGTTGGAACCGGTTATAGCCGTTATAATGTTACCGTTGGAACCGATTCCTGACCGTTGGAACCGATTATATATATATTGTTTAGAAATCTATTGTTTAGCACACAATTTCTCATATCTATTCTTCTTGTTACATTTCTTTCTTGTTCTTTTTCACATACTAATCAACAAATAGTCTCAAAGAGTTCCAAAAACGCAAATTCCCAATCCGTTAACAATGTTCCTCAAGATCAATCGGTTCCATATGTGGTTGGAACATTGTCTCATAATCGCAACAAGGAAGTTCGGAGCAATTGGGAGTTGGTCGAGATGAGTGACGGCTCGCAAAAAGCTCAATGTAAACATTGTAGATCGTTATTAGCCAATGGATCAAACTCAACGTTAACGAAGCATATTAATAAGTATTGCAAAGCTTTAAAGGAAATGACATCCGGTCAAGTTCAACTATCCAAAGATGGTACCATTTTTCGTTATGAGAAAAAATTAGCTCGCGATCGGATGGTGAAGTTGGTGATACAAAAAGCGTTGCCGTTTGGACACTTCGACGACCCCGATCTTACTAATCTTATTCGGGAGACGCTACAACCTCGCTATAAACATGTAAGTCGTCGCACTTTAAAACGTCATTGTTTAAGTTTGTGGGAAAATGCAAAAAAAGATTTAATTGTTTTTTTTAAGAATTTAAAAACTAGTGTAAACCTAACTAGTGATGTGTGGTCGGCTCCACATGGTTTACCGGAATCGTACATATGTGTCACCGCTCATTGGGTTGATCCCGATACATGGCAAATGATGAAGCGTACGATTGCGTTTGACGAGTTTCCTTCTCCTCATACTGGAGAAAATATTTATAAAATTATAAATGGCACAATAATTAAATATGGTTTAGAAGATAAATTTTTTTCAATATCCTTTGATAATGCTTCAAACAACACAACGGCGATTGAAAAATTAAAGTTGAAGTACAAACCAATAGTTGATGGTGTTTTTTTCCACACACGATGTGTTGCACATATTATTAACTTAGTAGTGCAAACCGGTTTAAAAGATCAATTTGTATCGGATTTTATTATAGCATTTAGAGCTACGCTCTAAGATGTTTTCAAAAGTGAAAAAGAAATATATCAAGAATATAAAAAACTTTGTAAAGATGTCAACCAAAAAATTATTGGACCGAATTGGGATATACCGACTCGTTGGAATTCAACTTGTCATATGTTTGAAATGGCTATAAAGCAAATGTGCAATTTAAAATCTTTTCATACAACTTTAAGTGATGATTACCTAGTCGTCCTCTTTCCCGACACAGCTTGGGAAAATATTCATAACCTAAGTACGTTTTTACAAGTTTTTAAAACTACAACGACTTTGATTTCCGGTGTTTATTATCCTACCAGTTCTAAAGTTGTGGACCAATTGTATTTGATAACAACTAATTTAGAAGATGAAGTTGAGTTAGAGCATAAAATTGTTGACGAAGAGGAGGACGAAGAAGTGGAGACTAACGATTCGGACGACGATTGTACCGAGGTACCCGCACCTAAGAGTTCCTCATCGGAAAGTGTTGCACCTGCCACTAGTAAACGATCAAAGAAATAAAATCTTACTGGAACCGGTTCTGAGTAATTTTTTATTTTTTTTTGTAACCGGTTAATTTGTTTTTATATATTGTAACCGATTAATTTTTTTTAATTTTAACCAATTATTGTTAGTATTTTTATTTATCAATGTAACTAATAATAAAAATCAAACATAACAAACACAATAGAAAGAAACATTACACGAACTTTATTAAAAACACCAAACCAAACGGGTTACATCAAACATTTGCCGGAACCTTCTCCCGTCTCATTTTTCTTTGCCTTCGTCAATAGGCAATGCCGCTCAGTGTGTTTCTTAAGGGTTGAGTTGGCGGCGGCCTTCATAAATTTTCCACAATCTTTGCATCTAGCCATCTCGTGGCTGTCGGACATTAAACAGAGATCAAAATTCTTCCATATAGCAGGGTTTCTTTTCGTCTCTAAAACCGTAACAACTTCATCGTTGCATGCCATAGGTATTTGCAAGAACTTAGAAGTTGATTGATTTTGTAAGTTGATGATGGTGAGTGTTAAGTTTAGAAATGGTAAGTAGGAAGGGGTTTATATACAAAAAAAACCGTTTTTTTAATAAGGAACCGATTTCCAACGGTAACATTTATCAGGAACCGGTTCTGAACAGTAAATGGCAGGTTTGACTGTCAGGAACCGGTTCTGAATAGTAAAATGGCAGGTTTGACTGTCAGGAACCGGTTCCGCACCATACCCGTTTCCATAATACTCGTACCCGGTTCTACACGGTTCCATATTCTTGGGTGTGAACCCGGGTAGGAACTGGACCCGGTTCCACACCATACCCAGTTCCAATGACATCCAAACAGAACCGGGCCCGGGTTGGAACCGGTTCCGGGTAATAATAAAACCCGATTATGCCCATCTCTACCTACCACCCGCACACCCCCCAAAAATAATCATCTTGGTCAAGTTTATGGGTTCCACCAAACTCTTCCCTTTTTGCATAACTATATTTCTTAAAAGAAGAGAAACAAATGCTAATTTTGTTGTTTCGATTTACACTACTTGTCTAATCTTCTTTAACTGGTTCACAAAATTATTAATGAGAGGTCTTTTAGAAAATTTGGTTACAGCAAGTGTCGTTATTAGACTGTGTAAAGTCATACCCTATAATCTCTATAGCATGAAGTACAAATAAAAGATGTATCATGCTATCCAATGTGTCTATAAACCCACATGTGTTGAGGCTTTCCTCCGTAGCCTGAGAAGATGTAGCAGACCAAAAGTTAAGCCTGGTGTCCAAATGAATCCATCACGTAGAACGTGTTAATTTTCTTCAATCCTCTCGTGGTCACCTTCGCCCTTATGATTGAAAATTCCACTCTCTACAAATGTGGGTCACATCCGACAGAAACCTGACCCTGTCTTCACTGCATAGCTCTAGCTTTACACTCTTTGGAATTTGCCTCTTGATTGCCGCCTCAAGGTAATGGATTACATGTTCCCTCTCGGCTTCTGAACTGATCGGACATCCGCCTGTGTGAATTCCTTAAAACAACACATATATAAACAATCGGATTAATACAACACAACCATCCTCATTAAAATCCACCCAATTGCAGAATTTATTAATACCTGAGAAGCTTCAACTCCTTCAACAATAATGGTGGCATGATATACCACATATTGCATATCAATAAGCTTACAAACTGTATCAAACAATAGCTTAGGTCGATGGACACCACAAATTCACAATTGTATACCCTTTCTCACTGCAATTCTCAACTGTCACCAACTGTTTTATGCTTCTAGAGTTCTCAGATCGACACGGTTCATACTCTTTAGTATCATAATCACGATCTGCATACATTAACTGGTGCAACCTCCTTTGTGTATAGAGACCGCGGTTTGAGCCCCACATCGATATCTACCTCCTTTGAGGATAAAAGGGAAAAGATGTTTGATCTTCATGAGTTGATCAGGGTCTTCGATACAACAATGCATTTTGCTTTAACCTTTATACATAAGATGGTTTATAATTTCAGATGTACCAAGTAATACGTGCTTGTATGCATCTCGCAATTCTCATTGATTCTATATTGAATGCCCACCAATGTTTATATCTACGTGAGTGTGTGAATTAAGCGTAGGGAAATGAGAGACCTACCAGAACAACTTTTGCCATAACATAAAGAGTCTATTGAATAGATAGGTTGTACGCGCCCTCTATAGAATGACCAAGGCCAAAGAAAGGGTCCATCAAAACCTTCTTCACACGGAGATATTTTTCTATCAATTGAAGTGGCTTATTGTTAATACTTGACAATGATTCAGATTTGTATCTCCATATCAGAATCATCACATTTACGATATGAATGAAGAATCTTTTGAAATATATTAAAAAAAGGAATAATGTACCTCCATGATGCAGAGACCTATGTTGCAAGCATCTTCTCTCATGTTTCAGGCAGTATTGTGTTATGGTCATGTATGAAACCCTGGAAACCTGACTCTTATTAAGACCATTTGACATGGTACGCAACCTGAATTTGTTCATGCTCCTTAACAAAGATCTCAATCTTATATTCCTTCCACAAGCACTCCCACTCCACACTCAAGTAGTTTAATTTCAAAATTACACATTATCTTCCTAGCTTATAGATGACATAAATTCACATGAAAAACTGATTTTATCATGAGGGCCAATATGCAATTTCAATGGAAAGAAATATACTTTTTTGCCTCACGCTTCCCATCTAACTGTTGAACCCTGAGGGTGATATGTCTAGCAAGCCGGACAACCGGGCTCAAGAACATCATCAGACTTCCCAAAAGTCTCCTTATTCCAAAAGTGGATTGATATATCTGAACCAAACAGAGTAGGTTACCCATGATGACACTAAAAACAATTCAAGAACACTTGTTAAAACGTGTATATTTAATATAAACATGTACATTTATATTAAAAACCCTATGCATTTTATACAAAACCTGTCAAAAATGAGTTTTCATGGGAAAGCAAGTAAAATTAAATATCTAGAAACCAAAGGACAAAATTTAACTTTCAAAAAAAGGTTATCATATTTAGGAATCATCTCTTCATTTAACATATAAAACATTGTAAACACTATAAAATGCATAGTTTAGTTGAAAACATCAATAATTCACTTTTAAATATTGTTCATCCAAAAACAAACCATACAAAAACACTCACACTCTTTCTAAATGGCAAACATAACCTTCTACCACTGGGCAGATATTAACGCAGTTAAAATGAAATTTTCAAGATGACCACTCCAAGAACATAGAACAGATGAAGAACTAAACCAAAAAGTAGCTATCGTGAGTGAAGGTTATTACAAGCAAACCTAGAGTAGCATTGCACTGCTGGATGAAGTTGTCCATTCCACACTATTAGAGTTCAAAGATAAATTAGAAAAGTTTATCACACGGCTGCTGAAACAGGATCAGAAGACTTGTGATATGCTATCTAATCTGCAAATTAAAAGAAAAAAAATGAAATTGCATGGAAGAATGCGAGAGTCACAGATATCATAGTAAGTGGTAATTGTAGCATGTAATGTTTAGCATTTTTCAAAATCAGAATTTTGTTATTCACCATTCAATATCGAATGAAGAAAATTCGGACTTTGTTTTTTTTTTTTTTTGTAGAGTTAAAATCTTTTTATCAGTGATCAATTGGCGAAATGACAACTTTACCCTTTAATTCCTAATATAACTTATCGAATGAATAAATACCCTTTAATTATCAGTGATCAATTAGCAAACGAAGCATGACATACGCAAATAACCTATTGATTTCAAATATTCCATCTATCAAATATCTCACAAATCAAATTATGTAAATTCAGTTAAACACAAATAAAACTATAAATTCAGTATAGAACAAATCACACTATATAAAATTCAGGATAACACAAATCACACTATATGAATTCAGTATAACACAAACCAAATTGTATAATTGTAGACACTTAAGAGTGGATTTCAGTCATAGTAGGCCTATAATTTTCCACTAACTTTTTAATAAAAGACTGGATCTAAAAATTTTTTATATCAATGTACAATGTTAATGTTGTAGGCCTATAATTTCTTGTCCTTCCAAGCAAACCTAATAAATAATCAAAATTATTATTTAAAGTTAATAAACAGCTTAATGTCACCCATATTTTAAGATGCCTTATTCTTACCTCCATTTGTGCTTCTCCCTTTAGTTGTAGATTAGAACTGATGCAAAAAAGACTGATCTAAATGGAGTTGAAGACCTGATATCAAAGTATCAAACAACTAATCCATGAGAAGTGTATTGTTTAGTTGTAGATTAGAACTGATGCAAGAATTCGTTTACAAAGACTTAGAATTGCTACAACATGTTCACAGAATTGCCATCTTACCTTGCCCTAATACAATTATACACAAACTGATGAAAAAACATAACTTAAGTTAGTGGTCCAGTAAATCAAAACCATAATTTCAGAAAGTGTTCAAACGTTTTCAGAACAATATCAAATATAAATCAGAGAACAAAAGTCCATCGTACCTATTTTGAAACAAATTTGCTGCATCAAAAAACCCAATCGGAACTACAAGATGACCTTAAGAAATATGCTTCAGCTATTTGAAGTTAACAAACATGTGAATATTATCAAACCATGCACCACAAAATAAATGATAAAACAAATATATTCCAATCTAATCAGATACCTTTCTATCATCTTTGACAATCCTTCAAACTTCGTGGCAAATAACACATCCTGATTTTTATTAACTAAAAGTGAAATTATTTTTTAATACAAAGAAGAAAGCTTACAGTATCATCACTTAAAGGAAAAGAATTGAAAGGACCTACCTTTGATGTTAGCCTCTATTTCCTTCTCCGTAGCTGGTCTTGATTCAATGTAACACCGCTTTAAAAACCGATAACGTAATATAACTTTACAACTAAAGTTATGGCAGTCACCACCCAAACCACTTTCACTTTAAACTTGTTTTTCCACTAACCTTTTAATAAAAAAATTGGATTTGAAACAATCTTAAATGAGAATATTAGACTAAAATCTGAAATGAACTCACATCAAATCTACATAGATCAAATTTATTAGGGTTCGAAAAAAATATGAATCATGGTGAATACACACTTCATCTAAGTTCACATACCATCCTGTCTTGATAATGATCCTCAAAGAATTAAAAAATCAACTATCGTCAATTCTGGTAGACCAAACTAAATACTAAATCATCAAATTCAATGGCAAAACTAATTGTCAAATCATCCAAAGTCATACATGCAACAACTGAATAATATTGAATTAATTAACATTTCCATCTAAATTCTTCAAAAGTATTTATTATTTTAAAACACAAATACAAAATAAGTTTCTTATCATCTAACTAACTTAAATCGAATCTAAGAATGGTTAATTTTATGCAGCTGAAGTTGCATCGGCAAAATAACCAAAACCATGGTTGTATACTTGTCGGTTGTCATGAGAAAGTTGAGTCAATCAGATCCTCAATCTTTCTAACATGGTTATTGCGTCAAATCTGCATTCAAAGATATGACCAAAAACCAGAATTAGCAAAATATCCATGAATAATCAAAGTAACGAAAACCATATAAAAAAACTAAATAAACCAAACTAAATTTTACAATTTATTTCAACATGCAAGCAACTATTCTTAAACATGCATCCAAACAAAAATAGATTGATGGTAGTCGTACCTAATAAATGACTGAATCAGAGCAAAGAATGGCGATCCTGTAGAGCAGCGAAGGATACAATTTGGTGAAGCTTATAATAATATCGAACAAACAAAACCCAAAGAAGCCCTATAAATCAAAATCCAAATATTTAGAAATAAAATACAAAGAAACATGAAATTTAATCGATACATGGATAATAATCATCGGAATCAGAGACTTGAATCGGAGATTTGGATTATTTGAGAAAGAAGAAAGTGTCGATACGGTCTAGATAGTTGGTATCTTCCATCACATCCGCCACCAAGAATGATACTGCTAGGGTTATGTCAGCCCCTGTTCTCCTTCATCTGCATCTCCAAGGTTATGTTTGAGATTTAGGAGTATTTGTATGGAAGAGTTCAAAGAGTGTTGCTTGAGAGAGAGGGAGCAAATATTAGGTTTGAATTTTGAAATTTGAAATTTGAAATTTGAATCGGTCTGTTTGAAATCCACATATACTTCTAGGATATATATGTTTTCAATTTTGAAATTCAAATTCAAATGAAGGAGAAAACAATTATGTATTATGTATTTTAAATAAATGAAAGTGATGTATTTTAAATAAATTAAAGTGATATTTGCGAGGTAATAATGGAGTAAGCAAAGCTGAATTGGCATATCTCATTGGTTGCCAAGTCAGCCTTTCTTATGTCAGCAGATTCTCTTCTTTTATAGATAGGGGAGATAGATAATAGATTACCAAGTTGGGTTAAAATATAGTTGGTGACTTGTAGCATGAGGTAAGTCGTGCAACTTTAGTCAAATCCAATTTTACTTTACGTTTGTGATTAAACTAAAACTCCTTCAACCCTCAACACGATTTAATCTTAAAAACCGTATTTAAGACTATATTGTTGTTAATCACGAACTAGATTTTAAATTATCAAAAATTATTCATTTATGGATTTTCCAAATTAACAGCTTTAATTTAAAACCAAATGTTTTATCTTACAATAAAATTTGTAACACCCCAACCGATGACGGAATCATCAGGGCGGAGGCAATAGATTGCTCGAGACGTCATAACACTAATTTGTGACAAGTAATTTAAGGAAAAATAATTCATTTCATTTCTAGAATTCAAGTACATAGCTTGGAAGCAAATTACAACATCGAGATGTAAAGTTCAACAATGAAATCAAAGTACAAGATACAACATAAGTCTAATCTAAAAGTGAGTTTCTAGTTCATCCTACTAGATTCCATGCATCATTATCATCATCCTGAACCTGCAACATATATAAAAGTATTGTTCAACACACGAGGCATTGGTGAGCATAAAAGTTTGAATACTATAACATAAAAAGGTTTAAACATTCGACATCGCATAAACATTACTTAAACTATCATACAATGCTAGTAATGCTACTATACATGTCAACCCAAAGTTTACCGCTAGCGTAATCTAATCATATCAATGACTAGACCGTTATGTTTACTTAACATGACCTCACGAATACGGGCGGTGCATTAATCTTATAGCGCTATACATGTTAAGGGAAGCTTGTACACAGTTAATGACGTAGTATAAAGCATTCGATTCTAACATGAATAAGTTGCAAGTATTTGTATTAAGCATGTATCATTGAATGTTTATGATGTTATTTAGCATAAAGAGTTGTGTTCAGTGGGTTGATATAATCATATAAGTTGCACGCTAAAAGTGTAAAGAGAAAGAGGGGAGTCGAGTATGCTCATAGTTTTGCAAGCTTCCTAGAAATCCGGGATCTGGTGAGTTGAGGTGATGAACACGGAGGTTACCCTACATGAGGCAAATAGAGATGTGCGAATAGACTGTGTTTGGCGAAGGGTTTGGATTTGAAATCAGAAAATACGAAAAGAAAACACGGAAAATGCCACTTTATGCGAAGTGGGTTGACCACTTCGTGCGATGTGACTTGCACTTCATACAAAGTGACTGTCCACTTCATGCGAAGTGATAGTTCTTAAGTGATTTTGCCCGTCTAACACTCGTTTCAACTTTGATTTCTGTTGATCGAGGAGTTTAGGAACGAGGCAGAATAGTCTGGGGCCATAACACTTAATCAGTATTCGATAGTATCATGGTCCTGACTAGTTTTACAAGAAAAGTATGAATTTATATATATAGTTTATATACTTAGTCCGTCAGATATGTCATAGATGTCAAGCAAGGAGGTATGAAACCTCATTATATGATTCACCAAAGCACTAAGTTTATCAACACAGTTGATAGACCCGGTTGGTCATGAATATAGAGAAATTAAATATAAAAATGTTCAAGTGAGGTGTGGAACTTAATTCAGGTAGCCAAGGCTCCCAACGTTCTCACACTTGCTAGAACACAAGTCCAATCCCAATGAGGATGATGAACTCAGTTATCTTCTACACTTGGTACAAAAGAAAAGAAGAGGAATTATAAGAGAAATGACAATGTAATAGTGAGGTGAACTCTCTTAGAAGATCTAAGAATAATCTACCAACAATTTTGAAATTTCAGAGTGGAAGTGTGAAGATTCAGAAAGATTGAAGTGGTGAAGAATGCACTTATTTATAGGAATGAGTTGCTACAAGCTCCACTTCGTGCGAAGTGTGTTCACTTCGTGTGAAGTGTATTCAATTCGCATGAGTGGGTTGGTTTGGGGCTGTTTTTACGTATTTTAATTGATTTTCGAGTATTTCAAGCATAAAGTTGTAATGTATGAGTATTGCATGTATAATAAGTATGAATTGCATGTAAGTATGTATCGAATAATTGATTGTAAATATAATAAGTATAGGTAAATAAGTATTTCATTATGATCAACGTCTCGGATTACAAAGTTGGAAAGAAAATACAAATAAGACACGAATACAAGTTTTCATAAATAGAAATATGATTACACTTTCTAAATAAGGAAAGTACAAGAATGTGAGGCGTTATAGTCTCCCCTAATTTAGGAAATTTCGTCCCGAAATTTATTCTAAAGGAAGACTCAACGAAGAGATGTGGATGCTTAGTCTTCATTTCACTCTCGAGTTCCCAAGTGAATTCAACAGCATGTTTGCCTTCCCATCGAACCTTGACTATGGGAATGCGACTACGCCTAAGTTGCTTGGTTCCTCGGTCCATGATTTCGATCGGTTTTACCACAAAGTGCAAGGACTCATTGATTTGGAGGTCACTAAGTGAAACTTGAAGTCATTCTTCTGCTAGACATTTCTTCAGATTTGAAACGTGAAACATTTGATGAACATTGCTGAGTTCTTGAGGTAGGTCCAGTCGATACACTACCTAGCCAATCCTTTCAAGAATGTTGAAAGGACCTATGAAGCGAGAGCGAGTTTCCATTTCTTACCAAATCAAATCACGCCTTTCCAAGGGGATACCTTGAAAAGTACGTGATCACCAATATTAAATTCCAAAGGCTTGCATCGTTTGTCAGCGTAACTCTTTTGTCGACTTCTAGCTTTGAGGAGGTTATGAATCTTCAAGATCTTGTCCCTTGTCTCTTGTATGAGCTCGGGACCAGTGACTTGAGCTTCTCCGATCTTGTGCCAACATGTCACACCCTGGCTTTCCACAGCCAATCCAAATACCGGTGGGCCCGGGTGGGGGATGTCGTGACGTAAGTTGATATCATCATAGACAATTAAACATGGCACAACGGAAGTCTTGGATTTAAATTACTATTACAAACCAAATATTTGAAATATAAAATAATATACCTACGGCTCGTAATAGAAGATCCACAGGAGGATCATAAATTGTACAAAAGAAAGAATGTAAAACAGACTTTGGGCAGATCTAGGATTTGCAAGATCCTCTTATCACTATCGAGCACTTCCAGCCTATTTTGTATTGTACCTGCAAGCTTAGTCTTTTCAAAATACGTCAGCTTTCGCTGGTAAATACACCCAACAAACTCATTTTTGAAAACATTTATAACTTGGGAAAGTTGGCGTTGCAACCTTGTTAACAGATTCACATGTTTGTCCATACATACAGGGCCCAGTGCGAAAACCAAGACATGATCAACTATACACCACTTACGAACTCACGAAGGAGTTATCCCCAACGTTGTGGGTAGTTGCATTTGAGCGTCTGTCGGGTGTATGCCTACACCCCGCGCTAAGGTCGTGGCCATTATCTAATGTAATGAGCCGAGGATATCCAGGACATGGTAATAACACCCCTGATGCTTAAGTTATCAAACAAAACTGACTAAAACGGAATATGCGGATTTACTAGCCACAATTTGGCATTCGATTGATCCCATTTCCGACCAAGCGGTAATAATTTACGTAACCCAAGCCCGTATAGGGGAAATAAGTCGAGGGTATTTACCTGAGCTAGTCTTCGTTTAAATGCAAGATTTATTAACTCAGCCGTACACAAAAGTACTAAGTGCAGATAACATTTACCGAAATGTCTCTAGTCTGATTATGGCATAAGCTAACTAATTAAATACTAACGGTCTTATTTAAGTCATAGACTTAGACCGACTAGCGTACTTGATCAAAACGTATAACGCTGGATTAGACGGTGATCGGATAGAATGTATTTTAATCCCAACAAGTACTTTGACTTGTGTAATATGGATAAACTATAAACATTCCGGATTAGACGGTGATCGGATAGAATGTATTTTAATCCCAATCAGTAGGATATTAATTATATGTGTAATTTATCTTTTATGACCAAACTATGCACTGAAGGGGCATTTTGGTCATTTTACACATAGTTTATAAATTATTTGGGATTCTTAGTTTATATCATGTACCTACTGTAAAAATATTTAAAATCAGTAGGTAACAAGTCTTGGTTAGTAAATATGGCTTAAAACCATACTATGCGCCGAAACAACGCTTACGTCGTAAAATGACGAGCGGTGTGATGTTTAATGAAAATCGAGTTTAAAGTCATATTAACATGTCCTAGATATGTTATTTAATATAAAATATCAGTATGTAAAAGATTTATTTTGAAAAGATATGATTAAAACCATTTTATAAGCCACAAGGGCTTTATCGTCATTTATCGACATAATACAAGGACTTGTTCATAAACTCAGTTTATAACTTAATTTGACGTCCCAAATAATCCTACTCTATAATATTACATCAGTAGAAAACTCATTTTCAAGTTCGTTATCATTTAAACCTCATTTTATGCAAAAAAAAGGCATTTAGTCAAAATGGCATAATTACGGAACTTGTGCATAAACTCAGATTCTGATTAGTGATCATGTAATATAACCTCAGAGGGTTATGCTACATATTATTACGATCATAATGCAACTTTAGATCAGTAGCTAAGTAATCTATATCGGGAAGCCATGGTTTCGAATCAAATGGTTTTTGGCAAGGGTTATGCTACATATTATTACGTGGCATAGGGTTATGCTACATATTATTACGTGGCATAGCAGTTTGGGAAGCCATGGTTTCAAATCAAATGGTTTTTGGCAATTTGTGTGGAGGCTAAGCAAATTTTTTGCAGACACATGCCTCTCGCACCCCGCGAGAGGCCAAAGCCTTGCCTCTCGTGCCCCGCGAGCGCCCTGTAGTCAGTTTCAAAGTTTGACACTTTTAGCCCCTTAACTTATAATACCTTCTAAAACACCTTTTTAGCATATTTAGCCCTCCGTAACCAATATTTGGCATACCCGGGAGTATGCCCGGACATTGTCGAGCTCTCGGTTTGTTAAAAGGTCACTCAGAGGTATAAATTAACATGTTGACACTTTTAACCCCTCCATCATCCAACTTTCACACAATTACGGATCTAATCCCTCTCGTCCAACAAATGGGACATATGAGAGTTTGACTTTGTAAAGGATCACTCAGAGGCCCACTATAAGCATGTTGACTCCGATGTCACTCAGAGGCTGGACATGTTGACATATCAGTCACTCGGAGGCTAAGTTTTAAGCATGTTGACATATCCGTCACTCAGAGGCTAATGATTAAGCATGTTGACATATCAGTCACTCAGAGGCTGTTGTTTAAGCATGTTGACATCAGACAGTCACTCAGGGGCTCAGTTTGAGCATGTTGACACATTTAGTCCCTATTAGTCTTTAATAGACTAAAATAAAAAAATACAACACGTGTCACTATGCTATTGGACACGATTTTACAAGGTGTTACATAGGCGAACAGCACTTACGACCATACAATGCCTCGAATGTACCATTTGAATACTAGTGTGATAACTGTTACTGTACGATAATTCTACCAAAGACAAGTGTATATCCTAGTTGCCACCAAAATCGATTACGCATGAACGAAGCATATCCTCAAGAGTTTGGATAGTACACTCGATTTGACCGTCAGATTGAGGATGGAAAGCAGTACTAAGGTTAAGATGAGTACCGAGGCTTTCTGAAGGGTATGCAAGAAACGCAAAGTGAAATGACCATCACCATCTGAAATGATGTCTATGGGAATTCCATGACGACAAATGACTTCATCTGTGTAGATACGAGCCAATTCTCGACTTTGTAATCTTTACGAATGGGGAGGAAATGAGCGAATTTGGTCAAACGGTCAATGATTACCCAGATGCTATCATAACTAGAGGATGTACGAGGGAGTTTGGTGATGAAATCCATAGCTATACTCTCCTGTTTCTAGACTGAAATTTCTAGTTGTTTGAGTAAGCAAGAGGGACGTTGATGCTCAGCCTTCACCTTGGAACATGTGAGACATTTCGAAATGTAGGTGGCGATATCCTTCTTCATACCAGACCACCAATAAGACATATGAAGGTCCTAGTACATCTTGTCAGCACCAGGATGAATGGAATATCGAGATTTGTGAGCTTCGTTCATCAAGAAGTCACGAAGGTTGTCACGATTGGGAATCCACACAGTCGAGATAGTACAAGATACCATCGGATTTGGACGCAAGCTGATTTTTAGCACCACACTTCACTTTGTTGTATATGTTGTTCTCGTTGATGGATGAGTATTGCGCTTCTTGAATGCGTTCAAGAAGGTCGTTTAGAATTTGGAAACAACGAATACCCTTCACATGGTTTTTACGACTGAGTGTGTCGGCCACAACATTCGCCTCACAAGGGTAGTAGTGAATCTTGCAGTCGTAGTCGTTGAGCAACTCCACCCATCGACGTTGACGCATGTTGAGTTCTTTTTGGTTAAGGATATGTTGAAGGCTCTTATGGTCGGTGAAGACCACATACTTAGTACCATAAAGGTAGTGTACCCAAATCTTTAATGCAAAAAAGAACTGCACGAAGTTCAAGGTTATGAGTAGTGTAGTTCTTTTCATGTATCTTGAGTTGCCTTGAAGCGTATGCGATGACCTTGTCTCGTTGCATAAGAATACAACCAAGACCTTGATTAGAGGCATCACAGTACATGACAAAGTCGTCGTTTCCATCGGGAAGTGCTAGAATATGAGCGTTGCAAAGGATGTCCTTGAGCTTTTGGAAAGACTCCTCTTGTTCAGATCCCCAAACAAAAGGTTTATCTTTTTTAGTCAAGGAGGTGAGAAGAACGGTGATTTTTGAAAATTTGGAGATGAATATGCGATAATAGCCCGACAATACAAGGAACGAACGAATCTCAGATGGGGATTTTGGTGCAATCCAGTTCTTGATAGCTTCGCTTTTGGTAGGGTCCATGTGTATGCCTTTCTCGTTCACAACGTGTCCGAGAAATTGAACTTCCTTTAGCCAAAATTCACACTTGGAGAATTTGGTGTAAAGTCGTTCACCACGCAGGAATTCAAGGACTAGACGCAAGTGTAACATTTGTATAAATCGGGTCTCCAAAACCCGCTCCGTTTTGTAATCAAATACCAAGTTACGAAATTTCATTAAGTATTTATGAGTATTTTGAGTTTAAACGTTACATAATTAATATATAAACTAAACTATAAAAATTATATTTGATAAAAAGTTAAAATAAAATAAATAAAAAATATTTGGAGCTGACCGGACTCGAACCCGGGTCAACTGCCTCCAACGTCTCAGCAACCGACCCTTTAACCACTCCGCCACCAATCCTTTTCTGTTAGCATTGTGAAAACAATTGAATTTTATACGCAAACTCGGATTAACGGTTAATGATATCTGAATAACGGAAATCGGTAACCGAATCGCCAAATCAGTTTTTTTGTTCGCTTAGTTAACTCATAACCGATGAATATCGGTTTCTAATTAAGTTCTAATTGATTGAACTTAAAGTTCTCATCACTTCCGGTATTTGAAACCGAAGATATACCAAACTCTAATATAATCCAAGTACTGATCATTTGCGCGATTCATAACTATCACAATAACTCTCAATTTCATTTTCGTCAAGACTCTGAGCCGTAAAACCTTCTAAATTCGATCGCCGGAAATTTTCTGCAACTCACCGGAAAACCGGGACTTGCATTTTCACGGTAAATTCTTCGACTCTTTTTGTTTAAATCATGTGATTAGTCAATCTCTAACACAATTCCATCATCAGAACCAATCTTAGCCAACACTTATCGGAAATCCCATTTTCGCCGGAAAGTTCCTGAAATTGCCGGAGTTTCACTGTGAAAGGGTAAGACATCCTACACTTCATTTAAACCTTGTTTAGATGATTTAACTCTATAATTAATCGACCCACACCGTTAATTGTTCCAACAGTCGGAGCTCAATTTCTGCACCGACAAAACTCTCGCCGGATTCCTGTGTTTATCTCCAATCGGTAAATCCTGTTCTTTAAACTTTTTCCATTCCTTAATATTGAATTACTGATAGTGTTTAAGTCGCAAAATCCAATCTTAACCAGTTGGAATGCGCTGACAGTTTATACGACGAAGAAGATGAACTTATTTCAGAACATAAGAGTAATTAAAATTCGGTTTATAAACGGGTTAGACACACAGTCCAGCGGTGGACTGTGTGCACATTTTATAATCACGTCGCGAGTTCGATCCTTACTACACGCACTCTGCGTAATAAACATTCCTTTTTATTCATAAACTAACCGGGTTGAAACGAGTAGTTGTTAAGTATAATATAAATCAAGAATATAACCGGGTTAGACACACAGTCCAGCGGTGGACTGTGTGCAAAACAAACTACACGTCGCGCGATCGAGTCCCGTCCCAAACACCGGTTCAATGAGATTAAAACGTTTTGCAAAATAAAGGAATTTTCGGTAAATTCGAATAAGTGTATAAATATAATAAGAACTGGATTTCTAACGGGTTAGTCACGTAGCTCAGTTGGTAGAGCTACGTGCGCGTGAACGGAAGGTCACCGGTTCGAATCCCGCACGGCGCAAGTATTACCGCTGACCGAACCGGTCAACGGTCAACGGTCAAACAGTAGAAAAAAATATTTTATTTTTTTTTTAAATATTTATTTGTTTAATTTAAATTAAAAATCAATTAAAAATACTTAAAAATAACATTTTTAAGGATAGAAAATAGCCATAAACTCACAAAAATATATCTAAAAATCCCATTAAAATCTTTAATAAAATCCATCCATTTAATATATTTTTCCCATTATTATTTAGGTCAGTGATTCCTCATTGACTCGCTTCGTCTAAATCGTGCGCATCTCACCAACTCAAATCCAACGCACCCAATGTGAGTGAACCTTTCAAATTCCCCGTTTTAATCACATTTTTGGGGTGTATCATGTGTCTTGTTCATTTACTTATTATAACTAAGTTATTGTGCATATATCATATCATGACATGTGTGTTAGTTGTTGCTGATAAGTAGTTAGTATTGTTTGCAAGTTATTATTTCAGTACATGCAATTGCTGAGGCCGTAGCTCCCCATCCCTCGAGGTTGAGTTTGATCCCCATTTTATTATGCGGTTGATCAGGGCGTGCCCGCACGATCGGCTCCGTTTGATTGAGCCTTGATCGGTCATTTTATTTACATTTCAATACATGCAATACGCTCGGCTCCGTTTGATTGAGCCTTGAGTGCACAGTTCAATTTACATTTCCAGTTCATGCAATACGTTCGGCTCCGTTTGATTGAGCCTTGAGCGCACAGTTCAATTTACATTTTCAGTTCATGCAATACGATCGGCTCCGTTTGATTGAGCCTTGATCTCACAGTTCATTTATGTAAATTATCATATGATGTTGGTATGATCATGTATGCTATCGATTGTTAATGTATGTTATAATTGTAACTGATGTTGCCATTGCTTGATTTCATACATATGCTCTTTTATGATTATGCACAATATTTTATTGATAAACTAACCAGAAAATCATTATTAAATGTTTATCTATAAGGTTCACTCGCCAACTTATGTTGACCCAAAAACCTCCCATTTTACACATGATACAGGTGAACCAGCAGCAGCTAGGAACACGTAGGACCGGGATTAGAAGAAATAAAACGATTTAGTATTTGGATTATTATGTTTGGTTATTTTCCTATGTAATGAATGAACATGTTTGAATGTTTGAATGTAACTTTGACTTCATTTAATTATGAAACATAATAGTAAATGTCATGTGCTTTGGTGATAACCCAATTATGCCCCGACTCTTATTTCCGCTGCGGGTCGGGGTGTGACAGATTGGTATCAGAGCCATGACTATAGGATATAGGATAGGTTATTAGACCCTTAGAGCCTATACTATAGTCGATTAGAAACTTATAAGAATTTTGTGTGTTATATGCCAAATTTCATGATGTTTATATGTTTATGTTAAAATGTTACATTTGATATTGTTCAAGCATGTTCATAAGTATGTATTATCAAATAATGCCTATCATGAAATCGTATGATCATAATATATCACATCCATGCAAGCACACACCACATCATGATTGATTTTACAACGATTTTCGTGTTTTCAAATCTCATCAAAGTGAGTTCTCATGACGGGCATGTAGTAACTGGAAGGGTACTAGTACCGGTAGTCGGAACGTCCTGTCTAGGCTGGCATTCGTATAAATCCAAAATAAAGGACCAGTTTGCCTACCTGGGGACCAACGATGAGAGTACGAAATACCTATTAGGCCAAAGCATGCTATACCAAACGTCGTGAGAGCTAATCCCACTTTGAGTTGTCATTGTGTCTACACCTGGACACGTTCCGACCAAACATCTCATGAACATATTTCGTGGTTAGCATTCGGGGGATGCGAGTGTTAAATTGCCAATACTAATGTGAATCCTACCAAACCAATAGCCATGGGGCCCACATGACTATATAGGTGAAGGTATGGGGGACATTTGAGGCCCAACATGAGCGAACCCAAGACATCCTTCGGATGTAGTTGCATTATTGATATTTATGTTTATTTTCATTTTTTTTAAAGACACATGACACCTAAAAGATACCATAAACTCACAATCTTCTCATTTTATGATCCTGTAGATGTCGTCTAGATCGCATCGAAGGAGTAGGAAATCGGAAAAGTCTCAGGAACGATTGGCCACTCATATCGCCAACCAAATGGCCACGATATTACCTGACATCGTAGTACAAGTACAACAAGCTCTTGCTGCAAATCCTACTAACCCTCCTCAACAACAGGACCAGATCATCAACGACCCTCCTACCAGCAAATGCACCTACAAACATTTTAAGTCCTGCGATCCCCCAAAATTCGAAGGGACTGAGGGAGTCACTGCTCTCCTGCGTTGGTTCGAGGAGATGGAAAACGTTTTCTTAAACTGCGATTGTCCTGAGGATCGCAAAGTTCGTTATGCCACCGGGAGACTACTTGGTGTAGCTCTCACTTGGTGGAATACCGAGAAGGGAAAGAGGGGAACGGAAGATGCGATGGCCTTAACTTGGGAGGAGTTAAGGGAAATCATGACTAGGCGATTCTGTCCTAGGAGTGAGATTAAGAAATTGGAAGATGAATTTCATGCCCTGAAGCAAAAAGATGGTGATCACTCTACTTACAACAAACGGTTCTTGGAGTTGAACCAGATGGTACCAAACTTATTCACTCCAACCTACCGTCTGATCGAACATTACATTCGAGGACTTCCCTCGAAAATCCAAGATTCGGTCCTCAGCGTTTCACCGGTAACACTCGAAGCTGCCATGGTGTTGGCAACAGAACTGACCGAAAACCGAATTCGCAATGGGAAGTTCAAGGAAGAAAAGAAGAAAACCCCTGCTGAGGGGCAAACCTCAAACCACCACACTCCTTCCTCTAAATTTGCTAACAAGAGGAAGCGTAACAACAGGAACTTTGCAGTCACCCACACCAACACCCCTGTTCCTGCTGCACCCATCACTCAAGCCACTCCTCCACCCGCGCCATACAAAAGACCATACACAGGACCACTACCAAAATGTAACCGTTGTCAGTATCACCACTCCCCTGACTATCCTTGCCAATACTGTACCAGCTGCGGTCGCGCTGGACACATTGTACAACACTGCCGTGCACCTCAACGAACAAACCGCCACCAACCTATAACCCAAACCCACCAACAATTTATGGGTCAAGCCCAACAACAACCATTTCCACCCACTCAACATTTAGCCCAAACATACTATCAACCCAACTACCCTATGGGCCAACCTATGCGGGCATGTTTCAATTGTGGGGATCCAAGTCATTTCAGGAACTCGTGTCCAAGACTGGTCAATATTATTCATGCTCAGGCCCAAGCCAACCCTGTGAACCAAGCAAACCAAGCTCCTCCACCTGCTAGAGGGAGGGCTTTCAATATTAACGCAAACCAGGCCAGAGCTGACGGCAATGTAGTCAACGGTACGTTTCTTATAAATGGTAGATATGCCTCTATGTTATTTGATACTGGTGCGGATAGAAGTTTCGTGTCATTAGAGTTTGAACCTATCTTAAGTAAAAATCGAGATAAGCTCGCGGAATCCATAACGGTGGAAGTTGCAGATGGGAAACCAGTTTCGTTAGACTCTATTTTATGTAACTGTACGCTCACCCTAAACGACCACGATTTCTCAGTCGATCTTATTCCTATGAAGCTGGGAAGTTTCGACATCATAATCGGAATGGATTGGCTCAGTCAGCATAACGCGGAAGTTGTATGTCGTGAGAAATTTATTCGTATTCCTCTTTCAAACGGTCAGACTCTTCGAATTATTGGAGAAACCTCGGCGAAAGGGCTCAACTTAATGTCTTGTCTTCAAGCTCAGAAATACCTTCGCAAGAATTATGTCGCGTTTTTAGCCCATATCATCAAGAAGGGGACCTCAGAAACGAAACTTGAAGATATCCCTGTTGTAAAAGATTTTCCACAAGTTTTTCCTGACGACATTTCAGGACTTCCTCCAATCAGAGATGTCGAATTCCGTATCGATCTTATACCTGGTGCTACACCAGTGGCAAAATCTCCATATAGGTTAGCCCCCTCTGAAATGCAAGAGCTAGCCAGTCAATTGCAAGAGTTGACTGACAAGGGATTTATACGCCCCAGCTCGTCGCCTTGGGGTGCACCTGTACTCTTTGTAAAGAAGAAGGATGGATCTTTTCGCATGTGCATCGATTACAGAGAGCTCAACAAGTTAACTATCAAAAATCGATATCCTTTACCTCGTATAGATGACCTTCTTGACCAACTACAAGGTGCCAGTTGCTTTTCGAAAATCGACCTTCGATCGGGCTATCATCTGCTTAGAGTGCATGAAGAAGATGTCCCTAAAACTGCTTTTCGAACTCGATATGGTCACTATGAATTCATGGTTATGCCATTCGGATTAACCAACGCACCAGCTGTTTTCATGGACCTAATGAATAGAGTCTGCAAACCTTACCTCGATCGATTTGTTATTGTTTTCATCGACGATATTCTCATTTATTCAAAATCTAAAGCTGATCATGAGCGTCATCTGCGACTTATTCTTGCACTTCTAGAAAAGGAAAAGCTTTATGCCAAGTTCTCTAAATGTGAATTCTGGTTAAAAGAGGTGCAATTTCTTGGGCATGTAGTCAATGACAAAGGAATACATGTGGACCCATCAAAGATCAAAGCAGTTCAGGAATGGCAAGCTCCACGTACGCCAACTGAAGTAAGGTCTTTTCTTGGACTTGCTGGTTACTATCGTCGATTCATTTCAAACTTCTCTCGCATTGCGGTGCCACTCACGGCTTTAACCCATAAAGGGAAACCATTTGTATGGGGGCCCGAGCAAGAAGAAGCTTTTCAAACACTCAAGCGAAAACTTTGTGATGCACCAATCCTCACTCTTCCTGAAGGTTGTGATGATTTTGTAGTCTATTGCGACGCGTCAGGACAAGGATTAGGTTGCGTTCTCATGCAAAGAGGAAAAGTCATAGCTTATGCCTCAAGGCAACTCAAGACTCACGAAAAGAATTACACCACTCATGACCTTGAACTTGGAGCCGTTGTATTCGCTCTTAAGATATGGAGACATTATCTTTATGGTACGAAGTGTGAAATATACACTGACCACAAGAGTCTTCAACATATCTTCAATCAGAAAGAGTTAAATATGAGGCAACGAAGATGGGTCGAACTCCTAAATGATTACGACTGTGAAATCAGATACCACCCTGGTAAAGCGAATGTGGTGGCTGATGCACTTAGTCGAAAAGGTTATGCGAATTCCATTCATCTTCTATGTTCGCAAATTATAACCAATATTAAGGATCAAATTCGAGAAGCTCAACACGTTTCCATAACAGAAGAAAATGTGCAAAAAGAGATGTCCTGTGGAGCCGAGCTAAAACTTGAAACTAAGTCTGATGGTATCTTGTATTACCTTGATCGTATATGGATTCCTAACCACATCAATCTTCGTGAAACACTCATGCATGAAGCCCATAAGTCGCGATATTCTATACACCCAGGAGCCGATAAGATGTATCAAGACCTACGATACACCTATTGGTGGCCTGGAATGAAGAAAGATATTGCCGTTTTTGTTTCCAAGTGTCTCACTTGTTCTAAAGTAAAGGCTGAACACCAAAGACCCTCAGGACTTCTGGTCCAACCAAAAATACCTGTCTGGAAGTGGGAAAATATAACCATGGATTTCATTACCGGGTTACCTCGCACTTCTAGTGGGTATGACACTATATGGGTGATTATAGACCGACTCACAAAATCAGCTCACTTTATTCCTATTAGAGAAGATTTCAAGAACGAAAAGCTTGCTCGTATTTATATCAGCGAAATCGTCAGCCGTCATGGAGTTCCATTAAGTATTATTTCTGATCGTGATGGTCGTTTCACCTCACGGACATGGCAGGCAGTACAATCCGCTATGGGCACTCGACTAGATCTCAGTACCGCCTATCATCCCCAAACTGATGGACAGTCTGAGCGCACCATTCAAACCCTTGAGGACATGCTTAGAGCATGTGTTATAGACTTCAAGGGAAATTGGGACGCCCACCTACCGTTAGTCGAATTTTCGTACAACAACAGTTATCATTCTAGCATCGGCATGGCACCTTTTGAAGCTTTATATGGTCGAAAGTGTCGATCTCCTGTTTGTTGGCACGAAATTGGGGAAGCTCAAATTACTGGTCCGGAATTGATCCAAGAAACAACAGATAAGATTCATCAAATCCGAAACAATCTTCTAGCGGCTCAAAGTCGTCAAAAGAGTTACGCAGATAAACGACGGAAGCCCTTGGAGTTTAGCGTTGGTGATCATGTGCTTTTAAAAGTGTCACCGTGGAAGGGAGTAGTTCGTTTTGGTCAAAAGGGAAAGCTAGCACCACGTTACGTAGGACCTTTCAAGATACTCGAAAGAGTAGGTCCTGTAGCTTACAAGCTTGACCTACCGGAAGAACTCGACAGAATTCATCCCACATTCCACGTGTCGAACTTGAAGAAGTGCCTCGCTGATGAGAATCTTCATATTCCACTGGAGGATATTCAGATTGATGAATCCATGCATTTTATTGAAAGGCCAGTAGAGATTATGGACTATGGAGAAAAGCGTCTACGTCGAAGTCGAATTCCTATTGTTAGGGTACGCTGGGAGTCGAAACGGGGACCTGAGTTTACTTGGGAACGTGAAGACTCAATGCGTGAAAAATACCCTCATCTTTTTCCTACTACTTCAACTGTTTGAATTTCGGGACGAAATTCCTAAAAGTAGGGGATACTGTAACATTTGTATAAATCGGGTCTCCAAAACCCGCTCCGTTTTGTAATCAAATACCAAGTTACGAAATTTCATTAAGTATTTATGAGTATTTTGAGTTTAAACGTTACATAATTAATATATAAAACTAAACTATAAAAATTATATTTGATAAAAAGTTAAAATAAAATAAATAAAAAATATTTGGAGCTGACCGGACTCGAACCCGGGTCAACTGCCTCCAACGTCTCAGCAACCGACCCTTTAACCACTCCGCCACCAATCCTTTTCTGTTAGCATTATGAAAACAATTGAATTTTATACGCAAACTCTGATTAACGGTTAATGATATCTGAATAACGGAAATCGGTAACCGAATCGCCAAATCAGTTTTTTTGTTTGCTTAGTTAACTCATAACCGATGAATATCGGTTTCTAATTAAGTTCTAATTGATTGAACTTAAAGTTCTCATCACTTCCGGTATTTGAAACCGAAGATATACCAAACTCTAATATAATCCAAGTACTGATCATTTGCGCGATTCATAACTATCACAATAACTCTCAATTTCATTTTCGTCAAGACTCTGAGCCGTAAAACCTTCTAAATTCGATCGCCGGAAATTTTCTGCAACTCACCGGAAAACCGGGACTTGCATTTTCACGGTAAATTCTTCGACTCTTTTTGTTTAAATCATGTGATTAGTCAATCTCTAACACAATTCCATCATCAGAACCAATCTTAGCCAACACTTATCGGAAATCCCATTTTCGCCGGAAAGTTCCTGAAATTGCCGGAGTTTCACTGTGAAAGGGTAAGACATCCTACACTTCATTTAAACCTTGTTTAGATGATTTAACTCTATAATTAATCGACCCACACCGTTAATTGTTCCAACAGTCGGAGCTCAATTTCTGCACCGACAAAACTCTCGCCGGATTCCTGTGTTTATCTCCAATCGGTAAATCCTGTTCTTTAAACTTTTTCCATTCCTTAATATTGAATTACTGATAGTGTTTAAGTCGCAAAATCCAATCTTAACCAGTTGGAATGCGCTGACAGTTTATACGACGAAGAAGATGAACTTATTTCAGAACATAAGAGTAATTAAAATTCGGTTTATAAACGGGTTAGACACACAGTCCAGCGGTGGACTGTGTGCACATTTTATAATCACGTCGCGAGTTCGATCCTTACTACACGCACTCTGCGTAATAAACATTCCTTTTTATTCATAAACTAACCGGGTTGAAACGAGTAGTTGTTAAGTATAATATAAATCAAGAATATAACCGGGTTAGACACACAGTCCAGCGGTGGACTGTGTGCAAAACAAACTACACGTCGCGCGATCGAGTCCCGTCCCAAACACCGGTTCAATGAGATTAAAACGTTTTGCAAAATAAAGGAATTTTCGGTAAATTCGAATAAGTGTATAAATATAATAAGAACTGGATTTCTAACGGGTTAGTCACGTAGCTCAGTTGGTAGAGCTACGTGCGCGTGAACGGAAGGTCACCGGTTCGAATCCCGCACGGCGCAAGTATTACCGCTGACCGAACCGGTCAACGGTCAACGGTCAAACAGTAGAAAAAAATATTTTATTTTTTTTTTAAATATTTATTTGTTTAATTTAAATTAAAAATCAATTAAAAATACTTAAAAATAACATTTTTAAGGATAGAAAATAGCCATAAACTCACAAAAATATATCTAAAAATCCCATTAAAATCTTTAATAAAATCCATCCATTTAATATATTTTTCCCATTATTATTTAGGTCAGTGATTCCTCGTTGACTCGCTTCGTCTAAATCGTGCGCATCTCACCAACTCAAATCCAACGCACCCAATGTGAGTGAACCTTTCAAATTCCCCGTTTTAATCACATTTTTGGGGTGTATCATGTGTCTTGTTCATTTACTTATTATAACTAAGTTATTGTGCATATATCATATCATGACATGTGTGTTAGTTGTTGCTGATAAGTAGTTAGTATTGTTTGCAAGTTATTATTTCAGTACATGCAATTGCTGAGGCCGTAGCTCCCCATCCCTCGAGGTTGAGTTTGATCCCCATTTTATTATGCGGTTGATCAGGGCGTGCCCGCACGATCGGCTCCGTTTGATTGAGCCTTGATCGGTCATTTTATTTACATTTCAATACATGCAATACGCTCGGCTCCGTTTGATTGAGCCTTGAGTGCACAGTTCAATTTACATTTCCAGTTCATGCAATACGTTCGGCTCCGTTTGATTGAGCCTTGAGCGCACAGTTCAATTTACATTTTCAGTTCATGCAATACGATCGGCTCCGTTTGATTGAGCCTTGATCTCACAGTTCATTTATGTAAATTATCATATGATGTTGGTATGATCATGTATGCTATCGATTGTTAATGTATGTTATAATTGTAACTGATGTTGCCATTGCTTGATTTCATACATATGCTCTTTTATGATTATGCACAATATTTTATTGATAAACTAACCAGAAAATCATTATTAAATGTTTATCTATAAGGTTCACTCGCCAACTTATGTTGACCCAAAAACCTCCCATTTTACACATGATACAGGTGAACCAGCAGCAGCTAGGAACACGTAGGACCGGGATTAGAAGAAATAAAACGATTTAGTATTTGGATTATTATGTTTGGTTATTTTCCTATGTAATGAATGAACATGTTTGAATGTTTGAATGTAACTTTGACTTCATTTAATTATGAAACATAATAGTAAATGTCATGTGCTTTGGTGATAACCCAATTATGCCCCGACTCTTATTTCCGCTGCGGGTCGGGGTGTGACACAAGTGTCGCTCATGCTCATCTTGGGTTTTGGAGTAAATGAGGATATCATCTATGAACACGATAACAAAGCGATCAAAGTATAACTTACACACATGGTTCATCAAATCCATGAAAACCGCATGTGCATTGGTTAACCCAAAAGGCATGACCACGAATTCGTAGTGACCATATCGAGTACAAAAAGCAGTTTTGGGGATATCCTCTTCGAGGACTTTAAGTTGATGGTAACCAGAACGAAGGTCGATTTTAGAAAAGTACGTTGTGCCTTGTAGTTGATGGAAGAGATCATCGATGCGAGGAAGAGGATAACGGTTCTTGACAGTGAGTTTGTTGAGTTCACGATAGTCGATAAACATACGAAAAGAATCGCCCTTGACAAAAAGGATTGGAGCGCCCCAAGGAGAAGTACTAGGGTGTATGAAGCCTCTATCAAGTAATTCTTGAAGTTGGCTCGATAGCTCATGCATTTCCGATGGTGCGAGGCGATAAGGAGATTTAGCAACAGGCGTAGCACCAGGAATGAGATCAATACGAAAGTCAACAGATCGAGGAGGAGGAGGCGGACCAGGTAGGTCTTCAGGAAAGACGTCGGGAAAATCACAAACAACAGGAACATCACTCACGCGTTTTCCTTTATCTTTCTTTTCCACAACGTGGGCAAGAAAGGCAAAGTACTCTTTGCGCAAGTACTTGTTCGCTTAGGTACATGACATAAGTTTGAGACCTTTAGAAGGTTTCTCACCATAGACGTGTAATGAATCGCCAAAAGCAAGAGGAATACGAATGAATTTCTCAAAACAAACGACTTCAGCATGGACTCTACGAAGCCAATCATGCCTATGATGATATCGAAACTACCCAATTGCATGGGTATGAGGTCAATCAAAAACTTGTGATCGTTAAGATCATGAGTACGATTAGAAAGAACGGAAGATGGTGATTGATTTACCATTAGCAACTTTGACATTAAACGATTTTGGAAACTTAGAGCGTCTACACTTAAGCATTTGTTCAAATTCAGTGGATACAAAACTTTTATCCACGCAAGTATTAAATAAACATGAAGCATTAACATTGTTTACAAGGAACGTACCATTAATGACGGTGTTGCTGTTCTTGGCTTGAGCAGCAGTGATGACAAAAGATCATCCACGAGGAGCTTGTTGCTGGTTGTTGCGTTGAAGGAAAACGTTGCTAAGGTGTTTGGATCGGCACACTTGTAGCAAGCGTGACCATTGTTTGCTGGCTGCTACTCTTGGTTTTGGTCAGGTGGTTGGGTTTGGTTACCTTGAGGTCTTTGGCCCAAACGGCAGTGGGTGTTGAAGTGTCCAAACCTATTGCACGTGGTGCAAAGGTGGCATGGTGCAGTAGTAGGGTGATGGCAAGTGCAGGTCACACATTGGGGAAGAGTCCTAGTGTAGCCTCGTTTGGATGATTCAGGGTTTTAGTTTAAGGGAAGTTGTTGTTGCGAAGGGTTTGGCAGAGTAACAACCATGCAGTTTTGCTTTGAAGCCTTCCACTTCTTACCATTGGGTCTAGGTGAAGGTTTAGACGGCTCAGTAATTGGTTTAGTGGTAACTTGGTGAACCTTCTTGGTAGAACCCTTCGTTTCGAAGGTGCCAACCAAAACTTGGTTATGGTTAAACTTAGCGGCTAGGCAGTAGGTGTCTTCGAGGGTTTTCGGTTGGGCGACCTCCACATAATTGGAAAAGGAGGGGGAAGGGCTCGAATGTACTTAGCTATGGCCTTGTCGGTGGAATGACTTGGAAATGACAAAGTATGCTAAGTTGCTTGAACCTAGCGGTGAGGGCAGTGTTGTCGCTCCCAATTTGCTTAAGATTCCAAAACTAGTTTTCGAGTTGTTGGAGCTCATGTGTAACATCCGTCGAAAAACGGGTTTTCAAAACCCGCTTCGTTTATCAATCAAATATCCAGTTATAATTTTCGTTGCGTATTTATAGTTGTTATTAATTTTAAACGATACATAATTAATAAATATATTAGAATTTAAAAACCATAATTTAAAATTACTAATAAATAAGGAATAAAAAAATAAATGTAGACGCCGGGTTTCGAACCCGGGTCACCCACAAGCCAAAACACACAACACACCGCTCCGCCACACACTGTCTTTGTGATAAACATTAAAACAAATAACACTTATAATGAAACTGAAAGTCAAACCGGTAATCAGCACGCCCAAATTCGCAGTCGCCGGAAAAGCCGAGATTATCGCGAATTATGATCGTTTCCTTTGACTGAAACGCGTGAACTAATTTCGACATCGGTTATAACCGATGTCTAACCCTCGATTTCAGTCATAACCGCCGGAAAACTTTGACCACGAATCAAGACCCAAATTCGAACCAAATACACCCTGTTCCTCCTTATAAATACCCATCCAAACCTCTGGTAACCTTTTTGCCCAAAATCGCACTCTCTTTCGAAGCTTTAATCCCTCTAGAGCACGTCGCCGGAAACTTCAATTTCGCCGGAATCGATCGTCAGAAAACCGTATTCATTCATCAGTCGGTATAACTGTCTAAACTTCTCTGCTATCTCTTAATTTATGTTTTAATCGTTCAAATCAATAATCAAAACTGTTAAACAGTTCATACAGCCGGACATCGCAAATCAGAGCCAACGACACTTGCCGGAAAACCAAAGCAAACCCGCTGTTCTGGTATACCATATCATTTAATTTCTCTGTTCATTTCAATCGAGTTTAGATCGTGAACGATTAAACAAGATGGAAGTCACAAATAAGTAATAAGTATAATTAAATTCAGATATTCAAATGGGTTAGACACACAGTCCAGCGGTGGACTGTGTGCACAAACAATACACACGTCCCGAGTTCGAATCGCACACGTACCGACTTTCAGAAATAAAACCAATCCTTTTTAAAACCTATTCATATCATCTTTCAACATGTATATAAATATAATATAATTCAGTATATAAACAGGTTAGACACACAGCCTAACTGGTCGGGCTGTGTGAACATAAACTGAAGAGCCCGAGTTCGACTCTGGGTCCCTGCAACCTGTTCGGCCATTTAAATCGTTTTTAATAAAAAACCAAATAAGTTAAAAATTAATTAGTATATAAATATAATTAAAACAGAGAATATTTCGGGTTAGACACGTAGCTCAGTTGGTAGAGCTGCGTGCACGTATACGAGAGGTCCCGAGTTCGAACCTCACTCAGCGCATATAAACACACAGTCCGATCCGGTCAACGGTCAACGTTCAACGGGGTCAAAAAAAGTCAATGTTTTTATTTCTTTTTATTTATTTATTTAATCAGAAAATCATTTAAAATACTTAAAAACAAGATTTTTAAAGTTAGAAAACTTCCTTAAACTCACAAAAATAAATCTAAAAATCCCATTAAGAGTATGAATTAAAAGTATTAATCTCAAATAAAATCCATTTATTTACCGAATCATTTCGTTATTATTTTAGGTTAGTTTTTCCCTCGTCGATCAAATCCTAAAATTCGTGCGCATCCAACGTCATCAAAGAACGCACCCAATGTGAGTGAATCTCTATCAATTCCCGTTTTAATCATGTTTTGGGGTGTATCATGTGTCGTTTAATTCTTTATTATATTTAAACACTTGTGCATCCATCATATCCGTGATCAAATGTGTATCAATTGTTGTGTGGATTATATGTAATTTGAATTTATCATTTTCAGTGCACGCATATCATTAGGCCCATCAGTTCCCCGTGGGAGACGGGTTGAGCATCAGGTGCCTCATAAGATCGGCTCCGTTTGATTGAGCCTTGATCTCACATTCATTATCATTCATATCATATACTCATTCAAGTGGTTTGTGTTTGTTTATTTATATATGTTTGCTCACATGTGATTATTGCACAAATTTTCAATATTAAATAAAAAAAGAAATTAATAACAATGTTTTATCAAGGTTCACTCGCCAACTTTTGTTGACCCAAAATAACCCCCGTTTTACACATGATACAGGTGATCCAGTTGAGGCAAGAAACACATAGGAAGGCCTAGAAGAATAAATCAGTTTAAGCTTTGGATTATTTACATAGTTTCATTTCCTTGTAATCGTATGGATTTTGATTTGGATATTTAAGTTGTAATTTGAATTTAATAAATATGAAACATTTTAGTAAACATCATGAGCTTTGGTGATAACCCAATTATGCCACGACTCTTATTCCGCTGCGGGTCGGGGTGTGACAGATTGGTATCAGAGCCATGACTATAGGGATATAGGATAGGTTATTAGTCCCTTAGAGCCTATACTATAGTTGATTTAAATTTTAAATTGTTTATGCGTTACATACAAAATTCATGATGTTAATATGCTTTATGTTTATTTTTACACTCAATGTTATGCAAGCATGCTCACAATACATGTTATTATACAATGCTCATCAAATCATATCCTCATAACATATCATATCCATGAGAGCACACACCTCACAATTCCCATGATTTTTGCAATGATTTTTGTATTTTCAAATCACATCAAAGTGAGTTCTCATGACGGGCATGTAGTAACTGGAAGGGTACGAGTACCGGTAGTCGGAACGTCCTGTCTAGGCTTGGCATTCGTATAAATCCAAAATAAAGGACCAGTTTGCCTACCTGGGGACTAACAATGAGAGTACGAAGGACCTATTAGGCCAAAGCATGCTATACCAAACGTCGTGTGAGCTAACCCCACTTTGAGTTGTCATTGTGTCTACACCTGGACACCCTCCTACCATACATCTCGCAATCATATTTTACGGTTTTCATTCGGGTGATGCGAGTGTTAATCCGCCAACACCAATGTGAATCCTACCAAGCGCAATAGTCATGGGGCCCACATGACTATACAGGCGATGGTATGGGGGACATTAGAGGCCCAAACATGAGCAAACCCAAGACATCCTATGGATGTAGTTGCATTATTGATTGTTATGTTATTTTTATTCTTTTAACGACACATGACACCTAAAAACTTCTTAAACTTACAATCTTCCTATGTATGTTCCTGTAGATGTCGGCTAGGCAACTACGTGGAGGTAGAAAGTCAGGAAGGTCAAACGAACGCTTGGCCACACAAATTGCTAAACAAATGGCCGCAGTGCTTCCTGACATCGTAATTCAAGTTCAACAAGCCCTCACCGCAAATCCCATCAACCCTCCCAATCAAGAAGACCGGAGCATCGCCAACCCTCCCTCCAAAAAGTGCTCCTACAAACACTTCAAATCTTGCGATCCCCCAAAGTATGAAGGGACCGAAGGTGTTACTGCTCTCCTTCACTGGTTTGAAGAAATGGAGAACACTTTCCTCAATTGCGATTGTCCCGAGGATCGCAAGGTACGTTATGCAACAGGAAGACTGTTTGGGGTAGCCCTTACCTGGTGGAACACAGAAAAGGGTAAACGAGGAGTTGAAGATGCCATGGTCTTAACATGGGAAGAGTTAAGGGAACTCATGACCAGATGCTTCTATCCAAGAAGTGAAATCAAAAGGTTGGAAGATGAATTCCACACGTTAAAACAAAAGGAAGGAGATCACACTTCCTATAATAAAAGATTCCTCGAGCTAAATCAGATGATCCCTAATCTGTTCACCCCCGTGTACCGCTTGGTTGAACACTACATTCGAGGTCTTCCCTCGAAAATTCAAGACTCGGTTCTAAGCACTTCGCCTGCAACACTTGAAGCCGCAATGGAACTAGCTACCGAACTCACTGAGAATCGCATCCGAAACGGCAAATTTAAGGATGAAAAGAAGAAAGCACCCATAGAGACCTCAACTACAAACCACTCAGTCTCATCCTCAAGGTTTGCTGGTAAGAGGAAACGAAACGGCAAGAATTTTGCTGTCACTCAAACCAACCCTCCTATCACCGCTGCACCAATCACCCAAATTGCTCCCTCAGCTGCACCATTTAAAAAGCAATACACCGGCCCACACCCAAAATGCAACCGTTGTCAGTACCATCACCCTCCCGAAACTCCTTGCCAACATTGCACCAGCTGTGGCCGTGCGGGTCACACCATTCAAACTTGTCGCACACTTCAACGAATGAACCGCAATCAACCCTCAACCCAAACCCACCATCAGATAGTGGGTCAAGCCCAACAACCCTTACTTCTACCACCTGCACAACATATAGCCCAATCCTACTACCAACCCAACTACCCCATGATGCAACCCATGCGGGCTTGTTACAACTGCGGAGACCCAAACCACTTCAGGTACACATGTCCACGCTTGGTGAACATCATCCATGCCCAAGCTCAAGCAAATCCGGTAATCCAAGCTAACCAAGCTCCTCCACCTGCTAGAGTAAGAGCTTTCAACATCAATGCCAACCAAGCTAGGGATGACAACAACGTGGTTAACGGTACGTTTCTCATCAATGGTAGTTATGCATCCATGTTATTCGATACTGGCGCGGATAAGAGTTTTGTGTCCTTAGAATTCGAACCTATCCTCAACCAAACTCGTGACAATCTCATGGAATCTCTAATGGTGGAAGTTGCTGATGGAAAGCCCGTTTCATTAAATTCTGTTATACGAAATTGTACCCTCACTCTAAACGATCACGATTTTCCAGTTGACCTCATTCCTATGAAGTTGGGAAGTTTCGATATTATAATCGGTATGGACTGGCTCAGCCTGCATCACGCTGAAGTAGTATGCCGCGAAAAGTTCATTCGTATTCCTCTTGCAGACGGTCAGACCCTACGTATCTTTGGAGAAACCCCTTCGAAAAGACTCAAATTAATGTCCTACCTTCAAGCCCGAAAATATCTCCGCAAGAACTATGTCGCATTCCTAACTCACGTCGTCAAAAAGGGAAACAAGGAGAAGAAACTCGAAGATATACCAGTGGTGAAGGAATTCCCACAAGTCTTTCCCGACGACATCTCAGGACTCCCTCCTGTGAGAGAAGTTGAATTCCGCATCGATCTTGTACCTGGCGCTACACCAGTCGCAAAATCTCCTTATAGGCTAGCCCCATCCGAAATGCAAGAGCTGGCCAGTCAACTGCAAGAACTGACTGACAAAGGATTCATACGTCCTAGCTCCTCGCCTTGGGGTGCACCTATTCTTTTTGTGAAGAAGAAAGATGGAACGTTTCGCATGTGTATCGACTACAGAGAACTCAACAAGTTAACAGTTAAAAATCGCTATCCACTACCTCGCATCGATGACCTCCTAGACCAACTTCAAGGCGCCACCTACTTTTCAAAAATCGACCTTCGTTCTGGTTATCATCAGCTCAGAGTACATGAAGAAGACGTCCCAAAGACCGCCTTCCGGACTCGTTATGGTCATTACGAATTCATGGTCATGCCATTCGGTTTAACCAACGCCCCCGCTGTCTTCATGGATCTAATGAATAGGGTATGCAAACCCTACCTCGACCGTTTTGTCATAGTCTTCATTGACGACATCCTTATCTACTCCAAGTCTAAATCCGATCATGAACGACACCTTCGACTCATCCTTACACTCTTAAGGACTGAAAAGCTCTACGCTAAGTTCTCAAAATGCAAATTCTGGTTAAGAGAAGTACAATTCCTTGGACATGTCGTCAATGACAAGGGAATACATGTCGATCCTTCAAAAATCAAGGCAGTACAGGAATGGCAAGCGCCACATACCCCTACCGAAGTAAGGTCATTTCTCGGTTTGGCTGGTTACTATCGCCGCTTCATTGCCAATTTTCCCGTATTGCTGTACCACTCACGGCTTTGACTCATAAAGGAAAACCCTTTATATGGGACCTAAACAAGAAGAAGCCTTCCAAACTCTAAAGCAAAAACTTTGTGACGCACCTATCCTCACACTCCCTGAAGGTTGCGATGACTTTGTAGTATATTGCGACGCATCAGGGCAAGGGCTAAGCTGTGTATTAGAGGAAAAGTGATAGCCTATGCTTCTAGGCAACTCAAGGTTCATGAGAAGAACTACACCACCCACGACCTGGAACTTGGAGCCGTTGTGTTCGCTCTCAAGAGATGGAGACATTACCTTTATGGTACCAAGTGTGAAATATACACTGACCACAAAAGTCTCCAACATATCTTCAACCAAAAGGAGTTGAATATGAGGCAACGAAGATGGGTCGAACTCCTCAATGACTACGACTGTGAAATTCGGTATCATCCTGCAAGGCAAACATGGTGGCTGATGCGCTCAGTCGAAAAGGTTATGCGAACTCCATTCGTCTTCTATGTTTGCAAATCATAACCGACATCAAAGATCGAATCCGAGCAGCTCAACATGTTTCTGTAACAGAAAACGACGTACGCGATGAGCTGTCATGTGGAGCGGTACTCAAAATCGAAACCAAATCCGACGGTATTCTATACTATTTAAATCGCATATGGATTCCCGATCGCGATAACCTTTGTGATTTCCTTATGAATGAGGCACACAAAACACGGTACTCTGTACACCCAGGAGCCGACAAGATGTATCAAGACCTACGGTACACCTACTGGTGGCCTGGCATGAAAAAGGATATCGTTGTTTTTGTTTCCAAGTACCTTACCTGTTCCAAAGTAAAAGCTGAACATCAAAGACCTTCAGGACTCCTAATCCAACCTGAAATACCTGTATGGAAGTGGGAAAACATAACCATATACTTCATTACCGGGTTACCTCGTGTAACATCCGTCAAAAACCGGATTTACCAACCCGCTTCGTTTATTAACCGAACAACCAGTTAAAAATTTCGTTGCGTATTTAATGCCCAAATTAATTTTAAACGATACATAATTAATAAGTATATTAGAATATAAAATTTATTTTTGAAAATGTATTAAAAATAGTGAATTAAAAATAATATGCTGAAGCCGGGATTCGAACCCGGGTCAGCCGGGTCAACAGGATCAGCAAAGCCTTAACACACATCCTTCCAACCGCTCTGCCACTTGTGTTGTTTGTTAACATATTGAAACAATTAATACATAAATTAAATCTGGAAATCAAAACCCAGTTACACAGCGCGCCCAAAATCGCTGACGCCGAAAATCCTGACAAATTCGTCAAATGTTGCCGTTTCTTTTGGTCATAACGCTTACATTAACAGCCATATCGGTTATAACCGAAATAAAACCATCAATTTCATTCATTACCATAATTCCCATTGAAACCGAAAATAAAAATTCAAATTCGAGATTTATCTTTGTTCAGTTAAACTCACGAATCTATCCAACTACACTCTCCATTTTTGCTCAGAAAATTTCGCCGGAAAACCGAGTTCAATCCATCTTTTCTTCTTACCCAAAAAATAAGATCATAGAACTCATACTGACATCACTCCCACTCACCTTAAACCTCTGAAGAATCTCTGTCGCAAGAAATTTCACTCGCCGGAATTCTCTGCAAGTCGCCGGAAAACCGGGACTTTCATCTACGCGGTAAATACCTCGACTTTTCTGTTTCATTCCATTATTATACAAATTCTAACATCACTCCATCACTCAGAATCAACCCCAGACGACATTGTCGGATTTCCTGTTTTCACCGGAAAATTTCTGAAATTCCAGAAACTTGCTGTTAAACGGTATGATCATTTTAAACCTACTGATAATCGTTACTCAGTAGTTCAATTTCACATCTAATCCCTCCAAACTGTTAATTGATTCTAACAGCCGAAGGTCACCAAAACAGAGCCGACGATCTTCGCCGGATTTCTGGAGAAGACGATCTGTTCGGTACTTTCTTTCCCTAAACTCTTCGGTTCAATACTTTTCAATTGTTCATCTTATTCATTAAGCGGATTAAACCAATAACAGTTAGTTAACCGTTGTCTGTGTTTTGGACGAAGAAGACGAAGTTGTGAATGTTATAAGATTAATTAAAATCGGTATTATAAACGGGTTAGACACACAGTCCAGCGGTGGACTGTGTGCAAACAATATGCACACGACGCGAGTTCGATTCCTATCACAACCATAACCTCTGTAATAAAAATGTTCTTTTTTAGAAACCGAACCGGGTTAACTCAGTAATATGTTAAGTATAATAAAAACTAGAATATTTACCAAGTTAGACACACAGTCCAGCGGTGGACTGTGTGCCAAACTAAACCACAGGTCCCGGGTTCGAGACCTGTGGCGAGCACCGAGTCGATACATTAAATCTTTTTAAAATAAGTGATTTTCGGATTAATTTAATTAGTATATAAATATAATTAAAAACAGAAATATTTCGGGTTAGACACGTAGCTCAGTTGGTAGAGCTGCGTGCACGCGTACGGGAGGTCTCGGGTTCGAGTCCTGCCCGGCGCATACTTACACACAATAAAACCGGTCAACAAGTCAACGGTCAACGGTCAAAAATCAACATTTTTTTTTATTATTTTATTTATTTATTTAAATTAAAAATCAATTAGAAATACTTAAAAATAACATTTTTAAAGTTAGAAAATAGCCTTAAACTCACAAAAATATATCCAAACATACTATTAAAATTGTTAATAAAATCCATTTATTTACCTTACTTTTTCGTTATTACTTAGGTTAGTTTTTCCTCATCGATCAATCCTCTAAACTCGTGCGCATTCAACATTGTCACACCCCGACCCGCAGCGGATAAGGTGATCGGGGCATGATTGGGTTATCATCAAAGCTCATGACATTTATTAAACGTTTCATATTCATTAATACAATTTAAATGGAAATTTACAATGATTGCTACAACATGATCTAACTATAATCTAAACTTCTTTGTTCTCTTCTAAGGCATATCCTATGTTTTCCTTGCTTCAACCTGTTCACCTGTATCATGTGTAAAAAGGTTTTTGGATCAACATAATGTTGGCGAGTGAATCCTATGGAAAACATTTGAACAATTTATTTAAATTGATTATGAAATATGTGCACAACCAAACATGAGTAAAATTAGATGTAACTTGATCAACAATCATAATATGTTAAATGAAAACACACATGAACAATAATGGAACAATTAGAGGCACGCGATGCTCAACTCGTCTCTCACGAGGAACTGAGGGGCCTGATGAATGAATTGCATAATCATGATGATATGAATAACACACTACAAACAATATAAACTCAATGATACACACATGAATAATAATGAATTTGATGTGAAGCACGCGATGTTCTACTCGTCTCCCACGAGGAACTGATGGGCTTAATGTATGAGTTTCATATGACTTGACAAATGGCAATAAGTAAATCACAACAATAAAAACAATCTAAGTTTAAGTCATGATGTGGTATGGCACAAGTTTAAATAAATAAATTAATTAATTTCATAACACGTGACACACCCCAAAACGTGTAATTTAAAAGGGGGAATTGTAAGATTCACTCACAGTGGGTGCGTTCGGTTGATGACGTTGAATGCACGCGAAGTGGTTTTAACCACGAGTGAGATTTAACCTAGATAAATCGCATTATGGTTTGGTAAGTAAACGGATTTTATTAACTATTTTAGTAGGATTGTTGGGTGCATTTTTGTGAGTTTGAGGCTATTTTCTAACCTTAAAAATGTTATTTTTAAGTATTTATAATTGATTTTTTATTTAAAATAATTAAATAAAAATAATAAAAAAATTAATTTTTTTCTGACCGTTGACCGGCCGGTTGACCGTTGACCTGACCGTTGACCGGTTCGATGGCAGATTATTGTGCGCTGAGTGAGGCTCGAACCCGAGACCTCTCGTACGCGTGCACGCAGCTCTACCAACTGAGCTACGTGTCTAACCCGTTATATATCTGATTTTAATTATATATATATACTAATTAGCATTAACAGAAAATCATTTTTATTTTAAAAACAGTTTAAGCGGCTCGGCGGTGCGCTCCACAGGTCTCGAACCCGGGACCTGTGGTTTAATCCAACACACAGTCCACCGCTAGACTGTGTGTTCAACATGTTATATACTTTGATTTTTATTATACTTAAATACAATTTAGTTATTTCATTTTTCTGCCTTATTTAAAAAGAATAGATAATCGTCCGAGTCGGTGCTGAAGACCGGACTCGAACTCGTGACCAGCGATATAAACAAACACACAGTCCACCGCTGGACTGTGTGTCTAACTTGGTTATTATTCCGGTTATTAATATACTTAACATATATCTTAGGCGACACCGGTTCAGTAACAAAAAAAAAATAGATTTTATTAAGGCAGCGTGTGTGAGACGGGAATCGAACTCGAGACCTTTGCATGATTAACGTCTTATGTGCACACAGTCCACCGCTGGACTGTGTGTCTAACCCGAGTAAAATCCTGATTTATAATATACTTATATGATATAGAAACATCGTCTTCCTCGTCAAGTTTGAACCAGAAATCGGAATTCGACTAGTTCAAGTTTTTTTATCAGTTTGTTAGTGTTTTACAGTTTATTACGGTAAGATAAAAATGAAAAGGAAAAGAAACTGGGCGGAGAAATATACCGACTGGATCCTCTGTTTTCCGGCAGTACTCCGGCGACAGAATTCAACTCCGGCGACAGGTTCCTTGCAGCAGCAAGTCTCCGGAAATCTTGGAAAGAGTATGGGTAACTTCGGTAAAGGTTTAGGGGATTCAGTGAGGTTCAGAAATTAAAACTCGGTTTTCCGGCGAAAAACAGGAAAGCTCCGGCGAGTGGAATTATGCCGAGAAAAGGTGTGATTTTTGAGCGAAAGTGTTTGTCGTCGGTTGTGGGTCAATTTATAGGAGAGAAACGAGATGTATTTGGTCTGATTTCGGACTGGGTTCTTTGATTTAAATTTTCCGGCGGTTATCATTTTTGGTCGCGGACTTCAAACATCGGTTATAACCGATATGTGGTTAAGGGTTTACGTTATAACGTAAATTGGTGTTAAAACTCGCGAGAATTCCGGGATTCCGACGACTGAATCGTTTGGGCGCCGGTTTTGAATTCGTAAAGTCACTTTATCAATTAAATGATTTCATTAAATAACAAACAAAGTCCGCGGCGCAGTGGTTTGTGTGTTGAGAGATAAGTTGTTGACTGACTCGGTACAGACCCGGGTTCGAAACCCGGCAGATGTATTTCATTTTTATTTTGCGATTTTTGACAGTTTTTCAAAAACTAAATATATATTCGCGTATAATAATTGATTACGGATCGTATTAAAAATGTTTTGGACATTTAATTCGCAACGAAAATTTTGACTGACTGTTCGGTTGCTAAACGGAGCGGGTTTGGTAAATCCGTTTTTGACGGATGTTACAGTATCCCCTGCTTTTTAGAAATTTCGTCCCGAAATTTAAATAATGATATATTTTGACTATAAGAATGATGATGTTTTGTTTGACAGTTGTATGCTTAGAAAAATAAAGGTTTAAGTTTTTGTTCGAGGTGGTAACGTTCCTTGTAAGGGTTATGTACCCTTTTCAGGAATCGCTTTTTGTTGCCTACTGTATAAGTATTGCTAAGCAAAAATGATTTGCTAAAAATGATATCATGCATAAGAGTTTAGATATGTTTGGGAAAATATGGTTACATCCTAAGGTAAAACTTCTAACACTACAATCTACATGGAAGATAAATAAAAACACGACAGCTGATATTTAAACATGAATGAACACATCAGCAAATATTTGAACATGAATAAACACAACAGCAAATATTCGAACATGAATAGACACATCAGCGAATATTTGAACATGAATAAACACAACAGCAAATATTTGAACATGAATAGACACATCAGCGAATATTTGAACATTGTAACATCCGTCAAAAACGGATTTACCAAACCCGCTCCGTTTATCAACCGAACAGTCAGTCAAAATTTTCGTTGCGAATTAAATGCCCAAAAATATTTTTAAACGATCCGTAATCAATTATTATACAAGAATATATAATTAGTTTTTGAAAAACTGTCAAAAATCGCAAAATAAAAATGTTATGCATCTGCGGGTTTCGAACCCGGGTCTGTACCGATCCGGAAGTGTCTTAACATACAACACACAAACCACTGCGCCAACTGCTTTGTTTGTTATTTAATGAAATCATTTAATTGATAAAGTGACTTTACGAATTCAAAACCGGCGCCCAAACGATTCAGTCGTCGGAATTCCGGAATTCTCGCGAGTTTTAACACCAAATTACGTTATAACGTAAACCATTAACCCCATATCGGTTATAACCGATGTTTGAAGTCCGCGACCAAAAATGATAACCGCCGGAAAATTTAAATAACGAACACAGTCGGAATTCAGACCAAGTGCATTGACGATTTGTCCTATAAATTGACCCACAACCGACGACAAACACTTTCGCTCAAAAATCACACCTTTTCTCGGCATAATTCCACTCGCCGGAACTTTCCTGTTTTTCGCCGGAAAACCGAGTTTTAATTTCTGAACCTCACTGAATCCCCTAAACCTTTACCGAAGTTACCCATACTCTTTCCAAGATTTCCGGAGACTTGCTGCTGCAAGGCACCAGACGCCGGAGTTGTTTTCTGTCGCCGGAGTTCTGCCGGAAAACAGAGGAAAACGAGTCGGTATAACTCACGCTTATTTTCCTTTCTTTTTACTTCTATCTTACCAGTAATTAACCTAAAACACTAATGAAACTTGAATAAAAACTCGAACCAGTCAGACCCGATTTCTGGTTCAACTTTGACGAAGAAGACGATTTTTTCTATATCATATAAGTATATTATAAATCAGGATTTTACTCGGGTTAGACACACAGTCCAGCGGTGGACTGTGTGCACATAAGACGTTAATCATGCAAAGGTCTCGAGTTCGATTCCCGTCTCACACACGCTGCCTAAATAAAATCTATTTTTTTTGTTTACTGAACCGAGTCGCCTAAGATATATGTTAAGTATATTAATAACCGGGATAATAACCAAGTTAGACACACAGTCCAGCGGTGGACTGTGTGTTTGTTTATATCGCTGGTCACGAGTTCGAGTCCGGTCTTCAGCACCGACTCGGACGATTATCTATTCTTTTTAAATAAGGCAGAAAAATGAAATAACTAAATTGTATTTAAGTATAATAAAAATCAAAGTATATAACATGTTGAACACACAGTCCAGCGGTGGACTGTGTGTTGGATTAAACCACAGGTCCCGGGTTCGAGACCTGTGGAGTGCACCGCCGAATCGCTTAAACTGTTTTTAAAATAAAAATGATTTTCTGTTAATTCTAATTAATGTATATATGTAATTAAAATCGAATATATAACGGGTTAGACACGTAGCTCAGTTGGTAGAGCTGCGTGCACGCGTACGGGAGGTCTCGGGTTCGAGCCTCACCGAGCGCACAACAATATGCCTCGAACCGGTCAACGACCAGTCAAAGTCAACAGGTCAAAGTCACTGTAGCAGAAAAAAATAAAATATTTTTTATTATTTTTATTTAATTATTTTTAATTAAAAATCAATTTTTAAATACTTAAAAATAACATTTTTAAGATTAGAAAATAGCCTCAAACTCACAAAAATGCACCCAACAATCCTAATAAAATAGTTTAATAAAATCCGTTTACTTACCAAACCATAATGCGATTTATCTAGGTTAAATCTCACTCGTGGTTAAAACCACTTCGCGTGCTTTCAACGTCATCAACCGAACGCATCCACTGTGAGTGAATCTTACAATTCCCCCTTTTAAATTACACGTTTTGGGGTGTGTCATGTGTTATGAAATAATTAATTTATTTATTTAAACTTGTGCCATACCACATCATGACTTAAACTTAGTTTGATTTATTGTTGTGATTTACTTATATTCCGTTTGTCAAATTACATGAAACTCATACATTAAGCCCATCAGTTCCTCGTGGGAAACGAGTAGAACATCGCGTGCTTCAATTCAATTCATTATTGTTCATGTGTGTTTTCATTGAGTTTATATTGTCTGTAGTTGTGTTATTCATATTATCATGTTTATGCAATTCATTCATCAGGCCCCTCAGTTCCTCGTGAGAGACGAGTTGAGCAACGCGTGCCTTTAATTGTTCCATTATTATTCATGAGTGTTTTCATTTAACATATTATGATTGTTGATCAAGTTAGATCTAGTTTTACTCATGTTTGGTTGTGCACATATTTCATAATCAATTTAAATGAATTGTTTAAATGTTTTTCATAGGATTCACTCGCCAACATTATGTTGATCCAAAAACCTTTTTACACATGATACAGGTGAACAGGTTGAAGCAAGGATAACATAGGATATGCCTTAGAAGAGAACAAAGAAGTTTAGATTGTAGTTAGATCATGTTGTAGCAATCATTGTAAATTTCCATTTAAATTGTATTAATGAATATGAAACGTTTAATAAATGTCATGAGCTTTGATGATAACCCAATCATGCCCCGATCACCTTATCCGCTGCGGGTCGGGGTGTGACAAACATGAATAAACACAACAGCAAATATTTGATTCCACATTCTGATAGCATATATGTTTGAATGGTGGAAGTTCCTCTCTCGTTTGTTATGATGGAGAGGTTAGTTTATGTAGAAATGGAACACAATCCAATCTCTTTAAATAACATGCTGATATAAATGTAACACAAATTCCAACCAAGGCAATACTAAATCCTACATGGAACTTCTCATAACCGTCTGATAATGCCTCTGATCCTTTGGCAAGAATACTTATATATAGGAAGTACCAGCGGCGTATCCACCATATTCTTGCCAAATTTTCATTAGTTTTATCCACAAGTTATGATTGGTTACCAAGAAACTAATAAATCCTACATAGAACTTCTCATAACCATCCGTTAATGCCTCTGATCCTTTGACAAGAATACTTATATATAGGAAGTACCAGCGGCGTATCCACCATATTCTTGTCAAATTTTCATTGGTTTTAACAGTGAATTATGATTAGTCCTATAACTCTACAATCAATACAACAAACATAAATTACTGAAATGAAATATATCTGTGCGATCAAGGCTCAATCGAACGGAGCCGATCGTTTTGCATGTACTGAAAATGAAATGGATGTGCGCTCAAGGCTCAATCAAACGGAGCCGAACGTATTGAATGTACTGAAATTGAAATTGTGTGCTCAAGGCTCAATCAAACGGAGCCGAACATATTGAATGTACTGAAATTGAAATTGTGTGCTCAAGGCTCAATCAAACGGAGCCGAGCGTATTGCATGTACTGAATATGAATAACTTAACCACACAAACAGCCTATGCATGGAACCTCTCATAACCGCCTGATAATGCCTCCGATTATTTGACAAGAATACTTATATATAGGAAGTACCATCGGCGTATCCACCATATCCTTGTCAAATTTTCATTGACTTTATCCGCAAGTTATGGTTAGTTCGATGCGACTCTACTACAAACACCACAACCACATGATACTGATAATGAAATTGTCTGTGCGCTCAAGGCTCAATCAAACGGAGCCGAACGTATTGAATGAAATTGTATATGTGCTCAAGGCTCAATCAAACGGAGCCGAACGTATTGAATGTACTGAAATTGAACAACTTAATTTAAACAACCATCACACAATCAGCCTATGCATGGAACCTCTCATAACCGCCTGATAATGCCTCCGATCATTTGACAAGAATACTTATATATAGGAAGTACCATCGGCGTATCCACCATATCCTTGTCAAATTTTCGTTGACTTTATCCGAAAGTTATGGTTAGTTCGATGCGACTCTACTACAAACACCACAACCACAAGATACTGATAATGAAATTGTATGTGCGCTCAAGGCTCAATCAAACGGAGCCGAACGTATTGCATGAACTGGAAATGTAAATTGAAATGTGCGCTCAAGGCTCAATCAAACGGAGCCGAACGTATTGCATGTATTGAAATGTATAATTACGTAACCGATCAAGGCTCAAACAAACGGAGCCGATCGTGCGGGCACGCCCTGATCAACCCATAATAAAAGGGGGATCAAACTCAGCCTCGATGGATGGGGAGCTACGGCCTCAGCAAAAGCATATACTGAAAACAATATATAATATATAATATACCATAATTTCTCTAACAGTCTACACATGTGATAAAGAAAAACATATGACTAAACAACAGGAGTTGAATCTGGATCTTCGGCGAAAAGGACTAGCTGAGTATCTTCGTTTGGGCCGTCATTATCTTCGACAGGATTGGCGTTGAAATTTAAGACTCTTTCTCTTGCTGGTGGTATAGTGGTTGGGTTTTCTTGGTTTACTTGGTTAACTGGGTTTGATTGGGCTTGAGTGTTGATAACGTTAACCAATTGAGGGCATGTGTTTCTAAGGTGGGTAGGGTCGCCACAATTGAAGCAAGCTCGAGCATATGGGAACATGGGATATTGGGGTTGATGATAAGTTTAGGCCATGTTTTGTGTAGGGGAAGAGGTTTGGTCTTGAAAGGTGCGACAAACATTGCTCAAATGACCATAGCGTCCACAAGTTGCACATAGACGACAAAGTAGGGTAAGGGGATGGTGATAAAAACAGTTGTTGCATCGAGGGTGAGGTCCAAGATATGGTTTCTTATTTGGGTAAGCTGAGTTGGGTGCCTCTTGGGTGATTGGGACAGCTCGGATGGGTATAGCGTGAAAAACGGGTTGATTTCGTTGAGTAGCAGCGAAAAGTCGCCCGACTCTTCTTCTCTTAGGATTGGGTTGAGAAGGGGATTCGGTTTGAGTGGAGTCGGAGGTTTCAGTCGATTCTTTATCCTTCTTCTTCTCCTCCTTGAAGTCTTTGTTTCGAATTCGGTTCTCGGTGAGCTCTGTTGCTAGCTCCATTGCTGCTTCCAAAGTTGCAGGCTTGGTACTTATCATAGGGTCTTGAATCTTTGACGGAAGACCACGAATGTAGTGCTCGATCAAACGGTAGAGAGGAGTAAACATGTTGGGAACCATTTGATGTAATTCGAGGAATCTTTTGTTGTAGGTGGTGTGGTCTCCTTCCACTTGCTTCAATGAGTAAAATTCATCTTCTAACTTCTTGATTTCACTCCTTGGGCAAAATCGTCTGGTCATGATTTCCTTCAATTCGTTCCAAGTTAAGGACATAGCATCTTCAACACCTCATTTGGCCTTCTCTGTATTCCACCAAGTAAGTGCTATCCCATATAGTCGACCGGTAGCATAACGCACTTTGCGATCATCAGGGCAATCGCAATTTAGAAAAGTATTCTCCATTTCTTCAAACCAATGGAGGAGAGCGGTGACGCCTTCAGTACCTTTGTATTTCGGAGGGTCGCATGATTTGAAATGCTTGTAGGTACATTTAGTGGTATTTGGGGAAGAGTTGAAAATGTTTTGGTTTGCTTGATTGACAGGATTATTGTTAAGTGCTTGTTGAACTTGGATCACAATGTTGGGTATTACGGCAGCCATTTGTTGAGCGATTAAGGCAGCCATGCGATCGCGGGCTTTTCTTGCTCTCGTCTTCCTACGGGCGAGGTTAGAAGACATCTACAAGGAATACATGACAAAGGTATGAGTTGGATGCTTTTGGGATCGTGGGTCGCATTCAAGAATTAACATTCATAAAATAATTATACAAAAATACTACATCCATAGGATGTCTTGGGCTTTGCTCGCTGTTAGGCCCGTCATGCCGCCATACTTTACCTTGTGTAATCATGTGGGCCCCCATGAATACCGGTTTTTCATATGGTTCGCACGGTTTCTGCCTGGTTGCGTACACAAAAACCCGGGAAAATCGAGAAATATGTATACAACGTGTGATGTTCGGAATGTGTCCAGGTGTAGACACGATGACACCTCAAAGTAGGGTTAGTTCGAACGACGTTTGGTGTGGCATGCTTTGGCCTAATAGGTCCTTCGTACTCTCATCGTTGGTCCCCAGGTAGGCAAACTGGTCCGTTATATTGGATTTATACGAATGCCAGCCTAGACAGGACGTTCCGACTACCGGTACTTGTACCCTTCCAGTTACTACATGCCCGTCGCAGAACTTACTTTGATGAGAATTGAAAATTGCATAAAATCTTTGGATAATGAGAATATGAAAATAAATTGAATACATGAACATCGATATATGTATAATGAATATGTATATATGTATAATGAACATGTATATGAGCATGTATGTTTGACTGAAATGTAAACAAATATGAAACAAATAAATATCACAAGTTTGTATGTAACCACCTAATCAATTTAAAATTTAGGCAGACTATAGTATAGGCTCTAAGGGTCTAATAACCTATCCTATATCCCTATAGTCATGGCTCTGATACCAATCTGTCACACCCCGACCCGCAGCGGATAAGGTGATCGGGGCATGATTGGGTTATCATCAAAGCTCACGACATTTATTAAACGTTTCATATTCATTAATACAATTTAAATGGAAATTTACAATGATTGCTACAACATGATCTAACTATAATCTAAACTTCTTTGTTCTCTTCTAAGGCATATCCTATGTTTTCCTTGCTTCAACCTGTTCACCTGTATCATGTGTAAAAAGGTTTTTGGATCAACATAATGTTGGCGAGTGAATCCTATGGAAAACATTTGAACAATTTATTTAAATTGATTATGAAATATGTGCACAACCAAACATGAGTAAAATTAGATGTAACTTGATCAACAATCATAATATGTTAAATGAAAACACACATGAACAATAATGGAACAATTAGAGGCACGCGATGCTCAACTCGTCTCTCACGAGGAACTGAGGGGCCTGATGAATGAATTGCATAATCATGATGATATGAATAACACACTACAAACAATATAAACTCAATGATACACACATGAATAATAATGAATTTGATGTGAAGCACGCGATGTTCTACTCGTCTCCCACGAGGAACTGATGGGCTTAATGTATGAGTTTCATATGACTTGACAAATGGCAATAAGTAAATCACAACAATAAAAACAATCTAAGTTTAAGTCATGATGTGGTATGGCACAAGTTTAAATAAATAAATTAATTAATTTCATAACACATGACACACCCCAAAACGTGTAATTTAAAAGGGGGAATTGTAAGATTCACTCACAGTGGGTGCGTTCGGTTGATGACGTTGAATGCACGCGAAGTGGTTTTAACCACGAGTGAGATTTAACCTAGATAAATCGCATTATGGTTTGGTAAGTAAACGGATTTTATTAACTATTTTAGTAGGATTGTTGGGTGCATTTTTGTGAGTTTGAGGCTATTTTCTAACCTTAAAAATGTTATTTTTAAGTATTTATAATTGATTTTTTATTAAAATAATTAAATAAAAATAATAAAAAAATTTATTTTTTTCTGACCGTTGACCGGCCGGTTGACCGTTGACCTGACCGTTGACCGGTTCGATGGCAGATTATTGTGCGCTGAGTGAGGCTCGAACCCGAGACCTCTCGTACGCGTGCACGCAGCTCTACCAACTGAGCTACGTGTCTAACCCGTTATATATCTGATTTTAATTATATATATATACTAATTAGCATTAACAGAAAATCATTTTTATTTTAAAAACAGTTTAAGCGGCTCGGCGGTGCGCTCCACAGGTCTCGAACCCGGGACCTGTGGTTTAATCCAACACACAGTCCACCGCTGGACTGTGTGTTCAACATGTTATATACTTTGATTTTTATTATACTTAAATACAATTTAGTTATTTCATTTTTCTGCCTTATTTAAAAAGAATAGATAATCGTCCGAGTCGGTGCTGAAGACCGGACTCGAACTCGTGACCAGCGATATAAACAAACACACAGTCCACCGCTGGACTGTGTGTCTAACTTGGTTATTATTCCGGTTATTAATATACTTAACATATATCTTAGGCGACACCGGTTCAGTAACAAAAAAAAAATAGATTTTATTAAGGCAGCGTGTGTGAGACGGGAATCGAACTCGAGACCTTTGCATGATTAACGTCTTATGTGCACACAGTCCACCGCTGGACTGTGTGTCTAACCCGAGTAAAATCCTGATTTATAATATACTTATATGATATAGAAACATCGTCTTCCTCGTCAAGTTTGAACCAGAAATCGGAATTCGACTAGTTCAAGTTTTTTTATCAGTTTGTTAGTGTTTTACAGTTTATTACGGTAAGATAAAAATGAAAAGGAAAAGAAACTGGGCGGAGAAATATTTATCTTTTCAGTACATGCAATACGATCGGCTCCGTTTGATTGAGCCTTGATCGCACAGACATTTATCATTTTTAGTACATACATTTATCATAGGCCGTCCGTTTTCCCATTCTTGTTAATGTATGTTATTGTTTGTTGTTGTTTGTTATGGTATGCTTTTGGGTTGTTATTGTATGCTAATTGTTTGTTATTGTATGTTTATTTACATTTGTTCATATAGGAATATTGCACAATTTTTCCGTATTAAATACAATAAGAAATAAATAATAAATGTTTTCTAACAAGGTTCACTCGCCAACTTTTTTTGATCCAAAAATCATTTTTACACATGATACAGGTGAACAGGATGAAGCAAGGAAAACATAGGAAATGCCTTAGAAGAAAATAATGAAGATTAGAAAGATGTGTAGAACATGTTGTAATTATGATTGTATGAATTCCCTTTAAATTGTAATAATAAATATGAAACGTTATAATAAATGTCATGAGCTTTGATGAAAACCCAATCATGCCCCGATCACCTTTTCCGCTGCGGGTCGGGGTGTGACAGATTGGTATCAGAGCTTTTGTCTATAGGGATATAGGATAGGTTATTAGACCCTTAGAGCCTATACTATAGTCGACTAGATTTTAATTGTTTATGTGGTTACATGCAAACTTATGATATTTATTTGTTTCATGTTTATTACATACACAAATGCATGCAAACATTTCCAATATTACATTTTGTGATACATAGTGAATTATACTTACAGTCAAACATACATACTTACATACACATTCATCATACATATTTCAATGTTCACATATTCAAATCATCTTCATACTTCCGTTATTCAAGATTTTGTCGCATTTTTCATTTTTCAAATCTCATCAAAGTGAGTTCTGCGACGGGCATGTAGTAACTGTAAGGGTACAAGTACGGTAGTCGGAACGTCCTGTCTAGGTTGGCATTCGTATAAATCCAATATAAAGGACCAGTTTGCTACCTGGGGACTAACGATGAGAGTGCGAAGGACCTATTAGGCCAAAGCATGCCACACCAAACGTCGTTCGAACTAACCCCACTTTGAGGTGTCACCGTGTCCACACCTGGACACATTCCGAATATCATACGTTACATATTTCTTGATTTTCTCTGGGTTTTAGTGTACGTAACCAGGCTAACACATGCGAACCATATGAAAAACCCGGTAATCATGGGGCCCACATGATTACGAAGGTGAAGTATGGCGGCATGCAAGGCCCAATTACGAGCAAAGCCCAAGGCATCCTATGGATGTAGTAGATTTATTATGCTATGTTTATTTTATGAATGTTCATTCCTAAATACGACACATGATCCCAAAAACATCCAACTCATACTCTTCGTATGTATTCCTTGTAGATGTCTTCTAATTCCGCTCGTAGGAAGATGAGAGCAGAAAAAGCTCGCGAGCGTATGGCTGCCCAAATCGCTCAACAAATGGCTGCCGTAATACCCAACATTGTAGTCCAAGTCCAACAAGCCCTTACCGCTAATCCCGTCAATCAAGAAGTTCAAAATGTTGTCAACCCTCCCCCAAATACCACTAAATGCACCTACAAGCATTTCAAATCCTGCGACCCTACAAAATACGAAGGGACTGAAGGTGTCACCGCTCTTCTCTATTGGTTTGAAGAAATGGAAAACATTTTTCTAAATTGCGATTGCCCCGATGATCGCAAAGTGCGATTGCTACTGGTCGTTTATTTGGAATAGCACTTACTTGGTGGAATACAGAGAAGGCTAAACGAGGTGTTGAAGATGCTATGACTTTGACCTGGGAAGAGTTGAAGGAAATCATGACAAGTTGTTTTGCCCAAGGAGCGAAATCAAGAAATTAGAGGATGAGTTCTATTCGTTGAAACAAAAGGAAGGCGACCACACCACGTACAACAAAAGATTCCTTGAGTTAAATCAAATGGTTCCCAACTTGTTCACTCCCCTCTACCGTTTGATCGAACACTACATTCGAGGTCTTCCTTCAAAAATTCAAGACTCTGTAATAAGTACCACACCTGCAACTTTGGAAGCAGCAATGGAGATAGCTACAGAGCTCACCGAGAACCGTATACGGAATAAAGACTTCAAGGAGGAGAAGAAGAAAGATAAAGCATCAACTGAAACCTCCAACTCCACCCAAACCGAATCCCCTTCTCAACCCATTTCCAAGAGAAAACGAGATGGGAAACTTTTCGCTGTCACCCAACGCAATCAACCAGTCTCACAAGCCGTACCCCTCCAAGCTATCCCAATCACTCAAGTAGCACCCAACTCAACTTACCCAAATAAGAAACCTTACCTTGGACCTCACCCTCAATGTAACACCTGTTTTTATCACCATCCATCTACCTTACTTTGTCGACTATGTGCGAATTGTGGACGCTATGGTCATTTGAGCAAGGTGTGTGCCGCACCCCTCAAAACCAAACCTCACCTCCTACTCAAAACATGATCCAAACATATCAACAACCCCAATACCCCATGTTACCTTATGTTCGAGCTTGTTTTAATTGTGGCGATCCTACCCATTATAGAAACACGTGCCCTCAATTGGTTAACATCATAAACGCCCAAGCTCAAGCAAACCCAGTTAACCAAACAAATCAAGGAAACCTAATCACAAGGCCACCAGCAAGAGGAAGAGTTTTCAACATCAACGCCAATTCTGTTGAAGATAACGACGGCCCAAACGAAACCACCCAACTAGTTCCCTTCACCAAAAATCAAGATTCAACTCCAACCGCTTAGTTTTTACGTTTTTCTTTATGTTATCTCAATTTTCCCGTATCCCAGTTATAAATGAGAAATTTATCCAAGAATCTTAATGCAAATTACTGTTTCAGTTTTGTTTTATACTCATTGATTTAACATTCATATTATCCTTACAATATCAACATTTAAAGAAGTTGAGCTGTGTCTCATTTCTACATAGACTAACCTCTCCATCATAACAAACGAGAGAGGTACTGTCATCATTCAAACATATATACTATCAGAATTAAGACTCAAGCTTTGATTGAATGTGTTTGTTTATGTTTTAGAGTCACGTAGAACTAATCATAACTTACGGATAAAGCCAATGAAAATTTGACAAGAATATGGTGGATACGCCGCTGGTACTTCCTATATATAAGTATTCTTGTCAAAGGATCAGAGGCATTGTCAGGCGGTTATGAGAAGTTCCATGTAGGATTTAGTAATATTTTGGTTGAAATTTGTTTTACGCTCACTGATTTAACACTCATGTCATCCCATCATTTAAAGAAATTGGATTGTGTTCCATTTTCTACATAAACTAACCTCTCCATCATAACAAACGAGAGAGGTACTGTCATCATTCAAAGACTCAAGCTTTGGTTGTTGTGTTTGTTTATGTTTTAGAGTCACATAGGACTAATCATAACTTACTGATAAAATCAATGAAAATTTGTTGAGAATATGGTGGATACGCCGCTGGTACTTCCTATATATAAGTATTCTTGCCAAAGGATCAGAGGCATTGTCAGGCGGTTATGAGAAGTTCCATGTAGGATTTAGTAATGTCTTGGCTGAAGTTTGTTTTATACTCACTGATTTAGCATTCATATCATCTGATCATTTAAAGAAATTGGGTTGTGTCACCATTCAAACATGTATACTATCAGAATTAGGACTCAGATATTGGTTGTTGTGTTTACTTATGTTCTAGAGTCACATCATAGAACGAATCATAACTTACTGATAAAACCAATGAAAATTTGACGAGAATATGGTGGATACGCCGCTGGTACCTCCTATATATAAGTATTCTTGCCAAAGGATCAGAGGCATTGTCAGGCGGTTATGAGAAGTTCCATGTAGGTTTTAGTAGTAGAAGTTTTGTTTTAGGATATAACCTTATCTTTCCAAACATATCAAAACTCTTGCGCATGAAATCATATTTAGTCAATCAACTCTGCTTATCAATATTCATTATCTTAGCAAAAAGCGATTCCTGTAGCAGGGTACTCAACCCTTACAAGGAACGTTACCGCCTCAAACAAAATTTGAACTCTTACTCCTTTCTAAGTATGTAACGGTCAAATTAAACACCATCCTTTTTAGACAAATATGTCTACTTAAATTTCGGGACGAAATTTCTAAAAAGTAGGGGATACTGTAACATCCATCAAAAACCGGATTTACCAAACCCGCTTCGTTTATTAACCGAACAACCAGTTAAAAATTTCGTTGCGTATTTAATGCCCAAATTAATTTTAAACGATACATAATTAATAAGTATATTAGAATATAAAATTTATTTTTGAAAATGTATTAAAAATAGTGAATTAAAAATAATATGTTGAAGCCGGGATTCGAACCCGGGTCAGCTGGGTCAATAGGATCAGCAAAGCCTTAACACACATCCTTCCAACCGTTCTGCCACTTGTGTTGTTTGTTAACATATTGAAACAATTAATACATAAATTAAATCTGGAAATCAAAACCCAGTTACACAGCGCGCCCAAAATCGCTGACGCCGGAAATCCCGACAAATTCGTCAAATGTTGCCGTTTCTTTTGGTCATAACGCTTACATTAACAGCCATATCGGTTATAACCGAAATAAAACCATCAATTTCATTCATTACCATAATTCCCATTGAAACCGAAAATAAAAATTCAAATTCGGGATTTATCTTTGTTCAGTTAAACTCACGAATCTATCCAACTACACTCTCCATTTTTGCTCAGAAAATTTCGCCGCAAGTCGCCGGAATTCTCCGTAAATTAACCGGAAATTTTCGCTGGAAAACCGAGTTCAATCCAGCTTTTCTTCTTACCCAAAAAATAAGATCATAGAACTCATACTGACATCACTCCCACTCACCTTAAACCTCTGAAGAATCTCTGTCGCAAGAAATTTCACTCGCCGGAATTCTCTGCAAGTCGCCGTAAAACCGGGACTTTCATCTACGCGGTAAATACCTCGACTTTTCTGTTTCATTCCATTATTATACAAATTCTAACATCACTCCATCACTCAGAATCAACCCCAGACGACATTGCTGGATTTCCTGTTTTCACCGGAAAATTTCTGAAATTCCAGAAACTTGCTGTTAAACGGTATGATCATTTTAACCTACTGATAATCGTTACTCAGTAGTTCAATTTCACATCTAATCCCTCCAAACTGTTAATTGATTCTAACAGCCGAAGGTCACCAAAACAGAGCCGACGATCTTCGCCGGATTTCTGGAGAAGACGATCTGTTCGGTACTTTCTTTCCCTAAACTCTTCGGTTCAATACTTTTCAATTGTTCATCTTATTCATTAACCGGATTAAACCAATAACAGTTAGTTAACCGTTGTCTGTGTTTTGGACGAAGAAGACAAAGTTGTGAATGTTATAAGATTAATTAAAATCGGTATTATAAACGGGTTAGACACACAGTCCAGCGGTGGACTGTGTGCAAACAATATGCACACGACGCGAGTTCGATTCCTATCACAACCATAACCTCTGTAATAAAAATGTTCTTTTTTAGAAACCGAACCGGGTTAACTCAGTAATATGTTAAGTATAATAAAAACTAGAATATTTACCAAGTTAGACACACAGTCCAGCGGTGGACTGTGTGCCAAACTAAACCACAGGTCCCGGGTTCGAGACCTGTGGCGAGCACCGAGTCGATACATTAAATCGTTTTTAAAATAAGTGATTTTCGGATTAATTTAATTAGTATATAAATATAATTAAAAACAGAAATATTTCGGGTTAGACACGTAGCTCAGTTGGTAGAGCTGCGTGCACGCGTACGGGAGGTCTCGGGTTCGAGTCCTGCCTGGCGCATACTTACACACAATAAAACCGGTCAAAAGTCAACGGTCAACAAGTCAACGGTCAACGGTCAAAAATCAACACTTTTTTTATTATTTTATTTATTTAAATTAAAAATCAATTAGAAATACTTAAAAATAACATTTTAAAAGTTAGAAAATAGCCTTAAACTCACAAAAATATATCCAAACATACTATTAAAATTGTTAATAAAATCCATTTATTTACCTTACTTTTTCGTTATTACTTAGGTTAGTTTTTCCTCATCGATCAATCCTCTAAACTCGTGCGCATTCAACATCATTCACCGAACGCACCCAAGGTGAGTGAATCTCTATAAATTCCCCATTTTAATCACGTTTTTGGGGTGTATCATGTGTCTTACCGTTTCTTATATTTAAATCATTGTGCATACATCATATCATGAACAAATGTGTATTCAGCTTGTATAAACTGTTTGTGTGGTTATTGTTTAGATTTAAATTATTATTTCAGTACATGCAATTTCATAGGCCGCCGCTCCCCATTACATTATGAGCGTTGAGCAGTTCCCCATTACATTATGAGCGTGAACCTGGCGTTGCCAACATACGATCGGCTCCGTTTGATTGAGCCTTGATCGCACAGATATTTATCTTTTCAGTACATGCAATACGATCGGCTCCGTTTGATTGAGCCTTGATCGCACAGACATTTATCATTTTCAGTACATACATTTATCATAGGCCGTCCGTTTTCCCATTCTTGTTAATGTATGTTATTGTTTGTTGTTGTTTGTTATGGTATGCTTTTGGGTTGTTATTGTATGCTAATTGTTTGTTATTGTATGTTTATTTACATTTGTTCATATAGGAATATTGCACAATTTTTCCGTATTAAATACAATAAGAAATAAATAATAAATGTTTTCTAACAAGGTTCACTCGCCAACTTTTTTTGATCCAAAAACCATTTTTACACATGATACAGGTGAACAGGATGAAGCAAGGAAAACATAGGAAATGCCTTAGAAGAAAATAATGAAGATTAGAAAGATGTGTAGAACATGTTGTAATTATGATTGTATGAATTCCCTTTAAATTGTAATAATAAATATGAAACGTTATAATAAATGTCATGAGCTTTGTGAAAACCCAATCATGCCCCGATCACCTTTTTCCGCTGCGGGTCGGGGTGTGACACCTCGCACCTCCAATGGGTATGACACCATATGGGTAATCATTGATCGTCTTACAAAATCAGCTCACTTCATACCGATTCGCGAGGACTTCAAAAATGAGAAATTAGCTCGTATCTACATCAGCGAGATCGTAAGCCGTCATGGTGTACCTTTAAGCATCATTTCAGACCGTGATGGTCGTTTCACTTCAAGAACATGGCGAGCCGTACAAACCGCCTTGGGTACACGATTAGACCTCAGTACCGCTTTTCATCCTTAAACTGATGGACAATCTGAACGGACTATCCAAACTCTTGAAGACATGCTTCGAGCATGTGTCATAGACTTCAAAGGGAATTGGGACGCTCATCTACCATTAGTTGAATTTTCGTACAACAATAGCTATCATTCAAGTATCGGCATGGCTCCTTTCGAAGCTTTATATGGTCGTAAGTGCCGATTTCCAGTATGTTGGCACGAAATTGGGGAATCACAAATCACCGGTCCAGAGTTAATTCAAGAAACAACCTACAAGGTCATTCAAATTCGAAACAATCTTCTAGCGGCTCAAAGTCGTCAAAAGAGTTATGCAGACAAACGACGAAAGCCCTTGGAGTTTGACATTGGGGATCAAGTACTTTTAAAAGTATCACCGTGGAAGGAAGTGGTTCGTTTTGGCCAGAAGGGCAAGCTAGCACCACGCTACGTAGGACCTTTCAAGATACTTGAAAGAGTAGGTCCTGTAGCATACAAGCTTGACCTACCAGAAGAGCTCAACAGAATTCATCCCACATTCCACGTATCAAACTAGAAGAAGTGCCTCGCCGATGAAAACCTCCATATTCCTCTAGAAGACATTCAGATCGATGAATCTATGCACTTCATTGAAAGACCGGTAGAAATCATAGACTTCGGAGAGAAGCGTTTAAGACGAAGTCGTATTCCAATTGTCAGGGTGCGTTGGGAGTCAAAACGAGGACCTGAGTTTACTTTGGAACGTGAAGACTCAATGCGCGAGAAATACCCGCATCTTTTTCCTGTTACCACTACTACTTAAATTTCGGGACGAAATTTCTAAAAGTAGGGGATACTGTAACATCCGTCGAAAAACGGGTTTTCAAAACCCGCTTCGTTTATCAATCAAATATCCCGTTATAATTTTCGTTGCGTATTTATAGTTGTTATTAATTTTAAACGATACATAATTAATAAATATATTAGAATTTAAAAACCATAATTTAAAATTACTAATAAATAAGGAATAAAAAAATAAATGTAGACGTCGGGTTTCGAACCCGGGTCACCCACAAGCCAAAACACACAACACACCGCTCCGCCACACATTGTCTTTGTGATAAACATTAAAACAAATAACACTTATAATGAAACTGAAAGTCAAACCGGTAATCAGCGCGCCCAAATTCGCAGTCGCCGGAAAAGCCGAGATTATCGTGAATTATGACCGTTTCCTTTGACTGAAACGCGTGAACTAATTTCGACATCGGTTATAACCGATGTCTAACCCTCGATTTCAGTCATAACCGCCGGAAAACTTTGACCACGAATCAAGACCCAAATTCGAACCAAATACACCCTGTTCCTCCTTATAAATACCCACCCAAACCTCTGGTAACCTTTTCGCCCAAAATCGCACTCTCTTTCGAAGCTTTAATCCTTCCAGAGCACGTCGCCGGAAACTTCAATTTCGCCAGAACTTCGCCGGAATCGATCTTCAGAAAACCGTATTCATTCATCAGTCGGTATAACTGTCTAAACTTCTCTGCTATCTCTTAATTTATGTTTTAATCGTTCAAATCAATAATCAAAACTGTTAAACAGTTCATACAGCCGGACATCACAAATCAGAGCCGACGACACTTGCCGGAAAACCGAAGCAAACCCGCTGTTCTAGTATACCATATCATTTAATTTCTCTGTTCATTTCAATCGAGTTTAGATCGTGAACGATTAAACAAGAACAGTCGGATTTCACTGTTCTGTATTATTAAACGAAGAAGATGAAGTCACAAATAAGTATAAGTATAATTAAATTCAGAGATTCAAACGGGTTAGACACACAGTCCAGCGGTGGATTGTGCACAAACAATACACACGTCCCGAGTTCGAATCGCACACGTACCGACTTTCAGAAATAAAACCAATCCTTTTTAAAACCTATTCAGATCATCTTTCAACATGTATATAAATATATAATATAATTCAGTATATAAACAGGTTAGACACACAGCCCAACTGGTTGGGCTGTGTGTACATAAACTGAAGAGCCCGAGTTCGACTCTGGGTCCCTGCAACCGGTTTGGCCGTTTAAATCGTTTTTAATAAAAAACCAAATAAGTTAAAAATTAATTAGTATATAAATATAATTAAAACAGAGAATATTTCGGGTTAGACACGTAGCTCAGTTGGTAGAGCTGCGTGCACCACGAGAGGTCCCGAGTTCGAACCTCACTCAGCGCATATAAACACACAGTCCGACCGGTCAACGTGGGTCAAAAAAAGTCAATGTTTTTATTTCTTTTTATTTATTTGTTTAATGAGAAAATCATTTAAAATACTTAAAAACAAGATTTTTAAATTAGAAAACTTCCTTAAACTCACAAAAATAAATCTAAAAATCCCATTAAGAGTATGAATTAAAAGTATTAATCTCAAATAAAATCCATTTATTTACCGAATCATTTCGTTATTATTTTAGGTTAGTTTTTCCCTCGTCGATCAAATCCTAAAATTCGTGCGCATCCAACGTCATCAAAGAACGCACCCAATGTGAGTGAATCTCTATCAATTCCCCGTTTTAATCATGTTTTGGGTATATTTAAACACTTGTGCATCCATCATATCCGTGATCAATGTGTAAATGTGTATCAATTGTTGTGTGGTTTATATGTAGTTTGGATTTATCATTTTCAGTGCACGCATATCATTAGGCCCATCAGTTCCCCGTGGGAGACGGGTTGAGCATCAGATGCCTCATAAGATCGGCTCCGTTTGATTGAGCCTTGATCTCACATTCATTATCATTCATATCATATACTCATTCAAGTGGTTTGTGTTTGTTTATTTATATATGTTTGCTCACATGTGATTATTGCACAAATTTTCAATATTAAATAAAACAAGAAATTAATAACAATGTTTTATCAAGGTTCACTCGCCAACTTTTGTTGACCCAAAATAACCTCCGTTTTACACATGAAGTCCAATTCGCACCAAGAGTTCCAGTTCGCACAAAGGTGTCTGATTTTGGTACTTAGACTATAGACTAGGTCAAATCATGCAATTCTTACTAATTCGCTGGCTTTTATACCAATCTGTTACATCCCAACCGATGGCGTAGTCATCCAGGCGAACGCAGTAATTAAGGAACAATATTTCATTTCATTTCTAGAATTCAAGTACATAGCTTGGAAGCAAATTACAACATCGAGATGTAAAGTTCAACAATGAAATCAAAGTACAAGATACAACATAAGTCTAATCTAAAAGTAAGTTTCTAGTTCATCCTACTAGATTCCATGCATCATTATCATCATCCTGAACCTGCAACATATATAAAACTATTGTTCAACACACGAGGCATTGGTGAGCATAAAAGTTTGAATACTATAACATAAAAAGGTTTAAACATTCGACATCGCATAAACGTTACTTAAACTATCATACAATGCTAGTAATGCTACTATACATGTCAACCCAAAGTTTACCGCTTGCGTAATCTAATCATATCAATGACTAGAATGTTATGTTTACTTAACATGACCTCACGAATACGGGCGGTGCATTAATCTTATAGCGCTATACATGTTAAGGGAAACTTGTACACAGTTAATGACGTAGTATAAAGCATTCGATTCTAACATGAATAAGTTGAAGTATTTGTATTAAGCATGTATGATTGAATGTTTATGATGTTATTTAGCATAAAGAGTTGTGTTCATTGGGTTGATATAATCATATAAGTGCACGCTAAAAGTGTAAAGAGAAAGAGGGGAGTCGAGTATGCTCATAGTTTTGCAAGCTTCCTAGAAATCCGGGATCTGGTGAGTTGAGTTGATCAACACGAAGGTTACCCTACATGAGGCAAATAGAGATGGGCGAATAGACTGTGTTTGGCGAAGGGTTTGGATTCGAAATCAGAAAATACGAAAAGAAAACACGGAAAATGCCACTTTGTGCGAAGTGGGTTGACCACTTCGTGCGATGTGACTTGCACTTCATACGAAGTGACTGTCCACTTCATGCAAAGTGAAGTTCTTAAGTGATTTTGCCCGTCTAACACTCGTTTCAACTTTGATTTCTGTTGAACGAGGAATTTAGCAACGAGGCAGAATAGTCTGGGGCCATAACACTTAATCAGTATTCGATAGTATCATGGTCCTGACTAGTTTTACAAGAAAAGTATGAATTTATATATATAGTTTATATACTTAGTCCGTCAGATACGTCATAGATGTCAAGCAAGGAGGTATGAAACCTCATTATATGATTCACCAAAGCACTAAGTTTATCAACACAGTTGATAGACCCGGTTGGTCATGAATATAGAGAAATTAAATATAAAAATGTTCAAGTGAGGTGTGGAACTTAATTCAGGTAGCCAAGGCTCCCAACGTTCTCACACTTGCTAGAACACAAGTCCAATCCCAGTGAGGATGATGAACTCGGTTATCTTCTACACTTGGTACAAAAGAAAAGAAGAGGAATCATAAGAGAAATGACAATGTAATAGTGAGCTGAACTCACTTAGAAGATCTAAGAATAATCTGCCAACAATTTTGAAATTTCAGAGTGGAAGTGTGAAGATTCGGAAAGATTGAAGTGGTGAAGAATGCACTTATTTATAGGAATGAGTTGCTACAAGCTCCACCTCGTGCGAAGTGTGTTCACTTTATGCAAGTGCTCTTCACTTCAGGTGAAGTGTATTCAACTCTGCATGAGTGGGTTGGTTTGGGGCTATTTTTACGTATTTTAATCGATTTTCAAGTATTTCAATCATGAAGTTGTAACGTATGAGTATCGCATGTATAATAAGTATGATTTGCATGTAAGTATGTATTTGAATCATTGATTGTAAATATAATAAGTATATGTAAATTAAGTATTTCATTATGATCAACATCTCGGATAACAAATTTGGAAAGAAAATACGAATAAGACACGAATACAAGTTTCCATAAATAGAAATACACTTACACTTTCTAAATAAGGAAAGTATAAGAATGCGAGGCATTACAAAACTCCTTTTATTTTTTTTCCTTTCCAAGTTAAATTAAAATGCCTTTTAAATTAGCTAGTCATTTTATGATTGTGAAAAATTATTTCTTATTGAAACATTGTCTACGCTAAACAATCACAACCACACAAAACAATAAATGTAGAATCGAGCCATTATTGGTAATTTGTTCAATTTCATTTAAGCCAGTGAATGACAAACTGAACTGGTCTTAAAAAAGCACAAACAACCACAAGTCTAGCCTTGCTCCCACTTAGTCCAAGATCTCCATCTTTACGATCTTGTTTGTCGTCCAAAGTGTAACTTTGTGGATCGTACCTCAACAATAACGTTAAATAATCTGTAGTTGGACACCAATTCCAACAACAACACTTTCTTTCAAGTTGAGGTCCAAAAGAAACAACTGTCATCGCAAAAATGACCAACTAAATTGGACATTAGCACACAACAGTGGCCATAACATCATTATCTTTCAAGGTCTTGTCCAAAAGAAACAACCATTATCGCCTAAACACACAAAATTTGTAGAAAACACGAAATCAAAAGGTGTACAACTCTAAGCAAATGAAAACCACCACAACATTCATTAACGACACTGCCACAAAACAAATCGGCCATTAGAAAACAATTGACACAAACGAAACAATCGGTCCAAAATCCAAAACCGGCACGGTGGAACACCGACAACGCCTTCAACGATGGACACATAGCCACAAACAACACCATACTTGCCGGAATAGGCACAAATGAAAGAGAGAGAAGATATCCGGCTATGGCGTGACCAAACAAGGGTACTAACACCCTTAAATAACAAAACCAATGTGATGTGTAAAGACAAACAAAACATGTCACCCAAATAAGGGAATACAACCACAAAGTCAAACATACAACACCCAACTACGCAAACAACAAAAGCAACACAATGTACAACAGATTAATGCAAACAAATGTTACAAATTTATAGTATATAAATGATTAATTAGCAGTGGAAGTTTAACTTTCTTTTAATAACCAAGAAGAATTGTATGATCAAGAACAAGAACATAATAATTCTAAGATTCGCTAATTCAATGGATGACATATAATGCGTACATGTACATTAGGTTTTACTGTTACATTGTGTAACGCCCCAACCCGTTTCTGGGCTAACGTGTCACTATTACAGAATCAGATACATAAAGACTTATTTTATTATATAATACTTAAATGAGTTTGCAAAAGATTTCTTCCTGATAATTTATTTCATACATTAATAAAACTAGATACTAGGCTTCTAACTTGTTTATTTAGCTCTTTTCACACTTCCCCATCATCCCTGCTAACCTGTAGATAAGAAAAAATGCAAAGGAGCAAAATGCCACAAACGGATAATGATAGCAATGAATAATAAATAAGAAAGAAAAGATAATAATGCATTAATAACTACATGATTGAATTCAAGAACTTTACCATGTTATAGAAAATACCCATCGAGCCTAGTATATTTATATATAATAAACAGAACATGCAGAACAGGCTAGCTAGTCCTGAACCGATATGCGATGGTGTATGGGCATCATACAAACCACCCACAAGAAATAATAATAATATCCTATGATCAATTCATACACCTTGAAAAATATAGCTGACACTCCTTAGAATTTAGAACAGTCGAGACATTGTGATTTAGGCTCACTATCACAGTCGGTGCCACACCATCGATGTCGTAATGACATGCTTGTGGTCACCCCACAAGTAGGGGCGTGCTCAGGTATCAGAGTACAGAGGGTAAACAGATAATATATTTATATTTCTCCATAATCCAATATAACATGCCACACATATTCTTAGTAAAAATGCGTACAATTTAGTGAAATGATATCGCATGTAATATGATTTTAAAAGTGTATTTAGAGACAGGAATGATTAAGACAAGTGAATGTAACAGACATGAACCAAACAATTTCAATTTAGTTAAATTATAATATGAGATAATAGCTTAAAATGAGGATTAACGAGCAAGTGAAAAACCCATACTATACAGATAGTAAAGGAAGGAATCCACACCTTCATCAATTGTAATGTTTCAAAGATATCCCAACTTGTTTAATAGTGTTCACAATAATTTACAAATATGTGTATCCTGTTAAGAATTGATTCTTACCATTTGTGGGTTTGAAATTTAAATTTTATATTAAAGTAGGTGGCTTTATAAATACGTATGTTGTTACTTATTAGTAAATGAAATTAAAACATAAGATTCATTTCTTTGATTTCTTGCTTAGTTATTTACCTATAAACAATTTAGTTACTTGTGCAACCCTTTATTTATGTATAAAAAACAATTAAAATTTGTCTTTTGAACAAAATATCTTAAAAAGAGTTTTACAAAATTATAAAACATAAGGGTTGGATTTATTTATTCAAATGGTGTATATGACATTGTTAATAAATATTAAGTGATGTATAAATAATACTAAATTTTTTTTATATATTACATGATTTTTGAGATTAAGCCCAGCATTGCAGCAGTTGTCGTAAAAGTGTGTCAAGTAATACCAATGTTATACCACTGTCAGTGACCACCAACACCAGAGAAGTTTGTAAAAACAAAATAAATAAAAACGGAAAAAAACGCCAAGTGAAAAGCAAACGTAAAATATTTGAATTACGCACGCTCGTTGCAGAGAAATTAAACCGAAACGTAAAATATATAAAAAAAATAACTAAGTTAATCCAGGACCGGCGCGTTGGACGACGAACCTGTCAAACGGAAAAAATAGATGTGTTGCAACGGGTCAGTCAAACTGGAAAAAATGTACGAAAAAATGTTAAACCCCACACGGATGTTGCGTGCGTTAACTCACAAAATTTAGAACGTAACGAAAAACCTGGGAAAGACAAAAAGTATGGTGGACCAAAATTGAAAATAAAAAAGAGTTGGGATTAAATTGCAAAAGATGAAAAATTTTTGGCTAAAAGTAAAAAAATAAAGGATCTAAATTGCAAAATTGAAATCATTTATTAATCTCAGATAAAGAAAAAAATAAAAATAAGTGATACCTATATATTAGTTATTAATATTAATATTAAAAGAAATTTATTAAACAAATATACATAAAATTTATGATTTTGAAGAAAAGAATGCCATTTGGAATGATTTAGAGTTTTTTGTTACAAGTTAGATTAGATACATTAGATCCGTTTTAAAGTACAGATGAATCAAAATATTTATGGGTTGCTTAAAATTAATAAAAAAAAAAGTAAAGTTATGAACCCATGATGTACACCTTCCTTATAAGTTATAACTTAAGGAATACACTATATGCCATTTTATAAGAATAAAAAGAATAACTTATAATTTTATAAGTTATAAGTTTTATATATATATATATATATATAGTTTTATAAGAATAAAAAGAATAACTTTTAAACCAATAGAAATTCTCCATTTACTTCATTTAATGTGTGTATTTAATGTTATGAAAAAGGGCATATAGGTAAATCTATGATTGTTATTAATTAGCTAATTAATTAAACTTGTAACTCATTTTTTTCATATACTCTTTCAAGATAAAATAATTTATGGTGTAGGATAATTTTCGACATGTGTATGATAAATTTTAGTATGTATAAGATAAAATTTGAAATGTGTAGGGTAAATTTACATGTGTGTAGGGTAAATTCCGGTAAATGTAAGACATGTATAGGATAAATTTTGAAATGCGTTGGATAAAATGTTTTTGTTTTATTAATGAGAAATAACATAATTAATGAGAGGAGTTATAAACTATTTAATGTTTTACCATTATGTCATTTCTTCTTTTTCTTTTCACATTAAATTTCTTCTTAAATGAACATTCCCATATATATATATATATATATAAACAGAAGCATTAGGTTCGATCTTCATAACTCTAGTGTTTTGTGATTAATCCGTCCAACTAGGATCAAGTATCGTAAGTTGTTAAAAAATATACCTCGCTGTTAATCTTCTTCAGTTAGCCGGAGACCAAACAGGTTGACCCGAAGATTGTTTCTACTTGAGCTGCAGGGAAAATCATGGTAAAAAGTTACTCTCATAGGTAGTGAGGGTGTTATTTTGGTTAGTTTCGGTTTCGCCGGAAGTTTACTAGTTTTTGTGGAAGATATGAGATGTGTCATGCGGGATCAATAAGGACGATCGAACAGATAATACTATTTTATTTTTTTCTGGTTTTTTAAGAGTTCTCACTAAGTTTTCTTGACAAAGAAGGTATAACTATGGACAGATGGTTGGCTTTGACCTCCACGTTCTCCATGCTTTAACTTATCTGCTCGTTTCTAGGTTTCTTTTACTTCTTCAGTAACAAAGTTTGTTTTATATATTTATATCTAATTTTAATACAAAATATTCTAATTCTCTTTTCACGTCATTTACTTAGATCTTATATTATTAATAAATTATATTTTGTTAATATTATTACACTTCGTTTTTTTAAATTTGTTAAAAAACATTATTATGGGGGATTTTAGTTACAACTATTTATTAATGTATTATTATTTATAGTGTATAATCTAAGGGGTATTACATATTGAGTATAAATACTACTCCTAAGCTAAATCTAACTAAAATCTATGATTAATCTCAAAAGATAATTACAAATAACAAACAAAGAGATAAATTCAAAGTAAACGAAATCTTCTTCAAATCTTTGTCTTGATCTTCCTTTGATTTCACGTGTATTATCAAAGAAGGGTAACTTCCTGTTAAGTAAGAAGTCAGTAATTTGCCAATATTAAATTGTTCTTCATCAATTCTAACGGCCATGAAGTTACTTTATTCAACAGTTTGTTCTACAATAGTTATTTATTCTTTGATCTTTAGCCCATCACCATCCATTATGAAGTGTACGAATACTCAAGAGTATTAAACAATTTACCCTTGGGTAGTAACCAATAGAATACTAGGTTCGGGAGGACAAAACAGACTTTATTTTGCTTTTATTCATTAGCTAAGGTACAAATATTAAATCTTTCTTTGTATGCTTATCTGGCATTTGGGCACCCCTTGTGTTTATAAACCTATTCAATTTGATATATTAGTTCAGCTTAATATTATGTGTTACGGTTTCGATGAATGTAGACTTGTAACGTGAAAAGACTCTCTCAAACTAGTACTCATTAATGTGTATTCCCGTAGATTATAACACTTTTAAACGTATGTAATATTACTTTAGATGTTGGTATCTAATATATTTACCCAAGCGGGTTAGACATGTCATAACGACAACAATCATATGACACTTATTGTTACATTGGTTTGAGATCACATAATCTCCATTTAGTACTCTTGGTTACATTTATTTTGTAGAGGTATATAAATTGGTCCGACAACAAAGTAAAAAAATGCATCTCACGTGATTGGTTTCACTAAGTACTTATGCATGTTGTGTTTTCAATTTTGGGTACTTGCATTTAAAACACAACTAATTCTATATTATTGTGGTCGTGTCGACTATAAATTATAAAGCTCATACATCAAACTTCAGAATTGCATATCGAAATTGTTAGTAGCATTTGCTACATTATCATATTTTAAATATCAAAGTTTCAGTTATCATTTGACGTTCGCTATTGTGTGTTGTATGTCATTATCATGTTTGTATTATTATTATTATTATTATTATTTATTATTATTATTTATTATTAATTATTATTATTATTATTATTATTATCTATTTTGTATATCTACTCGCTATGCAATTGGCTTAAACATGCTTTTGTGTTATCTTTTGTGCACATGGTATTAGGGAAATTGGGAGGAAGGTGAGAAGGATTTTTTTAGCAATTAGTGAGTTTGATTTGATTGATTTAACCAAAACTTTAGTGTTTTTTTATTTCTTTTTTGGTACTCAAACCATTGTTATGATTTGATGTTTACTTTTATTCAGAATATTTATGCAATAAGCGATAAAGTCTAGACAGCGTCTGAACGACAACAATTTTGGATCCATGCAAGAGCACATACAAGGCTCATTGTTGTATCCGAATACATCATTTTAAGTGGCTTTTTGTTTGCTCGTCACTAAGGCTACTTGGTATGGGTGATGAGCCTCCTTTGAGGATGACGCGTCACATTAGAGTCCTTGGAGAACGCCCTCCAAGAATGGAACCAAGGAAATGGGTGATGACCCTACCCCACGTAGTTAAATTTTTTTTTTTAATTTTGGCAATATATTTATAAAACTAATATTAAAAACCAACCTACATCCAGTGGTGGATACACTGAACCAAATCTACAACCCGCCATTGGATAAGCCATAACAGGCTCTTCCAAATTAGGTCTTCTTCCGGTGTAATCACCCTTAACTGGAACATGAACTTCTCCGACATCTTTATCCCCGAGCATACCTCCCGTTTTGATCTAATCGGTTTTGTAACGCAGCAGATTCATCAATCTTGAACTTCTTAGGACATTCCAGGTAGGATTGGAATCTCCGTCTTTGTCAACGTGAGTTTTCTGCTTCTGATCTTGATTTCGTTGAATTCAATGGGTGGTTTTTGTCTTTTTACCGACGTTCGAAGAAGGAAGGAAGGAAGGAAGACGTGTGCGACAACGACCCACACCGGGCAGCGGATACTGAGTCAGTCAGGGTGTTGAATGAGTTGGTTTCGTGGAATATGGTGGCAATGGATAGGATCATTATAGATTTGTTGATCTTGAAATAAAAGAGACGATATAAAAAGGGTATGGGAGGATCACTACTCTTTTTTGAATTCTTTCATCATTTTATTTCTTGACATTTGCTATCCCTATTTGTTTATTTTTATAAATTTATTTAATTTAATTACTATTCATGAGATCTTTCGATTATCAACCACACTTTAACCATTCCAACCATGGCAAAGTAGCCCATTCACTTACTTGTATGGTTTTCAAAATTTTAATGCGTCACAAAATCGCCACTGGCAAACTTCCTTTAGTATTTTGAAACAATGGAGAAAAAGGCAATCTTTAGTATATTCAAGAATTGCAACCTAATGAAAAAACTAATGATCATACGGTTCACGTCTTACAATATGCATGATACCGGTTATGGTAAGACTCTACATTCAACAAGTAATGTCAAGCAAAAAAACATAAGAGCATGCAGCGGACCCATAGTTTATTTATAGGGGGGTTTATCATATTTTAAAGGTGCCATCAAACTTTTTGCCTAAATAATACATTATTTTTTTTTATAAGGAAGGAAGAGACACTCAATGACAAGTACTCTAGCCTCAACCAACACCCATCATATCAAATTTGACTCAAAATACCCATTAGCTAGTACATGGTGTTGGCACATACCTATACCATAAAGTATTTTATTATTTTTTTAAATTTAAAAAAGTTAAATGCCCCCAACCCACCCACCAATCCCTAGGTAACCTACTAGCTTAACTAACCCGCCTTGCCTACCTTGGGGGTGACAGTGTTGGCATGGGTTCAAACCCGTGGAGTGCCTCGGGTCCACTAAGGGGCAGCCATCCCAACCATGACAGTAGGTACGTCATTGCACAACCTATGGAATTTCATACACATTATATTTGTGGTCCCTGATACGTGTCGTTACAACTAGATTTGTCGGTACTGCACCAAGACACCCTTGTTTTCTATGTCATCTCTCTTTCAAGATCGTGTGGAATTCCAAATAATTCTCCGCCTAGATGTCACATACACCATATACACTCTTTTTACTACAAGAATATATATCTACAAAAGTAACAAATTTTACTGTTTTTTTACTCAAAAAATACAAAATGGGTGGGGCCTACAAGTCATCCTGATTTGTAGTTTTAGCTAATCTATACAACACGTGACGTGTCACAATCTCACATCCTACCAAAAGGTCACCAAACCTTTAGCAGAAGAAGAGAGAGAAAGCTTCAGAGCTTCACATTGACGATCACAAAAGCTCAAATCTTTCAAGTAAAAATTCAATCTTTTTTCTAAAAAATTTCTTCTTTTGGGTTTATAATCACTGAACATTTCATAAACCAGATGGGTCTTCCTCCCCATGAAGCAATCAACCAGTTCAAGGAGTTAATGGACCAAGGTTTGTTCATGCCTCATCTTTGTTCTTTAAGTTTAAAGATTTATTAAATTTGACTTTTGTGACATTCTTTTGCAGTTGATGAGCCTCTTAAAAGAACATTTAAGGTTCTGCTCATGTTTCCCTTTAAAACCCTTTTAGATCTATTATTATTTTGTTGAATTCTAGTGTTAGATGTGTGTAGATTTATGTAGTTGAACTTGTTTTTGGAAGAAAGTTGGTTGATGTGCAAATGCTGGTGGTTGAAGAAAGTGTTGTAAAGTTTAGATCTTTAATCTTGTAGTTTTTGAGTTGGGTTTGGACTGATGAGTGATGACCCTTTTTTTTATATGATGACCCAATTGGAAGCTTAAGTTAGTTGTCACAGATGAACACATTCTAAGGGTTATTATTTATATAAATAATGACCATTTAGGCATTTAAATTGATGCTTCAGTTGAAAGCTTGAATTAGTTCTAACTGATGAACAGTGTACAAGAATCTTTGTGTAAATGGTGAATCTTTAGGCAATTGTTACACTTGGTAAGTTAAGTTTCCTAGAGTTGGATTTAAAATGATGACTCAATTTGAAGCTTGAATTAGTAAAAGAATCTTTATATGAATGACGAATCTCATGTTCATGGTTGCATTTTGTTTTGGGCTTTTGAGTAACTTGAGTATTATTTGTTCAGAATGTTCATCAGGGATATGTAGTCGAAACTTTGGAGAGATTTCTTAAAGCAAGAGAGGGAAATGTTACAAAAGCCCACAAGATGGTTTGATCTATGATCCTTTACTCTTCATAGTACCGATTTTGCGTGTGATTACCAGTGATGTGTTTGTGTAAATTACAGTTGGTGGATAGCTTACAGTGGAGGCTGCAAAATGGGATAGATGACATTTTAGCTGCAAGTGCCTTTACCCTGATCACCGACACTGAAACTAGTTTAATCTTCAAATAAATATTTGTTTGGATACACGTTTTGGGACTGCTCATTCCATACTTTAAAACGTGCATCTAAACACCTCCATTTTTGTTTAATAATATAGTGACTCGAGGGTTTCAAAATGTGCATCTAAACACCTCCATTTTTGTTTAATAATATAGTGACCCAAGGGTTTTCATATGCAGAAACCGATTATTCCTGCTAATTTCTACAGAGGAGTTCGTGATTCGCAGCAGATAGGACTGTCTGGTTACACAAGAGAGGTTACATATATTCACTTTTTTCTTATCTTTTTCTTATTTATTTATTTATTTTCATTATTCTCACTTATTTCTGTTTATTACAGGGCCTTCCCGTGTTTGCTATTGGTGCAGGCCTCAGCACATTCAAACAAAGCATCTGTAAGACTTTGTTTAACCGACTCGAGAATTTAATTAATTATATTAATTAGAAATCTAACGATGTATTTTTATCTGAATTATAATTTGCAGATCCATTATTATGTGCAATCACACATTCAAATAAATGAATATCGGGATCGTGTGATACTGGTAAGAAGAATATCAATGATTTATTAGGTTTAATTTTTCCTCATTAGCAGGGTGTGAATTTTGTAACACAGGTAGGGTTCAGATCGACTTGGTGGGTTGAACTGTTTATTTCATATTCTTTTAAATGTGTGTTATGTTATAAAATAAAAATAGGCCAAATGTAAAGGTTAAAAGAGAAATTAACATCACATTTTACAATTTAAAACCTAATTCTTTCATACACATTTTTATTTTTGGTTAAAATGAGTACTAATACAATAAAAAGTTAAGAAACTATTTTTTTCGGGTTAAACGAGCTGCTAACTTTCACTTTTGAATTCGTTATAGCCGGATGCAACTAAAAGGAATGGAAAGTATATTGGCAAGTGTGTGAAGGTTTTAGATATGAGTGGCCTAAAGCTTTCTGCACTGAACCAGATTAAGGTACATTTATTAGCACATATTATTTATAAATATATTCTTAAAGAAAACTTAAAACAAATATTAGTTAACAAACATTGATGTTTTGGCACTGCAGCTGCTGACAACAATCTCTACTGTTGATGATCTCAACTACCCAGAGAAAACGATCACATATTATATAGTAAATGTCCCTTACATATTCTCAGCTTGTTGGAAGGTCAGCCGATTCAGTCAACTCCGTTATTATTAAAGAACAATAATCATCATGCTAATTGTGAATTTTGGCACATGCAGGTTGTGAAACCGCTGTTGCAAGAGAGAACAAAGTTAAAAGTGCGAGTGTTGCAAGGTGGGGGTCGTGACGAGCTGTTAAAGGTAAATACAATGTCATATAGATTAAGGGTGGCAGTTTCTGACACGACATGTAAATAATCGGCTTTGGAGTTGTCATGTCTTTAACCCTTCTAATAAATGGGCTGTATTCGGTTTGATCTATTTAATTGAAAAGGTTGACCCGCCAACCCATTTACAATCTGTTTAACCCATTTATTACAACCCACTAACCTGATTAACATGTTTACAACTTGATTACTACCTTGACCCATTTAGATAAATGGGTTAAACGGGTTGTGTTTGAGGTACGTGCATTGTGTCTGGGTTAGAAATGTTTTTCGACACAAATAAATGTATGGGTGTGTTTGGGTTGAACAATTCAACACGCCAACCCGACATGATTATTGATCACCCATATTTCGGTTTTACAGATAATGGACTACCCTTCACTCCCTCATTTCTGCCGAAGAGATGGATCTGGATCCGGGTCCGGTTCTGGGTCAGGAGCGGGCAATTCGAATGATAATTGCTACTCATTGGACCATCCATTTCATCAAGAACTTTACAACTACATGAAGGAGCTATCAGGGATTGATGAACCAAAAGAGCCAATAAAGCAAGGATCAATCCACGTGGAAGTGCCGATGGGGGACCACGAAGGCGTAGAGTTACACAGAACGTTGGGATCGGAGCTGATGAAGCTCAGAACCCGAAAGAGCCTCTCTGGATCAGTGATTAAAGATACAATAATTATGAAGATGAGTGATTAGTAGTGTGACTATGTGGTGTTGTTTAGTCATTAGTTGCTCATTATGGGGATGTATTTGTATTAGATCTACATGCATCATGTATCATCTATGGTCCATTTAGGTAGTAGGAGTTGCAATAGAGATGCTTTAGTAATGGACATAAATAGAAGGTTACCTACTCTGTAATGTATCAATTCTGTATGTGTTTTAGTAAGTGGCTTAGTCTTTTGGGCTGCTAAACTATTGATTTACGCGTGTTAGGGAGATGATGCACATCGTTCCTAAAAGGCAATGAGGTGGTGATTTTCGCCTGAGATCTGATTCACGCATATGCCAGCTTGAGTTGAAGCGGTTGTGCATAAAGCTTTCTCATCATACCTAGAGCTTTTTGTATTACTTTATTTTGATACTTTAGTAACCAAAAACTCTTTAATAGCATACCAAACGCCTCATTTACATGAAGCTCGCCTTTTAGGACCTAAATGCGTTGAAGTGGCTCACGTCTTTTTAAACTAAGGCCAAAGGGTCAAGCCCAAATTGACCTGATCCTGTTTAGGCCTAAACAAAAACCAGTGAATTCAAACATTAAGATGGAAGCAAAAGCTATCAATGACACATTAATGGTAATACAGTCATTAGAGTATACATTAAGAATCTAAAATCTACATATGCAAACAAAAGATGTAAAGTCATTAGCCCAAAACATGTGAATTATATCTGTACATTCCACAGCCTGTAAAACATACTTCACTGCACATACAAGTTGATCTAGATTAATATATGCTGCACATTAACTTAACCTTTCTGTTTATCGGTGTCATGAATGCCACCATTTTCAGTCATCAAAACCTATTTTCTTTCATCTGTTTTCCTACCTCGGGACTTCCATACACCCTGCATCCACAACAAAAACACATTCTTAACATAAAATTTAGCAGATTATAATATTAATATAAAAAGGATGAAGATGAGTACAAGAGGCATATCATCGGATAATTCTGCTTCGTCGTCATCCTCTTGAATGGATCCTGACACATCAGCAACATTTTCAGATTCACTCTGCACAGAATCGGGATCACTGAACCTGTTCTCCGCATCTTTATCGCGCGCTCTATCACTTGCATCATCTTCTTCTACACAAGTAAATATATACTATAAAAAACTATGCAAAATAGAAGTCAAAAGATAAAATTACTGTGCAAGATATTAACCTGAGTCCAAATTATCAACTTTTGAAAAAGTCAAATCCTCATGTTCACGTTCAGAGTTCGTATTATCAAGTTCATCTGTTCTTTCTACTTCCAAATATTCAAGTTTCTTCCGTCTTAGCTTCATATTCTTTCTAGGGGTCCTTTTGCTTCTTACCATGGATGACGGATGCCTGTCATTTTCATACCTAACGTTTACAATTAACATAATTTCCTCAAGAAAAAGATATATATATATATATATATATATATATATATAACTCAGGAAGCAAGTACTCACATGTCACTTGATTCCTTCTTTTTCTTGGAATTATCCACAACTTTAACTTTCTTCTTAGAGGACCTACATGCGTAACAGTTTAGACGGACCAAAATCAAGTCATTTGCTAAAAAGAAGATTGTAAGCTAAATATCAAAAAAAAAAAGTTGGCCGTACTCACCCTTTTTTAGGACGTGGACTCTTGGACGATTTATTCCGCTGTAGAGGTGAAGTTATAAATAACAATTCATGATATAATATTTACCCAACGAATCAAAAGAAGCATCCATTCAAAATACCAAAAATTTCAGTCACCAGTTTCACTAATACAATTTATAATATGACCATTAAACCCTTACATTTCTCCTAACACTCCAAACTCTCATATCCTAATGCAAGTTTTAAGAGAAGGGTGTAAATGTAACAAATTTGCATATGGGTATATTGACATTCTGTTTTGAAGGGTATACATGAGATTGTCCCCACTTTATACGTACAATGTTGACAAAATAAAGATAAGAGATAACACTTGCCTTTGTAGGCTTGGGAGTGTTTCTGACAAGCACCCACCGCTCCTTGTCCAATCGTAGCACTTCAACATCACCATCATTGTATAACACCTTCAGCAAAATTCAAGTTTGTGGGAGATCAAATGAATAAACATATTTAAAATTAAGGGTGGGGTTCGGCTACAAAGTCACAAAACACCACAATTTCAGCCATAAAACACACTCAAAACCCACAAATAACATAGTGAAGATCACTAAAACAGAATATCCAAACCCTAATAGTCCTAAAAAACTTCAAACACACCATCATACAACTATGAATATAAAACACAACATGATAATCAACATAAAACACACTAATGTTAGCCATTCGATAATCAAAGCCTTATCATCCAAAACACAACACAAAACCCACAAATATGGTGTTTTAGTTATCTTCACTATGTTATTTGTGGGTTTTGAGTGTGTTTTATGGTTGACATTACGGTGTTTTATGACTTTTTACACTTTGTAGGAAAAATGGACTTTGTAGCCAACTCCCACCCTTAAAATGAATATCCCATTTGATAAACTGTGACAACAGAACTATGCAACTTACCACATGTCTTTTCTTTTCATGGTCATAAGACTTCACCAATCCTTCATAAAACCTAAAAACAGTAATTTAGAAAGTGAATACGTAACGATTATCTTTTTTACTTGCTACGAAAAAGAAACTCACTCTCTATCCTTAGGCCACCAAACTTTTATCCGTCTGCCAATCAAGTCTGTCGTGTGTTGACTGTGTTGACTTTCCCCTTCCTTTGATGTGCACTGAAGAGAAGAATAAATCATGTCAGAAACAACAATTCATGATATTAAAGAGAGTAAAGTACACGGATGGTCCCTATGGTGAACCAAAACTTTAGATTTGGTCCCTTTTCAAAGGTACACGGATGGTCTCAGTGATTTGCACTTTGTAACGCATTAAGTCCCCAGCTTTTTCCAAAAGTACATGGATGGTCCCTATGGTTGTACTTTGTAACGCATTTAGTCCCTAACTTGGACCCGCTGAGACCTTTAGATTTGTTGGTTGGGGATTAAATGTGTTACAAAGTGCAAACCACATGGATCATTCGTGTACTTTTGAAAAGCCTGGGACCAAAACCAAGATTTTTGTAAACCACGGGGACCATCCGTATACTTTACTCTATTAAAAAACTGAAAAAGTCAAAGGTCAACAAACCTTTGCTAATCCTTCAACACTTGCTCGTTTCCGCTTCCTCGCAGATCCTGATTTTTTATTATTAACATCAGTATTAACATGCTTTTCAGGATTCTGCATGAAGTAATAAAACATTAGCAGTTATAATGATAACAATCTGTTTTTTCATTTTTAAAAAATTACCTCCACGTCACTGCCATCAGTTTTCCCATCTTCTTTTGTATGTATATGGTCTTCTAAATCACTCATTTTGATGTTATCAAAAGCTGACAACACATTTGACTTCTGACGTTTGGCTACCGACACGCTTATTGTTTGGTTAGGTATTCTTTTCCTCTTATCGTTTTTATCAGATTTATTTATTTCATGGCCATTTGACACACCTAAATTATGCAAATCTATTTCTCTCACCATACCCAAGTTATCATCATCGTTGTTATTATCTTTATTACTATTATTTTGTACAGAAGTCGGTGTAGATCCATTTTTAACGGACTTTCTGTCCTTTGTTCCTCTAGCTTTTAGTCGTTCCAGTATTATTCCTAAAGGAACCTCCTTCCCACTTGTTTCGTCAATGTCCAGTATATCATCCTCAATAATTTTTGAGGTCGCCTGAACAAGAATCAATGCATAATTATCACAAACATGTTAATTTGTAAAGAGTAAATTGTATTTTACGTCCTTTAAATTTGAGCCATATTGCAGGTTGTGTCCTTTAACTAACGAAATTACACTGGATACCCTTTATGTTATTGTTTCTCATCAGGCGGTGTCCTTTTACCCTAACCCAGTTAGTTTTTTTCTGTTAACTCTTAACACGTGCCACTCACATGAAGGCATAATGGTTATTTTCACTTATTTTGTGTTAATATATATAATATATTTAATTTTGTTATAGTATTAAGTGAAAATGACCACTATGCCCTCATGTGAGTGGCATGTGTTAAGAGTTGACATACAAAATTAACTGGGTTAGGGCAAAAGGACACCGCCTGATGAGAAAACAGAAACATAAAGGACATACAATGTAATTTCGTTAGTTAAAGGACACCGCCTGTAATTTGGCTCAAAGTTGAAGGAAGCAAAATGCAATTTACTCATTTGTAAATGATCATTCTGTGAAAATAACATACACTTTCATTAGCTTCCATGTTAAGCGACTCAAAGTGCGCAACAGCACTAGCTTCACCCAACCATGTATGGCCTTCAGTCACATGTTTCTTGTCTTCTTTCTCCTGTTCTTTTTTATCATTTTCGGACTCCTTTTCTTCTTCTTTGTCTTTCTCAGTCTCGTTTTCTTCTTTCTTATCATGTGATACGTATAGCCCCTGAGGTACACGAACATGTACCACTGGCTCCTCAAGATCTTCTTGCTTTTGGGCTAAGCGTTTGGTGACTAAGAAGCAAAGGTCGCAAATAGCATACGAGTTCTGAATATGTATAGAAGTTAATAATTTATAACTATTACTTTACATACATAAATGCATCTGTTAAATTATGTATGTATGTACCTTTGACATGTTTCTATCTATAGCATCTTCAGAGCTCCGGATGCTTTGAAGAATAGAAAGTACGGAAATAACCTCTTCCTTATTTAGACTATTACTGGGCTTCCCGTCTTCATTTCCATTTGTCAACATAGAAAGAAATAAATACAATATCCTGGAAATTTAAACATGTTATCATTCAACCAATCAGATTCAATAAATAGGCAGTTGCCAAAATATGATAACGTAATAAGAGTCAACAGGAGGGTAAAAGTTTTTTGACCTGACCCAAAACCCGACACAAGAAAAAACACCTTAGGGTCACACGACTCGTTTATAAAAACAGGTCGGTTCAAGTTGACCCATATAAAAATGGGTTGACCCGTTAACCCATTTAACTATTAAGAAAAAAACAACTTTTGTGATTTTGTTTTTTCCGTTTTCATTTTACATGGTTAGTCATAATAACGTTAGATTTGGCACACTATATTATTTACTTGTCACGCTCATAATCAACATTAAACTGTTTATCAATAACCCGCTTAAAACCCAAAGACTACAAAGGATTACACGCCAATATACCAAATATACGGACATGAATACGTAACCTAAGCTAAGCCCTACGAGCCTGTTACATTATTGAACCTAACTTTATTTTTACAATCATACATGTATCATACCTGTATATTGGTTCATATGCTTTGAGATCCTTGCATTGATCAATATTCGGAAAAGAAGGATGATGGGCAAGTGCGTGAATCAGATAGAGAAGAATGGATTCTGGATGAACAACAGAAAATTTTCCATCACTTTGCACCGAAACTTGTCTTGCTTTTCCTTGCTGACACATCTGAATGATGTCATTCAGATTACGGTTTTCCTGCCAAAATATAAGTTTAATAACAAAATAGTAAAAATGACTATTTTATACGCTTCAAACATTACAAATTTTGTAAAAGATCCAGCAAGGACAACCTCAGATTTCTCTTCTTGAAGCTGAGAGCCTAGATCTAGTAAGAAACCACAAGCGTATTTAGGGTCCAAACTCCGGTCCTTAATGTATTGATGAACTTTTTTGAGAAATAATCTCTTAACTTCAGGGAATTCAAACTACAAGTGTCATCAGAAAAGAGAAAAACAAATAGTAAGAGGTAAAGCTAGCGGCATACAAATAAACCGATAAGTGGTAAAGTGTATATGCACATGTGTGTGGGTGTAAAAAAGAGTGAATTCGGGTTTTTTGTCTGGGTAATTGGGTCAATTCAGATCAGATATAAAACAGCTACAAATCAAATATGGTAGAACTGGCTCTATGGGTCAAACGTCTAAAGTGTATTCAAAAGCTTGCAGTGTTCTAACTCATTATATTCTACAAAAGCTGCATTGTGATTATAATAACATTGTGTTTTAATTATATTTAATAATACATTAATTGTTTACAAATTCCCAAACAAAAGGACTTTACCTCTGAAGTTCTCAAGGTGCGGTAGAATACATCAACGGGAATCTTATTATCCCAATGCCTTGATAACCGAAGAATGGCCTTGGCTGCAGCTAGCTTTAAATGGGCCTTATCGACACGACTAGGATGGGAAAAATAAGTATTTAAAAGATTAGAATATAAAAATAACTAGTGAACGTATAAGATTTCAGTGACCAAAAGCACCTTGATTCGATATCTTTTGAGATTTCCCCAAAAGAAAGTATGTTGTTGAGATCTTTTATAAGTTCACCAATCCCAACACAAAGATGTGCATCTTTCACTGGCAAATAGCTCTTTACCAGAGTCTTGATACCATATATCTAAACGGCAAAATTTGGTCAAAAACGTATGAGAAACTTAAAACATCCATCAAAATTAGAAATTTAGAACTTTCAATTATAATATATATACTAACCTTCAATGAACAAACTTCAGTTCTATCATCCCAAGATTCTTTTGTTTTATCACTTTTTTTCTGAGACATAGTTAAACAAACTTTAGAGTACACGGATGGTCCCTCGGTTTTACCAAATTTTTGGATTTGGTCCCAATCTTTTCAAAAGTACACGGATAGTCCATGTAGTTTGCACTTTGTAATGCATTTGGTCTCAGGCTTTTTTCCAAAAGTACATGGATGGTCCCTGTGGTTTGTACTTTGTAACGCATTTAGCCCCTGATTCGGACCTGTTGAAACCTTTAGATTTGTTGGCTAGGGACTAATGCGTTACAAAGTGCAAACCACAAGGACCGTCCGTGTACTTTTGAAGAACTAGTGACCAAATCTAAAATTTTGGTAAACCACAAGGAACATGCGTGTACTTTACTCCAGACTTTACTAATACTAAATAACGAGTAGAAGATAGCAACTGGATTCAAATATTCAATACCTCACTGTACCCTAATATATCTTGCTTTATGAAGTTTCGAATTTTGGTCTCTTGAGTTTCAAAAACAGGCCTCACAGTCTGTGCAATGCAACCGAGAGATTGTAGCACCGAAGACAAATGCTCCTTCTTCTCTAGCATATCCACAAGTTTCTGTACATTTTCCAAGAAAATATTAGATAAGTATAATCGAGGCATGTTTAGAATAAATATCGAAAGAAATTTCAAACCAGAACCTTGTATAATAGAGATAATGATTTGAGCTCATCATCCTTAGTTATGGCAACTAATGCATGCACGGCATACTTGGCGAGCCGCCTACTACCTTCTAAGCATAATCTCTCAAAAAATAGATCTAATGAACTGAAAAGGAATAGTATAACATTTAGAGAGACATAAATAAGGAACATGATACGCTTCACAAAAAAAGTTCATATTTTTTTCATACAGTAAAATGCCATTTTCATCCCTGAGGTTTGATCAGTTTTGCGACTTTTGTCCGAAGGTTTGTTCTTCCGCATATGGATCCAAAAGGTTTGAAATCTTGCCATTTTCATCCGGCTCGTTAACTCCATCCATTTTTCTCTGTTAGGTCAGGGGTATATTCAGCTTTTTTGTTAACTTAAAGGGTGATTTGGTCTTTTTCACTTTATGAACAAGCAGTTAGCATAATGTACAAGTATTCAAAACAAAACAAAGTAGATAAAGAGACGGAAAAACCCCTGACGTAACAGAGAAAAATGGATGGAGTTACTGAGCCAGATGAAAATGGCAAGATTTAAACCTTTTGGATCAGATGCAGAAAAACAAACCTTTGGACGAAAGTCGCAAAACTGGCCAAATCTCAGGGACGAAAATGGCATTTTACTCTTTTTCATACCTAGATGATTTTCCTGAATGTTCCCTAATCACGCCACCAGCTTTTGCGAGAACATGCAAAATGCCTTCTTTTATTACTTCATTATCATCTTCGAGAAGTTGGCCCAAATCTTTTTCAGTCCTACTAAGCAATGAAGGACTATAGGATGCAAGAATCTGAAAATACATAACATATTTATGTCAAGATTGTTGAAATAAACAGCAAACGTTTTACCATAAAAGCTAAAGAAGTTTTACCACAAGTATATTCATGCAAGACTGTGTCAGTAGTCTGTTTCTGGAAGATTCTGTAGGTCCACCTCTAGAAGAATATCTTTAACATAATCCTTGTTAAACAGTGTATACGAGCACTTTATAGACAGAATGCTTAAAATTCCGTAAAGTGGATGCTTCTGGCCAACTATCTTGAGTAATACATCCTATAAAACAAATTAAGAATGTTACATGTATACACACGAGTCAATATCGTATTTTACTGGACGTTTTCATGTCAGTATATGTGTTGTGTGTTTACGTGGAAAACGACTAACAAAAAACTACTTTACAACTAACTCCTTCACTTTCGGCTAGTTTCTTACCCGAGATTTGGAACTTTGAAGAGAACTAGTGGTGGGATCAAGTAATGTAGTCAATATTTTCCAAACGTTAGCATCCTTTAGTTGGTGAAGAAGCAAGAAATCTGACTCAGCTTTTGTGGGATCTGTGAAACAGCGAGACATAAAGCGAAAGCAGACCATGACTTTCTTCTTGACCTCTAAAGCATCACTTTCCTAAATCGTAAAAGAAAAAGAAAATCTTTTAGTTTACAACTAACAAATAAAATGTAGTTGTGTCCTGTTTGTGGTTGTCGGTTAATGAAAGACCAAACCTTATGCATCTTCCTAAGAAAAAGATACTTTCGTAACTCTAACTGTAACCTGCGATCCAATTGAAAAAAAAAACATCGATTATTGTAAGTGAATGTATTTATAAAAGATTTCTTTGTTATCGTAACAAACCTTTGTTTTTGCTCCAGTATTTTCTCCAAAGCTTTTATCTCAACTTTATCAAATTTTGAAAATAGTCTGACCCATGTTCTAACTTGTCTTTAACAGAAAATTCAGCTGGGAAGAGAGACGTGCATAGAATGCATTCAACCGTGTCTGATCTGAAACTCAGAAAACGTTTTTAATAGTCCGCCAGTGGATTACCACCCGCGCTCCGCAGCGGGTTCGCAACATAGATAAAAAAAAGCAAGTTGCAAGAGTGTAAGTTGTTTGATGTATTCGTAAAGGGGCTAAACATGTCATTATTAAAGTTGACGGGCTAAACATGTCATTATTAAAGTTGAAGGGCTAAACATGTCATTATTAAAGTTGAGGGGCTAAACATGTCATTATTAAAGTTGAGGGGCTAAAGTTGTTTGATGTAGTTCAGGAGCTAAATATGTAATTATTAAAGTTGAGGGGCTAAAGTTGTTTATGATTAAAGTTGAGGGGCAAAAGTTGCTTTAGTTAAGGGGCTAAACATGTCATTATTAACGTTTAACTATGTCGTTATTAAAGTTGAGGGGCTAAAGTTTATTATTACAGGTTTAGGGGCTAAAATTGTTTGATGTTGATAAAACAGCATGTTTATAATTTACAATATGCTATCATAATTAGCAAAAAATAAACAACTAAAAAGGTATAACACACCTAAAATCTTTATCATAAAAACATCTTATGATTCGTCCCGGAATCCAATTATAACCATCACTCGTATGCTTGGTGCAGCTCATGCGGTATATATCAGATAGCCTCTCCATGGTATACTTTTTCACAAGAGGCTGTAATTAAAACAATTATATTATATCAACATACTCTTTAGAGTAAAGTACACGAATGGTCCATGTGGTTAACCAAAAAATTTTGGTTTAGTCCCTTGTTTTTTAAAGGTACACGGATGATCCCTGTGGTTTGCACTTTGTAACGTATTTAATCCCCAACCTTTGCCAAAAGTACATGGATGGTCCTTGTGGTATGCACTTTATAACGCATTTAGTCACTGAATGTTGAGGACTAAATGCGTTACAAAGTGCAAACCACAGGGACCATGCATGTACTTTTGGCAAAAGTTGGGGACTAAATACGTGACAAAGTGCAAAACACAGGGACCATCCGTGTAGTTTTTAAAAACTAGGGACCATATACTCTATTGTTTAATTGAAATGCATTCATAATTAGAAAATACAAATGATAATTACAGATTTGTCACGAAGTCGGTCAGCTACAAGCTTTACGGTGTTGGGTGATATAGAAGATAATTCATGACATGCTATGTCTGAAACGACTGCAACCACTTTTTGGCGGATGCTTTCATCATAATCCAACAGGCGGTCACAGAGGGCAGCTACCAAATTTGAGATAAAAATTAGAGTTATGTTAAGTAACATTGTAACTGAATGATGAAAGTGAAATAATATAAGATAAATCAAAACTTACCAATAAATTGAGGAGATTCTGATCTGGAAGGATTGGATAACATACAAAGCTTGACGTGTTCAAGAACCGACATTCGAACTTCAACAACTTTGTCTGTCAACCTCTTCAAAAAATTCTATAACGATTGGATGAAACGTGTCGGGAATGCTACATCCTGGGATTGAAAAAAGGTCCCCCACTAGTTTGACCGCTTTTAACCGAACGTCTAGTTTATCTGTCTGTAAATCTCATCACTTTACTCGCTAAAACTTATAAACAATTGTTATGAAACGGGATGACATTGATATTAAATTATGTTTAGATTCTTAGGTGCCATTTAGTTTGTACTTTGTATTCAGGACTCAGGAACCAATACGGCTACGGGTTTGATAGCTGGTGTAAATCGAGAAAAATATGAGTAAATGTAAATCGAGGGGGGAAAGTTGTGTTTACCAGGAGCTCTCCACTTAGGTAGGGAATGATTCCCGCTAAAGCCTGAGGAGCACAACGGTAGATATCATAGATGATTTCATGGTGATCAATCTGCAGAGAAATTGCAGAAGTAGACGCTTCTCCAGACATTGATTTTACAATGAAATGTTTAATGCCTGGTTCAAGTTTCCCGGCACACTGCGCTATAACACTCATAGCAAGCTTCCTTGCAGCCATAGTTATTGCCTATTGTTATCAAAGTTACAAATTAAACCCTTGGTAGAAATGATATGCATGTAAATGTTGTGTATATATATTAATTATGAAAGAAGATGGCTTACTTTCTTATTTCGGCCTAAGACACGCAAGATAATGAGCAAAAGGTCTTGGTTAATGTCTTCACTCTCTTCCAAAAGAACCACCATGATTGTCTTCATTGATGTAATAACAGTCTCAGAATGCCCATCACTGCATATATTAAATAATAACAAAAATGAATTTCCCATTTGATTATCAAAAATGAATATTATGTTAAAAAATGAACCTGGCAACAGCAAAAAATGTTGTGAACATTTCGTTGATTAAATCATCACATTCAAGATCCAACATCACAACGCATGATCTATATTTAGCTACAGTTTCCAAGATAGTAACTCTTCTCCCATACGACGGGCCTTTGGTATCTCTTAGCCCACTGAATGTGCTTACAATCAAATGGAAGACATCCTGAAGCACAAATGCACAATGTAACATCCATTAGAACGGTTAGATGATGATTTATGCAACTAAAAGTATTTCCCAAGAGAAAAATCATACCTTTAACACATCATCATCATATGGTGCTTCAGGAGCGGTCACTCTGGTTATTTCACATGTACAGGCGGCAACAAGAAGCTTAACTTCTTTGTCATGATGTTTTAGCAATTCTGGCTTTACAATTGCATTTACGAAAGGTTGCATAGATTTTAATACTTCCTTTCCTGGTGATTGCTCTAACTCAGATAAAGATGCCGCAGCTTGCTGCAGTAAACCAAAGCATATGCATTATTTTATACTTTATAACATCCATCAAACATCAGTACATCACATTATTTCAATTTTTTGCCCATTTTTTATAATTTTATAGTTCAAGAATGTCCTTGGTACCGGTAAACGTCCAAATATTTCCCTGAGTGACTATGTTTCTATAATTGGCAATATGTGATCTTATATAAGCAATGACTTCTATTTTGTGTTTTTTAGCAATCTTAAATTTCTAAAACTAGGGGATCAAGCCAACTAAACCTAAACATCAGGTATCCAACACTGACCCTCAAAAGCACAGACCTGAAAAGCATAATTAAATCAGTCATTATCAACATTAAGAATGATAGAAGCTGCAAACATTATACAACCTCCCTTATTTATCTTCCTCAACCCTTCAACCCCAACCCTAATTCAAATCAGATTCTCACAAAATTTTCAACATACTTATGAATTCTCCCCAAAAAATAGAAAAATTTTCCAAACAGATACAGCAAAACCACAAAAAAAAAAAAGAAAAATCATTTCTGTTTTCTGTACAAGTGGAAATCATTGCCTACAGGCTAAAGGCACCACAAACTCACAAAGCAACGTTTTATACTGAATGAAAACTCTTAGGTAGTGTTCGTTTCAACAAATGGAATAAAATCCGAATGGAATTGGAATGTAGATTTCATTCCTTATGCGGTTGGTTTCATCAAAAGAAGGAATTGGAATCAAGATTGAATCTAAATCACTTTAAATCACTACTTGAAGGATTTCAAGAGATTTAGATTCAATTCCAATTCCTTCTTTTGTTGAAACGAACAGCATAAGGAACGAAATCCACATTCCTCCATTATGTGAGACGAACACCACCAAAAAGTGGAATAATGAATAGTCTAATTACAGGCCCAAACATATCATAAACTTAAAAATATTCCTCACTCTCTGAAACTGAACCCTAATTTAAACAAAATTCACACAAAATTTCCAGAATATCTTCAAACAATTATTCATTCTCCAACAAACGAGCTGCAAAACTCAAACAATCAATCACATACAACCACACGAACTCAAATTTCACCAAAATTCGAACCAATCGAATCAAACTCACAACAAACTTCCCCCAAATTCCACAACAACACACAACAAAACCTAAAACAAACGAGAATCTACAACAATTGAAGGAATGATTTAAAAACGCAATGAGGAGAAGGAACCTTTAGGAGTTTGACGAGGGCGTCTTTGTTGGCAGGTGGATTGTCGAGTTTGGATCCAACATCCTCCAGTAGCTTTTGGAGCTTTTCGGACATTGTTTGGTGTTGAGAGATGAGAATTTGAGGTGGAAATTAGGGTTCTAAATCACCATTAAAGGGTTTTCTCTAACAAGAAGGGGGAAACCAGTGAGAATTTGAAGAAGAATTATCCACGCGATACGGACAGAGCTTCAACTCGAATTCTTTAGATCTCTGACACTGGTCACAGTTTTTTACAACTCGTTTATTATTATTGCTAGTCATTTACCCGTTCAATCTGACAGGAGGAGCGATTTACGATAAAACACTTGTTTACCGTTAGTTTATTACTCGTCTCATGATATATTGTGTAGTTCTTAAGTTAGTTTTTTTGTTCGTCGATATGTTAGCACTGGTTATGTTATCTACCTCTTATTTATATGTTTGTTTTGATATATTTAGCGGTATATGAACCCTAAATTAGCTAAAGTGGAATATATATCTTGCGTTTTTTCTGAACATGTGGTCCATGATTTGTTTATTAATCTAGCTGAAGTGGAATGTATGTGTATGAAGTTGGTTCTTCATGCTAATCTTATGCTTTTCTATATTGAAGGTGAGTATGCTCAGATATAGACGAAGATAGAACAATGTAGTATTTTTATTTTGTTAAATTGACTAAGCAATTTGTGATGCATATTACAGGTCCATATTATCATATATAAAGCGTGTATCAAGCATTTGTCATGTTTATTAGTCTGATGTTTTTAAAGGGATGCTAAGTTGTTCTTGCACCTTAATTTTTTTTTGTTAGAACGGATTTAGAAAGAAGTAATCGAAAAGGAAATCTAATCATAACTAGAGAAAAAGTTTTATACAACAAAAGGTGTACCATCAATCATTTTTCATTTATTTGACGGCTTTGTGACATAAATTTAGCACATTTGTGTAGAATTCCTTAATTAATGATTGTGTTAAACACTAATTATGCTTAATAAAGTTGTCAACTTTTTAGTTTGAAAATAGAATGTGCCTTGTAAAAGTTATAAGACTTCTATATAGTCGAGTCAAGACTAAACATTAGAATAAGTTAAGTTGCTTTAACACGTACTTACATTGCCTTGAAAAGTACAACACAGCAATTAGATTAGATATTATAAATTTATGAAGAAATAAAATTGATTTGTTGGAATTATATTGGATAATTATGGAAGAGAATTTAGGGTTTGTTCAAATCCAGAAACTTCTAGTGTAAAAGTTATATGACGCGTTTTTCTATGTTTTGTGATGAAGACGGTACAGTTGTAAAACAATTTTATTTAGAAACAAAACTATGACAAAGTTTCCTGGATCTAGTCGAGAAACTTTTAAAAAGGATTTGATCATTATCTTGAACGTAAGAAAGGATCTAAGTATGACCATTATATTGAACATAGACGTGTTACTTTCAGCATCTTGTTTTGACTTTATTTGAACACAATAAGTAAGTTTTATACAAGAGAAAGTATACCATCAATCACATAATAACAAATAACTTTAATTTAGATTACATGAGACTGAATAAAGATAACGGGGAATCGTTGTTTGACATTTATGTTGCCTGTCAACTATTTGAAGTGTTATATGAGAGAAACAAATTATTTTGGAAGAGTTAGATTTATTGACTTTTAACATGGAAAAAGGGTGTTGTTCAAGATCCATTTAAAGATTAAAAAGATTTCAATTTATTATCAGAAGTCAAAAGTTGTCTTCATTTGTAAGGATCTTATGCAAATATTATGTTTGATACATCCTTTGGTCTATGGTCACACCTTTGTCACTCAAAAATATAATTTTTGACATACATATATACAATTTCTAACTTACATGCATTTCTTTTGGTAAATGAAATATTATTAAAAAAAATAAACAATTTCAGATTCATCATTGTTACAACTATGTGAGATATAATGTTTAAAAGGTGCAAAATGATCTAAGAAAAACTTACCAGGTTTATATCCAAAAAACAATGCAAGACCCGATTCTGAAGAGTATCTGATGTTCTAAAATCAAAGTAAAATAGAACTTGTTAGGTTTTAGAAGTAAAAAAAGTACGATTTAGTTCATTTTAGATGAGCTTACCAATTTGAAGGTTCAATTGAGAACTTTTTCTTTAGTTGTTCACACCTTAAAGCTACATTCTGATCTCTGATGTTGAGTGTTTGTAGAGTGTAAGAGAACTTTTGCTTTAATTGATGAAGCTTTAAACGTATATAAAGAGTGTTGAAGGATATATGGTCAGACTTGAAGTTGAATATTGGAAATTTCAAATGTCAATAGACATAATTTTATAGAGTTCCAAAAGATGCTTTACATCCACTTTTCAGCATGTATACTTACAGCCTATAAAAAAACAAGTGCAAGTTCTGAAAACTTAGTAGATTGGTTGACTTGAAATCTAAAAGGACATCAGTAAACAGTTGGTATTTTAAAGGATATCAATAAACAGTAACTATAAAAGGACAAATGTAAATCAAAAAAGACATCAGTAACAGTTGGTATATCAAAGTAGAGGGCACAAAGTAACTGGTTATTAACCGTAATCGGTTATAATCAGTAACCGAAACCATAACCGGTAATAACCGCGCGAGGAATAACCGGTTAGTGGTTATTTTTAATCATAGGTTAGGAACGGGTTATAAATATTTAGTATAGTAACCGGTTAGTAACCAAAAATCACCGGTTAATTAACTGAACGGCAAAAAAACGGCTGTTTAACCAAAAACAACATACTCAAATTTTTAATTTAAAAACAAAGTGTAGAATATTTATCAAAAGACTAATAAACACAAATTTATACAACGTTGATTTATGTAGGGGTGAGCAAAGACAAAGAACCGACCCGACCCATCAGTTACCTAACCCAACCTGACCCGAAACCCGAGTTTATAGAAAACATAAAACCGAAAATGGACCTCATATGAGAATCGGGTATCAGTTCATGTATGTATCGAGTATATCGATTTCCCAAAAAAACCCAAGATCCAATTTGTTATCTGGAGAGAAGTTTCAGAGCAGTAATGCTTCACTCCATTTCAGTTCCAGGTACCAAATTACACTTGTTCCATATTGTTTTAGTCCTTTATTTCAGTTCTAGAAACCAAATTACATCATATTCACTCCATTTCAATCAAGTTGGATTGAAGATAACTGAAAGAAGCAACCAAGTTGGTTTGCAGATGACTGAAAGAAGCAGCTAAGTTGGATTGTAGAAGAAAGATTACTTGAAGAAATTAGTATGGATTGTAGATTTTAGGTGAAATCAATTACACATTCGTTGTTTCTTGATGAACAAGATACGGCTATTAAGACTTTATATTAAAACATTATGTTGCTGCTAAGCCTAGTAGGCCCATTATATTTGGCTGGTAAAGCCGGTTCACCAGGTTTGGTCGGGTTTTCTTGTGTTCAAGAACCGACCCGACCCGAAAACCGAAAATTAATAAAAACAAGAACCGAATTAACACTGATATTTATAGTAAAGGTTTGGTTTCGGGTAATTTACGGTTCGGGTATCGGTTTTTTCGGGTCGGACCTATTTATGCTCACCCCTAGATTTATGTACTAATTATGTCGCATATTTACCTCGCTCAAATCCTGGGAACCTCATGTCTTGCCTCAAAAGTTTAGTAGCCGACCACTTAAGTTGAAGAATATCGCCATTTCATAGAGATTTAAACCATCCCCAATATGATGTAAACTTTTTCGGTGGAAGGATCTTGAACCTATTTACTAAGCGTATGGTTAGCATAACCACTTTCGTAAAGTAATTATAAATACTAAGGATTATAATTTACCTGTCCACTCATTGCTCTTGGTGAAGTCAATACCGAGAATGAGGTTAGACGACTCGAGACCTACACGTGCAAGTGCCTCTGTTACCTGCATAGAAAATAGTACTTATAATATTTGTATCTTTCTTTCAATCTTTAAAAATATTGAACAAACAAAAATAATACATTTTAGAGTTTTGTTTTTATCGTCTTTATAAATCAATATATGTCAAATAAACTAACAACCCAACTCGAGCTTGACTTTATGTCTTGATAAATACTAAGTCAAGCCAAACTACCTCGTTTATGTTCGAGCTTAGGTTTAGGGCATGGCTCAGCTGGTTTGTTTATAGCCATAAAATTGTTCATTCAACGAAATTTTGACTTTACAAGGGCGATTACCAGTGAGGTTGCTCTGGTCACGTGACTGCAACCATCGACGCATGCTAAACTTTGTAGGTGTTAGTGCTTAAATGATTTGGTAATGTCATTGTCACAAAAGTAAATAAAAAGAATAACAGGAGTGTTGTGTGTTATGATAAGTCACTACATGGCAAGTTGGAACTACCTTTGAGATCAATGGTGTGTTTCATGACAGGCGAAGGAGACAACTATTCGTTCTTGTCAAACGCCGAGTCTAGAACAGAAACTGGACTCAGTAGTACTGAGTTGGAGGAACTCGTATGTCACTCGGTGATGTTGTTCATTTCTGCTAGTAATTTGTCACATCTTGCCAGTAGACTTTTTCCTTCTTTGTATTCCTCCCATTTTTGATCTCTGCAAATCAATAAAAGTGAAATCGAATTAAAGTCTAGCAGTGTTTAAGGTATGGTTTAGACAAAATTCCAAACCGAACTGGTTGCTACGGATTTGAGAAAATACAAAACAAACGCATAAATGTTAAAAGGTTTAATCAATATTTTATGTATTCAGGCAACCGAATTATATGTATTTAGGCAACCAATAAATGTTAAAAAGTAAGGTATTTTACGTGCACCCTCAAAATATTTATTTAATTGAAGGAGGAGCAAAAGGAAAAAGCATATTTTACTAAATAAAATTTGTATTGATAAGACTGTTATGTACTGCCTAACCAGTGTTCACCAACTAACGCACGAGAACAAAAGTCAAGTAATAAAAAGTCGAACAACAGCTGATTTAGGTAGTCATTAAGGATTAGCGGCAACGTGTCTGGCTTCTTGCGCATACCAAAACAAATACAAAACGTTGGCGTACTAACGTAAATTATCGTAAAAAATAGGAATACCTAGACCAATATGTCTATGTATGGAGGAAAACTTTTAAAATAATAAACTAAAGAAACTAAAGAATTTATGAAAAAAGCTAAGAGGTTATATAGTTCATAGATTAAAAGAAATATTCGTCTAGATCATATTTTTGTATTCTTTTTTGGACAACATGATTGGTAGAAATTACTATAATATTAGCATGTTAGCACAAAGATGGACACCGTAAATGCACATTAACCATTAAATTAGGAAAAATCAACATGATTCATATATCAATAAAGAGAGACAAACCCATAAGAAGAAGCTTTGATGAATCAACAAACGAATACCTTCATAGAACAATTATACACCTAGATGAAACCCATATTCATGTCACACCCCGATTTTCGATGTAGCGGAAGCATGTCGCGAGGTGTGGCCAGAGCGGCAATCGTTGTATTCAAACAAGCAAACGACAATTGTATTACATTACAAAACATTCATCCATACTTCTTATTTAACCATAATTCACATATAAACTTTTGCCTTTAAAACAAACCACAAGTTTAACAACATTATTTAAAATTTAGACATAAGTTTATAAAACATAACAACAAAGACTAGATGAAACATAACATCTTGACTTCACAACAAACGAAAAAGATTTTTCCTCGAAGGTCATCCACTAGTTTCCTGTAATACATGTTAGTTTTGAAAACAATATCAACAAAAGCTGGTGAATTCATGTTATAAATTTTGTATCAAATAAATTAACAAAAACATTTGAAATAAACTTGTTTAATATAGCTTAATGAAACTTGTAAGATCATTACTAATCTGTATGCCGAATAAGGTGACAACCAAACCTTGACGATTTATTATGTGTCTGAGACACTCGTTTTAGACACAAAAGCACTCTAATACGATCTGTTATTATTGTCGTAATAGAGTGGGGCTCACCCAAACACAATAGATCTATCCCCTTGTTCCTTGGTACTTGTCTGTCATTAATGGCCCCAATACTTGAGCCTTATTCACATGTGATCTAAATATTTTCATTTTCCCAGCTATATTAATTGTAACATGTATACATCCCTGCACGTTTAAAACCATAAAAACGTTAAAATAAAAGGGGAAACATGAACTCACTGATTTGCATTCCATACGAATCTGTATTCGATTCCTGATACTTCGTTCGTTTTTCGACCTACAAGTGTTCTAGTCTATTAGACACTTAGGCTTTCGTTTGTTTTTCGTACAAGCATTTTATCTCGAATTTCATACTTATAATTGTTGGTTTTTCTTTATTTGATAACATATATATATTTCTTTCATATATATATATATATATATATATATATATATATATATATATATTTTAGATTGGTTATATGTAAATGGACCTAGTCCATAATTTAATTGTAAATAACTCAATCTAATTCATTACTTATGGGCCTTGCCCAACAGTTTTTGTAAGTATGGGCCTAGCCCAAATTTGCTTACTTTGTGTGGGTCTAGCCCAATTCGTTTCATGTATGTGGGCCTAGCCCAACCTAATTTCGTTTATTTAGTAGGTTAAGCCCAATTGGTTTATGAAAGTGGGTTTTAGCCCAAAGTTAGTTTTTATAAAATGGATTAGCCCAATTTTTTTTTTATAAAAGTGGACTTGGCCCAAAGTTATCTTTTATTTAAATGGGTCTAGCCCATGTAAACTTTTATAAAAGTGGGCTTAGCCCAAAGTTTATTTTTATAAAAGTGGGCCTTAGCCCAAAGTTTTTTATAAAAGTGGGCTTAGCCCAAGTTTGATTTTCATACAAGTGGGCCTTAGCGCAAAGTTAACTTTATGAAAGTGGGCTAGTCCATATATTTTTATAAAAATAGTTTTAGCCTAATATAGTTTTTATAAAAATAGGCTTAGTCTAATAGTTGTTTAGTTGGGCTTATCCAAAAATATTTACTAGTAATAGTTATAACTTATAAGAATTTATTTATAAAAACTATAAGTTATATATATTTAAAATTCTAGTAAATATAAAGTGTATCGGTTTATGTGTTTGTTTTGACCGTTAGGTTCGCGTCGACTATTTTATTCGTTTCGTCTTTGTCGTTTATTTCGTTTATACCATATATTTTATTTTGTCCGAATTGTCCGAGTTTGTCCAAATTGTCCGATATATATTATTTTGTCAATAGTTGAACACTTAAACATATTTTTATACAAAAATACATGTGCACATATAAGGTGGTTTAAAATATATATTTTATCAAAATTATATATTTATCTCATTTTTAGTTTAAGAAAATATAAGTAATTATATTCTTAACTTTTTATCCAAATCCTTTATCTAAACATGATTAAAGTTCCTAATCACTTTTAACCACCAAATCTTTAGTTTAATCATATCTTAATCAAGATTAATTTTTATAAAAATTTGCCATAGTTTCCTTTAAAAATATAAATTTCCCATGTTTTTATAAACATGTTTTAAGTAATTAAACTAACTCAAATCATCATCAATCACAAATATTATATAAATGTATTAACATAATGTCATGAACTTGTATAATTTTTAATCTTTCTTAATATGGAAACTTTATTATAACTTTTATACAAAATTTCTAAATCATAATTTTTATTTAATGATCTAATACATGTATGATCATATTTAAAATATGAGATTATGTTCATGACATATTTTGTTAATGAATCTTGCTAATCTAAACATGCATGTGTTTAGATCACCTTTTTATTCATAATTTTGCAAGATTCAAGTTTACTAGTTCATAACAACTTCAAGATCATCAAAATTTATCAAGAAAATCACATGATTATGTTAGTGATATTAGATTTATTAGTGTTTTTCAAGTGGGTTTTTATATAATTTTTATGATGATCTTGTGAAATTTTATAAAATAAAAAGTATAACATAAGGCCTAAGATCTTACTACTAGCACAAGGCTAGGGATGACCTAAGAGATGAAGAAAATGGATTGATCAAGAGTTCCAAGCTTCCAAAGTGAGCTCCTAATCCTTGCAAGTTCCTTAGATCTCCTTTAGATCTTCATGCATGCCTAAAGTTCTTGTGTTTGAGTTTTAAAAAGTTGAAGGTGATAGTGGTGGTATATGGCCGATTTTGGAAGGAGAAATGGAAAGGAAAGCGTCGCTGTTTTAGTGTTTGAGAAATGAGATGAATGGAGTGAGTTTGGTTAGTGTTGGTTTTGATTTAAGATCATAATCTTACACCACAACACTAAACCATCCCCAAATATTGACAACACAACATTTGAGGTAAGTGGCATGGGGGAATGATCCCATTTTGCCGTGAGGTGTTGGGGGGGGGGGGGTTGGTTTACTTATTTTTTTTATAAATAATATATAATTTTTATAACTTTATAAACTTTAATAAATTTATATATAAGTTTTTATAAAAACCAATGCCCCAACACTTTAAAGTGATGTTACAATATGCCAAAATAATATACTAGTCTTGTTGTTTCGCTGTTCGGTTAATAAAGTTGGTTCAGGTCTTGTACCGGGTGAAATACTGATACATAGTGTTACTTATAAAATTTTATGTTCATAATAATTCTAGTACAATTTTTATTATTCCGTTAATTAATCTAGCTCTTCAAACTAATAATTTTGTCATTTTGAGTTCGGTTCTGATACCAGCTTTGTTGTCAGGTTTTTACTGAACAAACCGTTTAGCTTTAAATAATAAGATTTATATATAGGTTTTATACTATTTCTAACACCCATTATTATTCTTTAGCTAAAAATATTTATTTTTGGCTTTTCGGACAATTGCTGAATTTTGCTGCAGAATTGCTGAATTTTGCTACAGACTTGGACAATTTGGTATTTTATATAAAATTTTTATGGTATAATAGTGCAGAAATATTTTATGTCTTAATTCTATTATATCAGAGTGTACCGCAACTAGTTCTGATATTTAATACATGTTCGCGTCATTGTCATTCGTCTAGGATATGGTTTTATATATTCGTGATCATGACGAATTCATTATCATACCAAACTATGATTTGGTTAAATTCCTAGACTTTTAAGACTTAAAATCAAAAATTAAGTCATGTTATACGATAAATAGACAATGTACTAGTTGTTCAAGTTGTACAGAATTACCAGAATTTTGCCAATTGTCACAATCTCCCTTTGTTCAAGAAAATTTTGTCCCGAAATTTAAGTCGTGTCATCCTTTGCATAGGATTTCTCAAACAAGTAGGGATACTTTCTTTTGATTTCGTCTTCCTGTTCCCAAGTGAACTCAGGTCCGCGCTTTGAGTTCCAATGGACTTTGACTAGTTTGATACGACTCCTCCTTGTTTTCTGAACTTTCAAATCTAAAATTTCGATAGGTTCTTCGATGAAATGGAGTTTGTCGTCTATATGAATTTCGTCCGTGGGGATAATAAGTGACTCGTCTGAAAGACACTTTTTAAGATTTTACACATGAAAAGTGTCATGAACGTTATTAAGTGTTTCAGGCAATTTCAACTTATATGCGACTGTTCCAATCTTCTCCAAGATTTCGTGTGGTCCTATATACATCGGGCTAAGTTTTCCTTGCTTCCCGAATCTAACTACGCCCCTCCAAGGCGAGACCTTTAGTAGCACTTTGTCTCCAATCTCAAAGGACAATGGTTTGCGGCGTTTATCAGCATAACTTTTCTGTCTATCCTGAGCGGCTTTAATACGGTCTTGGATTTTAAGTATTTTATCCGTAGTTTCTTGAATTAATTCTGGACCTATCATTTGTTTGTCGCCTATTTCCGCCCAACATAACGGAGATCGACATTTACGTTCGTATAATGCTTCAAATGGAGCAGCTTGGATACTCGTGTGATAACTATTGTTATATGAGAACTCCACTAAAGGCAAGTGAGTATCCCAATTTCCGCCTAAGTCAATTACACAAGCACGAAGCATATCTTCTAAGGTTTGAATGGTGCGTTCACTTTGGCCATCTGTTTGGGGATGAAAGGCCGTACTTAGATCTAAGCGAGATCCAAAAGCCTTTTGAAATAATTGTCAAATTCTTGATATGAAACGACCATCTCGGTTAGAGATTATGGAAACAGGCACTCCATGTCTTGCCATAATCTCTTTAAGATAAAGTTGGCTAACTTCTCGGTTTTATCTTTCTCACGTACCGGCAAGAAGTGAGCTGATTTGGTTAGTCGGTCAACAATTACCCAAATCATGTCGTGACCGCGAGAGGTCGTGTGTAATTTTGTTATGAAATCCATAGAAATTTGTTCCCATTTCCAAGTGAGAATTTCAGGTTGTTGTAACAATCCTGAAGGTTTTTGGTATTCGGCCTTAATTTTTGCACATGTTAGACATTTTCCAACATAAGTTGCAATATCTCTTTTGAGATTAGGCCACCAATAGAATTCTTTAAGATCGTGATACATTTTATCCGCTCCGGGATGTATCGAATATTTGGACTTATGGGTTTCATCTAGAATTAAGTTTCGCAGATTACCAAAAAGAGGAACCCAAATTCTGTTTGCAAAATACAAAATTCCGTTCTCATTTGGTTCTAATTGTTTTTCCATACCTCTAAGCATCTCTGCTTTAAAATTTCCGCTCTTCAGTGTTTCCTGTTGAGCGTCGTCAATTCGAGAGGTAAGGTTATTGTGAATGGTGAGTCTTAATGATCGTACATGAAGAGGCTTCACTCGTTCCTTTCGACTTAGAGCATCTGCGACAACGTTCGCCTTGCCCGGATGGTATTTAATTTCACAATCATAGTCATTCAACAATTCAAGTCAACGTCTTTGGCGCATATTTAACTCTTTCTAGTTAAATATATGTTGAAGACTTTTCTGATCAGTAAAGATTGTGCACTTGGTGGCGTAAAGATAATGACGCCAAATTTTTAACGCAAATACCACTGCACCTAGCTCTAGGTCATGTGTGGTATAGTTCTTTTCGTGAACTTTTAATTGGCGTGATGCGTATGCAATAACTTTCTCTCGTTGCATTAATACGCATCCTAAACCTTGATGTGAAGCGTCACAATAAACTATAAAGTCATCTATGCTGTCTGGAAGTGATAGAATCAGTGCATCACAAAGTTTATCCTTTAGCAGTTGGAAGGCCACTTCTTATTTCTCTCCCCAATCAAACTTCTTATCTTTCTGAGTTAGGGAGGTTAGTGGTTGAGCGATCTTCGAGAAATTTTCATGAAATCTTTGATAATAACCCGCCAATCCCAAAAATTGACGTACTTCAGTGGGTGTCTTAGTTGCGTTCCAATTCTTAATGGCTTCTATTTTTTATGGATCGACATGTATGCCTTTATCGTTGACTACATTTCCGAGAAATTGGACTTGACGAAGCCAAAATTCGCACTTAGAGAATTTTGCATACAATTTCTCCTTCTTTAACAACTCAAGAATGGTCCTAAGATGGTGTTCGTGATCCTTCTTATTTCGTGAATATATCAATATGTCAACAATGAATACTATCACAAATTTATCGAGATAAGGCTTGCACACACGGTTCATTAAGTCCATGAACACCGCCGGTGCATTTGTTAGACCAAATGGCATAACAAGGAACTCGTAGTGACCGTAACGGGTTCAGAATGCTGTCTTTGGGATACTTTCTTCCTGCACTCTAAGCTGATGGTATCTTGACCTTAAGTCAATCTTCGAGTAAAAACTTGATCCTTGAAGTTGATCGAACAGATCATCGATCCTCGGTAACGGATACCGATTCTTGATCGTGAGTTTGTTCAATTCTCGATAATCTATGCACATTCTAAAGCTTCCATCTTTCTTCTTTACGAATAGAACTGGAGCTCCCCAAGGTGAGAAGCTTGGTCTAATAAATCCTTTGTCCAACAATTCTTGAAGCTGTGTGGACAACTCTTGCATTTCCGAAGGAGCTAATCGGTATGGGGATTTCGCTACAGGTGCAGCTCCTGGAATCAAGTCTATGCGAATTTCGACTTGTCGTTGGGGTGGTATTCCTGGCAAGTCCTCTGGGAAGACTTCAGGAAATTCCTTAACAACAGGGATCTCCTCAAGTTTTGGCTCGGATTTCTTGTCAACAATGTGTGCTAAGAATGCTATACATCCTTTTCTCAAGCACTTTTGAGCTTTCATACAAGAAATAATTCGCAATGGCGTTTCACTCTTCTTGCTATGTATAAGAAGTGTTTCATTATTAGGAAGTGGAATGCGAATAATTTTGTCGCAACACACGACTTCGGCTTGATTTTTGGATAACCAATCCATACCGATTACAACATCAAAACTACCTAACTGGATGGGTAATAAATCAATGTTGAATTTTTGTCCGCCTAACTCTAAAGAACATTCTTTAATAATTTCATCAGATTCAATTATGTTTTCATTCGCTAGTTCGATAGTGAATGGAATATCTAATTTATTTGAATTTAGTTCGAGTATATCTTTAAACTCTAAAGACATGAAACTAAAATCTGCGCCAGTATCAAATAAAATAGATGCGAAATGGTTATTGACAGGGAACGTACCAGTGATCACATTTGGATCCTGACGTGCCTCATGAGCTCCTATTACAAAGGCTCACCGTGGCCTTTGTTCTCTTTTGGGCAATTCTTTCTAAAATGGCCTATTTCACCGCAACCATAACAACTTTGATTTCTTCCTCGGTCGTTTACATTTCCATAGCCTCTTTCTTTCTTGCCTTCATTCTTGTTTCCTTTGTTATTACTCCAGCAGTTTTCGGTGCGGTGTCCCAACTTCCCGCACTTATCACATTTGGTGGTTCGGCATCCACCATAATGATGATAATTGCACCTGTTGCACTTAGGTGCATTTCCTGTATAACCTCTCGGTTCTGTCTCTGCTGCTGCCACGAATACTTTGTTCCCTTTTGCTGTTGGGGTTTCTTTCTTCTTGTTACTCGGCCGGGAACCTTTCTTGAAGTGTGTAAACTTTCTCTTATTCCCATATGAGGTTGATTCTACATGTGTTTCCTTGGGCATCTCCGCATTCTTTCTCGAAAACTTATTCATTCTCACCGCTTCTTCGGTAAGGCTTACTGCAATCGTAATTGCCTCAGTGATGGTTGCTGGATGTGACGAAGTAACCATACTTCGAATTTCTGGAGATAATCCCCAAATGTATCGTTCGATACGTTTGAATTCAGGGGTTACCATATATGGAACGACCCGCGAAAGATCATGGAAACGCTGTGTGTAACCATACACATCGGGTCTTATCATGGATAAGTTCCAAAATTCGGTTTCCAATTTCTGTAACCCGGCTCTAGAACAGTATTTCTCTCTCATCATATCCTTCAGTCTATCCCAAGTAATAGCATAAGCAACTGCTTCTCCAAGCGTCTGTACTTGCAAATTCCACCATGACAATGCTTCATCCATAAATAAGCCTGATACATATGACACAATCTGGCTGGTAGAACAGTTACTCATATGAATCACGGAATCCGTCTTTCTGTCCAACGCACAAAGGCTACTGCACCGCCTATGCCATCAAAATTCAAGGGTTTGTAATCTAAAAATTGTTTCTATGTACATCCTGAAATAGTTAGATTTCAAGAATCATCAATAATATATATTGTTAGAAATAATATTAATGATCATACTTTGGTAATATTATAAATAACAAACCATTTACGGGCATCTGAACTCTTGGTGGTTCTTGAACCCTTGGCTCAGCATTGCGCTTGTGATGCGCAAGTGCTTCAGTTATTCTTTGATTCACTAGAGCATCGAGCTCGGCTTGGGTTATAGGTAATGGCGATGGTCTAACTCGGGGTCTACCTCTTCCTCTAGATGCCATGATCTTCATATATGAAACATATAGAAGTGATTAGACGTATATTTGAAACAAATATTGTCTTTTATGGATTAGTATTATATAATATAAGTGTATATAATATTGATATAATTCAATTTTTATGTATACTATCCATATTATAAGCACCATAATAGATACATAAAAATGAACGATAAACAATGCATAAATAAAAGATAAACATCAACCATTATATATATACTGTCAACTTGATACATCATTTTTGTGAAGATACAAAAATAACTCGAAGTTATAACACTCCGATTGACAAGTCATACATAATACATTATAAAGTAGATATTTTCCTTCACATCGTTCTTCAAAATCTTCAAGTTGACGACATATATATCTTCAAAAACTTCTATCTTCAGCAAAACTGGGTATGAGTACCTACCCTAGAGATATGACCATATACCAACTAGACAGACGGTGGAGGTGGAGGTGGAGATGAACGGATGATCCTCCGGAGGTATGCGACCTCCTCCTCGAGCGAAAGGATACGCTCCTCGTGGGATGGAAATACACTCTGCACTAGAGAGTGTGGATGTGGTATAACAGGCGAAGGTGGTGATGATGTCGTCGGTAGAGATGGTGTCACGGGAGGTGTCGAAGTGGGTAATGGTGGTAACTGAGATGACAAAGATGGAGTACTCTGAGATGCTCGCAAAGTGGAAACCTGAGCCTCCAGCTCACGGATACGGCGAAATAAGATACTAATATGTATCTCAGAAGACGTGACTCTAAACTCGATGGTGGTCGGTGGCAAATGACTGGGATGATAGGGATCAGATAGGCTCATACCAGGTGGAGGTGATCGAATGTGAATGCCGGTATGGTGAGATGATGGGTATGGTGGTCCTCCAACAGTGGGTGGTCGTGAATAGGGATGGTGTCTACTCGCGTACTGACTAGACTCAGGGAACATAACTCGGGAGGGTCCCGCAGTGTAAGAAGATGCATAAGGATAAGATGTGATAAAAAGATATGGAATGGGTGTACGCGGTATATGTAATGATCCATCAACATGGTGAAAGGGTGGCTGCTCAGATGAGTAGGATGTACCTCCCAAAGAGTAATGTGAAGGTCCAGACAAAGGATGAGGAGTGAAACGATCAGTAGCAAATGAAACGTCTCCAGGTAAATACTGAGATGGTCCAGATGGGTAGATGTGACCAGTAGTGATAGCATCAGATGGTATAGGATCAACAAAATTGGGTGTAATAGAATCATCAATAGTGGGAAAAGTATCTGGAAGTGGTGGTAGAGCAGTATCAGGTGAGGGCTCAGGTGGGGGTGATCTTGGAGATGATGGAGCAGATGAGGTAATATCAATGACATCAGGCTCATGTGGAGCTACCTTCAGTAGCACGAGATAAAAATCATCTCTGATACCTAGATCATCCTCAAGGTTATCTACGTGAACAATAGGAATGACATCGTCATCTCCATCGATGTCGACAGCAAAAGGATCTACCACGTTAAGTGGTATAACATGGTGCTCCACAATGTGCTCACCTTCGGGGTGGCCAATGATAACTATCTGGTGGTCAAAGAATGGTAAAGCTAAAACATCATCATCGGGAATATCCCCGGGAATGGGATCGAGTACAGGGTAGGGTAAGGCAAAAGGCTGGAAATAATCGTCCATCCAGTCATCGTCAGAATCATCATGATCTGACTCGTCGTCGGAAATGATAATGACTGGTGGGAGTAGATAGTCTAGTGGTATATAATCTATCTCAGTGTCAGAACTCATAGACTCGGTGTCTGAAAGGCTACTATCGGAAGACATGGTCCTGGCAAACATAATCCATACAACTTATTTTTATTAATAAATAATTTTTTTGTTTAAAGATAAATAATCGGGCAATCACTAAGTTTCAATGTAAGTTTTTCTAATCATAAGTTCAACTCAACTTACTGTTGTTGTGTCTATCTCTCATAGACTAGTTTTGTATAATGACCTTGCACTATTGTTTTTGTTTTAAACATTTGATACTAGTGGACAGTTCTCCCCGGATAACAAACCAAAAATACTTATTTCAATTTTTGTAAACGACTCACAAAAATTTATAAAAGAGCATTTTGAAATTCTAGACTAGACTCAAAAGAATCTTAGTTCACTACAATTGAAGCTCTGATACCAGGTCTGTCACACCCCGATTTTCGATGTAGCGGAAGCGTGTCGCGAGGTGTGTCCAGAGCGGCAATCGTTGCATTCAACCAAGTAAACGATAATTGTATTACATTACAAAACATTCATCCATACTTTTTATTTAACTATAATTCACATATAGACTTTTGTCTTTAAAACAAACCACAAGTTTAACAACATTATTTAAAATTTAGACATAAGTTTATAAAACATAACATCAAAGACTGGATGAAACATAACATCTTGACTTCACAACAAACGAACAAGATTTTTCCCCAAAGGCCATCCACTAGTTTCCTGTAATACATGTTAGTTTTGAAAACAATGTCAACAAAATCTGGTGAATTCATGTTATAAATTTTGTATCAAATAAATTAACAAAAACATTTGAAATAAACTTGTTTAGTATAGCTTAATGAAACTTGTAAGATCATTAGTGTGTTGCAAGGACACTAATCTGTATGCCGAATAAGGTGGCAACCAAACCTTGACGATTTATTATGTGTCTGAGACACTCGTTTTAGACACAAAAGCACTCTAATACGATCTGTTATTATTGCCGTAATAGAGTGGGGCTCGCCCAAACCCAATAGATCTATCCCCTTGTTCCTCGGTACTTGTCTTTCATTAATGGCCCCAATACTTGAGCCTTATTCACATGTGATCTAAATATTTTCATTTTCCCAGCTATATTATTCAGATGTGATCAACATCAACCATCGACTAATCATAAATCTCAACCATCTATCCACTATCATAACTAAGTAAATTATGTAAATCAGAAACAAAAAAAAAATAAGCACACACACACCAGAAAGTTTATTTTAAGCATATACAGAGCAGAGTACAGTACACAAAATCAACAAAAATACAAAAAGAGTATATAAACGAGGACACACCTCGTCTTCAGGCACCAACGTCGGAGAATCTGCTAAGGGTTCTTTAGTTGCTTCATTTTTTGACACCATCTCTCACTCAAAAACCTTAGAAAACAAAAAAATAAAACCTTTGAACACAAATTACACAAAAGGTATGAAACAAAATCACAACCTGAAAGGCTGAAACTTCAAACACTACGTGCGAACAATTTTGAAGCGAAAATTTATGAAATCGGACTTACAAGCGACAATCGTATCTGCGGGACCTAAATCAGAACGAACCCCAGTATCTTTTTGTTTCCTCGCTATAACTCAATCAACACACCAGATGATTCAATCTTTACCTCTGAAATCAAAACCCTAAAAAGTATCAACAACCAAGAAAAAAGAGAAAAAAAGGTAAAGATTACTCACTTGAAGATCTATGCTGAGAACCTGTTTCATGATCCGCACACACAACCCCTAGATCTGAATCGCTTGGATCTGAATCTCCTTGTATATGAATCGCTTGGATCGCTAGAGAGAGAGAGCAGATGGAGAGGCGGATAAGAGTGAGATGAGATACGTGAAACCCTAATTTATGTCAATGTTTTTTTTTTTTGAGTGACCCAAAAGGGTATTATTGGAAAGTTAATTCACTTTTGATATTCATGTGCTTTAAACACTTGTACATCATGCATCAAAGGAATTTTAAGAGAAGTGACAAATTACCTTAATAGTCCCTTGGATATGCTTATATATAGTATAGATTATTATTATTATTATTATTATTATTATTATTATTATTATTATTATTATTATTATTATCATTATTATTATTATTATTTTATTATTATTATAATATTATTATTTATTTTTTAAAAGCGATATCCTTTTAACCCGTTTATGTTTAGTGGGTTAAAAATATGCAACAAAGAATATTAATGATAAATAATTTTATATTATCTAATTAAAAATCGGATTCCAATAAATGACTTCACATTTTCTTCTTGAGCCTTTAAATTCTAGTTATATTTTATTAAAAAATACTTTTTATCGTTATTATTATGAATTATTATTTTAAAACGAATTTGTTTTAATCCCATTATTTTTTAATGAGTGGGATTAAATATTTAATGATAAATAACTACTTTTAATATAATATCATCATCTTATTTTCTTTCATGGTCATATAACTATCTAAAACTACATAATATTTATATTATATTATAATACATGAGATGGGGCATTTTAAGATATCAAAAAATAAAAACTTTTTCCTCTTAATTTATAAATACACCTCTAAAATGAGGGTAAACTGGTCTTTTAAACAATAATTATATTTCAGTCCTCATCTTAGTACACTTAAATTCCTGAGTTTTAACATAATTATAGGTAATTAGTTACACTTTTCCCTCTCCACAACAAACTTATAATTCTTTTACGAATTCTTGTCATATCTTATAAAATATAATGTTAAACAAATCTAAAAGTACCGTGACGACCTACTCATTTTTGTTGACGTTTCCATAGTTGTCTTGGTTAGTATTGACGTACGGATTAAAGGTAGCATCGGTGTACAAATGATTAAAGCCCAACATGCTTAGTCATTATCTCAGAATGTTTAACAACTACAGAACGTCAAGTGCTTAAATACCGTCAATTTAATCCTCTCATCTAGATTACCCTTTAATCCCTCATCTTTAACAAAATTATAGATAATTAGTTAGTACTGATTTTTAAACGGTCATAACTTTTTATTACGTTAATATTTTTTGAATGAGTACCAAAATAGTCCTTGAGGTTTGGTCACTTTTATCACTTTAGTCCAAAACTCAATTTTTTGAATTTGGGTCACTGTGGTTTCAATTTTGTTGCCATTTTCATCTAAAATCAAAATCTACTCAGATATTTCAGTTATCATCCAACTTTTTTGCCTTTTTCCTCCCTTTTAATGAAGGGCAAAATGGTTAGATTTTTTTAATTTGTTATAATAAAACGTGAAAAGACAATTTTGCCCTTCATTAAAAGGGGGGAAAAACAAAAAAGCTAGATGTTAACTGGAAAAAAATGAAAATCAAATAAAATTGAAACCACAGGGACCTAGATTCAAAAGGTTTGAGTTTTGGACTAAAGTAGCAAAAGTGGTCGAACCTTAGGAACCATTTTTCCAGTTTACTATTTTTGAATTAAACTACACTAAATAAACGAGTATTTTATTCTCTTTAATTTAAGTATAACATTACCATAGTTTTTTTTTAATTAAAAACTGACATTTTACGTGATTAACAGTGTCTAAGGGTGAGCAATAACTGAATCGTTAACCGAAACTGAACCGAAATCAACCAAAATAGATTACCGAAACCCGAATTAACCAAAAACGGTTATTTTTTTTGTTCCCTCATTTAACCAAAATTCACTGAACGGAACCTCATATTTTCATATATTTCTTGCTAAGTATTTTACCAGTTTGTGATAAAAAGTTCATGACACACTTCACAATTAAAGAATGCTTAATTCTGAAGCCGGGATTCAACATACCTGAGGAATGGACCTGATGCGTGCTCCTCGAGAGAATGATTTATATGTCTTAGATATGAGTATTGCGACAGCTACGACTAAATCTGCACAATGTTTCGTATCCAAAGCAACAAAAAAAGAATCGATCTTATGGCAAAGGAAGATGGCCACATTATCTAAGAAAATGAACTTCTTATTTCACAACAATCTAATGGAGGGAATAAATTTAAAGAGTTTTCACTTGAGTGATTATTGCATAATGCAAAAAGGGCAAACAACAGAAAAATCGCATCCGTGGAAGCTTCTGAACTCAATCAAACTCCCACTATAGAGACTACACATGGGACCTCTTTGGACCTGTTAACGTCCGTAACATTTCATGGGATATGTATTGTCTTGTTGTGACTGATGACTAATCAAGATTTTCGTGGGTGATGTTCTTAAAGAGCAAAGATGAAATGTTTGAAAATCTGATGATTCTGTTTCGCAAATTGGAGAACCTATATCACTTACCGATTCGACGCATAAGAAGTGATAAGGGTACAAAGTTTAAAAACAATAGAATGTTAGAGTTTTGCTATGAAAAAGGTATTTTGCATGAATTCAGTGCACCTGATACTCCACAACAAAATGGTGTAGCTGAACACAAAAACCGAACTCTAATAGAGACAACAAGAACCATGCTCGCTAATTCGAAATTGTCGGTCAGTTTTTGGAGCGAAGCAGTGGCGTCTGCTTGCTATACATTGAACAGAGGCTTGATGGTCAAGCCACATAAGAAGACGTGCTTCGAGCTACTTAACCAACGAAACCAAATCTAAAGTATCTAGAACCATTTGGGTCACCATGCACCGTAATTGATGCTAATGCCAAATTCGGGGCTAAATCATTGGAGGGGTTTTTCCGGGGGGATACGCTAGTCCACTTTTACAAGTATATTTACCTAGCATAAACCGGGTAATTGAAGCTCAGAACGTAGATTGTCAAAGATATACGTCTGCAACACGGAAACCAGGAGATGCTTGGCTGTTCAACTATGATAGTCTTTGGGATTCTTTTAAGCTTCCATCAGAACCAACAGAAGAGGTCCTGTTGATTCTATATCAACAACAACAAGTGTTAGCGCAAGAACAAGTTCTGAGACCAATCATCATTACTCAAATACCTGTTGGTACTCATGATGCTGAAGCAAGCACTAGCGCTCAACATCCAGGATCATAGACTGCTGTAACAAGTGATCCCACTACAAATCAAGAGATGAATGAACCTGTTCCTATGTTCGATCAAAGTGATGATTCTGATTCTAATGTTGATGCTAAATGGATATATGATAACGATGGATCTACTTCCGATGATGGTGTAGAACAGATTCAAAGTTTATTAAACAATCAAGCTGGTTCAAGTGCTCAGAATAAAGCGTCTACAAGTAATCTTGTTGCTGATCAAAACATTACAAATCTAGAACACGAAGTGAGCGTTCCAATGAAGTTATGCTGAGGACTTTGTCGTACCAACCATCTATAAGATATCATTGGAGAGTTGCAAACTGGAGTCAAAACTCGAAATCAGATTGGAAGCTGTCCGCATTTTCCTATCGCCAGATTGGAAGCTATCCGCATTTCCTGGCATTCACGTCATGGAAAGGTTTCTAGGTGTACCAATTAGATGTAAAGTCCGCGTTCCTCTACGATAAAGTGAAGGGGGAGGTGTATGTCGGCTAACCACCGGGGTTTGTCGATCCGATACTCAAAGAAAAGGTTTATCTATTGGATAAGGCATTATACGGTTTACATCAGGGCACGAGAGCCTGGTACGAGACACTTTCTCAATCTTAACCAAACCGATTAACTAACAACAGATTGTTTAATAAATTACAACTAATTGATGGCCTCGATTTCGGTTGAGGATAATAATCTAACCAACCGAACAATGCACATTGCGATAATGTCTGTGTTTCACGCCACATCGTGCACTATTGTTGGTTATTAACCAAAACCTGTTATTGGTGAGCAATAACTAAATGGTTAACCTAAACCAAACCAAAAAACAGACGAAACCAAACTGAAATCAACAAAAAACTAAATTAACTAATACTGAAAATCGAATTAACCAAAAACCGGTTATCAATTTTTTTGTACTCTCGTTTAACCAAAATTAGTTGAACCGAATGTTTTCATATATTTTTAGCTTTTATATACCTGCGGTTCATATATATCATATTTTATATCTCCATTTCATCTATTTATACTTTCATTTCATGTATTAATACCTCAATTTCATATATTTCTAAGCAAAAGTTTTAGCTCAAGTTTGTTTTTGCTATTAATTAAAATTAAATGAAACAAACCAAAAACAGTCAATCTAACCAATTGGTTAGTAAAATAGACTAATTGATGACTTTGGTTTCAACTTCGGTTGATGATAATAACCGAACCGATAGAACCATGCACAACACAATGAAATTGATTACCCGATTACTTCACTTTTAATATACATCTGTCACAATAATACTATAATATATATTATATAAATAAGAAAACTACAAAAATCGAGTATCACAATGCGATGTGTCGCTCCCACAGCATCGTGCGGACATCCTGCTAGTATATATATAGGGGAATGTTCATTGGGAACAATAAAAAAGTGGGGAACCGCGGAACACTCTTAAAAATTCTACTTAACATGTTAAAAATTATTTTTTCTAATTTTTTCGGTGCTTTTTCTTATAAATACAAGTAGAAACATTTAAAAAAACTAAAAATATAAAAATTGTTTAAAAAATAGTTAAAAATATATATCTTATAAAATTAACTTAACATGTTAAAAATTATTTTTTAAAAAAATTCAGCGCTTTTCCTTAAATAAATGGGTAGAAACTATTCAAATAAAAAAATTGTAAAAAAGGTTTTTTAGCCTCTTTTAACTGGTTTTTAATATTTTATTTTTTTATTAAAAATGCTTTTGCAAGTACTTATAAGGAGAAGCACCGAAAATTTAAGAAAAATAATTTTTAACATGTTAAATTAAATTTTTAAGAGTGTTTACCGGTTCCCCACTTTTTTAGTGTTTTCCAATGAACCTCCCATATATTATATAATAGGGGAGGTTCATTTGAGAAAAATTTAATGTGAGAAGAAAAATAAGAAAGGACATAATGGTAAAACATTAAATAGTTTATAACTTCTCTCATTAATTATGTTATCTCTCATTAATAAAACAAAAACATTATACCTACACATTTCAAAATTTATCCCACACATACTAAAATTTATCCTACACATGTCGAGAATTGTCCTTCACCATAAATTATTTTATCTTGAAAAAGTATATTAAAAAATAAGTTACAAGTTTAATTAATTAGCTAATTAATGACAATTATAGATTTACCTATATACCCTTTTTCATAATATTAAATACACATATTAAATGAATAAATGGAGAATTTCTATTGTTTAAAAGTTATTATTTTTATTCTTACAAAATTTGTCTTCTCATTTGAACTCTCCACTATATATATATATATACATATATATATATTGAGAACTTGAACGATTTTATTAGTGACTCTCTTATGTTATATCCGTAGTTACACCCAGTCATGTTCAATACATCTACAATTTGCACTTTGTAATATATTTACATAAACATTTTGCACATATCATATCAAACATCATTTTGCACATGTAGCTAACTTGTATATTTTATCATTTTAAAAGTCACTATACATGCAATAACTTTATAAGTTAACCTATGTAATTTTCATGCTCGATAAATAAGTTATAATTTAACGCGTCTTTTTAACGAAATCATCGTATAATCATACAAGTACACACATGTATAGTCTCATATCCTACTATCATGTTAACACTTAGTGTTTCCACATATCACATACCAATATCCACATATCACATCTTATCATGCAAGATTACACTTAAACAATCCATTTTCATGCATATCGAAATATACGTATTTTTATCGTTTCTTAAACGTTTTTAAGCGTCGAAAGTCACACATGACTAACTAAACATCATAAATACTTAATATAAGTTTAAATACTTATATTTACTTATATTTGTTATACAAATATCATTTGTTTAACCTGATCTAAATCATTTTCACAAAAATCATTTTAAAGGCCAATTTTTACTGTTTTTAACGCAGAGTCTTATACCGAACCTGACCATAATCATCCTAATATATCAAAACTTCATATTTCAACACAACATATGTTACTTACTATCATAACCCGACCCAGAGCGGATATGGCACGGGGTATGATATGATTGTTTCATAGCTTTTGAAATTTATTTAAAGTTTGAATATTTATTATCATCAATATTAATTTGTCTCACATAACCAAATAATTATTTCAAATAAAACCATACAATATTCAAAACACAAAAGATAACATAAGCCTTGATTTAATTATTCTAAGGCACAATCCTATGTATCTTCTCAAGTAGCTATCAACCTTGTGTACCTGTTTCATGTGTAAAAGAAATTTGGGTCAACAATAGTTGGTGAATAGATCTTTATTCGTTTTTATTTAACTTTAAAACTTTAGTTGAGTTTTTTTAATAAAAATTATTTAACATGCAATATTAAGTGTAATAGATGACATAAATCAATTAATCCAAGAAAACAACCAATCCATAAGTAAATAATATAATATGACATAACGAAACATAAAAAATGAAACAATGATGCAATTGAAGCCCCCAAAAGGCGAAAAGCGAAACTATGAAATCCATGACACAAAGCGGTAAACACGTAAGCGTATGAATGAAACAAGTAATGCAACATACAAAACAAATAGAAGCACACATGACACTTAACTTGGCATGTTATTGAAAAAGTATACGGATCATATGAAACATGACACATGAAACACCTCAAAAAGTTAAAGTGACAAAAAGGGGAAAAGTAAGATCTACTCACAGTTTTGCGTTCCTTTAAAACCAACTAATCCGCACGAGTAACGAAAGAGAGATAACACCAAAAGACACAATCACCCTAAATATTATAACACCAAAATACTTAAATAAAATAACACAAGTTAAAATATATAAAAATATTACAACCTAATACTTGGGGGTCTATACCTAAAAGAAATATAATTTATCCTGTCTAATATTGTTTATGTGATATGATAAACCTACTAATTTAATATATACTTAAATGTCAACAGTTAGTAAAATATTTTAGTTAAAATTTTCTTTTTCTTTAACTTTTTAATTTATTATATACTTTCTTTCATAGCTATTTTATAGTTCATAATAAGAAACGTTATAAATTTAGTCATCTAATTAGTTAAAAAAATTTAAAGGCACAATCTCATATGTTTTCTTTATTGACAAAAGAAACCCAAATTTTATATAACATTCTTCGATCAATAAAATAAAATTAATAGTTTATGTAGAACCATATATGACATCCAAAATATATATTGACTAAAAAATGTAACTAATTTTTTTAGACTTTTTCACATCATATTATGTGTGCCAAATTAAATGTAAAAAGCTTTTTTTTTCTTGTCATAGGAAAATATAAAGCTTGTGGTGTTTTAAAAATGTTATGACACGGAAATAAATTTTATGATACGTGGAAAGATAGACTCATGATAGAATAAAATGTATAATAATATTGGTGATATTGAGAAAATGGATTTTGTAATTTATTATATATATATTTTATATATATATATATTCTTTTGACAACAACATGATAAACAAAACTAACTACACAAAACGCAAGCTATGTCCAGATTCAAAATGCAACCTAAGAACTACCCCAAGTACAAGAAATAAATAATAAAAAAAATAAATCAAAGTAAGATTCATTATATAATAACTTTAATAACTACCTCCTAGCTGAGGATAGTATCGGGATAAAGATGAGGGTGATGTTGATTCTTGTTTCTACTTCTTGATGGCTTGAGAAACCTGCAATACTTCAATGGTGATGGCTAGGGGTTCTTTGAGAGAGATGGTGATGGCTAAGGTTTTTTAGAGAGAAGATAAAGATGTTGGAATGATAAAAAAATTACGGTTGTGATTTGCTTTTTAAAAGCATTACATAAATCTTTGATTTAGAATATAAAATCTTGCTTTTTTAAAAGAGATTGAAACAAAATATTTTTTTTTAATTCCATGTGGCCGGATTTTAATTTTTTCTATTATATAATATAATATATATATATATATAAAGAATTAATTCAGCTACTTAACTTGTTTTTATCGTATAACTTGAAAAGTATAACGTTTTATAATAATTCGAACATACCGTTGGAACGAGCGCATTTTTCTCTATGATACGACCTAAGTTTCATAAAAATCTGAGTAGAGTAAAAATAATATATTTTATTTATAACGGCTCGAACTAGTTTACAAACGATTCAGATTCAATTTTTTTCAAAACGGGTACCATTCTTAGCGGATGTTACACTTACTGAATAAAATGATGCTAATAACTATATTACTGCAGATTTCATGTAAGCCACATAAATCATACGATTTTTTATCCATTTTACCACCTTTTAAGTTTCATATTCAAATGCAAGACCATCAAACTTATGACACTTCTTTGTATCATCAAAACACATCATATACCATCATATTATCATCCATGCAACCTGATTTAAATCATCTTTCATGCAACACATAGTATTATCAAATCATATTCATATCATCATCTAGTCATCACTAATACTTATGTAGAAGTACTTAATGCATGACCATCATTTCTTCATCATCTAACAACAATGCTCATCAACATACATTTAATATAACTCCAAATAATCCAAAGCATAATCTTCACTTAAATCATTCATCTAATCATCATCACATCATTGCATGTAACATCTTCATACTTTTATGAACTAACAAACAAAACTCACATGTATACATACATACGTACGTATGCACGACCACAATACATCCAAACATACACTTTTCATCTTTTCAAATCAAATCATACATGCTTTCATATTAACTACTTTAATCATACATGCAATCACTTTTCAAGATTCATCATAATCATATCTCAATTTTTAACCACAATCTCTAACCCACATACATATAACCCTATATATACACCCATACAATTCCATCTTAGTTTTGATTGAAATAATTTTGTTGTTTAGTTTTCAAGAGTTGTGAAGAATCCAAAAGTATTTGAGAAATATTTCTATCATCATCAAGAAACATGTTTAAAATGGTAAATGGGTTTATACGTCTCAAGAACAAAAATGGGTTTTAATGAGATTTTTTTTATGAGAAATAGCTTATATCTTCTTGAAATCACCTTTGGATCTTCAAATGAGCTTGTAAACAACTTGGAATGATCTTGTTCGCTTCAAGATTTGAAAGAAAAACAACAATGGAGAAGTGGGGAGGGGTGTTCGGCCGAGAGCAAGAGAGAGAAAAGAGATATGAAGGGTGTTGGTCTTGGAAAGTGAGGTTATGGTGTGTTAGAAGATCTTAATGATTGCATTCTAGTGTAGGCTCAACAGTTGTCACAACCAAAGAGTGGTGGGCACCCCATGGGCCGCCACCTTCCCCCATACATACATGCATGCATGCACACACACATACATACATACATAGGCTTCGGTTCAATTAAGAACCATCATGAGTTGTGAGAACTATGAGAACTCCTACTTCTCGCGTGAGTTGGGCCACCATTTTTTTGCACAAACTTAAATAAAAATGTTATAAACACATCTGTAAAAAAATACAAAAAATTGTCGAGTCGGTAGTTTTGCCTGATGTAAATTTTGTTTATGTGCTGATGTAAATTTTGTTACGGCGATATTTTTTATGCCTCATGTAAATTTGTGCATGCGACATTAATTTTTTTTGCTGAAACAAGTGATTTTTTTAAAGATTTTTGAGAAACTTTTTTTGGAAAAACCTTTTGGAAGGCTTAGTTCTCATGGTTTTCACAACTGAAGGTGGTTCTCATTTTATCCTAAACCTACATACATACATACATACATACATACATACATACATACATACATACATACATACATACATACATACTAATACATATCTTCCAAATGGACAAACGTATATTTTGATCGTTCAACCAATCTTAATAAGTAATTAACAACCCCTCTTCTCTCGACTTAGTCGCGATTCTCCTTCACCCATCAAAGATATCAAACAACGGCTTCGACCCGACTCCAACTTCCAAATCATAAATTAACAAAACCAGTGCCGGCCTTGAGAATTCAAATGCCCTGTATGAACTGGACGTTATAGCCATAAACATAGCAAAATCATAGTATTTGAATGGCACACTGGATACTTTACGATGGGCCGATTTTTAATAAAATTTGGAAAAAGAATTATTAAAAAAGTTACCTTGCTGTAATAAGTCAACGTTAAGAAACACACAAGCATATTTAAAATGAAAAGGTGAAATGTATGATATTTGATGTAATTTTGTGTTAAACAAAATTTCGTCTTAATAAAGACCGGCTTGGTTTTGAATAAAATTTATAGATATTTTCTAAACATAATCACATGATGTTGGGCCTCTAGCTGAAAGGTTTACACATTAGTGATGCATGTTAGGCTAAGGTCGGGAGAATGGGCTTCCTAGAGCTTTGTGGGCCTAGGGTTGTACTTAGTGGGTTAACTAATTAGTATAAATACATATGTTAGGGTTAGTATTGAGGTTGCTAGTCAGTTTGTTATTCTGAAACCTTGTATCAGACACCATTCGGTGTATGCAAGTTGTTTAATCGAAGATCGTTCTTGTTCTATTCAATCTAATCTTTGTTTCCGCAATCGATTAGTGGTTGTGATACCGTGTTTAGATCCGATTTGGGACTTACAATTGGTATCAAAGCTTTCTGTTCGATACAGGCTCTCGGTGTCAAAGATTGAAGAACTGTTCAGATTTGGAAGAGTCGTTGTTGTTCATCTCGGATTGTTATTGTTGAAGATATATTGAACTGCTACTGTTCCGAGAAACACGAAAAAGTTTCAAGTATTTTGAATACGGAACTGTTGAAGATTCTGAAGAACACGAAGAATATTCAAGCATTTCGGATACGGAACTGTTGAAGATCCCGAAGAACACGAGGAAGATCATCCATCTCAGATTGATCCCGGACTACTGTTCATCAACTCTCTCAACAACCTTATCCGAATTATTCGCATTCCGGATAAGGATCACTTTTAAAGTCTCTTGTTGTAGAAGTTTTGGAATACTGTTGATTCCAGATAAGGATTCTTATTCCGGATAAGACTTTCATTCCGGATCAGGCTTTCATTCCAGATCTGTCACTTTGCTTCGGATTTGATCTTCATTCCAAATTTATCGCTCATCTCGGATTGGCACTTGTCTCTGATAGCATTTCGGGTTACAATTTCGGATATTCATCTCGGACTTGTCTTGGATTCTCATCTCGGACCCATCTCGGACTTGTCTTGGATTATCATTTTGGACCCATCCCAGACTTGTCTTGGATTATCATCCCGAACTCATCTCGGACTCATTACAGACTTGTTTCGGACCACTGTTCATAATAAGAATTTAAAATTAACTTTAATTTACTTGGTAGTTTTTAATAAAGTTAATAATGAACAATTATATGACAGCTCAGGACCTGAGGAATGCCACCTTGGCAGCTTTGCAGTCACAAACGCTGGCTCTTCATCAAGAGCTAGACCAAGTATTGGCACTTCTACAAAGGTGCCTCGTCTGCTATACGGAGATGAATATTATGAGTGGAAGTTCAGGTTCGAGCAGTACTGCAAGGCCAAAGAGCCTGGGGTTTGGAGATGTATAATGAACGGTCCTTGAACCATAGTTTACAGCACTCCTGAAGATCCAGACACAAAGTTCCCTAAACCCAGTCATTTAGGGACTCCAGAAGATGTGAAAATAATCGAAGAGGATAAGAAAGCCTCAACTGTTCTGACGATGGCACTCGGACCTGACATTTCCATAGTTGTCAGATATTACAAAACAGCTAAAGAAGTGTGGAACGCATTACAGAATCTCTATGAGGGAAATGCTGACATGAAGGCAAGCTGAGTTAATCAGCTGAATCAACAGTTCAGCTCATTTAACCACATATATGAGGAAACCATTGAGAACCAAATTCGAAGATATGTGAAGCTTGTCTCTCAAATGATTTCAGCTAAAATCTCTCTTATGAACAGTCTATGAATAGACAGTTGCTGAACTCTTTGCCCAAAAGCTGGGATGCTGATGTGGGTATGATCAAGAAGACGAAAAATCTGAATGATGTCACCCTCATGGAAATGATTGCAACTATCAAGTCATGTGAGATAGACAATAAACAGAGGGACATCAATAATCAAGCAGTCTGATGGCAGCTGGTATTACAGGACAAAACGCGGCTCTAATGTCTCGGAATCTTGTCTACAGCCCTCTGCAAGGAAGCTCTCACACACCGGGTAGCTCTAACTTGGTTTCCAATCCTCTCACATCTGCACAGAAGACTTAGTATGTTTATGGTCTTCAATCTCAGACTCCTACTATGATCTTTACGGCGTAGGTCTAGACACAATATCATGCACAGTATCCTAACATGGTGTATAGTCCTGCCATTCCTGCTACAGTTCAACAAGGCAGCATTCCTCAATCTGCTGTTCCCGTACCAGTTCCTGCTCCAGCTGTGTTAAATTCTGATTTTCCCACAAAAGAGAATGAGGAGAAATTGGACATAGCTGCTTCTATGATTAACATTTAAATGCGTTTTTAGCAAGTGACTTGACCCCTCCATCTGTTCTCCCAACGGAAGTAGATCAGATCATCGAGGAGGATTTGGACGAGATTGATGTGTCCTGGAATCTTGCAATGGCAGCTTTCCGTGTCAACAAATTTCAGAAGAAGTATGGAAGGCAACCATTGTCGAATTTGAAGACTAGGCTGATGAAAGAACAAACTCAGGTGTTATAGATGTCATGAGCAGGACATTTCGCACAGGAATGCAAGAAGACGCCATCTGGATATGTCTCATCCAGAGTGGCATATATTCAGAACAGTGACAGACAGCTCGTGCCCGTCTCTCCTTCAAAGTCTCCTTCAAGTCCCTCGAGCAGCTCTAGCGGGAAATCAACAGCCTTGGTGGCACAGCAACCTGGGCAGATGCTGCAGCTCAGATGGAGACTCTGAATCTTTCCAAGAACAACAATCATTGCATGATGGCGCAGACAACTGAGACACTTGATCTTTCAGAAATGGTAAATCACATTCTCTGTTCAGATAGTTGTCGTTTTAAATTATCACAAATGCGCGCCCATAATTCAACTATTGTCGCCGAATATCAATAAGCTGCATCGCAGAACATCGACCTTAAACATAAGACCAAGCTTCTTATGAAAAGGTCGAATCACAAAAACAAGACATAGCTCAGCTGAAGCTTGACTTGAACCAACAGCAATGTTGGGTATATGACTACAAGCTAAAATTAGTTGAAAAAGACGTAGAACTTCAAGCAGCTTTAGCCAAGCTAAATTCCTTGACAGGAAAGTTTCAAGAAAATGAAATAAATATTAAAAAATTTAAAACTTCCAGCAAGCTGGTCAAGGACTTGTGTTATCTGCAACTTAAATATCAGAAAAAGTACACAAAAGGCCTTGGGTATAACAAGACTCCTCCACCATATAATCATAACTACACACGAATGCCTGATTCTGAGGCTAAACTTGAAAATGAAGAAAATATGATGTATGGTAAACCTTCATATTATTTTCCAAAACCGTGGAAACCCTATTACCCAAAGTTCTCTAAGCCAACTGAACTCAAGAAGGATGCTATCTTTATCACTTCCTCACCAGTTTTACACGAATCTGGTGACAACCCCTCTTGTAGTTTAGATGGTTTGGAGAAAAGTTGCCTAAAGAAGAGGCAGCGACATCACTTAGCGATTCAAGACAAGAAAATCCTCTTGCAACTGACTCAGTGAACGCTACTAACTCATCTACTTCATGTGCAAAAGAAATATTAGTTGAGGATATTACGAATGGTGATAAAGAAGATTGTTTGAATTCTCATTCGGAAAAGTCAGCCGCTGATTATGATTTTTATAAACCTGCTTTTGACATTTTGAACCTTTTTCTTGCTGAACAATCTAAATTTTTGGACAATGTTGGTTGTGTTGATAACTTAGACATTTTTAATTCTGGTTTTACATCTAATGCTGATGTTATGAATTCTGATAATGCATGTGATAACTCTTGTGATGAAAATGTAACTTCTGCTACGGGTACAACATCGACAAATGATTCGGTTTCCTCAGTTTCCACTGAAGAGACTAAAAGTTCTTCTAACGAAGCACCGCCTGTTGATGTTATTCCTAGGGTCGAAAATGAGGGACTCAATCAACCAACCGACTTAGTGATGAGTGCCGCTGACAAAGTACCAGAAGAATCAAGCGAATCAGACTCTTCGAACGAAGAGCGGTTGACTGATTCTGAAATGACAGAAAATGAGCAACCTTCCTCTGCTGATTCAGATAAAACCTGTGAAACTGAATCTGAATCGGAATCTCAAACTTTGCAAAATATAAAGATTCCTTTTGCTGCTAACAATCAAAGCTCATCTTCTGACAACTCAGAAAAGGATGTCCCTGCTGGATCACCAGTTTGTTCTAAAGAATCCGTTAAGCAAAATGATTTGAAATCTAATAAAAAGAAACGGAGAACACGTAGATCCAAAAGAAGAAAACTAAACAGGCGCCTCAGTCTACTGGAAAGGCTGTTGCTGATCCAGTTCCTCATTCTGAGAAATTAGCTCAGCAGCCTTAAACTGAATCTGTTAAGCCATCAACTGAACATGATTTAGTTAAAATTTTGCCTAAGTCTACCAACTCCAGACCATCTAATTCAAATCTTAAAACTCACAAGTGTGCTAATGGTTATGAGCAGGTTACAACCAAGACTAAGACCTTACCCCAGCCGTCGGTACCAGCAAGCAAGAAAATGCAAGACAAGATGCCTAGAATTTCCCAGGCTGAACGAACTGTTTTCTTCCAGAAGAGGCAGACTTGTTTCAACTGTGGTTTTCCCAGGCATATTGCATGAAACTGTTAAAATGCATTTATGCCTTTCAACGCCATATGCCTAATCGCCTACATCAGGCTCGATTTGTTCCGGCTAAGCCCTCTGATCAAGACTGGAACATGGCCAAGAGACAAAATCACAAATCTCTAAGACCTTCAGGTTCTTTGATACCTTCCAGCACTCTGAAAGTTGTGCAGAAGTCTGACTCGCTAGCCTGGAGGCCTAAGATCTTGACCAAGATCCAGTCTTCTGTCCCAAAATCGGACAAATCAAAAGCATCATCGACCTCATCCTCAACTAATTTAATTTTCCGTGAGGTTACCTATGTTGATGCAGATGGCACACCCAGATCATCAATGGCCTGGGTTGCAGCTTCTAACTAAACCTGTTGAAATGTGTAGGAACAGCTTTAGAGGACTCTCGTCAGACTTTGGTATGTCGACAGTGGCTGTTCCAGGCACATGACAGGAGACATCTCGCAGTTGAATGACATTCAGTTTTTCGATGGCGGGTTCGTCTCCTTCACAGGTGGAGAAAGGAGAAAGATAACAATGAGAGGAACGGTGTGCAATGGAGCTCTCTGTTTCAAGAATGTGAACTACATTCCAGAGTTGAAGCACAGTCTCTTGAGTGTGTCTCAGCTCTGTGATAATCATTTGGATGTTCTCTTTACTAAGAAAGGATGTTATGCATTGAAACCTGGCCTCATTATTCCGAATGAATGGACTATTCTCAAAGTTGCACGCAAAGGAAATGCATATGTCATCGACATGAACAAAGCCCCATCTGACAAGCTTACCTGCCTGTTCTCGTCGACTGCTGAGCACGATGCAATGTTATGGCATAGCCGACTAGGACATATTAACATGAAGAGCTTAAACAGGCTTGCAAAAGGTGGTTTAGTCAGAGATATACCCGTTCGGAATTTTATTCAAATTGAAAAGTGTGAATCATGTGCTCGTGGGAAACAACATCGAAAGTCGCACAAGTCGAAATCTTCACCCTCCATGTCAAAAGTCTTGAAATTGATTCATAATGGATCTTTTTGGTCCGACAGATATTCTGAGCATTGGCGGGAAGGAATATTGTCTGGTTATCATTGATGACTACTCTCGTTTCACATGGATATTCTTTCTGGCACAAAAGAGTGAAACAACAGAGTTAGTCAAACAGTTCATCACCCTTATGGAAAACCAGGCAGACACCACCGTGAAGGCTATTCGATGTGATAACGGAACAGAGTTCAAGAATGCCACCTTGAATTCTTTTTGCTCCTCTAAGGGAATTGATCGACAGTTCAGTGCCACCAGAACTCCTCAATAGAATGGGGTCATGGAACGCGGAAAGCGAACACTCATTGAAGCAGCACGTACTATGTTGGTCGAATCGGAACTACCTCTTATTTTCTGGGTAGAAGCAGTCGATACCGCATGCTACATTCGAATCATGCCCTGGTCAACAAAAGGCACATAAAAACATCGTATGAAGTGGTTGAGGTCACACACCTTTGGTCAAGCATTTCCACAAATTCGGATGCCCCTGTGTTCTCCTACTCATGGATGCTAAGGGAAAGTTTGAATCACGCGGAGATCCATGTATTTTCGTCGGCTACTCCAAGAACACATCCTATCGTGTCTACAACAAGATCAAGAAAATGGTAATTGAAACCTACAATGTGGGTTGGCTAGAGAAGAATTCCAAGGACACACGCATTGGTCCCGACTGTCTCTATGATTATTCTTCTTTGTTTAAATCTATTGATGTTTCTTCTGATATGAATGCAGGTACAGGCACAAGTTCTGAACCCCCACCGATGCCTATCTTGACTGAGGATGATGAAGATGCTGAACCACTACAAAACTCTTTCAAGCAACTGAGTGTGGATCCACCTGGATTCAATGAAGCTTTGTCCACACCTTCACCAGCATTGCAGAATCAGGAAACTATTTCTGAACAGATTCCTCAGACGGGTTCCCCTGAAGTTGAGGCTCCAAACGAGAACCTTCTATGGCAAATGAAGGAGCTCCAACTCCTGATGTCTTAGGATCATCTCTGTTTCCTGAGCCTACACCACCAGAATGTGCTGTTGATTCATCAGTCAACATTCCCACTGGTGCAACTAATGAGGGGGAGCTATCTGGAGTCGCATCGCAGACTTTTACAAACTTGTAATCAGATCTCCACGTTCCTGCTACGCCTATACCGCAACGTCTACAGCGATCATCAGATTAAAAATGTTATTGGTCCTGTTACTGCAGGAGTTCAGACTTGCAGTCAATCAGGGGATATCAATACATGTCTTTACTCTTGTTTTATCTCACAAATTGAACCTAAAAGCATTGATGTCGCCTTGCAGGAATCAGGCTAGGTTGACGCTATGCATGAATAACTTAAACAGTTTGAGAAACTTGGGGTATGGAAATTGGTGAAGCTTCCTCAGGGAAAACGTGCTCTTGGAACTCGTTGGGTATTTCATAATAAACAGGATGACACTGGTGTGATTGTGAGGAACAAAGCTCGACTAGTGGTTCAGGGTTTTTGCTAAATTGAAGGGTTGGATTACGATTAAGTGTATGCACCGGTGGCTAGATTGGAAGCCATTAGCATTTTCTTGGTATATGCATCATACATGGATTTCAATGTCTATCAAATGGATGTCAAGACTCATTTCTTTCACGGTGAAAGAGGAGATATACGTGGCACAACCACCGGGTTTCACTGATCCTGACAAGCCAGACTATGCATACAAGTTAGACAAAGCTTTGTATGGATTGCATCAAGCGCCTCGTGCATGGTAGCAACACTAACAGAGCATTTGCTTGCTCATGGATATACTCGGGGAACCATTGATCAAACCTTGTTCATCAAATGTGTTGACAAGGACATCATTCTTGTTCAAATTTACGTCGATGACATTATTTTTGGTTCTAGGACGATGGCTTGTGTCAGGAATTTGAGAGGTCATGAAGCAGAAATTTGAAATGAGTTCATTGGGGGAGATGACTATGTTTTTGGGACTTCAAGTTCATCAGAGCCCACAAGGAATCTTGATCCATCAAGGAAAATATGTCAATGGCGGTCTTTCAAAATTCAAGCTTACAGACTCAAAGCCTATGGCCTCACCTATCGCTGAACGGCCTCACCTATCGCTGAACGGCCTCTGTTGAATGAAGACACTGAAGGAACTCCTGTCAATCCCACCATGTACCGGTCTCTGATTGGTTCACTCATGTATCTCACAACAAGTCGGCCAGCATCATGTTTGTGTTTGCCAGTGTGCTCGATATCAGGCCACTCCTAAACTCTCTCATTTACATGTTGTTAAAGGGGCATCGTCACTGGGTCTCTGGTATCCTAAAAATTCTGAATTTCAACTGTATGCTTTTTCTGGCAGTAATCTTGGAGGCATAGACATGGATATGCGATCAACTTCAGATGGATGCCAATTCTTGGGAGATAGACTAATCTCTTGGCAATGCAAGAAGCAGCAGACGGTCTCACTTTCTGCATTGGAAGCAGAATATGTCGCAGCATTCGCTTGCTGCTCCCAGGTTTTATGGATGCAACACCAGCTTGGGATTGCGGTTTGACTTATTAAACACAACAATTTATTGCGATAATGATGCCACTATCCAAATTGTCAAAAACCCTGTCTTTCACTCCAAAACCAATCACATAAACATTAAAGTTCATTTTATTCGCGATTGCTATGAAAAGGGCCTCGTTAAACTTGAGCAAATCCACACCGATGCAAACGTTGTGGATTTGTTCACAAAACCCGTTAGTAACACGTGTTTTCAAGTGCTTATGGATCTTCTCAAAAGATCCGTTTTTCTAACTGAGCATCCTCTATTTTTTCTGTTTACTTTGTTTTCTTTATTTCATTCTTGTTTGCCTCGTAAATTTGTTCATGTATATGCACAAATTTAGGGGGAGAAATATTACAAAAATCCAAAAACATTTAAAAAAATTTGCAACAGTTTTGCAATGATTGGGAAATGAAATAATCTCATGTTAAAGGTTTTGAGTTAACACATGTAAGGTGTTGCAGCTAGATCGACTTGGATCGAAAGCGATATGTTGGTAGGCTTAGAGCTCAAACGGATATTATAAGCTATATGATACATATGAGATAAACATAAAGAACTATATATCCAGTGGGTCACACACTATCGGCATATGATTTTATGCTCTTAAATCATGTGTTGATAGATAGCAAACGTCTGAGGTTTCGGGTCTTTATGCTGTTGAGTCATCCGGGGGATATCTTGGCTACCCTTCTGTTGCATCCAGATTATATGCAGACCTAGGCACAGTTAGGATATCCTTAAAAGAGCCAAAATAGAAGGGCCAAAACCTTAAAAGAAAGGAAATCTCATCATGAGAAAATTCCATGAATTCAAATATACCATATAAGGTATCTGCCTAACCCTCATCAGATACTATTGGTCACTCTGTTGTACGAAAGTACTGACCTGTTCACCAATAGTCTGACGTTGTAAAAGATAAAGGATGATCTCAGTATACTCACCTGCTACGAGGAATTGTTATATTTACCTTGATCGCGGGGGTGTGTCATGGAGGGGGACACACGGGTATCATAGTATAATATTACCTTAATTGTATCATAAAGCATATAGCAGAAAGTTAAGCTCTAGTTTTAAATGGACAAATATATTGGTAATCACTTAGACTAGTCTGACCAAGCTCACATTAAAAAGTGTTCCTAAACCTAAAAACAATTTGATCCCATAGCAAGACTGTGTATAGGCTATATGAGTAAAGTTTTCTTGGTTGCTCGGTTAATTAAACTGTTAAAATTTTGAGTTAGATGATTTATGTCAAGGGATATTGGTTTGGCCTGCTGAGTTTTGAAATTGGGCTTAATCTGATAGAATTTTGAAACTTTTAAATCCATTCTGGATAGGCCCATTGACCAAGTTGGATCCTCCTCCTCTGATTGTTTGGACTGGTCACTATTCCGGATTGGGCCCAAATAAGTTTGACCAAGCCCAATCCGGATTGTGTCCGAATTAGATCTCGGGTGATTTAATCCAGATTGACTTGGGCTCAAAAGTTTCAGGCCCAAGCCCATTCCGGAATAGTATATCAATAGTTTTATTTCGGATCATTAATTAAAATTTCTTCCAAAATCCTCTGATCATCGTCCGGATTAATTCTCTTCACATTCATCCGAATTATATCCGAATTAGGTATAATGTGCTTTTAAATCATAAATATTAAATGTTAATCTTCATGTTATCAATAGTATCTCGGATGGCTTTTCGGATAAATCTTCAAACAGTGGGTATTCCGGATTTCATTCCGGATGAGCATTTAACCAGAATGGTTGAACTCGGATTCCATTTCAGATGATATTCATCTGGACTGGTGAAGGGTTCATCCGGATTCCTGTTTGAACCTCTTTGATTCCGAATCCCCTGTTTGAACCTTTCAAATTGCATTTGAACCTTCCGGATTGATTGTTGAACCTTAACACTGAACTTTTAAAATGAACTCCTTTCTTGACCTGTCAAATTCACTAATGACTTCCTTTCTTGACTGTCAGTCGGTTTTGCTGAGTGTGATTTAATATGTTTATTTTTTCTGACAGAAATGGCTGAAGAAGCTTTCGATGCTGTCATGTTGGTAGAAGAGCAGTTTCACAATCAAGCGGGTTATCTATTAGATCCACCAGCAGAGTTTTTCCAAGAGTTCAGATCTATGATGGTGGGTCTAAATGATTGCAGGATCTCATATGCACTTCGAGCAAATCCGGTTATATATCGAGACCTTGTGCACATGTTTTGGAAGCGATCTAGATTTCATCCGAGGGGTGCTGATGAGAAGCCATACATTAGTTCATCTATTTAGGGAAAAGAGATTGTAGTGAATGAAGCTTGTATACGAGAGGTGTTGAAGTTTACTGATGCTGCAAGTGATCCAACATTATATACTAAGGAGAAGGTGATGCCGGTATTAACAGAGATGAGCTATGAGGGAACTTATCCACCTTTGTTGAAGAAAATGTTCCCAGCATATTGGAGATTATTAGTGCACATTTTTATGCCGTGTATATCGGAGAATAAAGGAGGATTGGATTAGCCGAATCAGACACAAACTTCTGTGATAGTGTCTCTGGTGATGGACTGAAAATATAACTTTTCTGGTTATATTTTCGAAAATATGAAGAAGATTTTCAAAGAAGAAGATGTTTTTGTTGTATCCTCGATTTATACAGTTGATTCTGGATGCACGTTACTCTGATCTGGATAAAGATGCTTCTGATGCAAACTTGTTAAATATGAAGCCTATGGGTCCAACTATTTTTGGAACAATGAAGAAAAATAGATCGACATCAAAGACGGTTTTTGTTGGACGCATACCATTGAAGAAGTTTGGAAAGTTTTGCGAGGTAATCGGTCAGGATATTCCAGTACCTCAGCCGATGAATGCAATAGTGGCTGAAGAACATGATGTACCGGTGGTGGAGAGAGAAATTGAGATTGAAGATTTAGTTTCTGAGGCATGTACTGATGATGAAGAAGCTTTATTGGAATCTATTACAGATTTTGACGTCCATCCGACTCCAGATTTACAAGAGCTTACTACGGAGAATTTAGAAGCCTTCATTGCATATTTAAAGGAGAATCAGGAGCAACAAGGGAATCCTCCTCTCGTGTTGCCTCGTGCTGATATTCCAGTTGCTAGAGTCGATTCAGATGAAGAGGTTGAAGAAGAGGAGATACCGTTATTGAAAAGGCGACGGAGAGAGGTGATCAAAGAACCCATTTATACTGAAGCTCATGTTGATGCTGCTGCTGAAGAACTAATTACTGTTACATCCTCAGTTGCTGTTTCTTTGACTGATACTTCTATTGTTGAGCCTATTGTTGCTGAAGAACCAATAGCTCCTCTCATTGTTACTCATTCTATTGTCGTGTCTGTTCCAGCTGATTCTGTATTAGAAATGATGGATTTTGGTGGTAGTTCCACGGGTGCAGGAGGATCAGGGGCTGGTGGTAGTGATTCTGGCGGTGTTCAGGGTGAAGATATGGAGTATGTGAGACGGTCTGAGAAAAGAGCGTTTGAATTCAGCAGGGTTGACAGTGATGAAGAAGATGTGGATGTAGTTGACCTGAAAAAGAGAGTGATAGTGCTTGAGCAAGAGGTCATTCTTAAAGATGCACAGATAGCTTCGTTGCAGGCTCGATTGGATGCACGTGATCAGACGATAGACCAACTTCAAGGTGATGTTTCGTCATTAATGCCTATGGTTTTCGATCTGAAGGCAAAGCTGGAAAATAATTTTGGACGAGACTTTTCTGATCAAGTTGATGATCCTATTAACGTTGAACATCGTCATCAAGCTATTGAGCAAAGAGAAGCTGGCAGAGTAGTTGCCGAACAGCTTACTGCTGATCGTCAGGCTGGATTAGATGACTACTTAAGCGATCCAAGGAGAAAGTTCACTGCGAGTCAAAAACGACAAACTGCTCAAAAGAAGAAACAAATGGTTCTAATGAAGAATGTTGATGTAAATCCGCTAGACGAGAACTTTCAGCTAAAGGATCCCACCAACCAGTCTGAGAGATTTGATATGGAGCTTGGATCGCGTTATTATATTAAAGTTGGAAATAAGTCATGGGTGGCGAGCTGGACCTATGATCATGTAAAGAGAATATGGCTGATTGTCAGACAAGATGGTACACGAGAATACTACTCAAAGGAGTCTCAGTTTGAGACCTGGACGAAGGTTGCACTAACTGATCTTCTAAGGGCTCCATATACTGACACTGATACTATTGAGCGTGGACCAGGCTGGAGATTTTTTAAGAGGCTGGAGCAAGAAGTAAAGAGTGGTTTCAAAACGATGAAAACAGCTGAACCATATCTGCGAGCAGCTAAGGGTGTTCGAGATGCAAGAACTGGTCGAAGGTTTAAGTTTGTGATGTGGCCTCCAACTGATAAAGAGCTTGTGATACCAGTTGCTCCAACATTTCCGAAGGGCATTTTGAAGAATTTCAACTTTTGGATGTATAACCCAAAGGTCGGAAGTGTAGCAATCGTTACTAAGGAGAAAGCATTTCGAGTGAATGATGTGGTTGATCTAGTGAGCTTTCATGATGAAGACTTGCAAGTTTTAGCAGCGAATCAAATTCAAACAGCAGAGTTATATGAAGCATGTGCTAAGGATTGGACGACAGCAATTGCTGGGATTATAGCTGGGAGAATGAGAGTTGATGCGCTACCAAATAGTTGAACACCTAATGTTGTAAACCTAGGGGGAGATTGTTGGGCCTCTAGCTAAAAGGTTTACACATTAGTGATGCATGTTGGGCTAAGGTTGGGAGAATGGGCTTCCTAGAGCTTTGTAGGCCTAGGGTTGTACTTAGTGGGTTAATTAATTAGTATAAATACATATGTTCGGGTTAGTATTGAGGTTGCTAGTCAGTTTGTTGTTCTGAAACCTTGTATCAGACACCATTCGGTATGCAAGTTGTTTAATCGAAGATCGTTCTTGTTCTATTCAATCTAATCTTTATTTCCGCAATCGATTAGTGGTTATGATACCGTGTTTAGATCCGATTCGGGACTTACACATAATTTACTAAAAAACGAAAAAAAAACAATAATGATTTTTGTAATGATAAAAAAATATTTGTGTTATTGAGTATAAAATTATTGGATAAACACTTACTTAATCTTTTATATATAAGGAAACTTAATCTTTTATATATAAGGAAAAGATAGAAATTAATTTAATTTATATAGTTTCATGTTGACACTAAAGTGTTCATAAATACTTAAGCAAAAGTAATAGGTGGAGATCGAACCAAACACCAATTGATTGTAGAAATGATTGCTAACCAGTGTAAGAACCAATAAGATGTTTACTTATAGAGAGAGATAAATGTTCTTAACAGTTTATACTAATGGAATTATTGAAAAAAAAAGGAAGCATGAATCGAACTTGCCAACTTGGCACCAAAACGTTAAAAAGGAAAAGGAATTCCGCTGCACTAAGCAAACAACAGCATGCCATTTTAATCGGTTATGCATTATATATCTCCAATACATGATATAAATATATAAAAAAATTGTGCCCACAAAAAAAACGGGCCTTAACCGGGAGTAAGGCTCGCCCAACCCTAGGGAAGGCCTTGAACAAAACTAAACCATAAACCGTACATATTTCAGAACAGCTAAACCGACACACTTGCTTCGGTTTACACATTTCTATCACTTTATTAACAGAAGGCCGGCCCGGAGGGGATGCGGGGTGGGCGACGGCACCGGCCCAAACCCTCCGGGCCCAAATCCTTTTAATTTTGTATGAAATTTACGTTATATAAGCTAGAATATATATGCACTAAATCGATAGATGATACAAATAAGCTCTTGTTGGGGTGGTTACTACCTTGCTTATACAACAAGGAGACGAGTTCTAATCTTGACGTCTCCAAATTCTTTTTTTAAGCTTCATTTTTTAGTTTTTTTTGTTAGTTGCATATAATATGTACATGCCTAATTTTATCAACTACATTTTTTTTCATTTAATTAATAAATTAATACCTAAACTAAATTTAGTTAAAAATAAGTATTTAAATTAAATCAACATAAATTTTAATTTAAGGATTGAATAATTTATGAATAGACCCAAAACGTTTCTTAGTTTCCAACCCCACCTTCCTCTCCTCCCATCCTGGTCGCAATGTCCTCCTTCAACCACCCCAACTTCCATATGCACAAACACACTCTTAGTATCTCTACAAGTCCCCCAATTATACTCAAAACAGACACATACAATGATCATTCGATTTCTCCCCAAACCCACATCAATTCTATGCTTCCTCACCACTATTCGTTCTTTATCTCGTCTCCGCCCAAACTTATTCCATAAAACAGGTCAATTTCACAAACCCACTTGTCAAAACCAAATCTTTACTCGCTTTTCACACTTTAATTTGGGTCTTCTTTTAGCATAACTGAATTTGGGTTTTCTTGATTTTGTGTGTATGTTTTGCTTGATTTTTGTTCAGGCAGATACAACAGCAGTTTTAGGATCCCTTTGAATGTAAGATCAGTGTCTGGTTCTTCTTCGGCTCCATCAAATGCGTTGTCGGTTAAACCGATGCGAACGGTGGGTCGTGTGTTGATTGGTAAAGAGGATGAACATGGAGGTGTGATTGTGGAGATGGATACTGAGCCTGTTGATCCAGTTGTGTTTGTTTCTTTGCTTAAAGCATCAATGCTGCAGTGGAAACAACAGGTTGTTCCTGTTTTGATGAATTGTGTGTAGTAAAATGAGTTGGCTTGTGTTTAGTTATATATTCGCATACCGAAATGACATGGGGTGGTTGAATTACATAGTTGAGAATGTAGGAACTTATGGCTGTTATATGTTTAGGAAATTAACACAGCTTGACCCGTGTTGAGAAAATTGATGACCAACTATGTACATACATGTCAATGATGAATACAATGTAGATATTGAAAGGTTTTTGTTACTTTGATGTTTATCCATGTTAGAAAAGTGGTTTATATTATCCTTCCTATATATAAGTTGGGTTCATTATGTATGTTTTTCTTATGAGATGAGTGGATAGAGATGAGAATCTCAAGGAGTGTCAGTGGTGACTGGTGAGTGTCAAGGGATTTAAGAATGTTGAGAGCGTCTTTGTTTCGGTATTATGATGTAAGCATGGGAGTTCAAGAATTTCGAGTGTGTCCGTTCTTGTATACTATGTGTGTGTGTGAATTTTGGGGGGGGGGGGGTAATCATGGTCGTACATATAGAGCAACGCCTCACATACATGAAGCTCTTGCATTGTGCCTCACATCTCGGCTTTCAGGACCTAAACTCCTCGGAGCACTTCTCAATAGTTGGTATTTTTTTTATGGGTAATGAGAGTAGCATTCAAGAATGTTGAACGTGTCTCGACTGTTGTGATTCTATAAGCTCGAGAGTCTTATTTAGAGTATTCAAGAATGTTAAGAGTTGTACCACCTTCATTCTTGATAGATGACGGTGACTATTCTTGCTGTTAGACCATCACTTGAAAAGTAACAAGAGTATTCTTCTATTGGACATATTATCATTTGTGAATCTTGTTAATTTGACATTGAATCATAAATTTAATGACTGGACTTATAGTTAATAAACTCTGATATTGATCACGGATACGTGCGTAAGTATGACTAATTATGCACGACTCACATCTCTCTTAACGATGCCATTTTTTATGATTTCATTTGGTTAAAATGACATTTCTTTAACATTTGTTTAGGGTAAAAAGGGTGTTTGGATCAAATTGCCAATCGAGCTTGTCAATCTCATTGAGCCTGCAGTTCAAGTAACATTTTATTGTGAATTTTTTTATAGACGCTTTCTTTTTGGTAGATAATTATTCCATCTTAACTTGTTTGCAGGAAGGCTTTTATTATCACCACGCTGAACCAAAACACTTGATGCTTGTGCATTGGATTCCCGAAACAATAAATACTTTGCCAGCAAATGCAAGTCATCGAGTGGGCATTGGTGCTTTTGTGATGAACGAAAATGGAGAGGTACTTCCTTCCCTGCACTTGATCAATCCATATATTATATAAATTTATATTTTTCTATGGCGTACATTTGATAGGAAGCTGATCCAAAAGTTGGCAGACTTGTGTTTGAACCAAGTGTATGAAAGCACGTTGGCTATAAAATGACCCAACTTAAAAGTTGCATAACATTTGATATGCCTAGAGTTACGGGCCCATAAAATATGTACAAAACGGAGTAACAGCTGGATGTTGTGACAAATGGCCATGGGTGCTTCCACTCTGTGTCAATATGTGAACTTTATCGTAATTTTTCTGTGTTTGTAGGTTTTGGTAGTGCAAGAGAAGAGTGGAAAGCTCCAAGGAACTGGCATATGGAAGTTTCCTACCGGAGTAGTTGATGAGGTATGTCTCTTTTAGTAAATTACTCATCATATACCCAAATAATACTTCAATATTCTGAAAGGAACGTTTTTACAGGGTGAAGATATTTGTGATGCAGCGGTTAGAGAAGTAAAAGAAGAGACCGGTGTAAGTTGCAATCACTTCATCTCTTGTTGTTGCTTGGATTTGTTGGTGACAATATTTGTGTTATGTTTATATCTTAAATGGGTTATCATATAAAAATAAGGAAGCAAACAAGTAAACACGTCATTACGTCAAATGGGTTGAAAGTCGCCCAAAATCTTTCTTTTGAATATACAACCTTCTAAATCGTTTATTTGGATTATCACTGTATCAAAATCATATCAATTTTCACTCTTAATAACATGAGATTTCACTTCAAAAGTCAAAATTCAGCGATTGAACTTGTGATAATTAACTGGATGTTTTTGATGGTTCAGATCGACGCAAAATTCGTGGAAGTATTAGCATTCAGGTAAGGAAATGACTATAACTAATTTGGAAATCACTAGATTTTCCTAGGGGTGTGACAATTCTTGACACAACCCCATTCATGACACAAAAATAATCAGGTTTTGGGTTGTTATATATAAATCTGTTCTATAAACGGGTCTTGTTCGGGTTGATCTATGTCGATCGGCCAACCCGTCGAACCCATTTATTACAACGCTCCAACCTGTTTAACATGTTTACAAACCTGTTTGACTCGTTTAAATAAATAGGTTAAACAGGTCGTGTTCGGGTTACACCATTTTAAGTGTTTGGGTTAGGCCGTTAGGGTTGAAGCCTTAGCCTTTGACATGAAAAAATACATGGGTTGTGTTCGGGTTTCACTATTGATGCCTCTAGATTTTCCCGATTGTTTCTTCTAACATGAAAAACATATGTTTGCGAAACAAAATTTCAACAGTGATCATGTATTCGCCCTCCGTTTTGCAGACAAAGCCATAAATCATTCTTTGAAAAGTCAGATTTATTCTACATGTGCATGCTGCAACCTTTATCCTTCAACATCCAGAAGCAAGAAAGAGAAATAGAGGCCGCTCAGGTTAGCTTCTACGGCTTAAAGGACTTGTAAGTCATGATGGATGAAACCGTCTTTAACTTTTTGTAAAGCGTTTGGTTATTTTACACGCAGTGATGGCGTTTGAGGATTACGCAGCCCAACCATTTGTTCAAAAGCATGATCTTCTTATGAATATGGTGAAGGTATGCAGAGCAAAGAGATATGGAGAGTATACTGGTTTCTCTCCTGTGCCTACAATCACAACTTTCCTCAATAAAAGAAGCAACCTTTACTTGAACACCAAAGATCTTAAGTCTTAGTTGACATCTCGTTGGCCTTCTTCTTTGTAATCGACACATAGGTTGATACTAGGCTTGTAAACGAATCATTCAGTGAAACGCTCGTTAACCACTTGGCTGGAAGTTCGCTTATGTTAACGAATATGAACAAATTCTTTTGCTCATTTAATTAAACGAACAAATAAGCACGTCTTGTTTGTTCATTTATGTTCATCAACGTTCGTTCATTTAAATTCATCACGTTTGTTTATTTAAGGTCGTACGTTTACGTATTCACTTGAACTTTCAAGGCCTGTTACAAATTAGTGTTTATGAAATTACTATATCACTCTTTATAATTTAGTCTATTTTTATTAAAACTTTAGGCTTGGTTCAACAGATTGATGTTCACGCTGACTGTTAATTGGTGTTTGCTCAGTTATGTTCAGCCATCTATGTTCAGTTATGTTCTCCCGTTTATGTTTTACTTTCGTTTATACCATTGACGAACGGACACATGAATACATTCATTTTCTTAATAAACAAATGCTGATAAGATAACTATGTTTGTTTTATTGTTCATGCCCAGTCGTTTGTTTGGTTAAAGATTCTGAATGAACGCATGTATACGCTACCACCAGACGTGCTCCACCAACTGGTCCCACGACCAACATGAGGGAGGTAAATCACGTGTCCTATAGTAGGTAGTCTTGGTCATGCAACACTCAAGCAGTTTGTAAATAATGAAATGGTACAAATGGCTTCCCAAAAATTGTAATATTATGGCTTGGAGAGCGGAAATGGACAGACACCCCACAAGATTGGCTCTTCATGAAAGAACCATCAAGGTGGACACATAAGTACGTGCCCTTTGTGAAGACGATTGGAATCGGCCGAGCACATATTTTACATCTTGCTATATCTCCACTGTGGTATGGCAAGCCATAAGCTCTCGGTGTAGAATTCCAAATATTTATGTCTTTTCAGTTAAGAGACTTGCTAGGGTTGCACTACACGATCCTAAAAAATGAAAATCATAGGGACGTGATTTCGATTGTTCGTGTATATGGAAGGCTAGGAATGATGCAATTTTCTTAAATAAGAAGGCAACCCAAATCAAAAAACTGGTTGTAAATTATTCGAAACTTAGAATAGGCCATTTAAATTTTGTTATTATATAAAATTGTGTAGTTGTGTGTATGTGTTATGTTTATGAACTATCTTTATCATTATCATTATAAAATTTCCCAAAAAAACTAAGAAGTTAGGGATGAGCATTTCGGTATCGGTGTCGAAAGAAATTTGTTACCCATTTTTTGGTGTTTTCAGGAACGGTACTTTCGGTTCGGTACCGATATTTTACCGATTTTACCTTCAAATACTGTACTGGTACCCAGTTTTGGCAATTTTCAGGATCGGTATTTTCGGTACCGGTACTAAGCTCATCCCTTAAACGAAGTTGAATAAAAATAAAAGACAATCATTTCAAATCGTCAAAATCAATCTATCAAACCCATATCACTAAAAGCGGCACGGTCTAACCAACCAACTGACTGGGGGCAGGTTTGGTTAACCGTTTTTGAAGCTGTAATTAACGGTTGGGGTAAACACCCTTAGTGACACGTGGATTAAAATTATAAGGAACACAAAAAAGATGGTTAAAGTAGGCTTGACCAAGTGTGTGTTGGAATTGCAAGAATACCAAGGTTGGTTAGCTACCTAACACCCTCTCTTTATGTGGTTTTCCTCTTCTCCATTACATGTATCCCTTTATTGGTTACAAAATTTCTACAATACCTACCACTAATGCTAACGCTAAGGAGTTAATAACTCCAAATGACCAAAACTCCCTTTCCAAATAAATATGGGAGTAAACTGTCAAATGGTTATTGAGTTTTGGTATTTTTACCATTTTAGTTCAAAACTTAAATATTTTGAAATTTTTGTCCTCTGGTTTTAATTTTATTGCCATTTACATCCAAAATCAAAATCTAGACAAATCTTTTAGTTAACATCTAGCTTGACTCTTTGAGGAATAAAATCTAACATATTGGTAGATCTTTCAACCCAATTAGAAAGAACATACAAAAGTTAAGTTTGAGACCCGATGTAAATCAATGGACAAAATTATGTAAACGATGTAATACAAATATAAATGGAAGGCCGGGTTTGGTCCAGTTTTATGATCAAAACAGTAAACCCCCCCCCCCCCCCCCCCCCCCCCTTGATTATGTTGAACTATATGTTGTGGTATCTAAGTTGAATAGATTAAATCAACAAAATACCAATTTATATAAAAAAACACATAATATAATACTAAGTACATGCTTTTAATGTATACTAATGAGTAAAAATAAAGGAACATCGACGTATCACAATCTTTTGATTCTCATTAAAAACTTGACAACCCATCTCTCTCTCTCTCTCTCTCTCTCTCTCTCATGTGTTGTTAGATGGTATTTGTCTTGAAGTATATTACCTATCCAATTGGGTGCAAGGCACTGGTCAAAGGTTAGAGTAGGTATACAACCACAAGAATGTTGACAAAAAATAATTTATTTATAACTCCTCTATATTGTAAGTCTAGAAACATAACTTTAATTAACCCATTAATGGTATAAATATAAAAAGCCTACAAGGCAGGCTGGTAGGTTTTCATTGTCTCACCCATAGCGTTGCTCCTAAGTTATTTCTTATGTATCCACAAATGCAAAACATGACAATCAGTTTTCAAGAAAACACTAATATTATGAGAATCCTGTTATTCATCTTCTTCGGTTATCTCGGGGCTCACAAAACGCTTGCTAGATATGTGACTGAAAACCCGTTGGTGGAGCTTTCTAGTGGTGATGACTTGAGAAGGGTGGCGGGGTATGGTGACGAGAAGCTCTCAACGGTGGTGGTTAGCGGCTCCATACTATGTGATGTTTGTTTGGATAAAAATTCTCCTCTTCAATCCCATCCCATCCCTGGTATGTGTTTGTAACACGTAGAGTTGTCGGTTGTGATCCATTTACTCATGAACAGGTGTATTAATGTTTTTTTTTACATAGATGTTGAAACAACCATTTTCAACCACACCCGCAAACAAAATTAGAAAAAAAGGCGGTTACCTTAAAGAATTTCATGCTCGTTACCTGAAAGAAACTTTTCTTGAAATATTATGGTACTGAAAAAAATTCTAACGGTTTTCTGTCTTAACCCTTTTGAAGGACATCTACCCTTGCGTAAGCTATGCTTTACATGGTTAGCATGGTATTGGTAGGGCCAATGAATTTTCCGGTTTTATGGTCATGAAAATTTTTAAAAATAGTTACCATTTTTATGAGCTGACTTTTAGAAAGTTCAAAATTTGTATAAAAGTGTTTCATGCCAACCAAATCTGGCCCAGCCCATCCACTTTACGACCCCCCTAGAGTCCGGCCCAACCTACCCATTATACCACCTCCTGACACGTTCCTACGTGTACCAAAGACTCTTGTGTACTAACAAACCATATATATTGGAATATCAGGAGCATCAATGGCGGTTTCTTGTGATACCGACAAGAAGATGAGTAAGTCGGATCGAGTAACAGGCACAACCGATGAATACGGGGACTTCCTCATCGATCTTCCTTCTCATCTCCATGCACTTCCGGATATGGAAAACAGATGCACAGTGAGAATTATCGACCTACCAAAAAGCTCGCCCTGCTACCAAGCTTTTACGGGTCAACACGGAAAGATAACGTTTTCATCAGTCGAGAATGGTATTCGTGCGTACACCGCTCATGAGTTTCATCTGACACCTAAATATTCACATCCATGCATGAATGAACAAGAAACATTCTAAAATATTCATCATCATCGTCGTCATTGTCTTCATCAGTGAAGACCTGAATGAAATGGCCACTGCTCATTCAAGTAGGCGCTACAGTCATAACAATGAGTTCTGGAGCTTGATCATGTTTCAATTGCGAATATTTTCTTTTTTTTTTCTTTTATGTGTGTCTGTGTGTTTGCAGGCAAGTCCTGTCCAAGAGAGAGGTTGTACATATTATATTAAATTGAACATAATGAAACAATTTATATGTATTTGATACGAAAATACAATCTTTGTACATAGAAACAACATCTAACAAGGTTGTAAATCGTATAACCGGAAAGAAAATTGAACTGAAATTAAATTCATCAGGAATCCTCGGATTTCAGGGCTGACTGGATGTAGTTTGCCACATCAGCACAGCATTTCAGTTTATCTGCTTCCTCATCTGGGATTTCAATGGAGAATTCTTGCTCAAACGCCATCACGAGCTCCACCCTGTCCAGGCTGTCAAGGCTCAAATCTTTTGAGAAATTGGCTGATTCAGTAACCTGTTTAAGGTTATATACAAAATTACTGTAGGTTATATGGGAAATTAATCAAATTATTGTCTATAGATATGACACTTGACTTCAACATTAATACGAATGTTTTTATGATAAACGTGGGAACTCGTCACTGGAAAACTCACGGGCCCCACCAATACCCTGTTAACCAAGTGGGACCAGGTAAAACGCCAAATATATTTCTTTAAAAGGATCGAGTAACAAAACAACAATCTTGAAACATAATCAAACCATACAACATTATAACATATGTAGCATCTTATAAGCAGAAGTACCTTAGCAGCATGAACCTTGTCAAATTTCTTCACCAGCCCGATCACTCGAGCCATTACCTGATCATGATTCGACCCGGTTAATGTGCAAAGTAGCCGCTGAACGCTGCTAGTCGCATACATATCTTGCATCAACGTAAACTGTCTTCTAGAAACCGTAACCCTCAAACGCGTCAACACAGAATCTCTTAAACTTTGCATATCGATCCAACTTCTGAAATATTAACTGTAGCAAAGATGAATGAAGCAAATAACTCAACATCCAAAGGCACAACAATAAAAAAAACCACGATGATACAGTAACTTTACATTTACTTCAATAATTACTTTTTTGTAAGGTTTTTTTTAACTTTGTATTCATAATATAATTATACCTAAATTCTCAAAATATTTTAAATTATCTACAGCAACAGATAATAAAAATCAGCACTCACAGTCAACAATTAAAGCAGCATTAATTAAGAAACTTAGGTCATTTGCGTAAAGTTGAAGTGATGCTTTTATCAAGAACAAAAGCAATTCACCATTAATAACCTGAATATTAAATTATTAACAGATGAAATTGGTGATTGCGAAACATTCAAATTATCAATAGACTGAACATCAGTTAAAAAATTGAGGTCTGATTGGTGTAAAGTGAGCTAAGTACCGATCGTTAACAGTATGTAAGTAGGTTAATAATTATGAATGTATAGTCATTGTATCGAATAAATTGTAGCATATAAACAGATTATAAAGTTGTTGAAGATTCATTAATGAAAACTGTAAATAAGGAGAGATACGTGACTTTTGCTGGTTGTGCGAATAAGGCGGAAGGCAACGGCGGACGGTGGTGGCAGCGGAAGCAGAACCCTGGCGGAAGCAATAGCTGTACTTATGTAAAAAGGGCCCAGAAAGATAAAAGAATGGGCTATTTTAAATTGATTGGGCCAATAAATAAAATAAAACTGGTAGAGGTGCACAAACCGGGTTTTTTTAATACGGGTATGACCGGGTTTTGATTTTTCAGGTATTGTTTGTCCGGGTTTGGGTCCGGGTATTGGCCAGAAAATATCACCAACATCGCCTCAACCCTCATCAATAAAGGTAACATACCCGTCGTTCAAACATTACTATCAGTTGCACATGGTATTCTCAACACTTCAACCAGCAGCGACGCTACACCAACAACAGAAATGAGGTCATGCACATTATACGCCGCAACAATGAATCCGTAGAACATTATATCACCCGCTTTAACAAATAGAGTTTGCAAAAGCGAGGGTAACAAAAGAGCTGATGATCGTCGGCTCTTGGAAGGTGTGCATGAAGATGACCTATTACAAAAGCTGCATGGCACAAAAGGAGTACCAACCTCATGGGAAGAACTCATGGCAATAGCTAAAGTATAACTAAAACAAGAAAAATCTGTAGGGAAACTGTTCACACTACAAAGTAAAATAACAATTTTATTAATGAAATTCTGAATACATGATACATACAAAATTGAAATAGACAGAATGAAAGTACATAAGAAAACTAAACATAGAAACACATTACAAAGAAACAAAGAAATAAAAACGATGGTGACTGAGTCACGTGAAGATCACGCTTCCCTTAAAACAGATTTCCTGCCACCCAGGTGAACCCGTCTGTTTCCCAGGTTACAACAGCCTAAGCAGATTGTACTGCTGGGATTAGCCTAGCACCTGAAAAAAATACCTGAAACAAGAGTGTGCAGAGTATCAAAGTTCGGAAATTCTTTGGAGGTGTGTGTTGTATGAACCATACTTCCTGAACAAAGCACCAGGCTTTGTATATTCTGTTTAGAATCCCACAAGTCACTATTCAATAAAAATTAAGTCTCAATTGAATTCCGAGAACTTAATTCACTTGACCAGTAGGAATGTAAACAGTCACCATACCACTAGTTTAAGTCACATCTAAAAAATAGTAAAGGCGGGTCCAGGTGGCGATGCGAGCGTGCGAAGTGCAAAGTGCACCATCAAAGCGCCACATTGCGCCCATCACCCTCGTCCGGGTCCCGTGCCCGTGCCCGTCCCCGGGCGTGGGTGCGTGTCGGGTGCTTCGCACCCTCCTGCCTACGACTGGGTGTGACTTGTCACATAGGAATACATTCACTTATAGATATAAATCAATTAAAGATTTATCTCTCCACCAATGTGGGATAAACACAACTTCCCACACATTAAAGTTCTAACACACAATTAAAGCTTGTGATCTCTCATTTATTTGCTTTAATCACTAAATGATTTATCATATTTCCAACAAATCCCCACTTGAATGGAGATCATCCCACACACTCAAGTGTCACTATAAATTTTCAGCGGTTAAGTAATGCAGGATAGGTAAGTTTCTTTTGAACCCTCCATTTGTGACATATACTTAGTCTCCTAGCAGTTAGTAGACGCGATGTCCTTAAACCAACTTCTTTTTACGTAGACGTTATTACACATCACACATTACTCTTCCTGGTCTGGCTAACCCCTCATAGTTGTGTTCGTTATGGTCATGAAACACTATCCTGGTTCTGCGAGAGCTCTAGGAATTATGCCCCCAATTCCATTTGAAGCGACCCCACTTCTCTCTAACATAGGTGATTTATAAATCATTAAAAGCCATATGCTTAACCTCTCTTGATATCACTGATTTAAGTAGGAACGGACTTGGAAGTTTGTTACTCCCTTTGTATGTTGAGGTACTCCCCCACAGTGACCTCAGTTTGTACAGTTAGGTGGTCCTATTGAGCCTAGACATGGGATCTCCAATCTTCTAGGATAGGTTTTCCGTTGTCAAACTTACTCCAAGGGCTTTAGTGCCATTCCTATTGACGACTTATGTACTACCTCTCTGCTTAAGCCTTTTGTAAGCGGATCCGCAATGTAATCCTTTGACTTCACATAGTCAATCGTGAGAGTAGTTGTCGTATCGTGTTATGCCGACGTCGTATGTGCCTTCTGCCTTTATACATTGTATTTTGAGCTCTACCAATAGCTGATTGGCAATCACAATGTATACAAATAGCCGTCACAGGCTTAGGCCATCTTGGAACATATTCCAAAATTGACGTAACCATTCTGCCTCTTCTCCAGCTTTATCTAACGCGATAAACTTAGATTCCATCGTGGATCTAGCTATAAGTGTTTGTTTGGACGACTTCCAAGATATAGCTGCTCCTCCAAGGGTAAACATATAACCACTTGTAGCTCTGGAATCTTTCGTATCTGATATCCAGTTGGCATCACTAAATCCTTCCACAACAGCAGGATTTTGGCCATAATGCAATCCATAGTTTCTCGTGTATCTCAAATACCTTAATAATCTTGTCATACTCTTCCAGTGCTCTAAACTAGGATTACTAGTATATGTACTTAGCCTACTCACAACATATGCTAAGTCTGGCTGAGTACATGACATGAGATACATAAGATTGCCAATGATCCTTGAGTATTCCATTTGAGTAACACTCTCACCTCTATTTTTGACAAATGTTGAGAGGTATCAATTGGAGTTTGAGCTACACTCGTGTCCTCTGGATTGAACTTCTGAAGGATCTTATCAACATAATGAGATTGACTTAGCACCAAACCAGTTTGGGTTCTAATGATCTTTACTCCAAGAATCACATCAGTTAGACCCATATCTTTCATGTCAAATCTCGCTTTCAACATGTCTTTAGTAGATCTGATTATCTTATCATCACTCCCAATGATAAGATATCATCTACATAAAGGCATAAGATCACATAACCTTTAGAAGTGTCTTTCACATAGACACATTTATCGCATTCATTTATTTTGAAACCATTGTTAAGCATAACTTGGTCAAACTTTTGATGCCATTGTTTTGGAGCTTGCTTCAAGCCATATAATGACTTGACAAGTTTACACACTTTGCCTCTTGGCCAGGAGCAGAGAAACCCTTCGGTTGCTCTATGTAAATCTCTTCCTCTAATTCCCCATTGAGAAATGTGGTTTTTACATCCATTTGATGTATTTCCAAATTTCTCAAGGCTGCAATTGCAAGCACCAATTTAATAGAGGTTATTCTATTACAGGCGAGTATGTGTCAAAATAGTCAAGACCTTCCTTTTGTCTAAACCCTTTGATCACAAGCCTTGCCTTATATTTGTCGACAGAGCCATCAGCTTTCATCTTTTTCTTAAATATCCATCGATATCCAAATAGCTTGCACCCTGGTGGAAGATCTACTAGCTCTCATGTATGAATTCTGTAAGATAGAATCAATTTCACTCTTGATGGCTTCTTTCCATTGAGGTCCATCTGAAGAGGTGACTGCTTCTCGATAGGTTTGAGGCTCACTTTCAACCATGTATGTAAGAAAGTCAGGCCCAAAGGATTTCTCAGTCCTTTGCCTTTTACTTCTTCTTGGCTCACCTTCTTCAGCCTCTGATTGTTCTTGAGTTTCCTCTCGAACAATCTCATCAACCATTGTTGACGAACTTGCATGATTTGAAGAAATCTCAAGAGTTTGTTGTAACATTGGAAACTCTTCTTCAAAGTAAGTCACATTTCATGGCCTTGTCTCTATGATAGAGTCCTTGTGCACATCAGGATTCTTGGATTCATGTACAAGAAAACAACGTGAACTACCGTTTTTGGCATATCCAATGAAAATGCAATCAACAGCTTTGGCCTTATTCTAAGAGCCTTAGGGGTGTAACTATCACCTTGGCTAGGCACCCCCACACTTTCAAGTATTTAGGATGACTTATGTCCCCACCACAACTCATGAGGTGTTACATCCTTGTTCTTGAAATGTATTTTGTTTAACAAAAAATTGGCTGAGAAAATGGCATCCCCCACATGTCCTGGCTCATCCCAGAACTTATCAACATGGCATTCATCATTTCTTTTAGTGTACGATTGTTTCGCTCCCGATGCCATTTGATTGGGGTATATAAGGTGGGGTACACTCGTGTATTATGTCAATTTTTGCACACACTTCCCCAAATGGTGATACATATTCACCTCCTCTATCACTTCTAACACGTTTTATTTTCTTGTTTAGTTGATTCTCAACTTCAGCTTTATACAAGATAAATTTGTCAATTGCTTCATCCTTACTCTTAAGTAAGTATACATAACAATACCTTGTATTGTCATCGATAAAGGTAATAAAATATCTATTACCACCTCTGGTAGGAATTGATTTTAAATCACACACATCAGTGTGTATCTGATCAAGGGGTTCAGTTATTCTTTCAACTGATTTGAAGGATGATCTTGTTTGTTTGGCTTCAACACATGTTTTACATTTTGTTTTAGAGTCAATGAAAAAAGTTGGTATGTAATCTAATTTAATTAAACGACGCATCGAATTAAAATTTACATGACCAAGACGTCCATGCCAAACATTAGGAGACTCAACCAAGTAAGCAGAAGTACTAGCATTTTTATTCATGTTTTTCTTAATAGAAATTACATTAAGTTTGAACATGCCATTTTGGGCATAACCCTTTCCAAAAAACATATACGCTTACTTAAAACAAATGTATCACTTTAAAAAACCAAACGAAAGCCAAACTTATTTAGCATCTAACCCGACACAAGACTCTTGCGCAAATCAGGAACATAAAGCACATTCTTCAAAGTGAACTCTTTCCCAGAAGTCCACTTTAAGATCACATCACCTTCTCCCTTGATATCAGTTGTAACAACATTTCCCATGTACAACTTCTCTTATCCCACCACCTCTTTAAACGTATTAAAGAGGGTCTTGTTTGGGCACACATGGCGGGTTGCCCCAGTGTCAACCCACCACCCTTTTGGCTCGTTAGCCACCAAATTTACCTCCTCCATCATAGCAAAGATGTCAGAAATCATGGCCACTAAAGGCATATCATCATCAACCATAAGAGCCGTGTTATGTTTAGGCTCTTTGCATTGGTCAGCACGATGACCAGTTTGTCCGCAGTTGTAACATTTCCCTTTAAAGGGACCAACCTTCTTCTTCACACCACATTTCTTTGGCCCAAGGTCAAGACATTTATTTTTCCCCTTGCCATTAAACTTGTGGCCTTTGTTATCCTTGTAACCCCTTGAGGATTGACCATGTTCCACAATGTTTGCTTTTGCAGAAGTTTCAACTTGACTTCCTTTGTGTGACAGCCTGTTGTCTTCTTCAATACGAAGACGAACCACAAGGTCTTCAATGGTCATTTCCTTTCGATTATGCTTAAGGTAATTTTTGAAGTCGACCCAACTAGGAGGCAACTTTTCAACAATTGATGCCACTTGGAATGTTTCACTAAGATTCATTCATCAGACAAAATGTCACTAAGAATAATATGCAATTCTTGAACTTGACTCATAACAGTCTTTGAATCAATCATTTTATAGTCAAAAAATCTAGCCACAACATACTTTTTAGTACCCGCATCCTCGGTCTTGTATTTGCGTTCCAACGATTCCCATAATTCTTTGGCAGTTGGAGCTTTGAGATACACGTTATACAATGCATCTGACAAGCCGTTCAACACATAATTGCGACATAGGTACTCAGAATGTTTCCATGCATCAACAGCACTCACATATTGAACATCAGATGTCCCTTCTGCGAGAACAGGGGGGACTCAGTCAGAAACCTCGCAAGGTTTAGAGTCGTCAGATAGAACAACATCTTCTGTTGCTATCTCTTAAAATTTAAACCAGTAAACTTCTCTGGTTTTTCCGCATGGTTAGCAACCGCTTGAGCCGCTTGGGTACCAACTAATGGTCCCATGGTAGTGGACGTGGATCCCAACAGTGGTTGATGTGGTTTGCTTGAGCAGTAGCCGTTTCTGAAACAAGAGTAAAAAAATCAGTTTATGGTAGAAACAAATTGGTTTACAGAAAACCAATGCAAACTACAAAAGTTTTGCAATACTCAACAGAAACACTATATAAAATTTTAAAAACCAAAACAGTGAACGAGTTTTAAAATCTGTTTTAAGCTTGTAGGGAAACCGTTCACAATACAAAGTAAAATAACAATTTTATTAATGAAATTCTGAATATATGATACATACAAAATTGAAATAGACAGAATGAAAATACTTAAGAAAACTAAATAGAGAAACATATTACAAAGAAACAAAGAAATAAAAACGATGGTGACTGAGGCACGTGAAGATCACGCTTCCCTTAAAACAGATTTCGGGCCACCCAGGTGAACCCGTCTGTTTCCAGGGTCCAACAGCCTAAGCAGATTATACTGTCAGGATTAGCCTAGCACCCGGAAAAAAAACCTGAAACAAGAGTGTGCTGAGTATCAAAGTTCGGAAATTCTTTGGAGGAATGTGTTGTATGAACCATACTATTTTTTGTGTACTGTCTTTCCTGAACAAAGCGCCACATTGCGCCCATCGCCCTCGTCCCGGGGTCCGGGCGCGTGTAGGGTGGGTGGGTGTGACTTGTCACATAGGAAATGCATTCGTGTAGAGACTTATAGATATAAATAAATCAACAAAAGATTTATCTCTCCACCAATGTAGGAAAAACACAACTTTCTACACATTAAAGTTCCAACACACAATAATGATTTCTCATTCATTTACTTAATCACTAAATTATTTATCATATTTCAACAAAATCTAAAGTATATTGTTGGATAGCGACAACCGCTGGTTGACATGTCACTATCCAGCTCTTCTCTTCTGGATAATCTATGCAGCAGTTCTTCTAGTTCAATAGTTTACCAACATGATCTCTTTCATGGGGAGGGGCAACACTTTGACTTTGAGAAGTCAACTATTTATTCTACAAACCTGCAGTTTTGGCTTTCAAATATTAGCAGTTCTTTTCAGGATCTAACATACTTTAACCTATTAGCGTAATAGTAGTAAAAGTTATCTCCTACGAAAGTGCAAAAGACTAGGGGTTCTTCAAAGTACTCCGGGTATGGGTCTGACAATTTCCCACCTACAGACCTGCTTTATGCGCTATTTTTGGGTGAATGGTCTGAGTCAAACTTCTACAACTTAGCACAGATGCTTTCACCTGTCTATGGAAACTTCACAAAAAGGCACTTGTTTGGTGTGGTAGTAGAAACTGGATCGATTTCCCGTTCTTGATTGCAAAACGGGTGTTTTTCCTTTCATCTACCTTGGCCTTCCGATTGGGGACATGTAAAAAATTGGAGACCCATGGTGGAAAGATTTGAAAGTAAACTCTCACATATAACTCTTTCATTTGGTGGAAGAGTAACTCTTATCTAAGCGGTACTAGGTAATCTTCCAACTTGCTATTTCTCTCTTTTCAATACGCCAGTGGAAGTAGTGAAATGTCTGGAAGGCAAATTTCTTTGGGGTGGGTGCCTCGATAATGACAAGGTGATTGCACTAGTGGAACAAGGAGGTTTGGGCATTGGTGGTCTGCTTCAAAAAAACAAGGCGCTAATGGTAAAATGGAGTGCTACGTTTAAAAATGAGCCCTCACAGCTCTGGTCTGGGTTAATCATGGCAATACATCGTGCTGCTCGGTCCTATTCATCCATCCCTTAAAAATGTTCACTCGGTGGAATGTGGAAGAGTATAGTTAACATTGGGAAGGCCACGGGGAATCAAGCGATTGACGTGCAAAACAGGTTGATGGTCAAATTGGGGAAGGGTGACAACATTTTTCTGGTTAGATAAATGGACCGGAAATGTGACATTAAGGGAGTTGTTTCCAGATTTATTTGCTCTCGAATCGGATAAATACTGCACAGTTCAGCAAAGGCATTCGGCATGTGATGGGAGTATCAGGTGGACATGGGGTAGCATAAACAATCTGTCACAATCCAACGCCGTCTAGAACTGGAATAACTGTGTTTTGATGCTGGCGAGTCAAAGTCTTGGGGCGGAGTCAGACGAGTGGATGTGGAAATCGGGCAACACGAACTCCTTATACCGGGTATGCGATTTAAGGGACGAAGTTGATAGTGGCCAGCCATTCCAGAGACAGGTGCGCTGCAATGGGTTAATTGGATGCCAAAGAAGATTAATTGCTTCTTGTGACGGGTAGTCTTGAATAGAATTCCTACGAGGGAGGTGTTGGTTCGTAAGTGAGTCTCACTACCCTCAATAAGCTGTGTTATGTGCAATTTGGCGACTGAATCGGTGGATCATCTGCTCATGACGTGCGAATATGCACAACAAGTTTGGCTTGCTGTCTCCCTTTGGATAAAAGTACCCTTTGCAAGGGATCTTCTAAACGTGGTGCAATTATTAGATTACCTACGGGACCTGCAGTTTACAAGTAAAAAGAAGAAGGCGGATGCTTAGTCTCGGCAGCAGTATGCTGGTCACTATGGAAAGTAAGGAATGATGCTATTTTCAATAGTAAGCCACACCAACTATCTAAGTTAATTGGAGAGATCAAGGCCCTGTCGTTTATCTGGATCAACTCTTGCACGGGAACACTAAAGCTGGAATGGAAATCATGGAGGGAATTCAGTATGGTCTGGTAGTGATGTTTATCAGATTGTATCAGTTCTATTTTGTACTAGTTTCTGTTTCTTTTCATGCTGCAACATTTCAACACTCTTGAGCAACTTGCTTAAGGTGTTTTATTTTAATGAAGAACCTCAATAAAATAGGACTTTCCGAAATATCAACAACCCAAATATTCTAATACAACCTAAGCATGTTACAAACACTCCTAATACAAACAACTCCTAAAAAAACAACCTTTCGTACAACCTTGCTCAAAACTCCAAATAGTAATACAAATACAAAATACAAACATATCAAAGTCTACTTGAACAATTTACATCAAATAATTACCCCAAACTTGGTGTTCTAACATGTTTGTTCCCCTTATTTTATTTGTATCACTACAACTAGAAAACTGGGCACCCGGTGACATTAATTCCCGGCGCGGTTGGGCAAGTCGCCAAAGGACAGTGATCTAGCTTCGCCCCTCACCACTTCAAATCCACACCCTCGTTTTGTAGAGCAAAGAACAACAACACCCCCATGAACGCGGTCCCTGCATCAAGCGCAGCCGACAAGACATAATTGTACTTCTGCCACCATTGTTTTCGGTACTTGAATACAAAATAGTTAAAGATCATTCCGGTGATCAGCCAACTGGCTATGTTTGTTGGGGTTGCGGGTGGCATTCCTGCGAAACAGTAAGATATAACAGGTATGTTGATCAAGGGGATCCATTTCTTTTCTGGGAAAATCTTGCTCATTATCCACACTGGTACGGGCAAAAACGCCCCAATCAGGAACAACCATACAAGGTTTCTGTACAATCCGTGGGGCCCAAATAGTCTTTCAGACCCAATGAGTCCCCATATGACCGAAGCGTCAAATGTAACCTTGAATTTTGGGCATGTCCATGGGCTGTCGGGATGAAGTCCTTCGTGTCGCACAAGTTTTAGATATTCTCCAACATCCACCAAGATACCGCAAGATTTACCGTCCCAGCAACAAGAGTTCCCACCAGCTGACAATATATAGTAAGACTGTGAAATGGGTTGTATTCGTAAGTTGGCAGAACTCGTCAACAAACATAAATTTGAACCCGAAACATGGTTTAGACACATGAACCCCAAGACCACATGAGTTTTCAGTGGTTGACATGAACACAACCCGTTTAACCCGAAATTTAGTTTTAATAATTTTTTTTTTGCATGCAAATACTCACTAATTACAAATTTACAACAAAATAGAAATGCATAAAAATAACACGTTTAAACTATAATTGTAAAACTTGATGCTCTCCTCTTTTTTATCTTTAAATATTGGCACAAAGACCTAAAAATTTTAGTTATAATATAAAATACATTTTAAAAAATAGGTATAAAACTAAATGGGTGAACCCGGATACGACCCATTTAACCAAACGTAAATGGCGTTTGACCCAAACCCGTTTAGACAAAAGCTGAACCCAAATCCATGAATATTGTATTAGGTTTGTGTAGTGTAAGAAATTAAGTTCCCTAAATGTGATGGCAATCAGGTAGCAGCAATGAAGCAAAACAAACCTGTGCTGTGAACATGCATTTAAGTGGGATCTTCATGTAATGCCCAAGCTTCAGATCAGATAAGAAAGAAAGAGCATGAACTGTACTGATTCTTCCATAGATCTTGAAAAGCAGGTTAGCAATTGGTTTTCCCGGCAAAATATACCCGAATATGAACTGTGCTATGATATCATATCCAGGTTGCTGGATCACATCATCACCAATGAAACTAAAAGTTGAATATATGAATTGCATTGTATATTGATTATGTCTAATTGGGTACATGATATTACACTTTCAGATATGATAATTATTTATATAACTAGTCTAATACTGTAACAACAGGTGAAAAAATAAATGGTTATGGCGTTTATACCTGGTTGGTAGTAGCTTGAATGACCCCAATGGGGAGAGTGACGATGAACGCGAGAGCGAAAGCAAACAGAAAACCCCACCATGGAAGCTGCACATCTTCCTTGTAGACGAAACACATGATCAGCGATAACATGATGCTTCCGATAAGTAATACAAGATACCACCATTGTAGTACTTGTTTGTAATTCTTCATCAATTTTGCATGAATATCGAGTTTCACTTTTTGAACTGCAGATTTACTCTGCCTCCATATATCCCTATCAGAATCACAACATTCAATCAACAAACTGTATGGCTGTTCAAAAAGCTCGTGGCTCACTTGAAGCTCGCTTGATAAAAGGTGCTCGAAATTGGCTTGTTAGTAAATGAGCCGAGCCCAAGCCATTGAGCCAAGGCTCGCTCGTTAGACTTGTTTAGTTGTCTTGTTGGCTCGTTTAAATTACTGTCCAATCTTTAATATATATAAATTATATAACTAAAAATATAACACAAGTTTTAATACATATAGAAAACTATAACTTTTAATATGTACAAATTATAAATTCTTTTACGAGTAAACTGCCAAAATGGTCCCTTAGGTTTGGTTACTTTTGTCACTTTAGTCCAAAACTCAAACCTTTTGAATCTGGGTCCCTGTGGTTTCAATTTTGTTGCCATTTTCATCCAAAATCAAAATCTAGTCAGATTTTTTAGTTAACATCCAGTTTTTTTTTGTCTTTTTTCTTCCTTTTAATGAAGGGCAAAATGGTCTTTTAACGTTTTATTATAACAAATTAAAAAAAATCTGACCATTTTGCCCTTTAAAAGAGAGGAAAAAGATAAAATAAAAGCTGGATGTTAACTGAAAAATCTGACCAAATTTTGCTTTTTTGGATGAAAATAGCAACAAAATTGAAACCACAGGGACCTAGAGTTAAAAGGTTTAAGTTTGAACTAAAGTGACCAAACTTCAAGGGCCATATTGGCAATTTACTCTTCTTTTATTTACAAATTCTAGATTATGTGCATGTTAAAAATATATTTTTTGTTTTCATATACAATATGTGTAAAGACTTAAAAAATTAAAATCGGCTCAACATTTCGACTTGTTATAACAAGAGTCAAGCTCATCTGAGCCTGGCTTGAGCTCGAGCTCAACAAGTCGGCCTAATCCACTTACCCACCTAAAAGAAACCTTTTTTTTCTAACATATAACGTATAAAAATACAAATAACGTAAAGTGTATATTAATTACGTACCGGCCGTGAAACAGGGAACATGCGTGAGTGTCGCGGTGAACCTGGCGAACCCTGATCCTATGGAAAGCGCAAACAATGGGCTGAGATACAGTTTGCTGTAGTTCTCATAAGCAGTGACGTTTAGGTCGAACTGTGGGGTCAAGATTCGAGTGGTGTCATACTCGTGCCCGGTCCTAGTGAACAACTTTTTGGAGAAAATGGGGAATTTGCGCGCATCAAAGGTGTCGTACTTCCAGTAACAAATGGGACAATGATGTATATGAACATAATGAAGCCAACGCCAACATTGACGATGGAGGACCACGGTGTGACTAAGGGACTACCATGGTAAGCTGAAATGCCAGCCCAATCGAGCGTGAAGGCTCCTATACCGAGACCATTTTTAACCCGAGCCTATTTGTTGTGCGGTTATGTTGTGTGGCCACACCCAGCAGACCCATGAGAAGAAGGTCAAGATGGGAAAAATATAGCCGGGAAGTGCATAATATGCAAAGCTTAAAACCAAGAAGATCATGAAAAACCGCATCCTTGTCATGCCTTGTGCTTTTGATTCCTTTTCATGCAATGCTCTGAAATTCTTCCGTTATAACTAACTAACTATTAGTTTTGAGTTTCGAGTATCGATTAGATGTTATATATAAAAGTTATAGTTTTAAATACTTATAAATATATGTAAATAATAATAATAATAACAATTATGTTCATTATTATTGTTGTTGTTGTTGTGCCGAGCTCAAGCTTTAAGTTTAATCATGAGTTGAGATCATGCTTCGGAAACAAGTCAAGCCAGAGGTCAAGCTCATTGTAGTTAAACGAATTGAGCTTGACCTCATGGGCTATTGTGGCTTAAACAAACAGATTTACCGACTTACTCGCATGGCTATATTCATTGTGGGTTATTTTGTATAGAATATATAAATTTTAAGCAAAATAAATTGAAGTGGATACAAATTTTTTTGGGGATTATATAAGAGTTTAAGCAAAATAAAGTGCTTTTGTTAGACTATGTGTATAGTGGACTTTATCCCACTTTCACATAAGCCAGTTATGCCCTTGCCACACCATTACGTGATTGTTAGTGAGAGGTGCCATTGAAGGTGGGTTGCCCTAGTAACGAGCGTGAGAGAGATTTGATTTGTTTTTTTAGTCAATCAAACAATTAAACACTAGGCCGCCCGTTTTTATTCCCTTTTTACTTTATTTAATTTGATTTAGCTAACTCATTACGCATCTTAAATAAGTGTATCACTCTTTACATAACACTCACTAACATCAACCACTATACATAGTTGTCCGGTAAAATGTAAAACGGTTGTTACTCTTATATTAGTTTGGATGGAAAAAACAAGCAGTTTTAAAAAGCAAAAAAGAGAGATGTGAAACCAAACAGTTGACTTGTTTTGTTCGATTTAAACCGGACCCTCAGTGAGTGGATATAGGTAATCAGAATATGACATTTGATAAGGAGTGGTATACAGAAGAAAACTAGTGATCATTATTCCATCTTGTTTTTATCCTTATTCTCACAAACAAGATATCAAGAAATGTAATTATTCCAAAAGTTTGTTTTTCAAAAGAGTTTGAAATTCATGAATTGGAACACTGAAATGCAATCAACTTCCCCCTTATTCCAAAAGGTCACTCCACAACCAAAAAGGAATATTTATTTATTTATTTATACACACATAGATATTCTTTCATAATTGAATCGGTTTGAACTGGTGGACTTACTGGTCCATTTTTCCAATTAAACCGAAGTTTTACTAGTCGGTTTACAGAACCAGTTTTAAAAACCACAAAACCTTATAAATAATTTAAAAAAATAATTTAAAACAAAGTGACAAACTTTGGGAAAAAATGGTAAAAATAAAACAAGACATTATTCGAACAGTCCGACACTGGTAACAAACCAGTTTAAACGGGCCAGACTCAACCTGACCAGTTATCTATAGGGAAAATGTCACAGAATAGTAATCAAGTTTCAAAAGTGTTCTAATTAGGTCACTCGTATCGTTTTTGTCCCAATTAGATAACTTAACATTCAAATCGAGTCATGTCCTTTTTTCCATGTGTCAAGAGAAAAATTGAGCATAAGATGCTAGGGTCGGATTATTTTAATATATGAAATTTAATTTATTAAAAATAAAAACATTTTAATTACATTAAAAATTACAAAAATAAGTTAAAATCCATGTCATCACTCGACGTTAGCATCAATTGAAAGGGAAAAAATAAACAAAAATCCGCATCACCACGGTTACCTATGAAATGGATGATAAAACCCTTAATTTTAATAAAAAATGAATGTTGAGTGACCTGATTGGAACACTTTTGAAACTTGAGTGACCTAATTGGAACACTTTTAAAACTTGGTTACTATTCTACAAAGTTACCCTTATCTATAACTACAAAACCAATGTGCGGAATAGTGTCAGGCTGTCTCGCACTTTCCCATTTTAAAAGTACGAACTTGCCCTCTGTTCAAGGTTATGATTTCCCTCTGGTTAAATATTATAGTATTGTCACCGCTTTAGCTTTTGGCAAATTTAGATTTTAACCTAAATTACAATTTTACCTGAAGTTAAAAATTACAGTATTTGCATCATCTTAGTTGTTTTAAAGGTATTTGTGGGGAACAGTGCCAGACTGTTGCCTGACACTCCCCCATTGGCACAGGTATGATACGATTTTACTCCAGTTAAAAATTATGAATTTGCCCATGTTTAATGTAAGGTCGCCTACGTACCTCGAACACACAAATTACAGTATTGTCATCGCTTTAGCTTTTTACAAATTACGATCTTACCACAGCCAAACATTACAATTTTGCCCATATTTCAAGATTACAGTATTGCCATCGTTCTAGTTTTTTTTTTTGCAAAACTATATAAATGTTTTGTTTTAACGTTGACTTGATTTTTTTTTTCATGTTAAACAACTGTCAAACAATTGCAAATTACGGTATTACCATCATTTTAATTCTTTTTTCTAGCAAAACTATGGTAAGTGTCTAGTCCGTTGCTACAGAGAGAGATGGAGAAACACAAACCTAAACAGAGAAACCTGAGCAAGGTTTGAGGGCCACCACATCTCCACCGGATCAACCAGATACCTTCTCAACATCCCCGCCCATCCATATCCCAATATCTGTCATAAAATCAAAAAGAGTAAATTACTTTTTGAGTTACTCCATGTTAATGATTTTAATCACTTGATACCAAAATCAAAAAAATTAACGTCCTGAGTTCCTAACCACTTATTTTTATAACATCTTGAGTCTAACTTTTTTAACACTTATATCTTGGATTTTGGACTCAAATAGTTAAAACAACAAAAACTCCAAACGTTATAAAATGAATGGTTAAGGACTTAGGACATTAAACTTTTTAATTTTGAAATCAAGTGGTTAAAACCACTAAACACATGGACTCAAAAATTAATTCACTCAATCAAAAATTACAAACCAAAACAGGCTTGTAGCTAAGCTAATTCAATCCACAAACGTACGTACCTGAGTGGTTAGCACAATAATCAACCCACAAAGAAAGCTCAAGCTCTGTCTATAATAAGCTTTCATGACCGTAATTGCTCCGATCGAATACGCATCACCGCCACCCTGGGACACACCGCAATTGGCGAAAACAGTGATGATCACATGCTCTTTCATGTTAAACGGACCCGGGTTCAGGCTAAAACTCCACCCCAACAACTTATACTCTTTCGTTGGCAACGTTGCCGCCATGAACTTACCGATTGGTAAAACCGCAATTTGCATCAGAATTACTGATATTGCTAACGGTTGAGTTCGGTATATGAAGAAGGTATTTAGGAATATTAGAACTATGCATGACCCTACACCGAGTGTCAATGCTCGAAACGTCATCACCGGTAGGGAAGTGTCGTCCGTTTCCGGCACCACCAACGCCACTCCTCCACGGTGCACTCGGCTGTATTTTCTGTGTCGCCGGTGTCATTCTTCGTGGCAATTACCATTGTTGTATTATTGAGATTCCAAGATATTCGTTTTTATAGGATGGAGAAAGAGAGAGAAAAATGTGAAGTTACAATATTACCCTTATAAGATATTTTATATTTTGTAATTTATTTTAGAGTATAATTAAATTAAGAAAAAGGAAATATAGTTTGTGTATTTTGGACTTTGAAAGAAAGTAGTCTCTATTCCTATAGAAGGAGGTAAGATGCGTCTAAGTTTCACCCTTCTTAAATCCGTATAAATCATCATCATCATAATACTGGGTTACTCCAAATAATAGCAAAGTTAAGTTAAGGTTTGAGAAGGGTAAAATGTAGATAATCTTCCCTCTACCCCGTAGGAATAGAGAAATTGTTTTCATTGAGACCCCCAGCTCAATAGTAGTTTTGCATTAAGCCTTGGACATAAGACACATAAAACTTAGCAATCGGGACAAAGGCCAATTAGTGCATGTAACCCTTATTTTTTGGCTATCAACGCCACCACATGATGCATTATTAACCGTCCGCCGCTTTTAACATTATTTTAACGAAATTAGTAAAATAACGTTAAAATTAGTGTAATTTCACTTTTGCCCCCCGAGGATCCACACATATATACATTATATGTGCACACCTCAACTGGGGGTCCTCAATCCTTGCGAATGACTTTGCTATTTGTGAGATTTAATGGTTACATTTGTTATTGTCTTAATTTGCTTTAGATCTTTCAAAAGGGATGCTTGTGAGGCATGCGCGAGATGATGTGGAGTTGTCCGTAGGAGGGGCAACGTTGAAAGAGGATGTCAGCTCATGAAGAAGTGCGTGTTTGGAAAGGGAAGAAGAGAGAAGGCCGGTCAATAGACAATGTTGAGGTGGAGCCCATGTCCTCTCTCGTTGGAGATGGTCTTGCTTGTTTGTTGTTTTACATTCTAACAAAAATAATTTTAATGAGAAAAATAAATGGAAAAATTGTATACAAGGCAAGGGCAGATAAGACTTTTCCTAGCAAGGTCAATGGAGGTTAACAAGGTAAAAAATAATAAATAAAAATAGATTTAAGTGGGTGGGCATGTGTTGTTACTTTCCAAAGGATGTGAAAATCACACGATTTAGGCCTCTCTAACACACTTTCTCGCACTATATTTAAAAAAGTGCTTCCTATGTGTCCGCATGGGACCCACTCACTTTCATCCACGTATGATTATTTTGCCACGTAGATGGAGACACGTTGGCATGCATGAGCATTTTCATGTTCCTTTTTTGTGAAACGCATCATGTGTGTGTGTGTGCAGAGCAATTTGCTAGGTCAAATAAATGCAAGCTAGCTTTTCTTGTGCAAAAAGGTGTTTGTAATTCATTAATTTGTATGTACACTAGTAAGTGCTTGTCTTTATACTAATGGAGATTCACAAAATATTATTCTAATCAATTTATTAAAAAATAGTTAATCTGTGATATATATAATATAAAACTAGTGAGGAACCCATGTGTTGTGATAGAGCTGACAATATACGATAAGAACATGATATGCATTAAGTGACAATGTCATGGGATGTACAACCTAATACAAATATCAAATTTAATCATGCAAAAGGTTTATCCATTTAATAGCGTGATGAAAATATCGCATTCCTACAACGCATTGATGAAAATCGAAAGGTTGCATCCTTATTTCTCTTTTGTATCTTCAATATAAGAAAAAATGCAATGAAGGGTTCCCCACATTTGTAGCCACTCCATCTTCTTCTATAGTGGCAAAAAAGAAAACGATTCAACTGATTTACGTTTGGTTTGAGTTTGTGTTTGCCTTAGGTGATAAAATATGGATACAATTGAACAGATAATTACCTCGATCTGAAGGTGGTTCACTGTGTGTAATACGGACTTTCTGGACCAAAAGTCAAGTAGCTGATCCAAAGAGATCCTACTTTTATAATATGATGTATTATCTAAATTATAAGAAACACATAATTAGTCTAACAAAATAATCAATTTCCTACGTATATCAATTTTTTTAGTAGCTAACATAATTTTTAAATATAATCCTACATTTGATCAAATCTTCCATATTGATAAGAATGATTAATAATATCTTAGATTTAGTCAAACCTTTCTTGTTTCCTTTTCTTTTCAGAAAACCGTTAAAAGAATATTATGAATCATATTTTTTTTGTGAGCAACCAAGTGGAACTTTCTTTATTACAAAACCCAAAGAAGGGAAGTTTAGTAAGGAGATAATTTGTTTTACATTTTAATGGTTGAGATCTTAAATCTTTTATTGGTTCAACATTTAGTGATTCAGACTATTTGTTTCGCGAGCAGATGTCCGAATAGTTCAGACATTTGCCTTTGAATGCTTAAACATTATATACTAAGTCTTAATGGTTAAGACCTTTAACATGAATTGGTCAGACATTTGCCTCTAAACAGTTAAGCATTATACTGACTCTTAAGGATGCAGACCTCTTACTCGTTCAGCACTTAATGATTCAAACCTCTTGTTGATTTAGTACTTAACCATTCAAAAAATTATCAAAAAAGCCCTTAAGATTCTAAAGAACACACATACCAGAAGGTAAACAAGAAACAACATTATACATTAACAAAACAGTCTCCTCAAACCTAACCTACTCCACACCTCCATCCATGTTTAAACCCTGCATATTACCTCTCTGCCATCCACCGTATGAGCCTTCCTTAATGAACCATCTTACTACAACTTCATCTTGTTCCCCGTTATTACCATAATTTGCCGACAGATCTTGCATCCCTAACAAATAAAAGAGCAAAGTCCAAAGATAAAGAATCGATAAATATGTCCTGGTAATAAAGATTAAATCAGTTCGTTACCTTAAACCAACACTAACGACCCAGGAACTTGCGTCCATGGCTTTATACCCTAGTGCCATCTTGGGGTGGGATAAAGCTTTAGGAGCAATAGGTCCTGCGTTCGATTCCCACAAGAGGGTTTTTCCATATTTATCGGGTTTCCTCCTGAATTGGTGCATAGGCATTATGCCTAGTGGAGATGGATATGATTGGGTGGTTCCACTGGTGACATGATAATACTCCAGTGGTCTATCAGCGATCCAAATTTGTCGTTAAAAAAGGGCGTCCCAGATGAAAAGTGAGGTGCGGCGGCGTTCGTTTGCACCTCCAGTTCTTTGTCGATTCGAACAAAAACTGAAAAACCAAACTTTCTGATCGATTTCTAAAAAATGACAGGTTTCGTTTGTAGATCAGATATATATATTAGAGAGTTTAGACAGAACCATCGCTTTATGATATGCTAGTTAATCAACCAAAGTTAATTGCCCAATGATGGCCATTATTATAATAATTATTACATTCGGTTTCAATTGACCCCATTGATGGCAATCAGTTTTCGGTTACGAAAGAAGTGTTAAATAACTTAAATACGGTCGGTCACTCGGTTGCCATGGTGTTTCTCAAACATTCCATTACAACTTACAAGCATAAAAAGAGATCAACTTCTTATCATAAAATTTCAAAGTTCTCCCTTCGAGAATATCTATGCTTGTTTAGTCCTTATTTGTTTAAGTTGAACCTTCACATTTTCTTTTCAATAATATCTATATATATATTCAAGCATCTCATGTGTATCATATTTAACATTATTATTAGTTATGGAAAAGGTTCATTTAAGAAGAAATTTAATGTGAAAAGAAAAAGAAGAAATGACATAATGGTAAAACATTAAATAATTTATAACTACTCTCATTAATTATGTTATCTTCATTAATAAAATAAAAACATTATATCCTACACATTTAAAAATTTATCATATATATATATGTTATACTTATCGGAATTTACCCTACACACATGTAAATTTACCCTACACATTTCAAAATTTAACATACACATACTAAAATTTATCCTACACATATGGAAAATTGTCCTTCACAATAAATTATTTTATCTTGAAAAAGTATATTAAAAAAATAAGTTACAAGTTTAATTAATTAGTTAATTAATGACAATTATAGATTTATCTATATGTCCTTTTTTCATAATATTAAATACACACATTAAATGAAGTAAATGGAGAATTTGTATTGGTTTAAAAATTATTCTTTTTATTCTTACAAAATTTTTCTTCTCATTTAAACTCTCACTATTACTTGTATATATTAAGTTAATGTCCGATGGATGTTATGGAAAAAGGAGTCGAATAGTAAAAAATAAACAAGTAGGCTTACAACTTAAGTTCAACCTTTAGCGGATATATTTACAATTATACAAAATTCCATTTAATATATAATATTAACACATTGATTTACATTAATCCATTTAATGCTATTATAATCTCTCATTAACTCATTATGTTGCAAAAAAAAAAGATAAATTTACCCTTAAAGAGTAATTAATATATGCAGAGTGTGTGTTGATACTAATTATTTTTATTTGTACCTATTAATTTTTAAGAAGTTCTTGTGGGAAGAAGACAAATTTACCCTTAAAAGATAATTAATACATGCATTTTGTGTTATATTCTAAGTATTTCTATTTATACCTTTTAAGTTATGAGAAGTCCCTAGTGAAATGCTTTATAATATAGTATAGATAGTAAGACTATTGAGATTCTAAATGTGATGTTTAGTTACGAACTTATGAGGTAGTGAATATACGGTCGTAAGACTTAAATATTATTCATTTTTTTGGCTAGGTCATACTAATAAATTAAAACCGCAAATGTGCTTGCGTATTTAAGAAAAGAAACGGTAATCGATCTAATGTCTTATAAGAGTACATATTGTTAGCTAGTTTAAAGATTATGAGTCGAGTTGGAAGAAAAAAAGGATTTGTTTGTTAGTACATTATAGAGTTTTCGGGTTTGAGTGTTTACTAATTTATAACAAGAGAGTGATTTATGGAATATTCCATTTTATCTTGATATACTATATAAAAATTCATATCATTCCTTGTTTTAATATGCCTTATGATTAATGAGGTTACGATAGTCATATAAAACCTAAGTGAAATAAAAACTTGATTAGTAATTGTAGAGAAATATGTAACATCAGACTTCAAGACCCTTACATCAAGTATGCCTCCTTGAATAATTGAGGTGTTTTTATCAATTCTTACATTCCCTACTTCTATTATATTGATTGATAACCTTAATGTTGATTCACACAATCATTCACACTATTGTTCAAGCATTCACACTATCCTTCAATATCCTCTTTAATCCTTTTATGCTTGCATTGTTTATAAGTTCAAATGTAGACTAGACTCATTGGTCTAACTGATCTACTCCATAAAAGAGGAGTCTAGTATGAAGTTTGTTAACATGGATGGTAGTTCAACATATCATCCAACGGAGCTACATTTTCTCATCTCCTAGGTGGCATCTGTGAGAGAGAGGGGGGGGGGGGGGGGGGAGGGGAGGGAGGGAGAGAGAAAGAGAGATTTTTCAGTGAATTGTAGAAATTACTGACATATACCTTTAAAAGTCATTTTAGTATATATTTATATTTTTAAATTTAACCAAACCATTGGTTATTAGTTGATGATAAGAGACTAATAATGGTCTAAGTCAACCTTATTAGTAAAACACCCATTTGTATAGTATGCACTTGAAATTAGGGTTGAAACTATGGTTTTTGTTTCTAGATTGCAAACTATATCCTTTACCTTCAAAAAGTACAAAAGAAACGTACTTGATGTTTACAAACTCTTGCATATTATGTCCTTTGGCCCTTACTCAGTTACTTTTAATGGTTAAATATGACCAATGGACCGCACATGAGGGCATTTAGGTTATTTTACCCTACTTACTCAAATTAATAAACATAAATAAAAAGTAGAGTAAACTGCAATTTGCGTCTCTAAAGAATCTTTGTGATGTCAGGTCGAGTCCCCAAAATCCAAAGTTTGTTGTCTGGGTCCCCGATCTTCAATAGGTGCTCCACTATGAGTTCCCCAGCCTAACATCTGTTAGTTTGGCCGTAAGTGTGAAGGGTAAAGTGGTAATTTCGCGCCATTTATTATCCCTAACCCTGTACAAGACCTAAATTCACTCCTTGTTCATGCAACATTCAATCGAAACAAGAAATGGCTGACAAGTACCGGCGAATTCGTGATGAAGATGTTTATTGTGATCCTAAGGAGTTATACAGTAAGTGGTGTTTTCTTAAAATAGGACGTATTGTTTCAATTTTTGTTCACCATGACTGATCGGATGCTTGTTAATGTTTACATCTGATCAACCTAAGTTACGTACACTCAAGGTTTTCCATGGTGGAGAGTTCTTAGATTGTTCAGGAAGGGAGTACAATAGTGGTAGGATATCATATGTTGATAATGTAAATACCGAGTAAGTGCATTTTGATGTCCTAGACCAAATTATGTAACATAGATTGATGTGTGTTATTATTTTACTAAAAGTTCCTCATGTTTGTTTGGATTTTGGGCTTAGGCAGTTGATTGTTGATGTTGATTTAGCACATTTGTGTGATATTGCATCTAAAGGGTATAAGCTTATTGACCTATATGTTGAAATTGTCATTCTAATGTAATAGGACATTCGTTAGACGACGAAGTTGAGACATCACAAAATGATGCTCCAATCGAAGCCACCCCATGTAAGGCAATTGTGATTGTTGAAAACGTAGACTTTTGTTGAAAGTCAATGTTTTTCCTCTACAAGCAACCATTTCAGGGCCAATCTGAGCATAGTGAATTAGGGGCAGACTTTAAGACTGATGAAGAGGATGTAGACTATGTTGCTGAAGAGGATCCTGGTAACGTAGTAGGAGATTTTGAAGTAGATATGGAAGAATTTAGGGCATGTGTTGACATGAACCCAAAAGAAGTCAATGACACAGTTGAGGATGCAAGAAATTTGAACCTTGATCTTGACCTTAGATCACTTTAGTGAAGGAGGTGTAATTGACCATGTTGGAAAGGGTTGCAAAGAAGGTTAGAAAGCAAAAAAGAAAGGTGCTGAAGTTCTTTATGTTGGTCAATTGATTCCCGATAAGGAAAAACTGAATCAAATGGTTCGAACATATGTTGTTAGGGCCAGGATTCAAATTTACATATTGAAGAATGAGCATTTAAGGTACTAGGTTATTCGTTTGGGTTTAAATCTGAGTCTTGTTTCTGGCTCAATTAGTGAGGCGCAAAATTGTAATTACATGGGTCTAAGGTTAAATTATGATAAAAGGCACGGGAAACCTACTTGCCCCTTTGCAATTCAAATCTCAAGAAAAACTAGGGCATACTCTTGGTACATGAAAACCATCAAGGTTCAACATCATTGCCTCACTACAGAAAAACCAGGATTGTACACGATGAGTGCTATGGCAAAGGAGATCCAACCAATGATTGAATCAAACCCAAAGACGCCTTTGGTTACTATTCAATATACAATTGCAAAGAGGCATCAGATTACAGTTTCAATTAAGAAAGCATTTAGGGCGAAGAGGATTGCTAATAACAAATTGTAGGAGATTATAGGGAGTAGTATGGTTTACTAAGGTCTTACTGTGAAGAACTTCTCAGAGTAAACCTAGGCAGTACCATCAAGATTGATACTGAGCCCTGTTCTGACCCTAGTAGTCCATCCAGACAATTTAGGAAATGCTATATATGTTTTGTATCACTGATGGCAGGTTTCGGGACAATTGGCAAAGAAATTCTTGGTCTAGACGGTTGTTTCATTACATGTCCGTTTCCTAGACAGATTCTTACATAATTGGTATTGATGGTAACAATGGAATTAACCTAGTGGCTTATGCTTTAGTTGAGGCTGAAACTTTCAAATATTGGGAATGGTTTTTAGGGTTGCTAAGGGATGATCTTGACTTACCAACTTACACAAACTCCACATTCATTCAGACAGACAAAAGGTAAGAAAGTTAAGTAATTTTGCAACTTTGGTTGATTATTTTTTGTGGCTAACAGTTCCTTTACATTTAATAGGGTCTGCTGTCGGCTTTGTCAAAGGTGTTTCCCCATGCCGAGCACATGGATTATCTAAGGCATATCCATGAAAACATAAAGAAACAATGGCGTGGTGACTTGTTGAAAAACATGTTATGGGGAGTAGTTTGTAAGACTTCTGTGCCTTACTGGGAAAATGCAATGGAAGAGGTGAGAAAGGCAGAACGCATCCACAAATGGATGAAACAGATCCCACCAAACAGTTGGTGTCGTTCTCATTTCACTGGTAGGGATAAGTGTGACATCCTATTGAACAACATTTTGGAATGTTAAGAAAATTATAGCTAAATCTATTGGACCATTAACTCCCCATGTAATAGAGGTGTTCAACAAGATTAAGGAAAAATCATCATTGTTGAATGTGTTGATGGTGGATGCTAATCATTACCAGGTAAACAGTAAAAGATCTCAATGTGGAGTAGATGTAAAGGAGAAAACATATACTTGCAAGAAATGGGATTTGACGGCAATGCCGTGTAAGCATGCAGTTGCTGCTATATGGGACATGGCTAGAAAAGATATTAGGGCACGCTTTCCAAAAGAGTGGGTATAAGAGGTGTATTGGTTGGATATATGGAGAAAGGTTTACACGAATGTCATAAAACCAATCCCAGGGACTGACAATTGGCGATCATGTAGATGTCCAACTACATTGACTCCTCAAAACATCATAAGCAAGTAACCTTACTTGCACTTGTGTTATAGGTTGTTCCTAAATTTGACTGATGCAACTATAATTGTATAATTCTTGTAGGTTGGTAGGCCAAAAAAATAAGGAAGGGATTCAGGAAAATGAAGTTGAAGCTGATTTCTCCATTGGGGGGAAATGACCAAGAAGGGCACCACCTCCACATGTAGCAAGTGTGGTAACCAGGGTCACAACATGAGAAGCTGTAAGGGACAAGGTGGGAATGGTGGTCAGCAATCAGACTCATTAGTGGAGTAGAATTGTTTGTCATTTCAGTTTGTCAAGACAATTTGATGTTAGTTGTATGCATGTTAGGTTTTTTACTTTGGAGATAATTTATCAGGTTTGAGACATATTGTGTTGTTTATGTAGGCACTTTGACTTTGGATCATTTGACTTTTATGAATGTGCATGCTATAGTCTATATGGTTCAATCGTATAAATAACCAGGTGCATATGTTGACTTTAAATTGTCAAATAGGAGAAGTCATCTTCTTATGTCAACAGTTTTAGGCAGGTGCATCAAATTGGACCTAGGTAGTAAAGACCGTGATGATCATTATAATCAGGGCATCATGATCATTATAATCAGGTCCAACATAATCAGGAATGATGCAAGCTCAACATATGCATAATAAAAACAATGATGATCATTATAATTTCACTTCATTCATTACAAAGTCACGACAATACCATTACAAAGTGCATAAAGTTAACCATTACAAAGTGCTTACATTACAACCATATTTCAAAGTTATTTCCAATGTGCATCATCATTTAACCATGTGGAATTAGATGAATGCTCCCCTGGGTACGAAACATGGTACCAATCATCCTCTGGTTCAGTCGTATAGTCCCGTGCCATTTCTAATACTTTCGGGTCATAGTCTCCTGGCTCCATCTTATAGTCTTCAGTAGGGATACCATCCTTTTTGTTTCTAGCCTTTGCATCCTCAGCTTTTAAAACTTCTATGACATTGTTATAGTCATCATACCATTCTTTATACGAAAAAGATACCTTAGAGAAGTTATCCTCTTCGACGGGTTCATATCCAACATCTTCAGCTTAATTATGGTGACAAGCAGGCTACCACAATACATAAAACATAAAACCATCACAACACTCATATACGACATAATTAGGATCAACAAAGATTTAATAACAACACACAACTATCATTACATAATCGTTCATTACGAAATATCAGTGTCAATATTATAGTCATATACATCAACAATAAGTTTCAACAACATCTTAAACAAGTTTCTAACATTCTAAAACTATTAAATTACTCTACTTAAAGAAACAATAATCAAAGGACATCCAACTAAACATCAACAACATCTTCAAAAGCATGACCTCCTTGGCTTTCTTCATTACAAATTCATCTTTCTTTTCAATCGGCAACAACAATGTGGGAATGACGTTGTCAAACCTAGGACAAGGGGCTTTATCATCCCACCATTAGAATCCACATCCTCCCAACTGCTACCTAAACACGTTATTTTTATGCTTTGCAAATCTAAAGTAGTAACATGGGTCATCAAAGAAAAAATCATCGAACTTTTTCCTATTACCAAAGGAAAAGGAACACTTACACAACCTGAACAGATGATGTCTGAAGGCTCAATCCTATGATTAGCTTTCCTCAATGAAGTAGCGTCAGAGTTTTGAGAGATCGATCTTTGTGACATTGTTGAACCAGTGCTGGATTTCCTAAAGTAAAAGATAATGCTACTTACTGTTGTTGCATTTGAGAAGAAGTAGTAGAGAAATTAGAGTTTAGTATCACACCTCAAAACGTTGCAGCGGAAATACAAACGTGATGGTGACGGAGGTTGGTACCCATAAGTATCTTAGTGGACAATGCAACATTTATTTTGGACATGTATCTTAGTAAAAACATCATGTTTAATATTTAAACATAAACACAAACATGACTTAGTTGTTTGATTCCTTATGGATCTTAACACAAATGGTCCCACATAGTTTTAAAAGTTGTCCAAAACATTATTTATTATACAATTGCATCAACAACCACAAGACAAGCCAAAATCCCGAAGCTGAACTCATGTACCTGAAGAACACCTAAAAATCAAGTGTTAACACAAATAGGTTGGTGAGTTCATTTATTCAAATTATAATCAATTTGTTTATGGAAAAACTTTCTTGTTACGAATTTCATGATCAAAACCGTTCATATATTTTAAGAAAGTCAAATCAAATTTCCTTATTAAAAATCCAAGGGTCAGTTCTCTAGTCGAAGCGGTTTCTCAAAATCTTCGACACAAATCATCTTCCCAAGGGTTTAAATATATATATTAAATTTCTAGCAAAAAGTTTTCAGATTCATAGGGTGGCAAGGCCTATGAGCTATACATTAACAATAAGGTTATAATCAACGCTAGACAATTACAGAATATCAGTTTGTCATTTGACTTGACACAGAGCTACGAGTCACGAAGGGGTGGTCAACCCGATAGATTTATCAACAATTCTACGCATGCCGGTATTAATGATTAAACGGCTAATTCGTGCAAAGTGCCTCAAATGGGTCACTTATGGTGCCTACCTCATGAACAATATATATAACCTATTAAAATGATAAATTTAATATTTTCATCATACGAATTCCCAAAGTCACCACCGAGACGTAGGCCTATTCCAATACCTAGTCTCTTGAGATTAGGCAAATTCGTCATAAGTTAGATTTCAATATCTTTAAATCTATATAGTCGTTTTACCCCAAACAATGTAATCCTCCCCATTTCTCCCGAAACAATTATTTATATTCTATTCATTCCTGTTTTTCTCGAAAACAATTGCATATCATTCACATTCCAAAACCATGTTTTCCTTGAAAACCTAACATATCATTTCCAAACCATATTTTCTCGAACATATATTAATATTTTATTCAAAGGAATGTTTTATTTAAAAACATATAATATCCTTTTTAAGGCGTGTTTTCCCCTAAAACGTTATATAAAACAGTAAAAAAGGGTTAGTGGCACTCACCTTCGGAACGTTCAAAGTGGAAAAAGGTTTTCAACAAGCACAATTCCACAAATTGGTCTACACGTACTAATTTCAAGTAGGAACGATTTAATGACCAAGAATTATAAAATCCCTAAGTTTCTCCAAAACTTATGATTGTTCACATCACTTTGAGATTTTCTCGAAAAGTCTTTATTTTGGTTATGTAAAAAAGGTGTGTTTTGTGAGAAGGGTAAGAAAGAATCTAAACAATTAGATATTTAATCTAATGGTTGAGATCTTGATGGCATTTCTGTAAAAAGTGTTATTAAAATTTATAACTAATTTGACTAATTAGGGGTATTATTGTGTCACACCCTCAATTTCCACTTGCGGAGTTTTACCGCGAGGCGTGTGAACAAACCAGAATCTGAAACACTAGTACGTCGAACGACTCTATATGATTTGATAATACGTTTTCTAAAATCATTTGTTGTAGATTTTATATTGTCTTAATTAGTTACCAATATTTAACGGAAGCATTAGTTTTTAAAGTTGCGCGGAAGCATAAAATAAGTAGTGAAGCGGGCGCCAACACAAACGCCAAAACAAATGAAAAACCCCAAAACAATATTTGTAAATTGAGACTCGATAAAAGATGTCTTGTTCAATGCATGTGAGTGCACCTAGAGCTCCTAGCGTCCTGAGAAACATGTAAAGAAACAAGTGTCAACATTAAAGATGAGTGAGTTCACAGGTTTTCATAAATTCGTTTGTTCGGTTATGAGTTTGTTTCCCCCGTTATCCCTAACCCGGGATAACGATTTAGTCCATTATTCCCAACCCGGAATAATACCGATAGTTCCATTATTCCTTAACCGGAATAATAATGATGTTGATTCCATTATTCCAAACCCGGAATAATAAGTTGTTGTTTCCATTATCCTCAACCCGGGATAATATAGTTGTTTCTAATTAAGTTCAATGTTAACATATATAGGTAGCTAGCCTAAAGTTATGTCACGTAAGAGTTCGCGATCGAAGCTGACTGTTGTGCCTCCGTGTTGCCAGGCCTATCACTGACCATGGCGAAGTTAGGCCAAATTATTCACCCGTTGACCATACCCGGTCGGCTAGCGCGACTAGCTCGGATGGGGCTTGTCGGGCCCAGTAGTACTACTTATAATTCCCCCGCTATTAAAACCCAATACTAACGATCCGAGAGATTGACGAGGACTTAAGTGATATAGCTGCTTAGTGACCATAACATTACATTAACATCAACTTAGTTACCGAATAGTTATGTGACGTTAATTTCGTATAACGTAAAGAGATTGAGTTTGAAGAGTGTATACATGTTTCTCCCCCTGTTGTTTAAAAACCGGATAAAGTTAGGGGCCGTGAACTCACCTTTAGTTGCTCGGTTAGTGTAGCAAAGAAGTTGTAAGGGATGGGACCGCAATTGCGTCCTAACAAACCAATTGATTTCAAGTCAGTGTGTGAACACACCAATACAGATTCTACACTTAATTTACCACAAAATGATACACACAACAACATACCTAACACTCAAACATGCATGCAAGTATCCTCATGTGATCATAGTAATCAAAACAATTTATCATGAACATAATCCAATCCATGCAACACTTTGGTGCACACAATCACAAGTTATCAAATTTCAGCTTAATACTCATAATTCAGCTGTTTTCTAGGATTTTTATAAAATAGTTCCAACGTTCCAAAAATTCCAATTATTTTACAGCAGGTGACATTTATAATGTAGAAATTTATATAAATTTTCCAAGTCCTAAATCTTTACCAATTAACCACAAATATTAATATACTAGGCTGCAGTCAGATTCGTCGCTTTCTGATTGTAGTCCATGGAAGAATTTATTTAAAAATCACTGATCGTCCAATTAACAAAATTCCAGTTGGAGTTGCCCGGAAATTTCCATACCTAGTTGCTGTACAAAATTCATGACTCGACTCCCTACTGATTATAAAATCCAACTCGATAAACAACTAACAAAATTTCAGGATTTTCACAGCTTTAGTTACTGAACTTATTTGGCCATTTAAAAATATCAAACGACTTCAGAAAAATATGAATCCAGCGCCATTAGATTCGTTATTCAAATCTCTACGTTCTAGACATCAGAAAATCTGTTTTTCGTCAACTAATGACCGAGTTACAGCCAGATGAAGTCGGCTGTAACTATTACTCAGCAACCTGTTTCAGCATATTGTTATCATAGATTCGCATAACCCGTCCATATCATTAACCTAGGCGATCAAGAACTGATTTTCTAATCATAGATCAATACCTATAACATATCCATGCAAACCCTAATCCACACCTCTAGTTTTTATAAACAAAACATACTTGGCAAACTTATAAGTTCCGAAAACAATCATGCATGTAACAATGATAAATCAGCCGATTCAAACACATATAATCCGAAAACAAACCAATCACTTCATTCAAGCACATATATCCGAATATGATCTTGTAATCAAAAGATAAATCCTAACCTTTAATAACTAGGTAAGTAAGCCGAGACTTGGACAAGAATGATTCGCTGTTCAAGCAAAATCACAACCGAATGAGATGAGCAGTTCTGCTTGTCGCGACCGAGACTGAAAGGGACTGAAAGGGAAGACTGCTCGCGATCAAAAGGGAGTGCAAAGGGGGCTGTTTGCGGTCGAGGGGATGGAGGATTTGCTGCCGTCGGCTGTCTTTATCAACTAGGGTTTTGTGTTGTGAATGAAGCATGCATGGCTAGTATATATAGGCGCAAAGAGATAAGGATTACGGTTTTGGTTTGAGCTCGTGGCCGAGGACTTGGGTTGGTTCGGTTTGGGTTTGATCTTGCGGCCGAAGACTTGGGTTGGTTCGGTTTGGGTTTGATCTTGCGGCCGAATAGTTTGAGTTTAAGGTTTGGGTTAGAACTCGGTTCACTCCTAGAGTCACAAGGAGTTTAGGGTTTGGGTTAGAACTCGGTTCACTCCTAGAGTCACAAGGAGTTTAAGGTTGGTTCGTGTCGCGGTTCGGTTCGTGTACATATTTGCCATGATTATTTTATAACTAACACAATCACATAATCGCACATCACGTATTCACTAACTCGTACACGTTTAATACATAGCATATAATTCACTCGACAAGTATTACGTTTAAGTTATCCGAAAAACCCGGGATGTCACATATTGGGATTTCATCAATTTCAAATCAATACCCGTATCTCTCACCCTCCACAACTGCGAGAAAAACGCTCGAAAAATCAGGGTGTTACTCGCACAGATTTTTGATCGATTTCAAGAAGCAGACAAACCCTAGCAATCTCGATTAGGCTACACTGTTATATGTGTCCGCAACTTTGATCATAATAGAAGAATAAGATATTGGGAATCAGGATGAAGAAGATTACTGGAGCATCTACTACCGATCGGAAAATTACGCTGGCGACGAAGATACAAAAAACCGTATATAGAAAACAGACAGGTTCGTATTTGTTACTTCGGATGATTTGTCGATAATGTTCTTGAATTTTAATCCTAACATCAAAGTGGTGTGAGTGTAAAAAACAAACTAGGGTTCTATAATCTGTGTTTGGGGATTGCTGATTGTTGTATGGTGTCTATACATTGTTGGGTTCTGATTGTTATATGGTGTCATATATTGTTGTTAGGGTGTCTCTCCAAAGGTGTTATGAGTTAGGGTGTTCTATGGTGTCTTTATAAAACCGGGTACAAATGGTGTTGTGTACGATTGGGTCTCATATTGTGATCAAGGTGTTGAATGAATTAGGGCGTTGTATGGTGACTTTACATTGTTGGGTTCTGATTGTTATATGGTGTCGTTACATTGTTGTTAGGGTGTCTCTCCAAAGGTGTTATGTGTTAGGGTGTTCTATGGTGTCTTTATAAAACCGGGTACAAATGGTGTTGTGTACGATTGGGTCTTGTATTGTGATCAAGGTGTTGAATGAATTAGGGTGTTGTATGGTGTCTTTACATTGTTGGGTTCTAATTTTTATATGGTGTCGTTACATTGTTGTTAGGGTGTCTCTCCTAAGGTGTTATTAGTTAGGGTGTTCGATGGTGTCTTTATAAAACCGGGTATAAAATGGTGTTGTGTACGCTTGGGTCTCATATTGTGATCAAGGTGTTGAATGAATTAGGGTGTTGTATGGTGTCTTGTGTGGTGTTTTGTAATGTGTTTAAGGTGTTGAATGGTGTTACATCATGAGGTATGTGCTATGTCGAGTACGATTGGGACTCATATTGTCTTTTGATTAGGGATCTCGAAAATAGAAAAGTGTGTAATTGGATGCCTGTTATGAGGCATATGTTTAATATGTTGGGAATCGACTGCTGTGTGATGTTATAGAAACAGAATACATGCTATGTCTGATGTGATAAATTGTTTTTTTTGGTGTTGTACTGTTTTGATGTTATAGCTTGTTTTAAATACACTGTTTGAATGTTTTCTATAGTCAGGTCAAGCCAACGGCTTAAATAAAAAATGTACAGATCAAAGTATAAAAACACCAAGGAAACACCACTCATATGTACTGATTCAGATACAACAAAAAGTGATGACGAAAGTACTTGCATTGTATTAGAAAGTAGGATTCGACTATAAATTTACCTGATAAGACTTGACTTAATTTCCAGCAGATGTGCCTGCTCGGATTAATGAGGGTGTGAATGAGATTACAAACATCAAAGAGGGAGTGCTAACTAATAAAGCTCCTCCAAAACACCCTGCACCAGTAACAAAAGATGTAGTGCTCCCGCACGGGAAACAATTTAAATCAACAACATGGTGGTTGGTGTTTGCTGCTCAGTTGCGAAGAGGTGTGGGTATTTGCTTTTCATTTGGTCCTCTCTTTCCCACGTGAACTCCGGTCCACGCTTAGAGTCCCAACGAACCTTTACGATCGGAATCTTGCTGTGCCTTCGAGTCTTGATCTCACGATCCATGATCTCGATAGGCTGTTCCACGAAGTGTAGTTGTTCATCCACTTGGATCTCATCCAATGGAATGACTAGAGTTTCATCTGATAGACACTTCTTCAGATTTGACACGTGAAAAACGTTGTGAACTCCACTGAGTTCGGCAGGAAGGTCTAATTGATAAGCTACGGGTCCGATACGTTTCAAGATTACAAACGGGCCTACGTACCGTGGGTTTAGTTTGCCCCGTTTTCCAAAGCGGATTACACCCTTCCAGGGTGACACCTTTAGTAGGACGCGGTCGCCTACTTGAAATTCGAGCGGTTTGCGTCGTTGATCAGCGTAGCTTTTCTGTCGATCTCGTGCCGCCGCCATGCGGTTTCTGATTTGTACAATCTTTTCAGTAGCCTCAAGTATTAACTCAGGGCCTGTGAGTTGACTGTCACCGACTTCTGCCCAGCAGACCGGTGATCTACATTTACGACCGTATAATGCCTCAAACGGTGCTGCCGAAATACTCGTATGATAGCTGTTGTTATATGAGAATTCTACTAGAGGCAGGTGGATTTCCCAACTATTTCCGAAGTCTATGACGCATGCCCTAAGCATGTCTTCCAAGGTTTGTATGGTCCTTTCACTTTGACCATCAGTCTGAGGGTGATAGGCTGTGCTCATATCTAAGCGTGTTCCCAACGCTTTCTGGAGTGACTGCCAGAAGTTGGACGTGAAGCGAGCATCTCTGTCTGAGATGATGGATGTTGGCACTCCGTGCCGAGAAACTACTTCCTTAATGTAGATGCGAGTCAACTTCTCCATCTTATCTGTTTCTTTAATAGCTAGGAAGTGTGCGGACTTAGTTAAACGATCCACAATCACCCAGATGGTATCGCAACCACCCAAGGTTCGCGGGAGTTTAGTGATGAAGTCCATCGAGATCTGATCCCATTTCCACACTGGGATCTCAGGTTGTTAGAGTAGCCCCGATGGCTTTTGATACTCTACCTTGACTTTTGCACAAGTCAAACACTTGCTCACGTAGGTGGCTATATCGGCTTTCATGTTGGGCCACCAATACGCAGCTTTAAGGTCTTGATACATCTTATCCGAACCCGGATGGACAGAGTATCGGGATTTGTGAGCTTCATCCATGACTAGCTCTCTGAGGTTTCCGTAGAGAGGTACCCATATGCGATTCATGAACTACCAGGCTCCATTGGGTTTTACTTCCCAATCGCATTCCATTTTTCCCACCGATTCGGCCTTGATGTTTTCCTCCTTAACTGCTTCTAACTGGGCGTCGCGTATTTGTTCGGGTAGCCCCGAATGAATAGTGAGTTGTAATGCTCGTACGCGACGAGGTTTCAAGTGTTCCTTCCTACTGAGGGCATCAGCTACCACGTTAGCTTTACCCGGGTGATACCGAATGGCACACTCATAATCGTTCAAGAGTTCGACCCAGCGACGCTGTCGCCTGTTCAACTCCTTCTGATCAAAGATGTGTTGGAGGCTCTTGTGGTCTGTAAAGATTGTGCACTTCGTACCATAGAGGTAGTGTCTCCAAATCTTAAGTGCAAACACTACTGCTCCCAATTCCAGGTCATGCGTCGTGTAGTTTTTCTCGTGAACCTTCAGTTGTCGCGACGCATACGCGATGACCTTATCGCGTTGCATGAGTACGCATCCCAACCCCAGAATGGAAGCATCACAATATACTACAAAGTCATCTGTCCCTTCCGGCAAGGACAGAATGGGTGCACTGCAAAGTTTCTGTTTCAGCAATTGAAATGCTGCTTCTTGCTTGTCACCCCAAGCATACTTGATGCCTTTCTGGGTGAGGGTAGTAAGCGGTTGTGCGATCTTTGAAAATCCCTCGATGAAACGTCTGTAGTAACCAGCCAATCCCAAAAATTGGCGGATCTCCGTCGGTGTCCTGGGTGCTTCCCAGTTTTTGATGGCTTCAATCTTGGCAGGGTCTACGTGGATACCCTTTTCATTCACGATATGCCCGAGAAACTGAACTTCCCGAATCCAGAAATCACACTTCGAAAGCTTGGCATATAGCTTTTCCTGTTGAAGTAATCCTAGCAGTAATCGTAGATGTTCAGCATGTTCTTCTTCACTTTTGGAGTAGATGAGTATGTCATCGATGAACACAATGACAAACTTGTCGAGGTATGGTTTACACACGCGGTTCATGAGGTCCATGAACACCATGGGTGCGTTGGTGAGACCGAAGGGCATGACCAAGAACTCATAATGGCCATACCGAGTACGAAATGCCGTCTTAGCGATATCCTCCTCCCTGACGCGTAGCTGATGGTAACCAGACCGTAAATCAATCTTGGAGTAGTAGCTTGACCCCTGAAGTTGGTCGAAGAGATCGTCGATGCGAGGTAACGGGTATCGGTTCTTGACAGTAACCTTGTTGAGTTCCCTGTAGTCGATGCACATGCGGAAAGTCCCGTCCTTCTTCTTGACAAAAAGGACTGGAGCTCCCCATGGCGAAACGCTTGGTCGGATAAATCCTTTTTCTAATAGCTCCTGAAGTTGGGTAGACAGCTCCTGCAGCTCGGCTGGAGCTAGGCGGTATGGAGCCTTGGCGATAGGAGTTGCATTGTTCGCAAATTCGATTTCAAACTCCAATTGTCGATGGGGTGGAAGACCAGGTAGTTCTTCTGGGAATACATCGGAAAAATCACGGACGACAGGGATGTCTTCTATGCGTTTCTCGTCCTTAGGCTGTTCGGTAATCAGTGCGAGTAAAGCGAAGGAGTTCTTTCTCCGAAGATACTTCTGCGCTTGCATGTAAGAGATGATGTTGGTGACGGCGCTTGCCTTATCGCCTTGTACCGTCAGGATTTCGTCGTTCGAGAGCAGAATACGGATAGATTTTTCGAAGCAGAGAACTTCGGCCCGGACGTCGGATAGCCAGTCCATTCCGACTACCACGTCAAAACTACCCAGGGTAGTTGTCATCAGATCAATGGTAAAAGTGTGACCCGCGAGTTTGAGTTGACAGCCGGATACTATATGGGTCACATCTACAGAATTTCCATCGGCTAATTCTATAACATAAGGGGTCTCTAAGGATTTAGGCGTGAGATTTAGGCTAAAAGACTCAGATATAAAGCTCCTATCCGCACCCGTATCAAAAAGCACAGTAGCAAAATGTTCATTAAGGGGAAACTTACCGGTGACCACGTTCGAGTCGTTTCTGGCCTTTCCGCGGCCCAATGTAAATGCGCGACCTTTGGCACCTTCTGTGCCACCGTTTCCATTATTGTTGTTGTTATTATTGTTGTTGTGGTTATTGTGGTTGTGGTTGTTCCCACCATTGTTGTTGTTGTTACGCAGCTGTGGGCAGTCTCTTTTGAAGTGGGCAGTGCTACCACACTGATAGCATCCCCGGTTAATACCCTGCTGCTGACCCTGGGGTTGATTTTGATTTTGTCGGGACATGATTTCCCCACGACAATCCTTTGCCGCATGTCCTATCTTGCCACATCGTTGGCAGCGATTTCCGGCACAAGGGCCGTTATGATGAAGATTACAGCGGTTGCACTGCGGCTTTCGACCTGCATAGCCGCTTGCGTTCTGGTTGTTGTTGTTGTTGTTGTTGTTGTTGGCGGGCTGATTTTGGTGACCCCGGTGGCTGTTGTAATGGTTGAACCGTTTCTGGTTCCCCTGTTGCGGCTGGGATGACGAAGACTATCGAACAGACGAGTCTTCAAACTTTCTTTTGTTATCAGGGGCAACTTCAGTTGTACCCCGTGCTGGCAACTTCTTTTGTTCCACCGCCTTATCGGTGAGTTTATGCGCCAATCGGATTGCTTGATGTTCAGTTACAGGGTTACTAGCCATTACCATACCCTGAATTTCCGGGACCAGAACCCCCAAGATAGAACTCGAGTCTTTTCTCCACAGTGTTGGCCAAATCGGGACACAGAAATACCAAGTCATGATGTTTTGCGGTGTAAGCTTCGATTTCAGATCCCACCATCTTGTGGTTCCATAAGGCTTGCTCCAACTGTTGCACTCTGTCTCGTGGACAGTACTCCTCTTTGATTAGGGCCTTGAACTCGGCCCAGGCCATTGCATTGGCAGCAATAAGTCCACGCGTTTGGACCTGTGCATTCCACCAAGTTAGTGCCCCATCTTCCAGCGTTGAGGCTGCATATTTGACCTTGTTGGCCTCTAGACAGTTGCACATTTCAAATACGGATTCAGATTTTTCGATCCAGCGGACCAGTCCAATGGGTCCTTCCGCCCCCGAGAATTTGCTTGGTTTCCCGTCGAGGAACATCTTGTAGGGGTTAAAGCCCCCTCCTGCTGACAGAGAACAGGTAGTCAGCAAGGAATTTTACTAGCCTCACTATTAGATTTTCACACGAAAATTTAATAATGGTTACCTGCCGGTTGGTTCTGAACACCCGCTAAAGCTGCATTCACGTGCTCTTGAATCATGGCAGCTAGCTCTTCGGGCGTCAAGTTAAGGTTTCCACGTCGTCCAGTTGCCATTTAGATCTTCGAAACACAACACAAACACACCCCGATAAGTCTATATATCCAATATAGTTATCCTACTTCGTACTTTAATAATTATCAAGTTATGTCAACTTAATGTATTAAATAGTCAAAAGAAATACTTGATTAAATGAAATTTTCAACGTCTTACAAAGTGCCAACCAAACATATGAATTCACTATAAAGTCTCAAATTTAAACACAAGTGGGAAAATAAATAGACTGGAGGAAAGTAAATAAAATAAGCGAGACGTGTCAGTCGTCTACGTCTCCATCCCCTAAATCACTGTCGTTGCCGTCATCCTGCGCGGCATTTCCAGCTTCTACAGCTGGGTCCTCCTCCGGATCCTCCTCTGGATCCTCCTCCGGATCCTCTTCAGGGTCCTCCTCTGGATCCTCTTCCGGCACTGGAGGGGCCGGTGCTGGTGCAGGTACTTGATTTTGCTCTAACTCATGAATGTTCCAACTATTCTCCAGGACTCTGTCCTCGAGCCAGTCGGCTCTTATCTGCTCAGCACGCAGATCTCTGGCTAAGGTGTTACGAGCTATCTTACTCGTATGTTGCTCTTCCTCGAGCGAGTCGGTTTTACCTGTCAGTTGTCGGATCATCTATCCCTGTGCTAGGATGGTTTCCTGCATTCTTTCTAACTGTTCTTGTTGTTTCTGTATCATGATTCTAAGTAGGTCATTTCCTACTTCTACAGAGTTAACCGGTTCAACTGGCACAGCGAGGATTGGGCGTGATGACGACTCCTCCCCCAGAGCGAGCCTTTTCCTCGCAGCTGAGCGTGTCTCCACGCCATAAGGTGGTAAGGGTTCCACCATAGGTGCCTTTCCTGGCGCTCTTGGTGGCGTAAGTTTGTCGGATGATGATGACGATGAGGATGATGACATTGCCTGTTAGGTCGTGTAGTTAGTTACGAGTTGTTTTCATTTCTTATTATGAAGGCATAATCTACATAACACAGTTGTGGTATATTGCATAACAAGATATAACAATTCGGTGCCAAACTACGTCTAGTGTCGTGTATTCAGCTACAGTTTAGGTCTACTTCTAATGCAAACCTGGTTCTCTATAGCTAGTGGCTCTGATACCAATCTGTCACACCCTCAATTTCCACTTGCGGAGTTTTACCGCGAGGCGTGTGAACAAACCAGATTCTGAAACACTAGTACGTCGAACGACTCTATATGATTTGATAATACGTTTTCTAAAATCATTTGTCGTAGATTTTATATTGTCTTAATTAGTTACCAATATTTAACGGAAGCATTAGTTTTTAAAGTTGCGCGGAAGCATAAAATAAGTAGTGAAGCGGGCGCCAACACAAACGCCAAAACAAATGAAAAACCCCAAAACAATATTTGTAAATTGAGACTCGATAAAAGATGTCTTGTTCAATGCATGTGAGTGCACCTAGAGCTCCTAGCGTCCTGAGAAACATGTAAAGAAACAAGTGTCAACATTAAAGATGAGTGAGTTCACAGGTTTTCATAAATTCGTTTGTTCGGTTATGAGTTTGTTTCCCCCGTTATCCCTAACCCGGGATAACGATTTAGTCCATTATTCCCAACCCGGAATAATACCGATAGTTCCATTATTCCTTAACCGGAATAATAATGATGTTGATTCCATTATTCCAAACCCGGAATAATAAGTTGTTGTTTCCATTATCCTCAACCCGGGATAATATAGTTGTTTCGTAATTAAGTTCAATGTTAACATATATAGGTAGCTAGCCTAAAGTTATGTCACGTAAGAGTTCGCGATCGAAGCTGACTGTTGTGCCTCCGTGTTGCCAGGCCTATCACTGACCATGGCGAAGTTAGGCCAAATTATTCACCCGTTGACCATACCCGGTCGGCTAGCGCGACTAGCTCGGATGGGGCTTGTCGGGCCCAGTAGTACTACTTATAATTCCCCCGCGATTAAAACCCAATACTAACGATCCGAGAGATTGACGAGGACTTAAGTGATATAGCTGCTTAGTGACCATAACATTACATTAACATCAACTTAGTTACCGAATAGTTATGTGACGTTAATTTCGTATAACGTAAAGAGATTGAGTTTGAAGAGTGTATACATGTTTCTCCCCCTGTTGTTTAAAAACCGGATAAAGTTAGGGGCCGTGAACTCATCTTTAGTTGCTCGGTTAGTGTAGAAAAGAAGTTGTAAGGGATGGGACCCTAATTGCGTCCTAACAAACCAATTGATTTCAAGTCAGTGTGTGAACACACCAATACAAATTCTACACTTAATTTACGCACAAAATGATACACACAACAACATACCTAACACTCAAACATGCATGCAAGTATCCTCATGTGATTATAGTAATCAAAACAATTTATCATGAACATAATCCAATCCATGCAACACTTTGGTGCACACAATCACAAGTTATCAAATTTCAGCTTAATACTCATAATTCAGCTGTTTTCTAGGATTTTTATAAAATAGTTCCAACGTTCCAAAATTCCAATTATTTTACAGCAGGTGACATTTATATTGTAGAAATTTATATAAATTTTCCAAGTCCTAAATCTTTACCAATTAACCACAAATATTAATATACTAGGCTGCAGTCAGATTCGTCGCTTTCTGACTGCAGTCCACGGAAGAATTTATTTAAAAATCACTGATCATCCAATTAACAAAATTCCAGTTGGAGTTGCCCGGAAATTTCCATACCTAGTTGCTGTACAAAATTCATGACTCGACTCCCTACTGATTATAAAATCCAACTCGATAAACAACTAACAAAATTTCAGGATTTTCACAGCTTTAGTTACTGAATTTATTTGGCCATTTAAAAATATCAAACGACTTCAGAAAAATATGAATCTAGCGCCATTAGATTCGTTATTCAAATCTCTACGTTCTAGACATCAAAAAATCCGTTTTTCGACAACTAATGACCGAGTTACAGCCAGATGAAGTCGGCTGTAACTATTACTCAGCAACCTGTTTCAGCATATTGTTATCATAGATTCGCATAACCCGTCCATATCATTAACCTAGGCGATCAAGAACTGATTTTCTAATCATAGATCAATACCTATAACATATCCATGCAAACCCTAATCCACACCTCTAGTTTTTATAAACAAAACATACTTGGCAAACTTATAAGTTCCGAAAACAATCATGCATGTAACAATATAAATCAGCCGATTCAAACACATATAATCCGAAAACAAACCAATCACTTCATTCAAGCACATATATCCGAATATGATCTTGTAATCAAAAGATAAATCCTAACCTTTAATAACTAGGTAAGTAAGCCGAGACTTGGACAAGAATGATTCGCTGTTCAAGCAATATCACGACCGAATGAGATGAGCAGTTCTGCTTGTCGCGACCGAGACTGAAAGGGACTGAAAGGGAAGACTGCTCGCGATCAAAAGGGAGTGCAAAGGGGGCTGTTTGCGGTCGAGGGGATGGAGGATTTGCTGCCGTCGGCTGTCTTTATCAACTAGGGTTTTGTGTTGTGAATGAAGCATGCATGGCTAGTATATATAGGCGCAAAGAGATAAGGATTACGGTTTTGGTTTGAGCTCGTGGCGAGGACTTGGGTTGGTTCGGTTTGGGTTTGATCTTGCGGCCGAAGACTTGGGTTGGTTCGGTTTGGGTTTGATCTTGCGGCCGAATAGTTTGAGTTTAAGGTTTGGGTTAGAACTCGGTTCACTCCTAGAGTCACAAGGAGTTTAGGGTTTGGGTTAGAACTCGGTTCACTCCTAGAGTCACAAGGAGTTTAAGGTTGGTTCGTGTCGCGGTTCGGTTCGTGTACATATTTGCCATGATTATTTTATAACTAACACAATCACATAATCGCACATCACGTATTCACTAACTCGTACACGTTTAATACATAGCATATAATTCACTCGACAAGTATTACGTTTAAGTTATCCGAAAAACCCGGGATGTCACATATTGGGATTTCATCAATTTCAAATCAATACCCGTATCTCTCACCCTCCACAACTGCGAGAAAAACGCTCGAAAAATCAGGGTGTTACTCGCACAGATTTTTGATCGATTTCAAGAAGCAGACAAACCCTAGCAATCTCGATTAGGCTACACTGTTATATGTGTCCGCAACTTTGATCATAATAGAAGAATAAGATATTGGGAATCAGGATGAAGAAGATTACTGGAGCATCTACTACCGATCGGAAAATTACGCTGGCGACGAAGATACAAAAAACCGTATATAGAAAACAGACAGGTTCGTATTTGTTACTTCGGATGATTTGTCGATAATGTTCTTGAATTTTAATCCTAACATCAAAGTGGTGTGAGTGTAAAAAACAAACTAGGGTTCTATAATCTGTGTTTGGGGATTGCTGATTGTTGTATGGTGTCTATACATTGTTGGGTTCTGATTGTTATATGGTGTCATATATTGTTGTTAGGGTGTCTCTCCAAAGGTGTTATGAGTTAGGGTGTTCTATGGTGTCTTTATAAAACCGGGTACAAATGGTGTTGTGTACGATTGGGTCTCATATTGTGATCAAGGTGTTGAATGAATTAGGGCGTTGTATGGTGACTTTACATTGTTGGGTTCTGATTGTTATATGGTGTCGTTACATTGTTGTTAGGGTGTCTCTCCAAAGGTGTTATGTGTTAGGGTGTTCTATGGTGTCTTTATAAAACCGGGTACAAATGGTGTTGTGTACGATTGGGTCTTGTATTGTGATCAAGGTGTTGAATGAATTAGGGTGTTGTATGGTGTCTTTACATTGTTGGGTTCTAACTTTTATATGGTGTCGTTACATTGTTGTTAGGGTGTCTCTCCTAAGGTGTTATTAGTTAGGGTGTTCGATGGTGTCTTTATAAAACCGGGTATAAAATGGTGTTGTGTACGCTTGGGTCTCATATTGTGATCAAGGTGTTGAATGAATTAGGGTGTTGTATGGTGTCTTGTGTGGTGTTTTGTAATGTGTTTAAGGTGTTGAATGGTGTTACATCATGAGGTATGTGCTATGTTGAGTACGATTGGGACTCATATTGTCTTTTGATTAGGGATCTCGAAAATAGAAAAGTGTGTAATTGGATACCTGTTATGAGGCATATGTTTAATATGTTGGGTTCTGACTGTTGTGTGATGTTATAGAAACAGAATACATGCTATGTCTGATGTGATAAATTGTTTTTTTTGGTGTTGTACTGTTTTGATGTTATAGCTTGTTTTAAATACACTGTTTGAATGTTTTCTATAGTCAGGTCAAGCCAACGGCTTAAATAAAAAATGTACAGATCAAAGTATAAAAACACCAAGGAAACACCACTCATATGTACTGATTCAGATACAACAAAAAGTGATGACGAAAGTACTTGCATTGTATTAGAAAGTAGGATTCGACTATAAATTTACCTGATAAGACTTGACTTAATTTCCAGCAGATGTGCCTGCTCGGATTAATGAGGGTGTGAATGAGATTACAAACATCAAAGAGGGAGTGCTAACTAATAAAGCTCCTCCAAAACACCCTGCACCAGTAACAAAAGATGTAGTGCTCTCGCACGGGAAACAATTTAAATCAACAGCACCGTGGTTGGTGTAACACCTCGTAAAATCGTGTCCAAAGTATAGTGACACGTGTTATTATTTTTATAATAAGTCTATTAAAGACTAATAGGGACTAAAAGTGTCAACATGCTCAAACTAAGTCTCTGAGTGACTTTCTGATGTCAACATGCATAAACTTAGCCTCTGAGTGACCATTAGTGTCAACATGCTTAAACTTGGCCTCTGAGTGACCATTAGTGTTAACATGCCCAACCTCTGAGTGACATCGGAGTCAACATGCTTATCCTGAGCCTCTAAGTGATCCTTTACGAAGTCCTAACTCTCATATGAGCCACTAGTTGGACTAGAGGGATTAATTCTGAAAATACGCTAATTTTGGACAATGGAGGGTTATGTAATACTTCGTAAAATTCGTGTTCGGTAATGTACCGACATGTGTACATACCCTCGGATCATATCTCAAGAAGTTAGCCACTCAACCAACCTAAAACATGTCAAAAATTCACAAAATTTTATATACCTAACCGTAACCTATGTAGGCTATGGTCTGATGTTGCTGAAACAAAATAATTTAGACTGTAAGCTACGGTCTGGCGATCGTAGCCTACGGCGAACTCCTGAACCTTTTATTTTTCTCAAAGGCCCATTGACTTTATTATTTCCGTGTTACTTGTTTAAACATGTTGTTTCTAGACCCGAACGTCTCTCGATTGAGACGATATATTTTTATTTACCAACCTCGAGCATTCCGATCTTTTACCAAACCTTAAACTTTACTAGTTTGGTAAATTTAACCTATGAAACCGCAAGTATCGTATCTTTCACATTTAAGCTAGTAAACATGTAAAAGGCGTAAGAACACCTAGTGTGACACCCGTTAACGTTCGGTTATTCGTACTCTTCTTCAATACATCTCGTGTTGATCGAAAAGAACTAGTTGTGTCATTATGTCATGAAATATAAGTCAAGGGACAATTCATGACATTTAATAAAACTATATTTGAGGGACTAAATGTGTTAAAACCCCAAATCTTTGTGAGGATGCCACCTAGCCTGCAAATTGCCACACTCTTCCAGCTTTTGACACCTTGCTAGACACTTGTAATAATCCTACAACTCTCCTAACACTTGGCTCTATCTCCTTGCACTTCTTACACTATAAATAACCCACTAAAATCACTCATTCTTTGCTCATTCACTCTTTCTCCTCTCTATTATACTCTTGGAAGTTCCTGACCATTTAGGAGCTTCCCTTTGAGTTCTAAGTTTCCTTTGGATCACTTGTAAGTGCTCCATCTCTGCTCTTTTCTTTTTATAGGCTTTTAATAACCAAAAGTCAAGCATTTTCGACAAATGCCTTGACTTTCGGTTAAGACCATTATGGTCCAGCCTTGTTCAAAATGAACATGGCTAAGTGATCGTAATTAGGAAGGTTTTAATCCCTTAAAAGGGCACCTCCTAAGGATCATGTTTACTAGGTCAATTGACGGGTCAAAGTTATTATTTTAAAAAGTCAAACGGATCAGATTTCATAAAAATTATAATATGAGTTTATATATGTTAACATGTTTTTGACACCTAAACAAGTTGGTAATAATTATTAGAACATATGGGAACATGTTCGATCCGTCAATTTCAGTCCTAGGGTCGGTTCGCAACCGAAAGTCGCGAAGCTTGACTTCTACTTTGACTTTCGATTATGACCCGACTTAGAATAGTTAACTTCTGACTTATAGTCGCATTATGATGGTAATACAATGTAGCATAACCCTCTAAGGTTATATTACTTGATCATAATCATAACCTGAGTTTATGCACAAGTTCCGTAAAATGTCAATATTTGACTAAAATGCCCTTTTTACATAAAACAAGGTTTTAATCAACAATGAACTTGTAAATGAATTACTTACTAATATGTTAATGTAATTTACATATGGTGATGTTAATATTCTGATCATAAACTAATTTTAGTATAATATCGTAAATTATACTTTTTAAATGAACAAAATGCTCTTTCGGTGCATAGTTTGGTCTTAAATTATAAATCACACTTATGTGTGAATTATTACTGATAATATATCACAAATTAAATATTTTTCCAGAATGTTATGATCATAACATCAGAATACATGCAAATTCCTTTTATACGACATATAATTACCAAAACGCCCTTATGAGGTATAATTTCGTTTCAAAACCTTTTCGGGCATATAAGTTGATATCCTACTGATATTACAACTTATTTAAATTATAATGACATATAGAACTTGTTCATGACTCATCCGGTTACCCGATATCGCTTATACGCATACAGTTAAGTATATTTAACTAGTTTTCGAAAATTAACCGAAACGGGTTTAACCTTATCATTTTAATCTCAAATTCCAGAATGTTAATTGTTTTCCCATATTATACAAGTCTTAAGTACTTGTTGGGTTAAACTACATTCTATCCGGTCATCGCTTAATCTAGCGTATCGTACCGTTTTTGATCCATTACGCTAGTCGGTCTAAGTCTATGACTTAAATTAAGACCGTTTGCATTTTAATTGGTTAGCTTATGCCATAATCTAGACTAGAGTCTTCTGGTAACTGCTATCTGCACTTAGTTCATTTTGAATACGGTTGAGATATAAATCTTGCATTTTAATCAAGAGTTGCTCAGGTAAATACTCTTGACTTATTTTCCCTATACGGGCTTGGGTTACGGTAAATTATCACCGCTTGGTCGGAAATGGGATCGATCGAATGCCGGATTGTGGCTAGTAAATTCGCATATTCCTTTTTGATCAGTTTTGTCTGATAACTTAAACGTTGGGGGTTAACGACCGTGTCCTGGATATCCTCTGCTCATTACATTAGTTAATGGCCACGACCAAAGCACGGGGTGTAGGCATACACCCGACAGATGCGAATGCTAAATTATTTTTGCCCACAAGTTGGGGATAACTCCTTCGTGGGTTCATAAGTGGTGTGTACGTTAATCATCTCTCGGTCTCTGTACTAGGCCCCATATGTATTGACAAACATGTAAAGTTGTTAACAAGGTTACAACGCTGACTTTCCCAAGTTATAAAAGATTTGTGCCCTGTACACTTAAATCTTATTTTCAAAAATGTTTTCAAAATGATCCAGTCAGGTGTATTTACCAGCAAAAGTTGACGTTTTTTCAAAAGACTAAGCTTGCAGGTACCATATGAAATAGGCTGGAAGCTGCTCGGTAGTGATATAAGAGGATTTTGCAAATCCTTAGATATGCCCAAAGTCTGTTATACATTTTGTACATTTTACGATCTGCCTGTAGATCTTTCATTACAAGCCGTCTGTATATTATTTTTCGTACTTTGAACATTTGGTTAATAGTAATTTAAACTCCAAGACTTCCGCTGTGCTGTGTTTAATTGACTATGATGATATCAACTTACGTCACAATATTCCCCGCCCCGGCCCACTGGTATTTGGTTGAAAATACGTGGTGTAACAGGTTGGTATCAGAGCCAACGTTTGAGAGAATGAAACACTAGCCTTTTGTGTTTAATCTCAAACTTACACAAAAGCACATTCCTTAGACTTCCAAGTCTAGGCTTTGACCTAGGATTACTCATCTCATTATTAAGTTATTATAATTGTTTTAACTTGATTTTAACAGGAAAATGGCGCCAAGATTTAGAGGACAAAGTTGAAGAGGAAAAGGTCCAATGAAGGGAGGACCATCAGGGCGCATCCCTTCACAACCTCACAACTCAGATTCCTACCAAGATTCAGGAGATTCGTCTCCTTGGCAACAGCGAGACACTCTGTCTCTCATAGACACTCGCCCCCACATTCCCAAAATTCTTTTCACTCTCACCACTCCTATCATTACACCACTCTCACCATTCCCATTCACACTCTTACCATGAAGAGTTTAACCCTAACCACTATTTCAACACACCCCCAGCTGATCAAAATCAGTTGGATCAACTTAACCCAATGGACGAGGACTCCGACCCGGAGATGCCGCCGTCGGGATCACATATACATCGCATCGAAATCTCAAGCGATTCGAACTCTTACGCCGGATCGCCATACCAAGGTCCTAATGAGGGGGACCAATACTGGAATCAATTCACCTTTGTAACACTCCTTCCCATCACTCCCCAACACCTCCTGTACAAGAAGATGTCCGTATGGAACCGGTGGAACAACCACAACCACTGCTTAAGTCACCAAGGAGGAAACGTGGAGCACGTATGTCGGTACGTGCGGGTCAACGGTCAGGGTCGCTGCCACCCTTGCCCAAACCTTAACCTACCATTAAAGAGGACCCATAAATGGGTGGACCCTCCAATACTTCGCCTGTGGTGGAACCGACACCACCACCAGTGGTTCAACCACCACCATTGGGTTTTAATAACCCTATCGCTACATATCCAAATACATTACGCCGGTAAATTACCAGGCACTATCACATGACCCTTATATGCAAGCGGTAATGCATAATGCACTTTATCCGTCTCCCTTCCCACCTGCTTATCCACCTACTGGATACCCAAGTTATGGGTACCAGTATCCTATTGTACCTCAACCACAACCACAACCTCCGCCACCTCTTGAGGCCATTAATGAGGCCTTGGAGCGAATGAAGGAAATGCAACAACAAGCGGAGAAGATGGAGAAGAAGATGAAAAAGTTCTTCAAAAGCTCTCCAAGTTGGTTAAGGGAAAGAAGGATGAGTGAAGTCTCTTCTATGTTATTTCTATAGTCCCTACGTGGACATTGTTATTTCTTTAGTCCCTGCGTGGACAAGTTATTTCTTTTAAGTCCTTGCATGGACAATTGGTTTTATTTATTATTTCTAGTATTGTAATTTCCTAATTTCATTTAATGGTACATTTTGGAATTATATATATATAAGTACTTATCCTCTTCAAGCGATCGTCTCGATTTTACTCGACATTTAATATCAGCTATATAATTCCAAAAGATCTTAATGGTTTTGATTAGCCAAAGGGTTAAGTCCATATTAATTGGCCAAATTATAAATGATAGTTAAGGATAAAATGGCCTTCTATCATGATAGTTAAGGAGAGTTATCCTTCTATCCAGAGGTGGTGGACTAGGTTCAAGCCTCCAAGTCGTTAAGGTCAATGCGACCGAGAGTATTAATCAACCATTAAGGTACTCTAATGTTAACATTCAGGAATGTTCGTACTCCTGGTAGTGTGACTTGAGGAACCGCACTAACCATCTAGGTGATGGACTACGTCCTAAAACCTATTATATAGCCTATGTGATCAATATGATCCCGGCTAATATCATCAGTGCGATGATAATAATTGACATCCATTAGTGACAGGCCAACGTGCCATATCTTATGTCCATTGGTGACAGGCCTATGTGTCGTATTATTATCTCTATTTGTGACAGGCCTATGTGCCATATTTTTATGTCTAATTGTGACAGGCCGATGAGCCATGTTTTAACGTCCTACGTGACAAGCCTATGAGCTATTATAATTGTCAAATATGACAATGACAGTTGTGACATTATGATCCACTGTCTAATAAATATGGACTACGTCCAAATTGTAATTTGCCTCTGATGGTCCTTTTGAGACCTAGGCCAAATATAGATAACATTCATAGAATGATAAGCCTAAGAGTTGTGATTTTATTCACACTAGTTTGAATAGGCAATGGATTTATATATCCAAGTTTTATAGCCAATATGGTTATTAATACAATGGCTAAGAGAAGTTTAATTTGGTATTTAGAACCAAAGCTCAAGAATGGCTAACTCAGATGAGGCGCAAAGTAGCCACCGAGATGTTAACTCTAACAAAGCTGAAAACATAGCCATCGATAATAATGATTTCCAAGCTCGCACAGATACAGCTGTTGGAAAGGCCATGGAAAAGGCCATGGAAAAATTTAAGGAAGTGTGCGCTACTTGCTCCAAACTTTTATCTATTTCACCATCATCAGCTCGAAAGGAGAGCTGTTCACTCATCGAATGCGAAGAGTGAACTAAAGAAACTAGAATACAATGATAGGTCCCGTTCTTCTAAAGACGGATGTCCCTATAAGTACTTCGTCTCCTGCAAGCCTCGAGATTTTAATGGAGAAAGTAGAAGCCTTGAGATGACTTGATGAGATGGAAACTATTCTAGATATCAGCGGTTGTGCTGATAAGGATGTGGTGAAGTTTGTATCCCAATCCTTCAAGGGCGATGCCCTAATATGGTGGAAGGCCATGGTCTAGTCAACAGGATAAGTACACCTGTATAACTTGGGATGGTCCAAGTTTGTTGACCTAGTCAAAGAGACTTACTGCCCACCTCATGAGGTGGAGAAGACAGAGTCAGATTTTCTGACTCTCACAATGAAACATCTGGACTGTCGGAAGTATGTTTCTGACTTCAACTCTCTATCCAGATTAGTCTCTTATTTGATTTCACCTGAACCCAAACACATCGCACGTTTTATAAATGGGTTGCGCCTGAGATTAAAGGCATGGTGAAGGCTGCTCAGCCTACAACTTATAGGTCTGCTGTTGACCTATCTCTCTCTCTCTCACTTTAGATCTAGTGAGACAAAAGTCAGTCAAGACTGAGACTGATGGGAAAAGGAAGAGAGAGGATGGTAACTCCCAAAGATTTAATAAGATGAATAAGGGGATATTTGGGTTCAGAAAGAACCAAGATAAGTCGGGCGTGATGCCGACATGTAAGACCTGCAACCGCAGGCACTGGGGACAGTGTAATTTTGATCCACAGGCTAAACCCTGTGGTATTTGTAAGAAAAAGGGGCATAAGACCCTAGAATGCAAGGATCTTAAGGATGCCGTCTGCTACAACTGCAATGGAAAAGGGCATATAAGACTAATTGCCCTAAGAATCTGAAGAGTAATAATGCGAAGCCTGGAGAGGCTAAGAAAGGAAATGCTCGTGCCTTTCAGATGAATGCTAGAGAGGCTGTTAATGACAAGAACGTCATAACAGGTACATTCCTCATTAATGACGTATATGCTAGAGTTCTTTTTTATTCGGGTGCGGATAAGTCATTTGTAGACCATAAGTTTAGTAAACTATTAAACTTACCCATAAGGACTCTAGACATAACTTATGAAGTAGAACTTGCTGAAAGAACCTTAGAAACAACATCTTCTGTTCTTGATGGATGTTTTATATCCATTAAAAATCATTCAATTCCTATTTCTTTCTCCAATGAAATTGGCGGGGTTCGATGTAGTCTTAGGCATGGATTGGTTATCCCATAACCAAGCCCGCATTGCCTGTGATAAGAAACTCATCAAAATTAAAACCCCATCTGGTGAAATGCTCACCATTCTTGGAGATTCACACTACGGATTGCCAGACAAAGTGTTGTTATTTAAGGCATCCAAGTGTCTAGGGAAAGAATGTGTAATTTACATGGTACAAGTAACTATTAACGAGCCAAAGCCAAATATTGAAAACCTTTCAGTCATTTCAGAATATCCTGATGTTTTCCCTGAAGAATTGCCAGGTCTACCTCCAGATAGACATAGAGTTTAGGATTGACATCCTACAGGAGCGGCACCTGTTGCAAGAGCTCCATATCGGCTAGCACCGACAGAAATGAAGGAATTAAGAATACAATTAGATGAACTTTTAGAGAAAGGTTTCATACAGCCTAGTTCCTCACCTTGGGAAGCTCCTATCCTTTTTGTTAAGAAAAAGGACGGTTCAATGCGGATGTGCATTGATTACCTCGAACTAAATAAGATAACAATCGAATCGTTATCCTCTGCCCTGGATCAATGACTTGTTCGATTAACTTTAGGGGGCTAGTTACTTCTCTAAGATTGATTTGAGATCAGGATATCATCAATTGAAGGTTAGGAACGAGGATGTTCCTAAGACCGCCTTCAGGACTTGTTATGGTCATTACGAATTTCTGGTGATGCCTTTTGGGCTCACAAATGCACCTGCAGCATTCATGGATCTCATGAATAGAGTCTGCAAGTCGTACCTAGATAAGTTGTCATTGTCTTCATAGACGTACTTATCTACTCTTGTAATCACGTAGATCATGAGAAACATCTTCGGTGCATCTTAGAATTGCTAAGACAAGAGAAGCTTTATGCTAAGTTCTCTAAGTGTGAGTTTTGGCTTATGGAAGTCCAATTTCTTGGACATGTTGTAAGTGAGCATGGTAACCAAGTGGATCCCGCTAAGATTGATGCCATAATGAATTGGGAAGTACCCAAAACTCCATCGGAGATTCGTAGTTTCTTAGGATGGGCCAGTTATTATAGGAGGTTCATTGAGAACTTTTCGAGGATAGCCACTCCTTTAACTACCTTGACCCGTAAGAACGTCAAGTTTGACTGGGTTCAAAACAACAAGAATCTTTTGAGATTCTGAAACACAAGTTGAGCAATGCTCCTGTGTTATCTCTACCTAAGGGTATTGAGGACTTTGTTGTTTATTGTGATGCCTCGCACACTGGCATGGGCTGTGTGCTAATGCAAAAAGGCAAAGTAATTGCTTATGCATCACGACAATTAAAGGTGCACGAAAGGAATTACACCACCCATGATTTGGAATTGGGTGCTGTTGTATTTGCACTTAAGTTATGGAGACATTACTTATATGGCACAAAGTATATTATATACAATGAACATAAGAGTCCAACATCTGTTCAATCAAAAGGATCTAAACATGCGACATCGTCGTTGGATGGAAACACTTAATGATTATGATTGCTAAATTCGCTATCATCCCGGCAAGACAAATGTCGTTGCTGATGCCTTGAGTCGCAAGGAAAGGGTTAAGCGCATTAGGATTAATGGCAAGAGCATTGAGCTCAAAATAGCTTGAATGAGAAGCTATTAGATATATAAAAGCAAGCCCTGTTAGAGGCAAATATTTCTAATGAAGGATTAGGCGGAACTGTTGATCAATTATTGCCTGGAAAAGATGGAATCCTTAGATTTAATGGTAGAATCTGGGTTCCAATCTTTGGAGGACTTAGAGATCTAATCCTCCAAGAAGCACACAATTCGAGAGACTCAGTTCACCCAGGTGGTGACAAGATGTATCAAGATTTGAAAAAGAATTATTGGTGGATGGGTTTGAAGAAATCCATAGCTACTTATGTAGCTAAGTGTCTGACGTGTTCGCAAGTTAAAGCCGAACATCAGAAACCATCAGGACTTCTACAACAACTTGAAATTCCCACTTGGAAATGGGAAATGGTAACTATGGATTTGATTACCAAGTTACCTAAGACCAAATGTGGTAATGACACGATTTGGGTCATTGTGGATAGCTGACTAAGTCAGCGCATTTCTTGCCAATTAAAGAGACTTATAATTCTGATAAGTTGGCCAAGCTATGTGTGGATGAGATTGTGTCCCTACATGGTGTGTCGGTATCTATTGTATCTGATAGAGATACTAGATATACATCTCACTTTTGGAAAAGTTTCCAACAATCATTAGGCACAAGATTAAACTTTAGTACGGCTTACCACCCACAGACGGGTGGACAAAGTGAGCGTACTATTCAGACTTTGGAAGACATGCTTAGAGCATGCGTGATTGATTTAGGTGGAAGTTGGGACGGCCACTTACCCTAATAGAATTGTCCTATAATAATAGTTATCATACAAGTATCAAGGCTGCTCCTTTTGAAGCCTTGTATGAGAGAAAATGTAGAACGCCTGTTTGTTGGGCTGAAGTTGGGGAAGCCCAACTGTCTGGACCTGAGATTATCCTGGAGACCACGGATAAGATAATACAAATCAGTGATCGTATCAAAGCTGCCCGTGATAGCAGAAGAGCTATGCTGACAAGAGACGTAAACCTCTAAAGTTCCAAACAAGGGATAAAGTCATGCTAAAAGTATCACCTTGGAAAGGTGTAATGAGATTTGGAAGGAAGGGCAAGTTAAGCCCAAGATATATTGGACCATTCGAGATAATCGAATGTGTCGGCACTTAGCTTATAAGCTTAAGCTGCCAGAGGAGCTCAGTGGAATTCATGATGTATTCCACATATCTAACCTTAAGAAATTTCTAGCCGATGAGTCGCTAGCAATGCCACATCAAGATGTGAAATAGATGAAAACCTAAGGTTCGTTGAGAAACCAATTTCGATCAAGGATTGACAGGTTAAGAAGCTCCGAAGGAAATTTATACCTATAGTAAAGGTTAGCTGGGATGCCCTTCGAGGCCCCGAGTATACATGGGAGGCTGAGTCCACTATGCCACAAAAGTACCCCCATCTTTTTGAATAAGATCTCGAGTTCGAGATTTCTTTTAAGGGGGTTTGCCTACGTCTAGGATATGTCGGTTTTGTAAATAGGGCTTAGAATGTCACTTTTATATGTTTTATATATGGCTCGTACGAGTGAGCTTATGTGGCTCGTACGAGTGACATCTTGTCACTGTACGAGCAACCACTCGCACGAGCCATGTCACTCGTATGAGCAACCACTCGCACGAGCCTAGCAACACTCACTCTTTTTGCGAGCCATGTTGGCCTAAAAATAGTGGAGCTTGAGTGTTGTGTTATCATCTGTTGGTGTGTGACTATGGCGAAGCCCTGTCAAATTGTTTACTCGTCTGTAACCTTCACGTTTATAAATACGAATCAAAGGCGTTTAAGCAGCATACTTTCTTGTTTATCTGTCCAACTCGCTAACAATGAATTCCGCCTCTGTTAGATGAGTCGAATCGATCCGGTACTCAAAGAGGAGAGCTGATCCCCTCTCACAAGTGGTATATCAAAGAAAAGGTCTAATAGTGGTAGTGATGATGATGACAATGATATGGGTGGTTCGGCAATTCTTGTAACAAAATCTACTTTGAATAAAAATATTGATTTTTCTGTGTACTTGAACGATTCAGCCAACCAATTTGATGAGACAGAGATCAGGGAAAGTCATACGATAGCTCGATGGATTCTAAGTAGGCAGAAATCCTCACAGTGACTTATATGTCAACTTTCCTGCCGTGCCTAAACCGAAGATCTTGTATTTAGAGCATGATGTGGAAGAAGGTGAGTTTGTCCACAGTTACACGAAGGAAGAGATTGCGAGTATATTGGGCATGGATGAAGAAACGTTTGAATTTGATTTAAAAGACGAACTGAACGACATCAGTGCTTTCAAGCCTGAAGATTATATCTTCGAACATTTTTCTGAAGCTCACAACTACGATAAGGTTGTCGTGGAGGATGATTCCGATGATGATTGTACTACAAATATTATTAGAGAGGGTACGCTGACTCCCCAACCTTTAGTGAGATGTTTGCAGCCGAAAATGATGATTTATTGAAGCGTAAAGTTGAAGAGGCTGTGAAATTGGGAACGGTTCCTCAACGTTTATCCAAAGAAGAAATAGCCGAGATGAGGAAACTATGGTTCAAAGAGTTACCAGAGGAACGTAAATTTAAACGTCCCCTAGCATTCTTCACGCATGATGTGGATATCTCTTTGGGGGACATCATTAGCTGGGGATGGGTCGAAGAACTGGATGTATATGCGATTAAGAGGGAGTATGGGCTCCAGTACTTCCGACACTTGAGCGATATGAAGACCCTGCTGTTCTGAGATTAAAGAATTGGTGCAGACTAAGATGATAAATCTAAAGATGAAATTTCACAACCAGCGGCTGTGGAAACTGATAAAGCTGGAAGCTACTCATGGTTTTAGACGCTGGAAGCCACATATGCCCAAGAGAGTCACAAAGATTGATCCTGTTACGAAAGAGAAGGATGTGACTTTGATCGTAAAGAGGCCAAGAGTGATGAAAACATGCCTTTGATTAAAATGGAGCAAGATTTCTTCAAGATATTCAAATGGTGGCACTATGATTCAAGCACAGGTGAAGCTGTTATTTGTGTTCAACCGGATGAAGATTCTTGGAAGATTACTGAAGAACTATCCAAATCCGTTATAGCGCACAAACGTATATATGGTCTATGGCGCGACATTCAAGTACTAGACCTAATGTGGCTAGTCAACTACTCAAAGAAGGATATAGAATGTTTATTCTACAACAAAATCAGTTATCAGGAGAGAGATAAGGAGCAGGCGCTACAATTCCAGAAGATTGTTAATGTTTGTTTTGCCAACGATATTCATTCAGGAACAACATGGAACACTTCATGGAGGAAGCTGGAAGAGAAGGAGCAGCGGAAGAAGGAAAAGAAAGATGAAAGGATAGCTGAGAGAGCTAGGATTGCATCTTTGAGAAGCGTTCGGTTTGGTAACACATACAATCGGCATCCTTCTACTGACCGAACGCTGATATCTTCTGAGGAGCGTTGCAGGCCACCGAAATGTTTCTTTAGTCGTTAATTGTCAAAATTTTGAAGAAATTTTTTTGAAAAACTATCCACGATTGCGACAACATCCAAGGGGGAGTTTGTTGGTGCATAATGTCTATCGCCTACATATAGGATATGTCGGTTATGTAAATAGGGATTAGAATGTCATTTTTATATGTTTTATATATGGCTCGTATGAGTGACCTTATGTGGCTCGTACGAGTGACATCTTGTCACCCGTACGAGCAACCACTCGCACGAGCCAACAACACTCACTCTTTGTGCGAGCCATGTTGGCCTAGAAATAGTGGAGCTTGGCGTTGTGTTATCATTTGTTGGTGTGTGACTACGGCGAAGCCCTGTCAAATTGTTTACTCGTCTATAACCTTCACGTTTGTTAATACAAATCAAAGCCGTTTAAGCAGCATACTTTCTTGTTTGTTTGTCCAAATCGCTAACATGAATTCCGCCTCTGTTAGCTGAGTCAAATTGGTCCGATGCTCACAAGAGGAGAGCCGATCCCCTCTCACATGTTTGACACTATCAAGTAACTCAATACCTTCTTGAGTAGGATTAGGCGTTTCATTATCGGAAAGTTCAATGACAGGTTTAGGCACAAGAACCTCACAACCATCCGAGTTAAAGATTGGCAGTAGAAAGGTGTAATCCAATATGTATCTTAAACAAATCCTATACGCAGATGCATGTAGCGTACAATCTTTTCCCATTCATCAGTGATAAAATAACAATTGCATAAAGGATCTTTCTCAATCTTAACATCAAAAGACTCCCATTGATTCACATAAACCTTAAATGAGTTTTTAAGGTTATCAACTCCAATACGTACATTAACCAACTCCTTCGATATCAGCTGAACAAAAAATATAAACTTTATTATGAAATCAACAAATGTACTGTAAATTTTAAAGTATATCATAAATTAGTAATATAAATTTTAAAGTATTGGATTAAAATAGGAAAACCTACCAAGACATCCTTAGAAGTATCAGTAAAACTATGGCAGGATGAATCCATACATCCAAACTACCTCTCAAATGATATTTATGTAAACATAGAAATATTTTCGAGTTTTGTTTGATAATGATGAACTTTTACAAAAGGTGTTAGCAGATACGTATATGGCTCAGTTTTTTTTAAACACCAATACACATCCTTCGGATAATGAAAGGTCAGAAACAACTTTGGACCAGCCTTCCTTTAGAGCAAAAAAAAACCATTGTGTTTAGAAAATCCGATCTCCCACCTCATACCGTTTACACACTCGATTACAGCAGAATTACCTGCGACTTGATTAATGTTTCTTTGCAAACAATTGTGGTATAATCTGTGGAAGTCAAATATTTAATTATTGACAAATGATAGATATGAATTAATCCTTAATAACTAACTTCAGAAAATGTATTTAATGTAATAATCTTACCATGCAACTAGAACTAAGAGAGTCCATATATCGATAAAAAGACATCTTCAAAGAGATATTGTTTATCTAAAAGACCAAATAAACAATCAAGTAATCTATTTTATCAATAATTCATTATTTATCTAAATTGTGATTAGAATATCAATAAAAAATGCATAACATATATGTCACATTCAAATAACAAATATACATCCATATTATAGTAAAAACTTCAAATAACAAATAATGAATCGGATGTTTATCTATGACATATCTGTGACATTCAAATAATAAATATTATACTTATTATAGTAAAAATGCATAACATATATGTGACATTCAAATAACAAATATAATACTTATTATAATAAAAACTTCAAATCCAACAATATATATTCTTTCCAACAACTGTAGATTAACGATATCTTTTAGAGGAAATCCATAAACAAAGATTCATCATAGCCAATATTGCATCATAAAAAGAAGAAAACCTACATTGTCGATTACTTTCAAGTAACTAAATGTATAACAATATCAAAGAAAAGTTAGAATCGGAAAAATTATAAGAAATAACAAACTTGTAAAAGATGTTTATCTATGATCCAAAACATGCAATACATAACAGTCATGAATGATTCACATATAAATCTGCAAAATACAAGTTTGAATAAATATTATTATACCTTGATTGAAGTTGGTGATGATGTGAAAAAGCAAGAAGTATTGAAGCGGAACTATTGAAGATTATACTTGATGATCGGCGATTATATGTGGAACTACTTTGAAGTGGTTTGATCGAGTTCAGATAAAAAGGTTTTTAAAGGGATGTGAAAAGTTGTTGAAAAGGTAAAGTATGTTTTATATTTGTATATAAAAGATCCGAATTTTAATTTCAATAGTTAAAGCGGCTTTGTACATTAAATTACAGCTTACACCCTTAATTTACCCTCTTCTTACAAAACAACTCTCACATTAAAATCTCTAATATGAATCACTTATACATAAATGACAAACAGGGTATAGTAGCTATATGTGCACAGATGAAAACACCCAACAATTTCAAATCTCTATCGTTGTAAACCGTAAAGCTATTCTTCTAACAACCAACCAACTGCCATTTTCACATCAAATTCAAAGCCCTTTGTCTCGATTGGGCAACAGATCTCTTCACTTAGTATCTAAAAACTCGAACAATTGCTTTCATTTTTGTTAATGCATCAATTTTTAGTTTATTCAAACATATAACTCATAGTGTTTATATTTTATTGTCGTTGTTCATGTAAATTAGTATAAACTTGCCATTCAAATCTGGTTTGTAGTTACTGATTTCCTTTGTTATAGATATTTTTACATTTTAAATGGATTTTTTAGTGATATGATGTTAAAATTGATTCTTTTCTTGGAATTTGATGATGGCTGAGCCTTTTAAGATTGCAAGTTCTTTTTATGATTGGATATTTATCGATTCTTCTAAAATGTGTTAAAGTTGAACAAGCATTTGAAATTATAGATACAAATTAGAGAATTTCATGTAAGAATGAAGTGTTCAACATACAAATTCCAACACAAAGCTCTGCGGAATCAAGAAAAAAAGGAAGCGTATTCTGCAACAAAAGAGAAACAACGGTGGTTGTCATCTTACATCAACATCCAATTCTATTGAGAGGACTCCACTATCAAATATTACAAATTGTATGTGTTATATGTTTCAAAACAAAATTTTCCTTTAATATATTTTCATATATTGCCTTTTATTTATTGTAACATATGTCTTATTTTACAAGTTTCAACAATCAATGTTCAACCAACGTTCAACATACAAATTCCAACACAAAGCTCTGTGGAATCAAGGGAAAAAAGGAAGCGTATTCTGCAACAAAAGAGAAACAACGGTGGTCGTCGTCTTACATCAACATCCGATTCTGTTGAGAGAACTCCATTATCAAATATCACAAAATGATATGTGTTATAGGTTTCAAAACAAAATTCCCTTTAATATATATTCATATCTTACCTTTTAGTTATTGTAACATATGTCTTCTTTTATAAGTTTCAACAACCAATGTTCAACCAATAAATGTATATCATCCTACTACTAATGCTACTGTAAATCTCAGTAGTAATTTCTGGAGACAATCTACAAAAGGAAAAGGTAAACTAACACTATTCAAGATATTTTTTTAAATTTAATTATCAATTGGCGTTTTGTTCATTATTTTTTATTATGTACTTTTCTCTTACAAGATTCATCAACAAAAATCTCATCAAGGAATGTACATAACACTCTTTCTGAAAGTACTATGTCAACATCCGATTCTCTTGAGAGGACTTAATTATCAAATATTACAAATGGTATGTGTTACATGTTTTAAAACAAAATTTCCCTTTAATATATGTTATATCTTACCTTTTATTAATTGTTACATATGTCTTATTTTACAAGTTTCAACAACCAATGTTCAACCAACGAATGTGTATCTCTATCCTTCTAATGCTACTGCAAATCTTAAAAGTGATGATATATTACCAGATTCTGTGGTTAAGAAGATGTATGGAATTTCTAAAGGTACAAGATACTAATCTAAATTCCCGTTAAATATATATTGTTTATATTGTCACACCCTGACCCGCAGCGGAAAATGGTAGTCGGGACATGATTGGGTTTTCATCAAAGCTCATGACGTTTACTATAAAGTTTCATATTTATTATTTCCAATTAAAGGAGAAATTACAATAAACATACAAGCACAACATGTTCTAAACACAACATTCATGAACTCTTTATTTTTCTTCTAAGGCAAATTCCTAGGTGTTCCTTGCTTCAACCTGTTCACCTGTATCATGTGTAAAATGGTTTTTGGGTCAACAAAAGTTGGCGAGTGAATCTTATTTAAACATTGGAAAGAATTAATTATATTGGTTATTTAAATAAAAATGTGCATGAACCAAATATGAGTAACCGCATATGTAAATCTAACCACAAGCCACATATTATCAATCAATGCACACACACAAACATGACAAATGATGAACAATGAGATCAAGGCTCAATCAAACGGAGCCGATCTAATGAGGCACCTGATGCTCAACTCGTCTCCAACGAGGAACTGATGGGCCTAATGAATGAATTGCACGCAACTGACAAAAATGTAAACACGCAATACAACAAACAACATTTACATCACACGTTAGATCATATAATGGTAATAGCACAATTGTTTGAATAAACAAAATATGTAAACGACACATGATACACCCCAAAACATGAATAAAAAGGGGAAGTTGTAAGAATTCACTCACAGTGTTTGCGTTTTTAATCCTTAGTGAAAAACCGCACGAGAATAAGGAGAAAATCCAATGGATAAGCGTGATTTAAGCTAGACAAACGAATGCAACAAAAAAAGTAAACGTTATGCTAGGCATAGCTAAATGAACGAACATGATATGTTAGACTCGTTGAGCCTAACGAACCTCTACAAGGCTACGACAAGCCTAAAGGTGAGCCTAAACTAGGCTACCTTAACGAGCCTAATGCTCCTTAACTAAGAACCTAAACTAAACTAATTAAACTAAGAAAGCAATAAATAAATGAATATTAAAACAAAAATAAAAATAAAAAAATAAAAGAACAAAGAAAGGAAACCTCGAAGAAAAACTTTACAAAATGAGAAGAGCTTGAAGGGCGGCACCTCCTCGTCGAAAGTGGAAATAAAAACTATTACACACCACACCCAAAGGGGTATTGTGCTTGTGGAGCCACCAAATTTGGTTATTCCACTTGTTTATACTCAAACTATGAGTTGCAAGCTATAAAGAACCAAGCAAGGGTATTTATAGGTGTGAAATGGAGCACAAATTGGTGATTGGGGCGATGTGGGATGACCTTAAAACAAGATTTTCGCGTCTTTCAAATTAGCAACAAACACCAAACTTGTTTTCACGATTCCCGCTTCGTTATAACTCCGTTTCACGCAGGGTTTTCGCCTATGTCCATTATTTTCAGAGTACTATCATATGGAAGAGAGTAATCCAACATACATGATGTCGAGAATTGGGCTTAAACCTTGGGTCTTGATGCGGGTCGAGGGTTATCTTCTAAAACTTGTGTTTGTGAATCCCGTTACGCTGGAGCTCAGTTTTATGCACAATTTTAACCTACTTGATCCTTAGTATATCAAGTATATCTTGGAGCTTTGAATGGCCCAGAATGATAGCTCAAGGATGGAGAAAGAAAGTCACCCGAAAGTCATCGTATGACAAAACTAAGAATACGACATGTAGAGCTTCTTTGCTATCATTTACATCTAAACCCTCCAAAACACAATGTCTTATCTTAAGGCATATATATAATGAAGTTTGGATGATAAGAAGGTTAGGATATGATGTGCTAGGTATGTTCACGAAGTCTCCAAAGTTTTTGATTAACTTAAGGAAAACCTTAGTTTTAGACCTTAGAGATATGGAGGGTTGCTTCAAAATACATGGAAATTAATTTACAAGGTTGTATAAACATGTATAAGACTATAAAGCACCAGATATGATAACATGTATGATCAAAACATAGAATCCAAGACATTTTATTGCTTAAACATTAAACAAAATTACGTGGAATATGAAAATGGATCGAGTTACAAAAACGGGTCGGGTTTTAGGATTCATTTTTTTACGAATGTTACATATATAACTTATAGCGAATTATAACTTTATTCAATTCCAAAGATTATATTGATCATGGAGATGCCATCTTTGTGTGCTCTAAATATGATGAATTGTTGTGGGAAAATGAAATGATTAGGGGAAATCCAAATCATAAGAAAACCTCATATCCTCTTTGTTCTTCAAATGAAGAAGTTGAGATACCACCACCACCTCTACCTCCTCCATTACTATGCCATTTCTATAAAAGTCATACTTCAAAGTGTCAGAATTTCATGAATAATATTCGAGCATATAACATGATGTTTTCATTCACATCTCTTGGTGGCAAGGTTGACAAAAGTTATCAGAGAGGTAAAGGTCCTTATTATTTAGACTACAAGGTCAGAATTATCATCGAATGGGTAGTCTACTTCCGAATGCTGGAGAACAACCTAAATTTTCACAACTTTACATATATGATTCACAAAACGAGGTGGTAAATCGCCAAAAGGCAGTAAGATAATTTATTTATCAAATTGTGCCATTTATGATTATATTTATTCATTCCCAACATACTCATACACATGGTTCAGTTGAAAGAATGTAAATTTTAACATTCTTATATTTCTTGCAGTTCTCAGATATATTTCAAACCCACAACAAACAACCAACTTGATATTAAGACCATCAAAAGTCTTAAAAATATGTTGGATTCTTGAAATCCCCTTGTCATGTCATTCAGAATGGTAAGAGATTGTTTTTAAGAAAATGACTAGCAAGATGTAACCCTCAAGCTTATCGGAACAAGAGATAAGGATGGAAGAATTCACAACTCGCCAACAGCATCAGAAATTGTTGCATTAGTAATTGGTGATTTTGATGGCCATTCGATAAACAGGACATCATTGTTCGAAAGAAGTTTGGTGGTCTTCAAAGAATCAGTGAACTTCATCCTTCCTACCTTGCTATGCAATATCCACTTATTGTCCCATATTTAGAAGATGGTTTCGGAGTTGGTATTAAACATAGAGGGATTGAAGTTGATAATGAGGTAGTTAGAACCAACCTTACCATTAGAGAATTCTTTTGTTATAGAATACAAGATAGACATAATCAGTTTTCATTATTAACCAATGCCAAAAAACTATTTCAACAGTTTTTGGTTGATGCATACACAGTGATAGAATCTGGTAGGTTGACTTATATAAGAACACAACAATCGAAACTTAGAACCCAATGTTTTAAGAATCTGAATGCTACTGTTGAAAGTGGAGAGAATTTGGATGCCTCAGTTTCTTGTAAACCTATACTCTTACCTTCATCGTTTGCTGGTGGTTCTAGATATATGATGCAAAAGTACTTGGATGCTATGGCAATTTGCAAGGCAGTTGGATATCCCGATCTGTTCATAAAAGTGACCTGTAATTCCAATTGGCCTGAGATTTATAGGTGTTTACATGATAAATCTCTTAACCCCAAAGACATACCGGATATTATCTCTAGATTATTCAAGTGTAAATTGGATAATCTAATAAATATTTCAAGAAACATAACTTCTATGGTGACATACAAGCAGGTACCTCTTACTAAAAGTTTTTAATTGTGAACACCTAATTATATTTATCTAACAGCTCACCCTTGAGTATGGTGTCACACTCGACAATAGGTTCGTAGTTCCTTACAATACCTTTCTACTCAGAAAGTATGAGTGCCACATAAATGTTGAATGGTGCAATCTATCAGGTTCTATCAAATATTTGTTTAAATATATTAATAAGGGATCGGATAGAGTTACAGCTTTTGTTTTCCAATCACCAACAATGACACCCAGCAAAACGAAGATGTAAATGATATAAAAGCATACCTTGATTGTAGGTATATTTCTGCTTGTGAAGCTGCTTGGAGAATATTCAGGTATGATATACATAATAGATATCCAGTTTTTGAGGTTATGCCTTTCCATTGTGAAGATGATCAGAGTATTGTGTACGATGATGATGCTAATTTGTGTGATGTGGTTAATGATCCAACTGTAAAAATGTCAAAGTTCATAGAGTGGATGAATTGTTGTAACAAAGTTGATGTATTTGCCAGGACATTTAAGTATATAGAATTCCCGAGACACTATCTATGGATACGTAAAAATCAAAAATGGTGTCGAAGAAAGCTGCCTTCGGGATTAGTTGGTAGGATACATTATGTCCCACCATCACGTGGTGACTGTTACTACTTAAGGATTTTACTGAATCATATGGGACCAACTTGTTTCAAAGATATAAAAATAGTTGATGGCCAAGTCTTTGAAACATTCAAAGATGCATGTTTTGCACGAGGATTGTTGGATGATGATAAGGAATATGTTAATGCCATGAAAGAAGCTAGCACATGGTCATCTGTAGACTTCTTGCGGACTCATTTTGTAATGTTGCTACTCTCAAACTCCATATCTCGTCCTGGTGTTTACTGGTTGGAAACCAAGTCCCTATTATGTGAAGACATTTTGTACCAGCAGCGGAAGATAACTGAATGTAATTAATTCATTAAAGTTATAACCATCTACATTAATATTATCGAATAGCTCCTGGGTTGTGAAAAAAAGTAATACGTTTTTATATTTGTTTTAGATTTGTTCTTCAAGAAAAAGAAGTTGAAAACATTTGTATGTCGCATATGAAAAGTTGCTACTTACCAATGGGGGTACACTGAAAAACTTTGCTGACATGCCAAGCGTTCCGGACAAGTATGTTTCATCTTTGAACAATCGATTAATAATGAAAGAACTTTCCTAGTACAGAGCAGCTCTAGCAAGGGAACATTCTAGTTATTTAAAGTGTTTAACTGCTGAACAGCAAAGAATTTATCAAATTGTTATGAAAGCGGATGAAAAAGGTGATGGAAGTGTCTCTTTGTATATGGTTATGGTGGAACAGGGAATACTTTTCTTTGGAAGATTTTCGCAGCTGTGTTACGATCCAAAGGTGAAGTCGTATTGAATGTTGCATCCAGCGGAATTGCATCACTTTTGCTCGATGGTGGTAGAACTACTCATTCAAGGTTTGTAATTCCAATCAACGTTAATGAGGATTCATATGTTCAATAGAGCCTAACACTAGTTAGGTGATTTAATTAAAAAAAACAACTTTGATAATTTGGGATGAAGCACCTATGACCTACAAGCATTGTTTTGGGGCACTTGATAGGACAATGAGATATATATAATGTTCCAGTCAATCGAACATGCATGGTATGCCTTTTGGAGGAAAGGTCGTTCTATTTGGTGGTGATTTTAGACAAATTCTTTCAGTCATCCCTAAAGATACTAGAAGCATGATAGTCAATGCTTCTTTGAATTCTTCTTATATATGGAAATGTTGTCAAGTACTAAAGCTAACTAAGAATATGAGATTAAGAGTTGGATGTAAGCAAACAGATCTGCAAGAAATAAAGGAATTTGCAGAATGGATTTTGAAGCTTGGTGATCAAAATGATGGTGAGGTGGTTATTCAAATTCTAGATGATTTACTTATTCATGATCAAGTCAATCCTATTTCTTTTCTGATTTCATTCACATATATGGATATGAATAAGTGTTTGTGGGATTTAACATATTTCCAACAAAGAGCAATTCTTGTTCCAACAAAAGAAGTAGTTGATTCAATAAATGAAGAATTGTTAAAGAGTCTGCCAGGTGAAGAGAAGATCTATTTTTGATAGTTTATGTGAATCTAAGGAAGAATCAGAGATTAATATGGCATTGTTTCCTCCTGATGTGTTAAACAATCTTCATTTGTCTAGTTTACCTAACCATAAATTAGTGTTGAAAGTTGGTGCTCCGGTAATCTTACTCAGAAACATAGATCAGGAAAATTGATTGTGTAACGGCACACGTTTACAAGTCAGAAACTCGAAAAAGTTGTGATTGAAGCAAAAATTATCACAGGAACTAATATAGGTCATACCACTTTGATTTCAAGATTGAAGATGACACCTTCTGATAAAAGAATACCAGTAAAGATTTCTCGAAGCCAGTTCCCACTTTCACTATGCTTTGCGATGACAATAAATAAAAGTCAAGGACAATTGCTTGAACGTGTTGGTTTGTATCACCCACGTCCTGTTTTTAGTCATGGCCAACTGTATGTTGCTGTATCTAGGGTAAAAAGTAGGAGTGGCTTGAAGATTTTGACTTGTGATAAAGCAAAACAAGTTTGTACAACCACTACTAATGTGGTTTACAAAGAAGTTCTCCAAAATCTATGATGACATGTTGTTATGTCATGGTTGCTGTCTTTTGAACATCTAATTGTATCTTGTACTTACTCAAGTTTATTATAAATATAAATTTTGGATGATATTTTTAGATGGAAAAACATGTAAGGAGCATTATAATGCTTTATAAAAGTATGATGTTTTTTATGTTGTACTTACCCGTGTTTTTAGATGTTACATAAGTGTAAAGCGTGTAATTGTTGTCGACTATTTAACAATGTATGAACGTTTAGGCAATTTGTAAAGGACAAACCTAATAAGTTATGAATTACATTATTTAAAAGTAAAGAGCATAAAATATAAATTCTGTAAAGGACACACATTATCATTCATTACAATCCTATGCTCAAATGTGCTAAAATTACATTATTTAAAAGTGAAGGGCATAAAGTATAAGTTTTGTAAAACTCACATGGATCCAACCCGTGTAAATGGAGCATTTGTATTATGTCTTCAGATCCTCTATATAACCTCTACCGAACTCACATAAACATCACATAACACCTTCGAAACTTTTCTCATACATGTCTTATCAAAGTTCTTAAAACATCTGCATTCAATATATTAGACACAGTAAAACTACGTAGTGTTTCTTTGATCTTATTGTTTGTGTTATAAAAGTTAGGTCATTCATTCTTTGATGTTTTGAGAATGTGTTTTTCATAAATGTCATTTCATATCTTGGTTTCGATCATAATAGTTGTTGTAATCTTGTGTAGTTATGTTATTTAAATACTCGATTAACTTAGTCGAAGTTATTGATAGTGTTGTATCCCTATCTTCTTGATGTTGTCTTCAACATTACGATTGATATTTTGTGTAAAATGATTTTTTTTTGTTGTTGATTTGTTTACCTGTTGTGAGAGATGATAATTTTACTTTTCTGCTTTATTTTTATGAAACCCTAAGTTCGTGATTATTTTTATGATATTTTTAATATAGATAGATAGATAGATAGATAGATAGATAGATAGATAGATAGATAGATAGATAGATAGATAGATAATATTTACTTATTATTATGCTTTAAATACGGTTTCTTATATATGATCACTCTTATACATGTAGGATGTTGATGATGGCCTATTCGATTCAAAGGTAGCAGCTCTCATCGATGAGTCAAATGTTAAAACTGCTGTAAGTTTAAAATTTTCCTATTTTTGTTGTATACTACATATACACATATACATATGTATATTATTGCAAAACAAGTATAACAAGATTTTTTAAAATTTTTACTTGGGTTGAAAAGAAGCGCAATCATCGTGGCAAGACCATTGCACAGGATAAATAAGCCGATCACAAACCATCTAAAGTCCAAAAGCTTGATTCAGTACCACCGACTCTAAAGCCAGTCTTACACTTCACCAAACAAGCTAAACACCGACTTTTAAGTTTTTGAAGTCCTTAGTTTGTTTCGTTATTTCAATATTTCAGTTATATATCAATAAGACAAAAAAATGAACTATTCAAATATCTGTTTTTTAGCATCTACCATCAGATGTATCAGCTGCGTTGGGTTTGCGTTTTGATAATCTTAAGCATGTCATGATCCAAAATCTAAAAGGTGAAGTCCAGGAGATAATGTGTAACACCTCGTAAAAAAATCGTGTCCAATAGTATAGTGACACGTGTCGTATTTTTATTTTAGTCTATTAAAGACTGATAATGACTAAAGGTGTTAACATGCTCAAACTGAGCCTCTGAGTGACCTTCTGATGTCAACATGCATAAACTTAGCCTCTGAGTGACTGATATGTCAACATGCTTAAACTTAGCCTCTGAGTGACTAATATGTCAACATGCTTAAACTTGGTCTCTGAGTGACTGATATGTCAACATGCCCAGCCACTGAGTGACATCAGAGTCAACATGCTTATAGTGGGCCTCTGAGTGATCCTTTACGAAGTCCTAACTCTCGTATGTCCCATTTGTTGGACGAGAGGGATTAATTCTGTTAATATGTGAAAGTTGGATAATGGTGGGGTTAAAAGTGTCAACATGTTAATTTATGCCTCTGAGTGACCTTTTAAAGAACCGAGAGCTTAAAAATGTCCGGGCATACTCCCGGGTATGCCAAATATTGGTTACGTAGGGCTAAATATGCTATAAAGGTGTTTTAGAAGGTTTTATAAGTTGAGGGACTAAAGTGACAAACTTTGAAACTGGCCATAGGGCGTTCGCGGGGCGCGAGAGGCCTGTGTCTGCAGAAAATTTGCTTGGCCTCCACACAAATTGACAAAAACCATTTGATTCGAAACCAAGGTCTTCCAAACTGCTATGAAACGTTTTAGGACACTTGTAAGCTCCCTCTAACACCCCTTAACACCTGGCATTACCTCCTTCAACTCTCCAACTATAAATACATGCCAAGGTTCACCATTTTAACTTACACCTTTCTCATTTCACATTCTATATCCCTCCTATGGAGTTCCTAACTGAAAGGAGCATCCAACTTAGTTCTACTGCATCCTAGGAATCACTTGTAAGTGTTCTTTCTCTTGCATTTCGTTTATAGGCTTTTATAGCCAAAAGTCAAGCGTTTTACGGAAAACGCCTTGACTTTCAGTTAAGACCATTATGGTCCAGCCATTGTTTGTAACGAACATGGCTAAGTGATCGTAATAAGGTAGGTGTTAATCCATATAAAGGGCACCTCCTGAAGATCACGTTTGCTAGACCAATTGACGGGTCAAAGTATTACTATTAAAAAGTCAAACATGCCATTTTTCGGAAATATTATAATCTGAGCTGATATATGTTATGAAACATGTTTTGACACTTAAACAAGTTAGTAATAATTAGTAGAACATGTAAGAACATGTTCGGCTCAGTTCTAGCGTAGGTTCGCAACCGAAAGTCGCAAAGTTTGACTTCTGCTTTGACTTTCGATTCTGACCCAATTTAGATTAGTTAGCTATTGATCTAAGGTTGCATTATGATCATAATATAATATAGCATAACCCTCTGAGGTTATATTACATGGTCATAATCAAAATCTGAGTTTATGCACAAGTTCCGTAATTATGCCATTTTGACTAAAATGCCCTTTTCGCGTAAAATATGGTTTAATTGATAACAAACTTAAAAATGAGTTTCCTACTGATGTAATTTATAAGTAGGATCAATTGGGATGTCAAATCAGATAGTAAACTGAGTTTATGAACATGTTCTTGTATTATGTCGATAAATGACGATAAGGCCCTTGTGGCTCATAAAATGGTTTTAATCATATCTTTTCAAAGTAAATCCTTTATCTACTGATATGTGATATTAAATAACATATCCAAGACATGTTAACTTGACCTTAACATCAGTTTTCATTAAACATTGTATAAACATATTTTACGGGATGATAATTTTTGTTTGCTGTATTTTTTTTCCATGATAATCATAAACATATGACATCATCCACTTTCAACAGAGCAGTTTAGTATATGTTTTGTTAGATGTTGTGTGTCTTTTATAAATTGTAAGTCTAAATATTACTTTGCGGATATGAATCCATCCAATCCAACACCATCCTTTTTAAGATTTCTGAATGAAGATGAACTTATATTTTTGGTATGTTTTTCAGTTTCAATTTACTATTATGATTGTACATTGATTTCCATGTAACATGTTTGCTAACTGCTTTCACAGACCATACCAGTTGATTTTGCGAATTCGTTCTGGGGGAAGGAAGACCCATACGGTCAAAGTGTAGAAGTACATGATGATGACAAAACATGGTTACTACGAGTAAAAAAGAGAGATGGTGATTTCTATTTACAGGTGGCTGGACAAAGTTGGTTCGAGATTGTTCTTTAAAAACCAAAGATGCGATATTGTTAAAAGCTATTGGACCTTTGTCATTCATGATCTCATGTTTTAAAGAAAAGATCTATGAGAATTCTTACATTTCAGCTAGTGTTAGATCTGAACTTGGAATGACTGTAAGTAACTTTATATTACATTGCTCCTCACTGTAAACATTTTTGTGAAGTTTCTAATTGACTATCATGCTTTTTCTTAATTTCTTATATAGCTAATTGCTGATAAATTCTGGGAAGAATTATGCCATAAAAATTACAAGGATGGGATAGCAACTATATACGTTGGACAAAGGTTTTGGAATGTTACCATGAAGGGATGGACTGATGGATGTGGCTTCACAGATGGATGGTTAAAGCTGGTTGAAGAAGTTCCTTTACCACTTGATTCTTTCTTGGTTTTTACCATGATTGCCTCTAAAACCTTTGAGCTTTCTGTTTTCCGTCCTGAAACTGGCACTGAAATTTTTTTCAAGAAGGCTCATGGTGTTGTTTTGGATGATTCAGTTTATGCGGATGATGGGTTAGACTTATTTACTGCGGTATAAAAATTAGATGTTAACATACATTTGTTCCATAACATGAAGTTGATAAATAAGTTTTATTATATTATGCTAATAACTATTGAATGTTTTGTTGAAGTCTACACACAAAGAAGTTCTAGATTTTAGGGAAGTTAATTCAAATGATGCTGAGATTCTAGCTACTGTTGGTGATGCTACGCAAGTTCTGAGTTTTTATGATATTTTTAATGTATAGATAGATAGATAGATAGATAGATAGATAGATAATATTTACTTATTATTATGCTTTAAATACGGTTTCTTATATATGATCACTCTTATACATGTAGGATGTTGATGATGGCCTATTCGATTCAAAGGTAGCAGCTCTCATCGATGAGTCAAATGTTAAAACTGCTGTAAGTTTAAATTTTCCTATTTTTGTTGTATACTACATATACACATATACAGATGTATATTATTGCAAAACAAGTATAACAAGATTTTTTAAAATTTTTACTTGGATTGAAAAGAAGCGCAATCATCGTGGCAAGACCATTGCACAGGATAAACAAGCCGATCACAAACCATCTAAAGTCCAAAAGCTTGATTCAGTACCACCGACTCTAAAGCCAGTCTTACACTTCACCAAACAAGCTAAACACCGACTTTTAAGTTTTTGAAGTCCTTAGTTTGTTTCGTTATTTCAAAATTTCAGTTATATATCAATAAGACAAAAAAATGAACTATTCAAATATCTGTTTTTTAGCATCTACCATCAGATGTATCAGCTGTGTTGGGTTTGCGTGTTGATAATCTTAAGCATGTCATGATCCAAAATCTTAAAGGTGAAGTCCAGGAGATAATGTGTAACACCTCGTAAAAAAATCGTGTCCAATAGTATAGTGACACGTGTCGTATTTTTATTTTAGTCTATTAAAGACTGATAATGACTAAAGGTGTTAACATGCTCAAACTAAGCCTCTGAGTGACCTTCTGATGTCAACATGCATAAACTTAGCCTCTGAGTGACTGATATGTCAACATGCTTAAACTTAGCCTCTGAGTGACTAATATGTCAACATGCTTAAACTTGGCCTCTGAGTGACTGATATGTCAACATGCCCAGCCTCTGAGTGACATCAGAGTCAACATGCTTATAGTGGGCCTCTGAGTGATCCTTTACGAAGTCCTAACTCTCGTATGTCCCATTTGTTGGACGAGAGGGATTAATTCTGTTAATATGTGAAAGTTGGATAATGGTGGGGTTAAAAGTGTCAACATGTTAATTTATGCCTCTGAGTGACCTTTTAAAGAACCGAGAGCTTAACAATGTCCGGGCATACTCCCGGGTATGCCAAATATTGGTTACGTAGGGCTAAATATGCTATAAAGGTGTTTTAGAAGGTTTTATAAGTTGAGGGACTAAATGTGACAAACTTTGAAACTGGCCATAGGGCGCTCGCGGGGCGCGAGAGGCCTGTGTCTGCAGAAAATTTGCTTGGCCTCCACACAAATTGACAAAAACCATTTGATTCGAAACCAAGGTCTTCCAAACTGCTATGAAACGTTTTAGGACACTTGTAAGCTCCCTCTAACACCCCTTAACACCTGGCATTACCTCCTTCAAGCTCTCCAACTATAAATACATGCCAAGGTTCACCATTTTAACTTACACCTTTCTCATTTCACATTCTATATCCCTCCTATGGAAGTTCCTAACTGAAAGGAGCATCCAACTTAGTTCTACTGCATCCTAGGAATCACTTGTAAGTGTTCTTTCTCTTGCATTTCGTTTATAGGCTTTTATAGCCAAAAGTCAAGCGTTTTACGGAAAACGCCTTGACTTTCAGTTAAGACCATTATGGTCCAGCCATTGTTTGTAACGAACATGGCTAAGTGATCGTAATAAGGTAGGTGTTAATCCATATAAAGGGCACCTCCTGAAGATCATGTTTGCTAGACCAATTGACGGGTCAAAGTATTACTATTAAAAAGTCAAACATGCCATTTTTCGGAAATATTATAATCTGAGCTGATATATGTTATGAAACATGTTTTGACACTTAAACAAGTTAGTAATAATTAGTAGAACATGTAAGAACATGTTCGGCTCAGTTCTAGCGTAGGTTCGCAACCGAAAGTCGCAAAGTTTGACTTCTGCTTTGACTTTCGATTCTGACCCGATTTAGATTAGTTAGCTACTGCTCTAAGGTTGCATTATGATCATAATATAATATAGCATAACCCTCTGAGGTTATAGTACATGGTCATAATCAAAATCTGAGTTTATGCACAAGTTCCGCAATTATGCCATTTTGACTAAAATGCCCTTTTCACGTAAAATATGGTTTAATTGATAACAAACTTGAAAATGAGTTTCCCACTTATGTAATTTATAAGTAGGATCAATTGGGATGTCAAATCAGATAGTAAACTGAGTTTATGAACATGTTCTTGTATTATGTCGATAAATGACGATAAGGCCCTTGTGGCTCATAAAATGGTTTTAATCATATCTTTTCAAAGTAAATCCTTCATCTACTGATATGTTATATTAAATAACATATCCAAGACATGTTAACTTGACCTTAACATCAGTTTTCATTAAACATCGTATAAATCGTCATTTTACGACATAAGCGCCGTTTCGGCGCATAGTATGATCTTAAACTATATTTACCAACCAAGACTTGTTACCTACTGATTTTAAAAATTATTTATAATATTTTATAGTAGGTATATGATATAACTCATAATTCCAAATAAATTTATAGAACTATGTGTGAAATGACCAAAATGCCCCTTCGGTGCATAGTTTGGTCATAAAAGATAAATTACACATATAATCAATATCCTACTGATATTATATAATAAATAAGTTATATTTCTAGAATAATTATGGTCATAAAACTAAATTATATTCGAGTTCTTTTTACACGGTATGAAATTACCAAAATGCCCTTATGAGGCATAGTTTAATTTTAAAACCTTAACGAGTATAAATGTTGATATCCTACTAATATTACAACTTATTTAAAGTATAATGGCATATAGAACTTATCCATGACTCATCCGGTTACCCGATATCGCTGATATGCGTACAGTTAAGTATATGTAACTAGTTTATGGAAATTAAACGAAACGGGTTTAACCTTGTCATTTAAGTCTCAAAATCCAGAATGTTTATGGTTTATCCATATTATACAAGTCAAAGTACTTGTTGGGTTTAAACAACATTCTATCCGATCATCGTTTAATCTAGCATTATACGTTTTGACCCTGTACGCTACTCGGTCTAAGTCTGTGACTTAAATAAGACCGTTAGTATTTAATTGGTTAGCTTATGCCATAATCCAGACTAGAGACTTCTTGTAAATGTTATCTGCACTTAGTTCATTTTTTGTATGGCTAAGTTATTAAATCTTGCGTTTAAACGAAGACTAGCTCAGGTAAATACTCTCGACTTATTTCCCCTATACGGGCTTGGGTTACGGTAAAATATTACTGCTTGGTCAGAAATGGGATCAATCGAATGCCGGATTGTGGCTAGTAAATCATCATATTCCATTTTAATTAGTTTTGTTTGATAACTTAAACATCAGGGGTTAACTACCGTGTCCTGGATATCCTCGGCTCATTACATTAGATAATGGCCATGACCCATGCGCGAGGTGTAGGTATACACCCGGCAAGCGCTAATGCTAAAAACTTTACCCACAAGGTTGGGGATAACTCCTTCGTGAGTTCTTAAGTGGTGAGTACGTTAATCATGCATCGGTCTTCGTACCGGGCCCTGTATGTATGGACAATCATGTGAATCTGTTAACAAGGTTGCAAGGCTGACTTTCCCAAGTTATAAAAGATTTTGTGCCAATGTGCACTTAAAACATTTTCAAATGTTTTCAAAATGAGTTAGTTGAGTGTATTTACCAGCAAAAACTGACGTATTTTCAAAAGACTAGGCCTGTAGGTACAATACGAAAATAGGCTGGAAGCTGCTCGGTAGTGATAAAAGGATCTTGCGAATCCTAGATCTGCCCAAAGTCTATTATACACTTTTTGTACATTTTACGATCCGCCTGTGGATCTTCTATTACGAACCGTATGTATATTATTTTAGTACTTTGAACATTTGGTTTGTAATAGTAATTTTACTCCAAGACTTCCGTTGTGCCATGTTTAATTGACTATGACGATATCAACTTATGTTACGATACTCCCCACCCGGCCCACCGGTGTTTGGATTTGGTTGGAAATCCGGGGTGTGACAGGTTGGTATTAGAGCCATTGTTTGAGACAATTAAACACTAGCCTTCTTGTGTTTAATCTCAAACTTACACAAGCACGTTCCTTAGACTCCCGAGTCTAGGCTTTGACCTAGGATTACTCATCTCACTATTAAGTTATTAGTATTGTTTTTGATTTGATATTTACAGGAAAATGCCGCCAAGAGTAAGAGGAAGAGGTAAAGGACCAATGAGGGGAGGACCATCAGGACATATCCCTTGACAACCCCATCACTCGAATCCCTATGAGGATTCGGGGATTCCTGACCCCTATCGCGACATTCACCTACCCACACCCAAAGCTTGTACCATTCGTATCATTCGCCACAATCACACTACTCTCATCATTCTCATCATTCATATCATGATGAGTTTAACCCCAACCAATACTTTAATACACCCCCAGCTAACCAAAATCAAATAGACCAACCCAATCTAATGGACGAGGACTCCGGCCCGGAGATGTCGCCGTCGGGTTCACACACACATCCCATCGAAATCTCAAGCGATTCGAACTCTTACGCAGGATCGCCATACCAAGGTAATGAATGGGACCAATATTGGAACCAATTTACTTTCGCAAACACTCCTTCACATCACTCCCCAACTCCTCATATACAAGAAGATGTCCACATGGAACCGGTGGAACAACCCCAACCGCCACCTGAGTCACCAAGGAGGAAAAGAGGAGCACGTATGTCGGTACGTGCAGGCCAATGGTCGGGATCACTGCCACCTTTGCCCAAACCTTACCCTACCATTCAAGAGGACCCACAAATGGGTGGACCCTCCAATGCTTCACCTGTGGTGGAACCAACACCATCACCCGCCGTTCAACCACCACCATCAGGCTATAATAACCCTATCCCAACATATCCGGATACATCTGGATATGATCTTTTTAACCCGTCTACACCGGTAAATTACCAGGCATTATCGCATGACCCTTATATGCAAGCGGTCATGCATAACACACTTTACCTGTCTCCTTTCCACCTGTTTATCCACCTACTGGATATCCAAGTTATGGATACCAATATCCTGTTATGCCACAACCACAACCTCCGCCGCCACTTGAGGCCATCAATGAGGCCTTAGAACAAATTAAAGAAATGCAACAACAAGCGGAGAAAACGGAGAAGAAGACGAACAAGTTCTTCAAGAAACTCTCCAAGTTGGTTTAGGGAAAGAAGCACGAGTGAAGTCTCCTCTAATAATATATGTTAGTCCCTACGAGGACAATGTTATTTCTTTAGTCCCTATAAGGACAACTGTTATTTCCTTTAAGTCCCTGCATGGACAGTTTGTTTCATTTATTTCTAGTATTGTAATTTCTATCATCATTTAATAAAATATTTTGGAATTATATATATGTATTATCCTCTTCAAGCAAACGTCTCGAGTTTACTCAAAATTTATGCTCTGCTATATATTTCCAAAAGACCTTAACGGATTTGATTATGCCAAGTGGCACAGACCAATATTTGGCCAAGTAATGATAGTTAAGGATAAAAGGGCTTTCTATCATGATAGTTAAGGGAAGTTATCCTTCTATCCAGAGGTGGTGGACTAGGTTCAAGCCTCCAAAGTCATTAAGGTCCAAGGTGCTCCGGACTATTAATCAACCATTAAGGTACTCTTATGTTAACATTAAGGAATGTTCATACTCTTGGTAGCGTGGCCTGAGGAACCACTCTGCGTCCTAACCTATTATATAGCCTATGTGATCAATGTGATCCCGGCTAATGTCATCAATGTAATGACGATTGATAGGCTAAGGAGCCATAATTTACATCCATTAGTGATGCAGGCCAATGTGCCGTAATTTGTCCAATGGTGACAGGCCAATGTGCTGTAATTTGTCCAATGGTGACAGGCCAAGGTGCCGTAATTTGTCCAATGGTGATAGGCCAAGGTGCCGTAATCTGTCCAATAGTGACAGGCCAAGGTGTCGTAATTTGTCCAATAGTGACAGGCCAAAGTGCCATAACTTATGTCCATTAGCGACCGGCCAATGTGCCATAATTATATGACCAAATTGGAATAGGCCAATGAGCCATGTTTTAATGTCCTTCGTGACAAGCTTATGAGCTATATGTAATTGTCTAAATGACAATGACAGTTATGACATTACGATCCACTGTCTAATAATATATGGACTACGTCCAAATATTAATTTGCCTATGATGTGATGTTATTCACACTAGTTTGATTAGGCGATGGATTTGCATATCCAATGTTTTAAGCCAATATGGTTATGAATACCATGGCTAAGAGAAGTTTTATTTGGTGTTTAGAACCAAGGTTTCAAGAATGGCAAACTCGGACGAGGCACAAAGTAGCCACCGGGATGTTAACTCTAACAACACCGAAAACATAGCCATTAATAACGATGATTTCTAAGCTCGCATAGATGCAGCTGTTGGAAAGGCCACAGAAAAACTTAAGGAGTCGAGCGCTACTCACTCTAGACCTTCATCAATTCCACCATCCTCAGCTCGTAAGGAGAGACACTCTTCAAATGCGAAGAGTGAACCAAAGAAAATAGAATTTGCTAATAGGTCTCGTTCTTCTAAAGATGGATGTACCTACAAATATTCGTCTCCTGCAAGCCCCGAGATTTTAATGGGGAAAAGGAGTAGTAGAAGCCTTGAAAAGTCTTGATGAAATGGAAACGATAGTGGATATCAACGGTTATGCTGATAAGGATCTGGTAAAGTATGTATCATAGTCCTTCAAGGGTGATGCCCTGATTTGCTGGAAGGCTATGGTCCAATCTACAGGTAAGGTACACCTGTACAACTTAGGATGGTCTAAGTTTGTTGACCTAGTCAAGGAAACTTACAGCCTACCTCATGAGGTGGAGAAATTAGAGTCAGACTTTCTGACTCTCACAATGAAAAACCTAGACTGTCGGAAGTATGTTTCGAACTTCAATTCCCTGTCTAGGTTAGTTTCATACTTAATCACCCCTGAACCCAAACGCATTGCGCATTTCATTAATGGGTAAGCGCCCGAGATAAAGGGCATGGTAAAGGCTGCTCAGCCTAGTACCTATAGGTTTGCTGTAGACCTACCTCTCTCCCTCACCTTAGATTTAGTGAGGCAAAAGTCAGTTAGGAATGAAACTGAAGGAAAAAGGAAACGGGAGGAGGATAACTCCGAAAGGTTCAAAAAGAAAGGGAATTTTAGATTCAAGAAGAACCAGCACACGTCTAATGACAAACCTCTGTGCAAGAACTGTAACTACAGACATTAGGGACAATGTAGTATTAATCCACAGACTAAACCCTGTGGTATCTGTAAGAAAAAGGGGCGTAAGACCTTAGAGGGCAAAGATCTTAAGAATGCCGTCTACTACGGATGTAACGAAAAGGGGCATATTAAGTTTAACTTCCCTAAGAACCCAGAAATAATGATGCAAAGCCTGGAGAGGCTAAGAAAGAGAATGCTCGTGCCTTCCAGATGAATGTCAGGAAGGTCGTTAATGACAACAACGTCATAACAGGTACATTCCTCATTAATGACATATATGCTAGAGTTCTTTTTGATTTGGGTGCAGATAAATCTTTTGTTGACCATAAGTTTAGTAAACTATTAAACTTGCCCATAAGAACTCTAGACATAACTTATGAGGTAGAACTTGCTGATGGAACTTTAGAAACAGCATCTTCCATTCTTGATGGATATGTTATATCCATTAAGAATCATTCTATCCCTATATCTCTTTTGCCAATGAAATTGGCAGGGTTCGATGTAGTCTTAGGCATGGATTGGTTATCCCACAATCAAACCCGCATTGCCTGCGATAAGAAACTTATCAAGATTAAAACCCCATCTGGTGAAACGATCACCATCCCTGGAGATTCACACTATGGATTGCCAGACAAGGTGTCATTATTTAAGGTATCCAAGTGTTTGGGGAGAGGTTGTGTCATTTATATGGCACAAGTAACTATCAACGAGCCCAAGTCAAATATCAAAGACCTTCCAGTTATTTTGGAGTATTCTGATGTTTTCTCTGAAGAATTACCAGGCTTACCTCGAGATAGTCAAGCGGAGTTTAGGATTGATATCCTACCCGGATTAGCACCTGTTGCTAGAGCTCCGTATCGGTTAGCACCGACGGAAATGAAGGAATTAAGAATCCAATTAGATGAACTTTTAGAGAAAGGCTTTATTCAGCCTAGTTCCTCGCCTTGGGGAGCTCCTATTCTTTTTGTTAAAAAGAAAGATGGTTCAATGCAGATGTGCATTGATTACCGAGAGTTGAACAAGATAACGATTAAGAACCGATATCCTATGCCCAAGATCGATGACTTATTCGACCAACTTCAACGGGCAAGTTATTTTTCTAAGATTGACTTAAGATCAGGATATCATCAACTGAAGGTTAGAAGTGAGGATGTTCCTAAGACTACCTTTAGAACCCGATATGGTAATTATGAATTTTTGGTGATGCCTTTTGGGCTCACAAATGCACCTGCAGCATTCATGGATCTCATGAATAGAGTCTACAAGCCATACTTAGATAAATTTGTCATTGTCTTCATAGACGACATACTTATCTACTCTTGTAATCAAGTTCATCATGAGAAACATCTACGGTGCATTCTAGAATTGTTAAGGCAAGAGAAATTTATGCTAAATTCTCTAAGTGTGAGTTTTGGCTTAGAAAAGTCCAATTTCTTGGACATGTGGTAAGTGAGCGTGGTATCCAAGTGGATCCCGCCAATAATTGAATTGGGAAGTACCCAAAACTCCATCAGAGATTCGTAGCTTCTTAGGATTGGCTGGTTATTATAGGACGTTCATTGAGAACTTTTCAAGGATAGCCACTCCTTTAACTACCTTGACCCGTAAGAATGTCAAGTTTGACTAGGGTCCAAAACAGCAAGAATCTTTTGAGATCCTAAAACACAAATTGAGCAATGCTCCTGTGTTATATCTACCTGAGGTATTGAGGATTTTGTAGCTTACTGTAATGCCTCGCACACTGCATGGTTGTGTGCTAATGCAAAAAGGCAAAGTGATTGCTTATGCACCACGGCAATTAAAGGTGCACGAAAGGAATTACACCGCCCATGACCTGGAATTGGGTGCCGTTGTATTTGCACTTAAGTTGTGGGGACATTACTTGTAACATTGTCGTAAAACGGGTTCAAAAACCCGCTCCGTTTTGTAATCAAGTATACGTCATGAATCTCTTATTTCGAATTCACGTTAGTTGTTGATAATATTTTTATAATATTAATAAATATAAATAATATTAATATTAATAAAGTAATAATAATTAATACAAAATAAAATAAAATAAAATGTTTATTAAATTAAAAAATAAAAAGGATGGATCGGGACGAACCGGGTCTCCACCCAAATCAAACACACAGCACACCACCACACCACACACACAACATCTGTTAAAACCAAGACAAATAATCTTTTATATGCTCGTTACTCTTGATCTGATATTCAAAAGGAAACCGCCCTGTAACAACCACGCTTAAGTTTAGCAATCATCAAATCTGCCTTTTTGAAGAATTAATGGAAGAAAACCGTTCCAATCATGACTCAGATCTCGAAACCGAATCAAATCTCATTCATTTGAGCTTTCAATCATTTCCGTTATAACCGATTTCCACTGAAACTGAAACGTGATTCAAGCTTCCACTAGTAGCTATACATATAGAATTCAGGACTCAATTAGAATGTACACTCTTGCAAATCTCGCTTCAAACTTTCTGTTCCTCAAAACACTCGCCGGAATCGCAATTCAAGGTCGTCGGAAAACTTCGCCGGAAGTCTGAAGAAAACTCTCTGTTCTGGTATATTATATTACTTAATCTTTCATTTCAATTTGATATGAGTTTGTTTAAAATACAGTTGCTAAATTAAACAAGTCAGTCGGGATTATTGATATGTGTTTTCAGAAGGAGAAATATGAAGTTAAACCCAGTGTTTAAATGAATTTGAAATCAGTAAATATACCGGGTTAGACACACAGTCCAGTGGTGGACTGGGTGCACTTGAAACATACGGTCTCGGGTTCGAGTCTTAAACACGTTCCGATTTCCTTATATAACCCAACCTTTTTATAACTAATAGATAATACAATTCAGTTAGTATATAAGATTAATTAAAATCTTATATCCTTCGGGTTAGACACACAACCCAATTGGTCGGGCTGTGTGCAACACGAAGCCACGGTCACACGTTCGAGTCCGGTTATACGCATCGTACTATTAATAAAACAAACCTTTTTAATAAAATTAATTATGTTTAACCGTAGTAAGTGTGTGTATATATATAATGAAAATCAGATATATTTCGGGTTAGACACGTAGCTCAGTTGGTAGAGCTGCGTGCACGTAAACGAGAGGTCACGAGTTCGATCCTCACACGCTGCCAAATCCAACCGGTTCGATCCGAAAAAGAAACATTTTTTTTAATTAAACTTTTGTTTATTTTCTTTAAATACCATAAAATATATAATCAAATAATTCCTCTTTTTAGCATAAAAAAATAGTAATAAATACAACAATATTATCTAAAGAGCTTAGTAAAATTTATTAAGTAAAAGTACTAATTTTAACTAAAAGAAATATATATTTACCGAATTATTACATGAATATTCAGGATAGCCTTTCTCGTCGATTGGTATCTCTAACGTCAAATCGTGCGCACTCTTCATCAAATCAAAATGCACCCACTGTGAGTGAATTCCTACAACTTCCCTTTTTATTCATGTTTTTGGGGTGTATCATGTGTCGTTTTGTTTATATCACTTGTTCAAATCTCGTGCTATTACCATTATATGATCTAACGTGCTATGTGATAATTTTGTTTATAAGCTCACATTGCCAGAGGAGCTTAGTGAAATTCATGATGTATTCCACATATCTAAGCTTAAGAAATGTCTAGCCGATTAGCCACTAGCAATGTCACATCATGATGTGCAAATTGATGAAAACTTGAGGTTTGTTGAGAAACCGATTTCGATCGAGGATCGACAGGTTAAGAAGCTCAGAAGGAAAAAGATACCCATAGTAAAGGTTAAACGGGACACCCTTAGAGGTCCCGAGTATACATGGGAGGTTGAGTCCACAATGCGACAAATATACCCCATCATTTTTAATAAAAAAATCTCGAGGAGGTCCTATTTTTTAAGGGGGTGAGGATGTGACACCTCGTAAAAATCGTGTTCAATAGGATAGTGACACGTGTCGTTTTATTTTAGTCTATTAAAGACTAATAAGGACTAAAGGTGTTAACATGCTCAAACTGAGCCTCTGAGTGACCTTCTAATGTCAACATGCATAAACTTAGCCTCTGAGTGACTAATATCTCAACATGCTTAAACTTAGCCTCTGAGTAACTGATATGTCAACACGCTTAAACTTGCCCTCTGAGTGACTGATATGTCAACATGCCCAGCCTCTGAGTAACATCAGAGTCAACATGCTTATAGTGGGCCTCTGAGTGATCCTTTACGAAGTCATAACTCTCATATGCCCCATTTGTTGGACGAGAGAGATTAATTCTGTTAATATGTGAAAGTTGGATAAGGGAGGGGTTAAAAGTGTCAACATGTTAATTTATACCTTTGAGTGACCTTTTAACGAACGAGAGCTCAACAATGTCCGGGCATACTCCCGGGTAAGCCAAATATTGGTTACGGAGGGCTAAATATGCTATAAAGGTGTTTTAGGAGGTTTTATAAGTTGAGGGACTAAATGTGACAAACTTTGAAACTGGCCATAGGGCGCTCGCGGGGCGCGAGAGACCTGTGTCTGCAGAAAATTTGCTTGGCCTCCACACAAATTGACAAAAACCATTTGATTCGAAACCAAGGTCTTCCAAAGTGCTATGAAACGTTTTAGGACACTTGTAAGCTCCCTCTAACACCCCTTAACACCTGGCATTACCTCCTTCAAGCTCTCCAACTATAAATACGTGCCAAGGTTCACTATTTTAACTTACACCTTTCTCATTTCACATTCTATATCCCTCCTTTGGAAGTTCCTAACTGAAAGGAGCATCCAACTTAGTTCTATTGCATCCTAGGAATCACTTGTAAGTGTTCTTTCTCTTACATTTCGTTTATACGCTTTTATAGCCAAAAGTCAAGCGTTTTACGGAAACGCCTTGACTTTCAGTTAAGACCATTATGGTCCAGCCATTGTTTGTAACGAACATGGCTAAGTGATCATAATAAGGTAGGTGTTAATCCATATAAAGGGCACCTCCTGAAGATCACATTTGCTAGACCAATTGACGGGTCAAAGTATTACTATTAAAAAGTCAAACATGCCATTTTTCGGAAATATTATAATCTGAGCTGATATATGTTATGAAACCTATTTTGACACTTAAACAAGTTAGTAATAATTAGTAGAACATGTTCGGCTCGTCAAGTTCAGTTCTAGGGTAGGTTCGTAACCGAAAGTCGCAAAGTTTGACTTCTGCTTTGACTTTCGATTCTGACCCGATTTAGATTAGTTAGCTACTGATCTAAGGTTGCATTATGATCATAATATAATATAGCATAACCCTCTGAGGTTATATTACATGGTCATAATCAAAATCTGAGTTTATGCACAAGTTCCAGAATTATGCCATTTGACTAAAATGCCCTTTTCACGTAAAATAAGGTTTAATTGATAACAAACTTGAAAATGAGTTTCCTACTGATGTAATTTATAAGTAGGATCAATTGGAATGTCAAATCAGATAGTAAACTAAGTTTATGAACATGTTCTTGTATTATGTCGATAAATGACGATAAGGCCCTTGTGGCTCATAAAATGGTTTTAATCATATCTTTTCAAAGTAAATCCTTTATCAACTGACATGTTATATTAAATAACATATCCAAGACATGTTAACTTGACCTTAAAATCAGTTTTCATTAAACATCGTATAAATCGTCCTTTTACGACATAAGCGCCATTTCGGCGCATAGTATGATCTTAAACTATATTTACCAAGCGAGACTTGTTACCTACTAATTTTAAAATTTATTTAAAATATTTTACAGTAGGTATATGATATAAACTCAGAATTCCAAATAATTTATAGAACTATATGTAAAATGACCAAAATGCCCCTTCGGTGCATAGTTTGGTCATAAAAGATAAATTACACATATAATCAATATTCTACTGATATTATATAATAAATAAGTTATTTTTATAGAATAATTATGGTCATAAAATTAAATTATATTCGAGTTCTTTTACACGGTATGAAATTACCAAAATGCTCTCATGAGGCATAGTTTCATTTTAAAACCTTAACGGGTATAAAAGTTGATATCCTACTAATATTACAACTTATTTAAAGTATAATGGGTATAGAACTTATCCATGACTCATCCGATTACCCGATGTCGCTGATATGCGTATAGTTAATTATATGTAACTAGTTTACGGAAATTAACCGAAACAGGTTTAACCTTGTCATTTAAGTCTCAAAATCCAGAATGTTTATGGTTTATCCATATTATACAAGTCAAAGTACTTGTTGGGTTTAAACAACATTCTATCCGATCATCGTTTAATCTAGCATTATACGTTTTGACCCTGTACGCTACTCGGTCTAAGTCTGTGACTTAAATAAGACCGTTAGTATTTAATTGGTTAGCTTATGCCATAATCCGACTAAAGACTTCTGGTAAATGCTATCTGCACTTAGTTCATTTTGTGTACAGCTGAGTTATTAAATATTGCGTTTAAAGGAAGACTAGCTCAGGTAAATACTCTCGACTTGTTTCCCTCATACAGGCTTGGGTTACGGTAAAATATTATTGCTTGGTCAGAAATGGGATCAATCGAATGCTGGATTGTGGCTAGTAAATCCTCATATTCCATTTTAATCAGTTTTGTTTGATAACTTAAACATCGGGGGTTAACTACCGTGTCCTGGATATCCTTGGCTCATTACATTAGATAATAACCATGACCCATGCGCGGGGTGTAGGCATACACCCGGCAAGCCCTAATGCTAAAAACTTTACCCACAAGGTTGGGGATAACTCCTTCGTGAGTTCTTAAGTGGTGAGTACGTTAATCATGCATCGGTCTCCGTACCAGGTCCTGTATGTATGGACAATCATGTGAATCTGTTAACAAGGTTGCAAGGCTGACTTTCCCAAGTTATAAAAGATTTTGTGCCAATGTGCACTTAAAACGTTTTTAAATATTTTCAAAATGAGTCAGTTGAGTGTATTTACCAGCAAAAGCTGACGTATTTTCAAAAGACTAGGCCTGCAGGTACAATACGAAAATAGGCTGGAAGCTGCTCGATAGTGATAAGAGGATCTTGCGAATCCTATATCTACCCAAAGTCTGTTATACACTTTTTGTACATTTTACGCTCCGCCTGTGGATCTTCTATTACGAACGTCTGTATATTATTTTAGTACTTTGAACATTTGGTTTGTAATAGTAATTTTACTTCGAGACTTCCGTTGTGCCATGTTTAATTGACTATGACGATATCAACTTTCGTCACGATACTCCCCACCCGGGCCCACCGGTGTTTGGATTTGGTTGGAAATTGGGGGTGTGACATAATGACAAGATCTGAAAAAGCACAGAATGGATTTAGGTACGGATTTGTTGGATAGCCTGCTTATCTGAGATCGTGCAATATTGTTTATGGTGATGAACTTTCATTTGAGTTTCACAACTCCACTCGGCTGCTGAAACTGATAAAAGTTGTGCATTTTGTGAAAAAGGCAAATCCCTCTTCATGAATGTTGCTTAGGTTGGAGGTTTATAAACAACGTTTGATGTGGTAGTTTTTTTGTGGTTGTACATTTGGTTGGCTGGTGGTAGTCATTTAGCTTCTTAAAACATGTTTTACATGTAGTTATGTGAATAAATATATTACATTCTCAATGGGTGGCTAATCCGTTTTTTGTGTATGTCAAGGGAAGTATACTTATGTAAGTCATATATTAAGTTATAATCTAAGTATATAGTTGGGTGTTATAGATAACAAGCTTTGTACCATCTCATTTTGTATTTATTGTCAATATATATGTTCAACCTTAAAAACTGTATAATCATTCATGGGGTAATAAATTAGAGTATACATGGTTTTCTAAACACCACTCGTGTTTACACACATGTTTTACTATTAATACATTATAATAAAGCAAAACAAATTTTGCCACTTGGCAGCCACTTAAGCTAATGGCCATGTGGCATTTTTATACTCCTTATTCTTTTACTTTAGGAGGGAAAACACAAGGCCTTAGTTCCACTTCTTTTCTTACTAATTTTCTGGAAACCAGACTTTCCTTTTTGTGCAAACCGTTTCCTTTTGAATGTGATTGCAAATCACAAACACTAATATTTCTTCCATATCCTCACCATAATTGCGTTTGTGTATTCACTTTACAATAACACTACCTCTGAATCGAAATAAATCAACCAAAATATGTATGTTAAATCCTAATTTTGTTGGTTTGAAACCTAAATTCCTTTTTTTTGGCATAGGTGTTCTCTATATTCTTTTGAACTTCAAATGTTGAAATCATGTATTCGTAGATATGTATAAATACATATTTTTATTAGATAGTTGCTTTAGATGAGTGTTCATTGATAATGATCTTTTTTTTCATGAATGTTAATTACTAAAACCATGTATCTGTAGTTATGTATAGATACATATTTTATAGGTTGTTGCTTTACATAGTGTTTATCGATAGTGGTCCTTTTTTCATGAGTGTTAATCATCTTAATTAATTATGTATCGCTTCATTGTTTGTGTTTTTCCTTGGTTATGTTTCTGCATAACTAACCAAATTGTACTTTATGAAAAACTCACATGCTTACCCTACGCATTACAGTTTTCATAACAATGACCATAAGAATCAATTTTGACATTTTAGTTTTAAATCATGTTAAGGGTTTGTAATATTATTTTCTCCATTAATGTGTAGAAAATTACTTACAGAAGATATTACACATGTGTCTTCTTTTTAAGGTATATGCATTTTCCTTTGTTATTTTTTGTAAGAGTATTTTCTTAATTAAAAATTACTTGAAGAAGCTTGCATATAATTATTTATTTTACACCGATTTTCAACTAGGTATTGTGGTCCGTTAAAATTTTCAATATTTAATTACTTTAATATTTAAAATGAAAACTTTGATGCTATTTAAAGGTTTTGTTATATCATTTGATTTATTGACATCTACTAATGTTCTGTCAATTCAACATCTAATTGTCAATAGCTTATTCAAGATTATATAAATTTATTTCTTTTACCAAACTTTCCATAGTAAATATTAATGATTGCATACATACTTTTTTAAAAAGTTAACTGTCATTTTCATCCATGTGTTTTGTTCACTTTTGCCATTTTAGTACAATTTTCAAAAATGCACCAGTTTCCTCCCTGACCTACTGGAAACGAGGCACTTCAAAAATTAAAACCCAGATAATCAACTAGATTTAATGAAGGGTATTTTTGTCCTTTCATAAAATAAGATGAAAATAAAAGAAATATGAAAGGACAAAAATACCCTTCATTAAACCTGTCCGACTTAACTGGGTTTTAATTTTTGGACTCAAGTGGCACGTTTCTAATATATCAGGAAGGAAACTTGTGCATTTTTTAAAATTGGACTGAAATGGTAAAAGTGAACAAACCACAGGAACGAAAATGACAGGTAACTCTTTTTAAAATATTAAATAATTAATTTTTTTTATTATATTGATGTCTTATTGCTCTTTTTAGTTACACTCTTTTTTAAGATTAATCAAATATTTTTTATATTTGTGTTATATTTTGCTTTAATTTTGATATTGTTTTCTCCTTTATATAAAATTCTTTCTGTAACTAAATTGTAACTGTAATTTCATTATAACTATCTTAATTTTTAGTTTCCTTTTTTAAGTAAGCATTCTTAAGACACTTAACAAATATAATTACCTTTTAAAATATAATATATAATTGTAATTGATATAAAATTATAATCAAATTCTAAAAATTATAATATATATTTTACGTATTCAAATTATAAAATAATTAAAGTTTCTAATTTTGTTTAAAAATGGTAATAGTTTAAATTGAATCTTTTTATCTAAATAAATCAATATTATAATTTAACCTTTTTGTGTTGTTATTATTTTATTATTATTATTATTATTATTTTTAATGAAATCTTGAATGATAAGTGAAAATCAATTTCATATTTAAAATGTTTGTATAGCTTATAAATAAAAATAATTTGATATTTAGTAAAGGATTAGTAATAAAAGTCAAACACAATCACCATCTGAAGTTAGTTTGTACTTAAAAAATTGGTTTTTCTCATAGGTAGTTACAAATAAGATGAATAATGGATTGTAACACTATGAAGAATAAAAAGAAGACACAAAGTAAAGTTACTACTATTAAACAAAAATGAAAATGTTACAAATAAGACGAATAATGTGATGTACAAAGAAATATTTAAGATTTATCAATTGCTTATATGTTTGTTACTTATATATTGTAATTATCAATGAAGTGACCCATTGGCAAACGCAAAAGCCTTTAGGTACATTTAGATTTGATGGTCTTGTTTACAAGACTTCAAGTCCAACATACAACAGAAATAAAGAAAAAAACTTGTATATTGCAATTTAACTTTATTCATATTTCATTCACCATTTCGTATTATTATTAAATGAATTATATCATAAATTATATAAAGTAAAATATATTTAATAAAACGGCGTGATTTTTTTCCGTATTTACATGTTAATGAGAAGCCACTTCGTGTTAAAGAGTAAGAGGTGTTAAAATATGTTAATAATCGTAACACTGTTAGGTGAACCAATTTTGATATAGTATCTACATTATGTGTAATTTATTAAATAATTAGATTTATAAGAAGTATTTTCTTTATACAACCCCACGTAATACATGGGATCTTAAACTAGTGAAGGTTATCTTCAAAATTAAGAATATGAAACGAAAAACAAAAAAATACCGAGAGAACTTTTAAGATTAGCACATAACAATTTATTTTTTAATGCTTTCTCTACTATTACACAAATAATTCTATATATTCACTCTTGTCCAGGATTGAACTTGAGCCTCTTCTCTAAGAGGTATATGCTTCTACCAAGTGGACTAGCCCCACATTGGCACACAACAATTTTTTTATACCTAAAAAATACACTTATGTTGTTTTATAACTAGTATTTGAACCCGAACTTTGCGGCGGTGTCGTTGGAGGATGCTAGCGAGGATTATTTTTTATCTGGCATATCGATTGATTAATATTAGACCATATAAGCTTTAAACTAAATAACAATAGTAATAAACAAACAACAGCTTAAGTAAACTTGTATATAGTTAAAAGATAGCTTTAACTATGATAGGTTGAATAAAAAAAAGAGAATTAAATTTGTTACATGGTGTATTGAAGGGTTAATACTTAATATAGAGCATGCTTGCTTTAATCTAAACGACGTTACGGAGAGATACAGTTAAAGTTCGATCGGTCGCACACTATCACAAAGGATAAAGAAAACAAAAAAAGGTCGTAACATTAACCAAAATAATATTTACATTTGTTCGGTTTATTGTAGCTGCGACTTGACTCTGAACGTCGAAATGTAACGACGCAACATCGCAATTTGAACAGATCATGATCATACATCGATATCAATCACATAAAAAGTGCACATCTAAATGCCAATAAAAATAAACATATTATCAATTACGTGTCGTAACACAAGGTTTTAACACTATAAATAATATAAAAAGTTAATATATATATATATATATATATATATATATATATATATATAAACACTAAAACTTAATATAAATATAATATATTAACCAATGGAAAATAATAACTGTATACAATTGAAATTGTTAGTTTATGAATTACACTTAGTAATTTCATTGTTGAATTATTGAGTTGTATTATGATTAAATTTATTTTCGAAAAAAAGGCTGCACTGACACAATACCTTTTCTAAACCTTTTTTTTTACAATATAAAATACGATGATTATATATTTTATAAGATATAGAAAGATAAATGACTAATTATATAATCTCCTTTTGATCTTGTTTTCCAATACTTTGATTGTTACAATCCAGCAAGACGAGGTCCAAAAAATGCAAAAGCTACTAATCTAGCTGGAGTGGGCCAGCCCAAAAGAGCCATAAAATAGCCTGCTCGATTCCAAAAACCTGCAAGAAATTCATCAACAAACTTCCATTTTTATTAGCACATGTTTCCTTTCTTTCATGCATTAGTTTTTGTGTAGTATCCTTCTATGATCTCTTATTTGAATTGTGAAAGTAGTTTTTTTCTTTTCAAGTAATTCCTTGTTTTTGTTTATTGAAAACATATAGAAAAAACTGCCCCAATTCCTATCCTTTCTCTTCCTCCGTCCTTAAGTTTAATCCACTAACGGATCGCAATATTTGGGCTTTCATTGAGAGACATAATAATTTTTTTTATTGGTGTCGCAATATTGATAGTACACAGTGGGGACCTAGTAATTTTTTATTGGTGTTAGTTTTTTCGATGCTTAGATAAATCTTAATTTGAATTTTTTGGTTGGTTCAAGTTGGTCAAAAAAATAATTGGTGTGCTGAATACGGGCTATAAAAACTAACCTAATCTAGACACCATAGTTTTAAATTTATAAACTAAGACTCTCTAAATAATAGACCACTTACAGGAAGGTATACCTATCGTACGTAGTAAAGACTAATGAAGTCCGAGTATCGAACCCACAAGACACTAGCGACGCTAACTAGACTCTGACTCAACTAATTACTTAATCGGTTTGAATTGATTTGAGGGTTTTTAGTTGATTAATTAACTAATGTCCTAAATAAAAATAAATTAAACTAGAGAACCAGGGAACACAAGGTTTAAGATCAATCAGAAGGAGAAACCACCTAGGCAATGAATCCCTTACAATATGTAATGACTTATGACTTTGACAATCGACTAAAGATCCGATATCTAACCCGACTAACCTCCCGCTAAGGATGATTAAGTCCTATAGTAACTAGTCACCTCAGAGCGAAACCCCCACTCTCCAATTCCTAGAAACCAAACTATGAACAACAAATAGAACACGTAATGAAGTATTAAGATGAACCGACTCGACCTATCGACACCGAATCCCACAACTATTCGGATATGTAACACCACCGGTGTTAATGACCGTCTAATTGTGAAGCTAACCCCAATTTGATGCACCGAATACATAGGGGCAACTAAACGCGAATAAACAAAGGAACCCTAAGCTGTCGAGTGTTCAAATTATCAGACAACGCCTAGAACAGACCTAACAATCCCAAATCATATCTCTATTTAATGGAATTGGATGCACACTAATGTATACTGATTTTAGTTGATTAGTAAACCTATATTATCTCTAATAATAGGGTTAGGACGAAAACTGACCAAATTAACGAACTAACAATTGATTTTAACATGTCGATGGTGAATCTCTTCTTTATAAACACATCAATAATGACAACTAATCAATAAATCTCAGCAAAAATAAGCACACACGATCATATATAGCAACAAATCAAAGTTATTTTAAATCAAAACTCGTCATAGTTGAAAAGGTCAAGTTAAAAAAAATCAAAATAAAAATTCTAAGTTCATCACGACCTAGTTGGGACGACAAAACTAGCCAAGAACCATAGTCAAGAACGATAAACATATCTTAAACGGAAAATAAACCATATTTAAAAGTCTGAAAATTACAAAACAATTTAAACCGAATACTAACTCTTTTGCAATCTGACACGAATCTTGATCTTCAAACTCAAACCAATATGATTCTTCTTCTTGATCGCGCCTCTTGAATCCCTTCAATCCTCTTGAATGCGTCCGGAACAGTTTTTGGATCCTATGGTCGCCGCTCTGCCCTTCAATATTCGTCTCAGATCGTCTCTCTAAAATAAATCTCTCGTTCGTTTGTATATTTTTCTGTTCGTCTCCTGGTTCGTACTGATGTATCCCCTATTAATATTCGTCTGATGTATATGGCAACGTTTGTATGTTCCCATTAAATTAAATTGTATACGGTGTCCTCTTTTTAACTCAAATACAAGTTCCCGCGAATTAATAGCCCATATGAGATGTTAATGTTGAGTGGGCCAGCCTAGCGACTCCAACCGGCCCAACACAAAGAAAAGAGGAAGGTGTATGCGTTGAGTCTACGTCACATAACATCATTCCAAATATTACTTAAGATTCCAATTGAAATACTACATTTAACTATTTGATATTTTACATGTCAAACGAATATATGTTTAGAAAACTATTTCTTTTAACTAACTTCAAAAATTCTTTAATTAACCATAAAAATAATTATAAAAGTTAATTAAAATTTAACTCATCAGCTCAAATTTAGTTAAAATTCTTAATTTCGACTCATAATCTCTTAAAAACATCAAATGTAAACCAGTTTTGAATATAATATAATATAATAAAAAAAACTCTAAATCTAATAAAAAATATAGGAATATTTATATAAAAATATGAATAATTTAGATCACATCAATTATCCCAACATTTGAACATTTTTCGTCTCTGAAAAAAAACTACAATGAAATCATAACTAGGATAAATGGTTTCAAAATTTTAGATTACTTAATTAAAATATAAAAACTTATAAACCACGATTATCGGTATTGTGATCCACTTAGAACCAAACGCTAACTCATTAAATCTTTTTTATGTTAGCATTATGTTTAATTTAACAATCCATCTAATGGTCTCACACTCAAGGTCCACAATCCACCTAATCCCATATCAAGCTTATAAGGAAAAGATTAAAAATCAACCACATTATATAAATAACCCTTATGTATTTAAAATTAATTTATTGATGGAATGATAGATGATCATGAGTTTGAGATTTAACAATTTTTTCCATGTTAAACTCAGAGGGCGTTATCACCAAGTTGCTATCCCATCGGGAAACACCATGAGCATCACATTTTTTCTTATTTTGTTCAATCAATGGAATGATGAAATTTTTTTGAGGGCCACCAGATCCGGATTTATTCTCATAAAAAGGATAAGGCATGCCACTTAATTGAAAATACTTATAGGTTGTTTACTTATAGTGGTTCCTTTTATACTATCCAGAGTTTTGACTTTTCTATTTCTTCTAAGATGAGAACCCACAAGGCTTCATGATTCAAAATTAAGGTAATCTTAATAACAATATAGAGAACCCTCTAAGTCGGCTGGGCCAATTAGTACATTCGAGATGATACATCTTCTATCTATTTTTTTATCTCATATGTATAATATTTTGAAAACCAAAAATCTCAATTTTACTACATTTTCCATTTATTTGCAAAAATTTTCAGAAACATTTTTCTTTTTTTTTTAATTTTTTTGGGTTTTTAATTTTTTTTAATTTTTCGATTTAAATCTACCCTAAAAAGGCGTATTCTCCCGTCCGCACACTTAAATCACACATTGTCCTCAATGTAGGATAGAAAACTATCTAAAATAAAGAAGAAATAAAGATAAACAACAATAACATGGAACAAGCTCGCCTGGTGAGAGCGCGCAGTCTTTAGATGGCAAGTTCCATGCAAGCTCACGACCGTATTGTAACATCCGTGTTAAACGGGTTCCAAAAACCCGCACCGTTTGCTAATCAAGTGTTGTTTAATTAAGTGTTGCAAAATTTTTATAAAGGTATATATTAATAAATATATAATAATATATAATATATTAATAATATATATAATACCGCACTCGAACCCGTGTTCCCTCATCAACCGCACACAAACACACCACTGCGCTACACACACTTATGTGCTAAATCTGAAACCACTAATTTTTATTTAAGACCGACGACTAAAACCTGCAAACTTAAGCCTCACATCCGTAATCTCCGGAGAGTTTAAATCGGGATTATTGCGCCCAATCAATCACGCATAACTGTTATTTCCGTTTTGCTACCGGAAAATTTAACTTTATAATCGTAACTGAAGAAAAATCACTGGTATTGAAATCCAACTTCGAAATCGAATCAGATGATTACTCTTAAAAACACTCTATAAATACCTCACAAATCTTTTATCATCACACTCGCTCACTAAAAAAAAACCTGAATTCTCTGAAGATCCCATCTGTGTCGATCGTCGGAAATCCTTCGTCACTCCCCGGAGTTGGAACCAAAGGCATCGTACATCATTGGTATAGAAATTCAAACTCTCTAACTTTCTGTTTATATGTTGCGACCATCTTATTCGTTTCAATGACGGGGGATTACCAGATGGTAATGGGTTCTGGTATAATTAAGATGAAGAATACGAAGTTTGGGATGTGTATTAGTTTATTTAAAAACGGGTTATAACCAGTTTAGACACACAGCCCAGTGGTGGACTGTGTGCACAGTTATCTTGCACGTCCCGAGTTCGAGTCACTAGGCCACACCGGTTTTCTGAATAAAATGTTTCCTTTTTAAAACCTAATTAAATCAGTTTATCAAGAAGTATATAAGTATAAAGTAAATTCAGCTTCCAATGGGTTAGACACCCAGCCTAGTTGGTTGGGCTAGGTGCAGGGTATCACATCGATTTCAGGTTCGAATCTTGTCTGTCCCACCGGTTCGATAATTAAAACTCTTTTTAATTAAAGTAAATTCTTATTTAGTCTAACAAGAGTATAAGAATAATAAAAATCCTATTCCTAACGGGTTAGACACGTAGCTCAGTTGGAAGAGCTGCGTGCACGTGAACGGAAGGTCTCACGTTCGAATCCTACGCACGCCGCCTATTATCACGAATGAACCGGTCAGGTCACCTGTCAGACCTGACATGTTTTTTTTATATTAATTTATTTTTATTTTATCTATTTATTTTACCTATATATTCATTTTTAGTTAAAAATCAGTTAATCTTAGAAAATATTACAACTACGAAGGTTTTAAAAATCCCAATAAAAAGCCACAAAAATAACCTAAAAATCTAACAAAAGTATTAAATCAAAATATTAGTTTTGGTTACATTTATCGAATTATCGTATTATTATTTTAGGTTAGAATTCGTTTGTCGATCAATCTTCAATTCGTGCGCATTCAATATCATCAAGGAACGCACCCACTGTGAGTGAATCTTTATAAATTCCCCTTTTTATTCATGTTTTGGGGTGTATCATGTGTCGTGCATGTTCTATTTATTTATTTAAACGCTTGTGCTAACATCATTATATGATCAAAGTGTGTGTTTCTATTGGTGTAATTATGTGTGGTTACATTTTATCATTTCAATGCAATCATTCATTTAAGGCCCATCAGTTCCTCGTGGGATACGAGTTGAGCATCAAGTGCCTCATTAGATCGGCTCCATTTGATTGAGCCTTGATCTCAAGATCATCATGCATCATGTTATGTGTTCATCGCGGATATTATGTGGATTGTGAGTGTTTACATATAAGCACATGCTCATTAATGATTCATGCATAAATTTTTATTTAAATAACTGATATACCAATCGTTTAAATTGTTACTTAGATTCACTCGCCAACTTTTGTTGACCCAAAATTCTTTGTTTTACGCATGATACAGGTGAACAAGCTGAGGAGAGAAACACATAGGAATGGCCATAGAAGATTAAACAAATCTATTATGTTTTGAACAATGTTTTGATTTTTATTGTGCTTGTATGATTCCTTGTGTTTGAATATTTGAAGTTTTAATTTCAATTTAATAAATATGAAACTTATTAGTAAATGTCATGAGCTTTGGTGATAATCCAATTATGCCCCGACTTTTATTTCCGCTGCGGGTCGAGGTGTGACAGATTGGTATCAGAGCTTGTGACTATAGGGATATAGGATTGGTTATTAGACCCTTAGAGCTTATACTATAGTTGATTAGATTTTAATTGTTTATGTGTTATATGCAAACTCATGATATTTATTTGTTTCATGTTTATTCTTCACACACAAATACATGCAAGCACTTCCACTACTATATGCTAATATGTATGTTCATTATAGTTTATATGTTGATAACATCTCATGCCTACGCAAGCACATACATTATGATTTCAAAATTTGTATGCTTTATCTCAAATATTTTGCAATGTTTTAATGATTTTCAATCACATCAAAGTGAGTTCTACGACGGGCATGTAGTAACTGGAACGGTACGAGCACCGGTAGTCGGAACGTCCTGTCTAGGCTTGGCATTCATATAAATCCAAATAATGGACCACTTGCCTACCTGGGGACTAACAATGAGAGTACGAAGGACCTATTAGGCCAAAGCATGCCACACCAAACGTCGTGTGAACTAACCCCACTTTGAGTTGTCATTGTGTCTATACCTGGACACATTCTGACCTTATACTTTGCAATTATGTTTTACGATTTTCATTCGGGTGATGCCAGCATTAGCAGGCCAACACCAATGTAAACCCTACCAAGCCCAGTAGTCATGGGGGGCCACGTGACTACTGAGGCTGAAGTATGGGACACATTTGGAGGCCCAATCTAAAGCAAGCCTAAGACATCTTATGGATGTAGTTACATTTTTGTTCATTATTTTATGTTGTTTTCACTTTTTACGACGCATGACACCTAAGAGAGTTCAATTTATAATCTCGCTTCGTATTTCCTATAGATGTCTGCTAGGCACTCTCAAGGCGGTAGAAGGTCAGGAAGATCTAGCGAGCGTATGGCCACACAATCGCTCAACAGATGGTTGTAGTACTTCCTGATATCGTTGTGCAAGTTCAACAAGCACTTGCCGCCAATCCTATTCCCCCCACCAACCAAGAAAGGCAAAATATCGCCAATCCTCCTCCCAACACCACCATATGTACCTACAAGCATTTCAAATCCTTCGATCCCCCAAGATACGAAGGGACTGAAGGTGTCACTGCTCTCCTCCATTGGTTTGAGGAGATGGAAAGTGTCACACCCCGACCCGCAGCGGAAATGGTGATCGGGGCATGATTGGGTTTTCATCAAAGCTCATGACATTTATTATAGTGTTTCATATTTATTATTTCTTTTTAAAGGAGAATCATTACAATCAATCATACTAGTACAACATGTGCTATACATTTTTCAAGACTTCATTATTTTTCTTCTAAGGCAATTTCCTATGTGTTCCTTGCTTCAACCTGTCCACCTGTATCATGTGTAAAAATGGTTTTTGGGTCAACAAAAAGTTGGCGAGTGAATCCTATGAAAACATTTAAACGTGTTTATTGTATCGATTATAAAATAAAGTGCATAACCACATATGAGTAAACGTAAATGTAAATTAAATCACCAATCACATAATATTAATTAATACACACGCACACACCAAATGTTTGTTTTTGAGGCACGCGTTGTTCAACTCGTCTCCCACGAGGAACTGATGGGCCTAATGAATGATTTTGAGGCACGCGTTGTTCAACTCGTCTCTCACGGAATATGTAAGAGGCAGCACACAATATACACACACACAACAACAATATTTACATTATAAGTTTAGATCATATAATGGTAATGGCACGAGTTTGAATAAGCGAATCAATTTAAGCGACACATGATACACCCCAAAACATGAATAAAAAGGGGAGTTTGTAAGAATTCACTCACAGTGGTTGCGTTTCTGGATTGATGATGAATGCGCACGAATTTGGATTTAACCACGAGAGAAACTAACCTAAATAATAACATAATGGTTCGGTAAATAAATGGATTTATTTGAGATTAATAATTTTAATTCATAACCTTAATAGAATTTCTAGATTTATTTTTGTGAGTTTAAGGACATTTTCTAACTTTAAAAAAAATATTATTTTTAAGTATTTTTAAATAATTTTCTGATTAAATAAATAAATAAAAATATATATATAAAAAAATGTTGACCGTTACTTTGACTGTTGACCGGTCTGATTGTGTTTATTATGTGCGCTGAGTGAGGTTTGACTACTTACGTGACGCTGAGTGGCTTGGTTCGAACTGTGACCTCCCGTACGCGTGCACGCAGCTCTACCAACTGAGCTACGTGTCTAACCCGAAATATTTGATTTTAATTATATTTATATACTATTTGGATTATTCAGAATTTTATTTAATTAAAAAGGTTTTTGAATATCATCTGACCGGCTGGCTTAGCGGGGATCGAACCTGTGACCATCGACTTAACTTGCACCCAGCCCAACCAACTGGGCTGGGTGTCTAACCTGTTATAGACAGAATTTATATTATATTTATACACTTAACACGTGCTTCAAGATTTGGTTTTTTATAAAAAAGGGTATGATATTTCAGTGGATCGGAACACAATAGACTCGAACCCGGGACGTGTACGTTATGTTTGCACACAGTCCACCACTGGACTGTGTGTCTAACCCGGTTATTATTCCGGTTTTTATTATATTTATACACATTTCAAAACTTCATCTTCTTCGATTTATAAAACCAGAGAATCCACCCGACTGTTTAATCGAAATTTTTTATTGAATTAGTTGATTGATCAATACTGTTAACGAAATAATTTAAACAGAAAGGATTAAAGGTGTTGTACCGAACAATTGTGATCTCCAATGAAGTTCCGGAGGCTGAGGTTAACTCCGGCGAAGTTTATCTTGCGACAGAGGCTCTATCAGAAGTTTGAGGTGAGTGTGGTGCTTTCTGTCTGAGCTCTAGAAGTCTTATTTTAGAGTAAGGCAGAAGAGATGAAATGGGTTCGGTTTTCCGGTGACTTGCAGAGAATTCTGGCGAGGTGTTTCTTGATGAATAGCGACTTGTAGAGAGAGTGAAAGTTGTGCGAGTGTGAGCAGGTTTGAGAGAAATACACATGGTATTTATAGATTGACAGAAGCTGTCCGATTTCAGTTTTCAAAACCGAGTATTCAAGATTTTCCGGCGGTTACGACTATAATTGGGGCTAGACATCGGTTATAACCGATGTCGTCGACGGTTACAGCGTTTTAGTCAAAAGGAGAATGGCTGAACTCGCGGATTGCCGGATTTTCCGGTGATTGCGAGTTCCGCCGTGCTGATACCCGGTTTTTGAATTCGAGTTTTAATTTAAATATCATTTGTTTCAGTAATATAACAAAGAAGTCAAGTGGATGAGTGGTAAGCTGTTCGCTTGTTGAACCGGCTGACCCGGGTTCGAAACCCGGCAGCCTCATCTCATTTTTTACTCACTTATTTTTATCATTTATTAATTAAAATTTTTAAATTCTAGAATGTTTATTAATTATGTATTGTTTAAAATTAGTTTGAGCCCTAAACATGCAACGAAAATTTTAACTGGATGTTCGGTTAATAAACGAAGAGGGTTTGGAAAACCCGTTTTTTGACGGATGTTACAATATCCTCTACTTTTAGAAATTTCGTCCCGAAGTTTAAGTAGTGGTATGTTTGGCTTGAAAGGAGGGTGGTTTTGACAATTATATACTTAGAAGGGGGTAAGAGTTTGAATTTTATTTGAGGCGGTAACGTTCCTAGTAAGGGTTGAATACCCTGCTACAGAAATCGTGTTTTGATGCCTAAGATAAAGAATATTGAGAAACAGAGTTGATTGACTAGGTATGATCTCATGCACAAGAGTTTTGATACGTTTGGAAAGATAAGGTTATACCCTAAAACAAAACTTCTACCACTAAAACCTACATGGAACTTCTCATAACCGACTGGCAATGCCTCTGATCCTTTGGCAAGAATACTTAATAGGAAGTACCAGCGGCGTATCCACCATATTCTTGTCAAATTTTCATTGGCTTTATCAGTAAATCATGATTAGTTCTATGTGACTCTAAAACATAAACAAACACAACAACCAAAACTTGAGTCTCAAATGTAAAAGTATACATGATTGAATGATGACAGTACCTCTCTCGTTTGTTATGATGAAGGGGTTAGTCTAGGTAAAAGTGAGACACAACCCAACTTCTTTGAATGATGAGATTGAGACATATAATATATAAATAATGTTTGGTTAAATAAAATAAAAACCACTTATGCATATGGTAAAAAATTTATTTAGAAACAACTTCGGTTTTAATAAAACTTATATTGGTACGTTGAAAACAAAATCAAACATATATGTGTCTTTGAACTTTCTTTTAAAAGTTAAGGAATACAAATTATCGTAAAAAGTTTAAACCAAATAACAAATAAATATAGTATAGTTAAATAAAACAAAAGCCACTTATGCATACCCTACTAATAATTCATAACAATTGAGACGATTGCTAGTTACCGCGTATAAGTTAAGTTAGCCAAAAAGAGTTCTAACGGAGACACACATCCGTCGAGATGTATGATGATATGAATGTTAAATCAATGAGTATAAAACAAAACTGAAATAGTAATTCGCATTAAGATTCTTGGATAAATTTCCAATTTATAACTGAGATACGTGAAGATTGAGATAACATAAAGAAAACATAAAAACTAAGCGGTTGGACTTGAATCTTGATTTTTGGTGAAGAAAACTAGTTGGGTAGTTCGTTTGGGCTGTTATTATCTTCAACAGGATTGGCGTTGATGTTGTAAGCTCTTCCTCTTGCTGGTGGCCTAGTGGTTAGGTTTTCTTGATTTGCTTGGTTAACTGGGTTTGCTTGAGCTTGGGTGATGTTAACCAGTCGAGGGCACGTGTTTCTAAAGTGGGTAGGGTCACCACAATTAAAACAAGCTCGAACATAAGGAAACATGGGGTATTAGGGTTGTTGATATGTTTGGATCATGTTTTGAGTAGGGGGTGAGGTTTGGTTATGAGAGGTGCAGCAAACCTTTCTCAAATGACCATAGCGTCCACAATTCGCACATAGTCGACAAGGTAAGGTAGATGGATGGTGATAAAAACAGGTGTTGCATTGAGGGTGAGGTCCAATGTAAGGTTTCTTATTTGGGTAAGTTGAGTTGGGTGCTACTTGAGTGATTGGGATAGCTTGGAGGGGTACAACTTGTGAAGCTGGTTGATTGCGTTGGGTGACAGCGAAAATTTGCCCATCTCGTTTTCTCTTAGAAATGGGTTGAGAAGGGGATTCGGTTTGGGTGGAGTTTGAGGTTTCAGTTGATGCTTTATCCTTCTTTTTCTCCTCCTTGAAGTCCTTATTCCGTATGCGGTTCTCGGTGAGCTCTGTAGCTAACTCCATTACTGCTTCCAAAGTTGCAGGTGTGGTGCTTATTATAGGGTCTTGAATTTTTGAAGGAAGACCTCGAATATAGTGCTCGATCAAACGGTAGGGAGGAGTGAACAAGTTGGGGACTATCTGATTCAACTCAAGAAATCTCTTGTTGCATGTGGTGTGGTCGCCTTCCTTTTGTTTCAAAGAATAGAACTCATCCTCTAATTTCTTGATTTCGCTTCTTGGACAGAAACGTCTTGTCATGATCTCCCTCAATTCTTCCCAAGTCAAGGTCATAGCATTCTCAGTACCTCGCTTGGCCTTCTCTGTATTCCACCATGTAAGTGCTACTCCAAACAAACGATCGGTAGCATATCGCACCTTGCGATCATCGGGACAGTCGCAATTGAGAAAAGTGTTTTCCATCTCCTCAAACCAATGGAGGAGAGCGGTGACACCTTCGGTCCCTTCGTATTTTGGAGGATCGCAGGATTTGAAATGTTTGAAGGTGCATTTAGTGGCTTTTGAGGGAGGATTGACAACGGTTTGATCTTCTTGGTTGGTTGGGTTGACAGGATTAGCGGTAAGGGCTTGTTGAACTTGAACTACTATGTTGGGTATTACGGCCGCCATTTGTTGAGCGATTTGAGCAGCCATGCGCTCGCGGGATTTTCCTGCTTTCATTTTTCTACGAGCGAGACTAGAAGACATCTACAAGAAATACGCATCGAGAGTATGAGTTTGACGTTTTAGGTGTCATGTGTCGTATTTAGGAATGAACATTCATAAAATTAATATAGAATAATAAATCTACTACATCCATTGGATGTCTTGGGCTTTGCTCGTAATTGGGCCTTTGCATGCCGCCATACTTCACCTTCGTAATCATGTGGGCCCCCATGATTACCGGGTTTTTCATATGGTTCGCATGTGTTAGCCTGGTTACGTACACTAAAACCCGGAGAAAATCGAGAAATATGTATGTAACGTATGAAATTCGGAGTGCATCCAGGTGTGGACACGGTGACACCTCAAAGTGGGGTTAGTTCGAACGACGTTTGGTGTGGCATGCTTTGGCCTAATAGGTCCTTTGTACTCTCATCGTTAGTCCCCAGGTAGGCAAACTGGTCCGTTATATTGGATTTATACGAATGCCAACCTAGACAGGACGTTCCGACTACCGGTACTCGTACCCTTACAGTTACTACATACCTGTCGTAGAACTCACTTTGATGAGATTGAGAAATGAAAAAAAATGCGACAAAATCTTGAATAACGGAAGTATGAAGATGATTTGAATATTGAACATTGAAATATGCGTGATGAATTGTATATGTAAGCATGTTATGTTTGACTATAAGTATAACTCATTATGTATCACAAAATATGATAGTGGAAGTGTTTGCATGCATTTGAGTGTGTAATAAATACGAAACAAAAAGACATCATGAGTTTGCATGTAACCACCTAAAACAATTAAAATCTAATCAACTATAGTATAGGCTCTAAGGGTCTAACAACCTATCCTATATCCCTATAGTCAAAAGCTCTGATACCAATCTGTCACACCCCGACCCGCAGCGGAAATGGTGATCGGGGCATGATTGGGTTTTCATCAAAGCTCATGACATTTATTATAGTGTTTCATATTTATTATTTCTTTGTTAAGGATAATCATTACAATCAATCATACTAGTACAACATGTTCTATACATTTTTCAAGACTTCATTATTTTTCTTCTAAGACAATTTCCTATGTGTTCCTTGCTTCAACCTGTCCACCTGTATCATGTGTAAAAATGGTTTTTGGGTCAACAAAAAGTTGGCGAGTGAATCCTATGAAAACATTTAAACGTGTTTATTGTATCGATTATAAAATAAAGTGCATAACCACATATGAGTAAACGTAAATGTAAATTAAATCACCAATCACATAATATTAATTAATACACACGCACACACCAAATGTTTGTTTTTGAGGCACGCGTTGTTCAACTCGTCTCCCACGAGGAACTGATGGGCCTAATGAATGATTTTGAGGCACGCGTTGTTCAACTCGTCTCCCACGAGGAACTGATGGGCCTAATGAATGTTTTGCAAGCAACTTGACAATATGTAAGCACACATCACAACAACAATATTTACATTATAAGTTTAGATCATATAATGGTAATGGCACGAGTTTGAATAAGCGAATCAATTTAAGCGACACATGATACACCCCAAAACATGAATAAAAAGGGGAGTTTGTAAGAATTCACTCACAGTGGTTGCGTTTCTGGGATTGATGATGAATGCACACGAATTTGGATTTAACCACGAGAGAAACTAACCTAAATAATAACATAATGGTTCGGTAAATAAATGGATTTTATTTGAGATTAATAATTTTAATTCATAACCTTAATAGGATTTCTAGATTTATTTTTGTGAGTTTAAGGACATTTTCTAACTTTAAAAAAATATTATTTTTAAGTATTTTTAAATAATTTTCTGATTAAATAAATAAAAATATATAAAAAAATGTTGACCGTTGACTTTGATTGGTGACCGGTCTGATTGTGTTTATTATGTGCGTGAGTGAGGTTCGAACTCGTGACCTCCAGCTCTACCAACTGAGCTACGTGTCTAACCCGAAATATTTCTGATTTTAATTATATTTATATAATATTTGGATTATTCAGAATTTTATTTAATTAAAAAGGTTTTTGAATATCATCTGACCGGCTGGCTTAGCGGGGATCGAACCTGTGACCATCGACTTAACTTGCACCCAGCCCAACCAACTGGGCTGGGTGTCTAACCTGTTATAGACAGAATTTATATTATATATATACACTTAACACGTGCTTCAAGATTTGGTTTTTTATAAAAAGGGTATGATATTTCAGTGGATCGGAACACAATAGACTCGAACCCGGGACGTGTACGTTATGTTTGCACACAGTCCACCACTGGACTGTGTGTCTAACCCGGTTATTATTCCGGTTTTTATTATATTTATACACATTTCAAAACTTCATCTTCTTCGATTTATAAAACCAGAGAATCCAACCGACTGTTTAATCGAAATTTTTTATTGAATTAGTTGATTGATCAATACTGTTAACGAAATAATTTAAACAGAAAGGATTAAAGGTGTTGTACCGAACAGTTGTGATCTCCGATGAAGTTCCGGCGGCTGAGGTTAACTCCGGCGAATTTTATCTTGCGACAGAGGCTCTATCAGAAGTTTGAGGTGAGTGTGGTGCTTTCTGTCTGAGCTCTAGAAGTCTTATTTTAGAGTAAGGCAGAAGAGATGAAATGGGTTTGGTTTTCTGGTGACTTGCAGAGAATTCGGCGAGGTGTTTCTTGATGAATAGCGACTTGTAGAGAGAGTGAAAGTTGTGCGAGTGTGAGCAGGTTTGAGAGAAATACACATGGTATTTATAGATTGACAGAAGCTGCCCGATTGCAGTTTTCAAAACCGAGTATTCAAGATTTTCCAGCGGTTACGACTATAATTGGGGCTAGACATCGGTTATAACCGATGTCGTCGACGGTTACAGCGTTTTAGTCAAAAGGAGAATGGCTGAACTCGCGGATTGCCGGATTTTCCGGTGATTGCGAGTTCTGCCGCGCTGATACCCGGTTTTCGAATTCGAGTTTTAATTTAAATATCATTTGTTTCAGTAATATAACAAAGAAGTCAAGTGGCGGAGTGGTAAGCTGTTCGCTTGTTGAACCGACTGACCCGGGTTCGAAACCCGGCAGCCTCATCTCATCTTTTACTCACTTATTTTTATCATTTATTAATTAAAAATTTTAAATTCTAGAATGTTTATTAATTATGTATTGTTTAAAATTAGTTTGAGCCCTAAACATGCAACGAAAATTTTAACTGGATGTTCGGTTAATAAACGAAGCGGGTTTGGAAAACCCGTTTTTTTGACGGATGTTACAGAAAGAAGTTTTCTCAATTGTGATTGTCCCGATGATCGCAAGGTGCGCTATGCTACGGGACGGTTGTTTGGAGTAGCACTTACCTAGTGGAACACAGAAAAGGGTAAGCGAGGTGCTGATGCTGCTATGGCCTTGACTTGGGATGAGTTGAGGGAAATCATGACGAGACGCTTATGTCCAAGAAGCTAAATCAAGAAGCTGGAAGATGAGTTTTACTCATTAAAACAAAAAGAGGGAGACCACACCACCTACAACAAGAGGTTTCTCGAGTTGAATCAGATGGTCCCCAATATGTTCACTCCACTATATCGTCTAATCAAGCATTACATTCGAGGTCTTCGCTCGAAAATTCAGGTTTCTGTGTTAAGTACTTCACCTGCAATACTCGAAGCTGCCATGGAACTGGCTACCAAACTGACGGAAAATCGCATTCGAAATGGAGATTTAAGGATGAGAAGAAGAAAGATAAGGCACCTGTTGAAGCTCAAAACCCAACTCCAGCAGGTTCGTCCTCAAATTTGTTGGCAAAAGGAAGCGTAATGGGAAAATTTTCGCCATCACCCAAACCAATTCTCCTATCACTGCTTCTCCAATCACACAAGTCGCCCCTCAAGCCGCCCCATTCAAGAAACCCTACACTGGTCCACACCCAAAATGCAATCGGTGTCAATACCATCATCCCCTTGAGAACCCCTGCCAATACTGCACAAGTTGTGGTCGTGCAGGTTACACGATTCAAACCTGTCGTATCCTTCAGAAGCCAAACCACAACCAGCCTCAAGCCGAAACCAATAATCAAGTGGTGGGCCAAGCCCAAAACCAGCAACCCTTACTCTTACCACCTGCTCAATCCATGGTTCAACCCTACTACCAACCCAATTACCCAATGATGCACCCAGTCATAGCATGTTTTAACTGCGGAGATCCAACCCATTTTCGTAACACCTGCCCACGCCTAGTAAATATCATAAATGCCCAAGCTCAAGGTAACTCGGTGAACTAAGCCAATCAAGCTAATCCACCTGCTAGAGGAAGGGCTTTCAACATCAACGCCAATCAAGCTAGGGCTGATAACAATATGGTCAACGGTACGCTTCTTATTAACGGTAGATATGCATCCATACTGTTTGATACTGGTGCGGATAGAAGTTTTGTATCATTAGAATTCGAATGCATTCTTGATCTACCTTGCATTAGTCTCGTTGAACCGTTCACGGTGGAAGTTGCTGATGGCGAACCTATCTCGTTAGACTCGATTATTCGTGATTGTACTCTTACTCTTAATGACTTCGATTTCTCTATTGATCTTATTCCTATGAAGTTGGGTAGTTTTGACATTATCATCGGTATGGATTGGCTTAGTCAACATCACGCCGAAGTTGTTTGCCACGAGAAGTTTATTCGAATTCCCCTTGCAAACAGTCAAACCCTACGTATCTTTGGAGAAACTCCTTTTAAAGGGCTCAAGTTGATGTCGTGCCTCCAAGCTCGAAGATATCTTCACAAAGACTATATTGCGTTTCTGGCTCATATCGTCAAGAAGGAAGGCAAGGAAAGGAAGCTCGAAGATATTCCCATCGTTAAAGAATTTTCTCAAGTTTTTCCCGACGATGTTTCAGGACTTCCTCCTGTGCGAGAAGTCGAATTTAGAATCGATCTTGTACCTGGTGCTACACCAATCGCAAAATCTCCTTATCGGTTAGCCCCATCTGAGATGCAAGAGTTAGCTAGTCAGCTGCAAGAGTTGACTGACAAGGGATTTATACGTCCTAGCTCGTCACCTTGGGGTGCGCCTGTCCTTTTTGTAAAGAAGAAAGATGGATCTTTTCGTATGTGTATCGATTATAGGGAGCTCACCAAGATGACCATCAAGAATCGCTATCCATTACCTCGTATTAATGATCTCCTAGATCAACTTCAAGGTGCCACCTGTTTTTTCAAAAAGTGACCTTTGTTCTGGTTATCATCAGCTTAGAGTGCGTGAAGAGGATATTCCGAAGACCGCGTTTCGAACTCGTTATGGCCATTCTGAATTCATGGTTATGCCTTTTGGATTGACCAATGCTCCTGCCGTTTTCATGGATTTGATGAATAGGGTGTGTAAACCCTATCTCGATTGTTTTGTTATAGTTTTCATTGATGATATTCTCATCTACTCCAAGACCAAATCTGATCATGAGCGTCATCTTCGACTTATTCTAACACTCTTGAACACCGAAAAGCTTTATACAAAGTTCTTAAAATGCGAGTTTTGGTTAAAAGAGGTACAATTCCTTGGTCATATAGTTAACGATAAAGGAATACATGTCGATCCTACAAAGATCAAAGCGGTGCAAGAATGGCAAGCACGCCGTACTCCTACAGAAGTTAGATCATTTCTTAGTCTAGCTGGTTATTATCGTCGTTTCATCGCAAATTTTTCTTGTATCGCCGTTCCACTCACAGCCTTGACTCACAAGGGTAAACCCTTCATTGGGGGTCCAAACAAGAAGAGACTTTTCAAGCTTTGAAGCAAAAGCTTTGTGATGCACCTATACTTACACTTCCTGATGGTTGTGAAGACTTTGTGGTTTATTGTGACGCGTCAGGGCAAGGCTTATGTTGCGTTCTAATGCAAAGAGGAAAGGTAATAGCCTATGCCTCAAGGCTACTCAAAGTTCATGAGAAGAACTATACTACTCATGACCTAGAACTTGGAGCAGTCGTGTTCGCTCTAAAGATATGGAGACACTATCTCTATGGTACCAAGTGTGAGATTTACACGGACCACAAGAGCCTTCAACATATCTTCAATCAAAAAGAGTTGAACATGAGGCAACGACGATGGGTCGAACTCCTAAATGATTATGATTGTGAAATCCGATATCATCCTAGCAAGGCTAATGTTGTGGCCGACGCCCTTAGTCGAAAGGAGTATGCAAACTCCATTCATATTTTGTGTTCTCAAATTGTGACCGATCTTAAAAACCGAATTAGAGCAGCTCAACATATTTCCGTCATGGAAAATGATGTACGAGACGAACGGTCTTGTGGAGCTGAAACTAAACTAGAGTCCAAGTCGGATGGTATTCTCTATTACTAGAATCGTATTTGGGTACCTGATCGTGATGATCTTCGTGCTTTTCTAATGAGCGAGGCTCACAAAACTCGATACTCTATAAATCCGGGAGCCGATAACATGTATCAAGACCTATGATACTCCTACTGGTGGCCTGGCATGAAGAAAGATATCGTTATTTTTGTTTCTAAATGCCTTACATGTTCCAAAGTGAAAGCTGAACATCAAAGACCTTCAGGACTTCTTGTTCAACCTGAAATACCTGTATGGAAGTGGAAAATATAACCATGGATTTCATTACCGGGTTACCTCGCACCTCCAGCGGGTATGACACCGTTTGGGTTATCATTGATCGTCTCACTAAGTCAGCTCATTTCATCCCAATTCGCGAAGACTTTAATAACGAGAAGTTAGCTTGTATTTATATAAATGAAATTGTAAGCCGTCATGGTGTACCCTTAAGTATCATTTCAGATCGAGATGGCCGTTTTACTTCACGAACATGGCAAGCCGTGTAGCACGGTATGGGTACACGTCTAGATCTCAGCACTGCCTTTCACCCTCAAACTGATGGTTAATCTGAGCGCACCATACAAACCCTTGAGGACATGTTGCGAGCATGTGTCATAGACTTCCAGGGAAATTGGGACACTCACCTACCGTTAGTGGAATTTTCGTACAATAATAGTTATCATTCAAGCATCGGTATGGCTCCTTTTGAAGCCTTATATGGTCGTAAATGCCGATCTCCTGTATGTTGGCACGAAATCGGTGAAGCACAAATCACTGGTCCTGAATTGATTCAAGAAGCGACTGACAAAATCCTTCAAGTCCGAAATAATCTTCTAGCCGCTCAAAGTCGTCAGAAGAGTTACGCTGATAAACGACGAAAACCTTTGGAGTTTTGTGTTGGTGATCGAGTACTTTTGAAAGTATCACCGTGGAAAGGAGTGGTTCGTTTTGGTCAAAAGGGTAAGCTAGCACCACGTTATGTAGGGCCATTCAAGATACTCGAAAGAGTAGGTCCTGTAGCATACAAGTTTGACCTACCAGAAGAACTCAACAGAATTCATCCTACATTTCACGTATCAAACTTGAAAAAGTGTCTTGCCACCGAAAATCTCCATATTCCTTTAGAAGATATTAAAATTGATGAATCAATGCACTTCGTTGAAAGACCAGTTGAAATCATGGACTTCGGTGAAAAGCGTTTGAGACGAAGTCGTATTCCAATAGTCAGGGTGCGTTGGGAGTCAAAGCGAGAACCTGAGTTTACTTGGAACGTGAAGACTCAATGCGTGAAAAGTACCCGCATCTTTTCCCAGTTGCAGCTACTACTTAAAAATTTCGGGACGAAATTCCTAAAAGTAGGGGATACTGTAACATCCGTGTTAAACGGGTTCTAAAAACCCGCACCGTTTGCTAATCAAGTGTTGTTTAATTAAGTGTTGCATATTTTTTTAAGTGTTGCAAAATTTTAAAGGGGTATAATAATTAATAAATACTAAACAAATATATATATATATATATAAGAGGGTAACCGGACTCGAAACCGGGTTCCCTCACCAACCGCACACTAACACACCACTGCGCTACACACACTTATGTGCTAAATCTGAAACCATTAATTTTTATTTAAGACCCACGACTAAAACCTGCAAACTTAAGCCTCACACCCGTAACCGTCGGAGAGTTTAAATCGGGATTATTGCGCCCAATCAATCACGCATAACTGTTATTTCCGTTTTGGTACCAGAAAATTTAACTTTATAACGTAACTGAAGAAAAATCATTGGTATTGAAATCCAAATTCGAAACCGAATCAGATGCTTACTCTTAAAAACACTCTACAAATACCTCACAAATCTTTTATCATCACACTCGCTCACTCAAAAAAAACCTGAATTCTCTGAACCCATCTGTGTCGATCGTCGGAAATCCTTCGTCACTCGCCGGAGTTGGAACCGGAGGCATCGTACATCATTGGTATAGAAATTCAAACTCGCTAACTTTCTGTTTATATGTTGCGACCATCTTATTTGTTTCAATGAAGGGGGATTACAGATGGTAATGGGTTCTGGTATAATTAAGATGAAGAAGACGAAGTTTGGGATGTGTATTAGTTTATTTAAAAAAGGGTTATAACCGGGTTAGACACACAGCCTAGTGGTGGACTGTGTGCACAGTTATCTTGCACGTCCTGAGTTCGAGTCACTAGGCCACACCGGTTTTCTGAAAAAAAATGTTTCCTTTTTAAAACCTAATTAAATCAGTTATCAAGAAGTATATAAGTATAAAGTAAATTCAGCTTCCAATGGGTTAGACACCCAGCCCAGTTGGTTGGGCTAGGTGCAGGGTATCACATCGATTTCAGGTTCGAATCTTGTCTGTCCCACCGGTTAGATAATTAAAACTCTTTTTAATTAAAGTAAATTCCTATTTAGTCTAACAAGAGTATAAGAATAATAAAAATCCTATTCCTAACGGGTTAGACACGTAGCTCAGTTGGAAGTGCTGCGTGCACGTGAACGGAAGGTCTAAAGTTCGAATCCTACGCACGCCGCCTATTATCGCGAATGAACCGGTCAGGTCACCTGTCATACCTGATAGGTTTTTTTTATATTAATTTATTTTTTATTTTATCTATTTATTTTACTTATATATTCATTTTTAGTTAAAAATAAGTTAATCTTACGAAAAAATTACAACTACGAAGGTTTTAAAAATCCCAATAAAAAGCCACAAAAATAACCTAAAAATCTAACAAAAGTATTAAATCAAAATATTAGTTTTGGTTACATTTATCGAATTATCGTATTATTATTTTAGGTTAGAATTCGTTTGTCGATCAATCTTCAATTCGTGCGCATTCAATATCATCAAGAAACGCACCCACTGTAAGTGAATCTTTACAAGTTCCCATTTTTTTCATGTTTTGGGGTGTATCATGTGTCGTACATGTTCTATTTATTTATTTAAACGCTTGTGCTAACATCATTATATGATCAAAGTGTGTGTTTCTATTGGTGTGATTATGTGTGGTTACATTTTATCATTTCAATGCAATCATTCATTTAAGGCCCATCAGTTACTCGTGGTATACGAGTTGAGCATCAGGTGCCTCATTAGATCGGCTCCGTTTGATTGAGCCTTGATCTCAAAATCATCATGCATCATGTTATGTGTTCATCATGGATATTATGTGGATTGTGAGTGTTTACATATAAGCACATGTTCATTAATGATTCATGCAAAATTTTTATTTAAATAACTGATATACCAATCACTTAAATTGTTACTTAGATTCACTCGCCAACTTTTGTTGACCCAAAATTCTTTGTTTTACGCATGATACAGGTGAAAAAGCTGAGGAGAGAAACACATAGGAATTGCCTTAGAAGATTAAACAAATCTATTATGTTTTGAACAATGTTTTGATTTTTATTCTGCTTGTATGATTCCTTGTGTTTGAATATTTGAAGTTTTAATTTCAATTTAATAAATATGAAACTTATTAGTAAATATCATGAGCTTTGGTGATAACCCAATTATGCCCCGACTTTTATTTCCGCTATGGGTCGAGGTGTGACACGCATAGCATTTCATTCGCGGCCATTTGACAAACTGTTACACTCGAGTTGCCTCTACATAATGATAAACAGCTCCGCATCCCCGTCCGAATGGAGATTGCATACGAGCGGGTCAAACAAACCTACACAAGTAAAAAACAAACAAACCTCATGCATAATATCGACTAAAAAAAGAAACTGACTCTAAATACAAACTCTACAACTCATGTGACATCCACACACTTAATCCTGAATTAAGAGGCTTTTCCTTTATCCAACCCTGGTCTAACCCGTTTCATTTTAATTGTTCATCATTGTTTATTAAAAAACTAATGAAGAAACTAGAAAATATTTTAGGACATTCATACAGGACAGACCACCAAAATTTAAATTTACTTGGACCAAACCTGATACAAGACATGTAATGAGGAAGATGGTTGTTCTACACTTCAGTTTCTCCTTATGCTCCTATTTGCACCCTCACGATATATTGATCCAAGTGTCGGGTAGATGGAGACAACCAAAAGTTTTACAAGTTTAAGTTGCTAATGTTGGGTTATATAAGATCTACTGCTGATAAAAACCAAAACTTAAGGGAACCATCTTCCCTGCCTGATAATCAATTGTCAAGAAGTTCCTCCCTAGAAAGCTTCTCAAACAACCAACCCAAACTGCTGATACAAGTACTATTGGATCAAAGTACCAGAAGACAGAGTACAAGTGCTGGAATGATAAGGACCAAAGACTAGTCAAAGCTAAAGACCAAAGACTAGTCAACATAGAAGACCAGAAGTACGGGATTCCAAAAGTGCTGGAATCCTTCCAACAGTTTTGGAAATCCACTTGTTTCCTTTGTTTTATCAGTAGTTTCAGTGTAACAATGTTTTCTCTAATTGTCTAGCAATTTTGCAAACTGCTGGCAGTTGCATTATTTAATAGGTTGTTTAAGGTCACTTTCATGGTGACGTCACCAGCAGTTCTATCATATATATATGGTACCATACCACGATGTAATATGTAGAACTCTTAGAGCTGAAAAGTATAATTGAAAAAGAGGGAGGGAGTTAATTTGTACCTTTGATTGTACTGAAAACATGATGAATATATGAAATCATTTGAAAATCAATCCCAAATCTAGTTGTGTATTGAATTAATATATTTATTATTATTGTTTTAATATAATTCAAAAAATGTTTTATAAAACACACACACAAGCACATACTCTCGGATCCAACAATTGGTATTAGAGCCGATTACATTGAATTGACTTAAACGTTGATTTAGAAGACAAATTGAGCTCATATTGATAACTGATCAAGTGATCAAAAAAACTTGAGAAGAAGTAGATCAGTTGGAACATTCAATTGTTCTGATACTCTCTTTTCCGAGAAAATCTTAATGAAATTCAAAGAGATGTCAATCATTCATGATCCTCACAATATCAAATCAGCAAGCAAGCCTACTATGCTCGTTCGCCATAAACAAGATATGACAACGAAGGATGTGTCACCACTTATCCCAGCAGAACACTGGTTGCTGGAGATCAGTGGTTTATGGTCCTTATGTAGGGCTGTTCAAAAAGCTCGCGGCTCGGAGCACGCTTGAAGGTCGCTCGGATTTAGCTCGGAAAAAGCTCGCTCGATGTGGCTCGGTTTGAAAATGAGCCAAGCCGACTTGGCCCGTTTAGAAAGTGAGTCTAGCTCGGCTCGGCTTGTAACGAGCCGGATTGGCTCGGTTTGGCTCGCATACCAGCTCGGCCTGGCTTAGCTCGGATTACTTTACTTTTAATAAATAATATTTTTATATACATTATAATATATCACAAAAAATGATTATTATTTACATGTGATTAGGAGTATAATTTGATAGCTATACCACATTTAAAGGTTGATTACTATGCTAATATACTTATATTGTATTTCGATGAAATGAAAAACGTATTTTGTGTTGTTAAACTTGATTTTTGCTTGTAATGTATTAGGTTGAGCTTATTTTGGATATGTTCTTTTGAATTATTAAATGATATTTTAGATTACTGAATTTTAAGAGCCATTTATTAATGTTTCTTTTCAAAATCGAGACAAACCAAGCCGAGCCGAGCCAGCTCGATTTTAAAACAAGCCGAGCCTGAGCTTAGATTTCCAGGTTGGTTTCAAATCCGAGCCGAGCCGAGCTAGCTCGGTTTATAATCGAGCCGAGCCCGAGTTTTGCCCTAGCTCGGCTTGGTTCGGCTCGTGAACAGCCCTATCCTTATGTTCCTTCTATGCTAAGTACTGAAAAACCAAACACAAGTGTTCCTAAGAACCCAACAGATTATTCTGAACAGGATTTCCAGAAAATTGGAGTCTGATGCTAAGGCATTTGAGATACAGGCCATGGTCTTACCCAATGAAATCTATGTTGGATTGCTCTACTATGAGAATACCAATGAATTGTTGGATGCTTTGAATGAACAAATGAGACATATAAGGACAATTGTATGTGGCTATGTCAAGAGTTAAAACTAAAGCCTATTTGAAGTTGCTAATAACATATAAGGATGACAATGTTACCTATAAAACGTCTAACGTTGTGTAAAAAGAAGTTTTTACAGATCTATGAATCACTCCTGTATTACGTTAAATTATCAATTTACTTTGTATTACAATTTTAAAATTATTTCGTATGTTTCTTATTTATTGATCATTCATGACATGCTTCCTTCCTAAGCCCGAGTATCATACGGGTGCTAAACCTAGTTTAAAACAAAGAAATCTCAAAATAACGATAAAACCCTAGAAAGGAAGAAAGAGTGACACCTCTGATTATACCAGCAACCACCACCATAGTATCGCCACCCAATTCCCACCCGTAATCACCACCATAATTGAAACCATCCCCAAAATAAAATCGGAATATTAAGACAAACCTGAAATCAATTGTGCTGATGTAGAAGAGTTTAGCTGTGGAAGACAAAAACAATGGCAAAGGTAGCCACATAACTAAATTGTCTTTGTAAAGGTAAAAGCATTCTCTACAAAACAAAGGCAAAAAAAAAAACTTGTCTTTAACAGGTTCTGAAGCTGAAAGAAATGAAAACAACCCTTGAAATCACTAGACCAACACTTACACATTAATCAACATCATGAACTATATTTATAAGCATGCGCGTGAAAACAAAAAAAAAAAAAAAAAATTAGCCTAACAGTCATCTGCCATTGTTCCTTCCCATGAGATTTGTAGTTATGGGTAATGCAAATGGTATTTTTATAAAAACATTACATTACATTGTAATTTAAAAAAAATGCTTACTAAATAAAAAAATAAAAAAATAATTCAACTTCCTTCTAGTTCTCCATCATGCCGGCTTACATGTGGACCCGTGAGTACAATGCCTAATAGCCAAAACGTATCACCTGCTCTATTTTTTTTTTTTGAATGTATTATCCATCCCGTTACAAATTCAGTGATGTATTACTTCTCTTTTTCTTTTCCTCATAAATGGGCGTGTTAAGTATACACCCGAAGAAAAAGTTTCTGATTATGCCCCTCTTAGTAAAAATAGTGATTTAATTTTATCCTTCAAAATGAGATTAACGGTTGGATTTTTATTGTTCAATTTTAAACCTCCGTATAATAAAGGAAACACCAGAAATTTTAAACCATAGACTAAATCACTATACGCGAATATCCGTGTTACTAGATATATAATCAAAATAGTCACTAATATATTATCCAATTAGTATTTAACCCCCCGTTTTACGGGTTGTAAAACCGTACTCAGTAGTAAGCAGATTACAACTGAAACCAATAAAAATCTTAAAGAAAAAACACGAATTTATACAGCCATGTGACGTAAAACGCAGACAAAGACAAACGCGAACTTATACCGCAAACGGCATATAGCGTAAACAAACTTAAACTGATACCGACACGTATTATAAAGTCGAGTGGGTCAAAGTGATATTTTTTAAGTTTATTTTACAGTTTTTAGATGGTGGGGGCAAAACCTATGTTGCAAGCACGGGTAATAAACAAACCATGATCAAGACCATTGCATTTTAGAAAAAAAAAACACATTCTTTTCTGTTTTTAGTCTATTGCATTTTAGAAAAAAAATATTTTCTTTGTTTTTTATCTATTGCGTTTTAGGAAAACATATTTTTTGTGTTTTTGGTTTATTGCATTTTAGAAAGAACACTTTATTTTATGTTTTTAACCATTGAGTTTTAGAAAAAAAACACATTCTTTTGTGTTTTTTGTCCATTGGTTTTAGAAAAAAAATATTTTCTTTTGTGTTTATTCTATTGCGTTTTAGAAAAAAAAATCATTTTTTGTGTTTTTTGTCTATTGCGTTTTACGCATCTGGGTTATCGAAAACTTTTTTTTTTCAAAAGTATAGCAATAGCGTGCTCGTTTTAAAAATAAAAAACGCTCGTTTTTATGGTACAATTTTTTAAAAAAAATAATGTTGTATGAAATAGTTGTTAACGTTTAAAAACGCATGGAGGGGGGGGGGGGAGGGGGGATTGGAGAAGAGAAACTATTGCTTTAGATTGACTAGAATGCCCTTACACAAGCTCATGCGTCTCCTCTTTTTGATTCAGTTTCACCTATTTAATCTTAACCATTGATTAATAAATAAATAGATAAGATTACTTCTTGTCATTTTTACCCAAATAAACTTTCTATTATATCATAAGCGTTGTTATAATGTGGTAATGCAAATATTTTATTAAATAGTCAAATATTGCAACATTATTATGCCAAAAACTATTCATATACGTTAAAGGATTCTTTAACGAACATTTAATACATTAATATTGGTATGTAAACATGATTATTATTTGTTAATGAATACTAAACTAGCAATAAGACCTGCGCGCGTTGCAGCGCTGGTACGTCACAAACATTGAATGAATTAGTCCAAGTGTTATGTAATGCGTTAATCATATGAAAACGCGTGTTTCGGCGTTTCCGATTGAACTCAATGTAACCTACATAAGCATTGCGATTGCATCAAAACATGAAGTAAATTAAATTTATATTGTACAATCATAACGTATCATATGTGACCCGACTCATATATAGAAAACGTAACACATGTAACGGAAAAGTTGACACATATAGTTACAAGAGATTAATTAGAGCTTTAAAAAAGGGAAAAAAGAAACCCCGATTTAACTCCACTCGATTCGAAAAAATTTTATGAAACATTCATAAAATAAGCACGAAAACATATTATATTTGATATGTTCGTTTCCCAAAAAAGTTTATGTCGCGACATACACTAACTTGAATTTATATTGAAACATACATAAAAATATATAACGTAAAAATGGTTTTTTATATGAAAACGTATTATATTTAACCTAGCTCATTTTTTGAAAAAAGTTTACATCGAAACGTAAAGCAAATCGAATTTATATCGACAAATATATAAAAATATGCACGTAAAAAAGTTTTTTTTAGTAAAGGAGGTATAGGGGTAAACTCGAAACAAATTATTAGTAAAAAATTAATAGGTTAAATACGTTTGTAAAATCGTGCCAAGTAGCACCAATGCTACACCACTGCCAGCGACCACCAACATCAGAAAAGTTCGTAAAAATAAAATAAATAAAAAAGTATAAATAACACCAAACGAAAAACAGACATAAAATTGTTGAACCACGCACGCCCGTTGCGTCATGTTAATGGGAAAAATTAGACCGTAACGTAAAATGTATAAAAAAATAACTAAGTCGATCTAGGACCCGCACGTTGCGATGAACTTGTCAAACGGAGAAAAATAGACGCGTTGCGATGGGCCTGTCAAACGCAAAAAAATCGACAAAAAACATTGAACCCCGCACGTACGTTGCGGCGTTTGCGGCGTGTTGACTCGCAAATTTAGAACGAAACATACAACGAAAAACTTGCGAAAGATAAAAGTACGAGAGACTAAAGTTGAACAAAAAAAAGTGTTTGTTGTTAAATTATAAAAGATGAAAAGCTTTAGGTGAAAAGTAAAAAAAGACTTTTAGATTGAAAGTAAAATATCAATCTTTTTTTAAACACCCCATACATAAGGTAAAAACATATAAAGGAACAATATATTTTATTTATAGTGTGGTAATAGTAAAACAAAGTGATTTCACAATATATAAATATTTATGTATATCTACGTAATGTAATGATATAGATATTGTTATATATTAATTAAAGGTATATATTAGAGTATATAATCACTAAATATTATGAGTTTGATAGAAAGAATGACATCTGTTATTAATTGAACTCTTTTATTATAAGTTAGATTAGATAATTTAAAAATAAATGTTAGTAAAATTTACATGTTATATCTTTTCTGCTTATTTTCCTTTAGCCCTTCAAGTTTCACTATTTTTTATTCCGTCCCTCTGCATAGCTTATGTACTTCGTTTTTTATGGTTTCTTATCGTTGGTTTCCCTCTGAATTGTTTATACACTTCATTTCAAATTAACTGGTCTTTTAATTTAAATATTTAAATAATAATAATAATAAGTCTAGTACCAAATTTATTTGGGTTTAGGTTTTGGAATAATAATTTTAAATACCCTTTAGTGTAATTTAAAAACTATTTATGCAAAGTAATAAGGCTTAAATATATCATATACATTTTTAGTCTATTAAGTATTTTATTAATTTAATTTCTTTCTGTAATTTTCGTTCGTTAATTTTTTTTTGTTTTTGCCCTTATTATTTCTTTACTAAAAAAAGACTATTTTTACGTGTATATTTTCATGTAAATGTCTGTATAAATTCGACTTAGTCTACGTTTCGACGTAAACTTTTTCTAGAAGCATGTTAGGTCAAATATAGTACATTTTCGTTTTAAAAAAAACATTTTTCATGTATATTTTTATGTACGTGTTTATATAAATTTGAAGTGCTCTATGTTTTGACATAATTTTTTCGAGAAACGAGTTAGGTAAAATATAATACGCTTTCATGCTTATTTTCTGTACATTTCGTAAATTTTGTTCCGAACCAAAGTTGAGTCAAACTGTTGTTTCTTTTTTTTCTTTTTTCCCTTTTGGTTACACGTGTAAGTTTTCCTTAATACCTGCTACATTTGTCTCGTATAATTGTATGACATAAATTTGATTTAGTTTACGTTTTGATTTAATTGCAATGCTTATATAAATCACATTAAGTTCAAATAGATACGTCAAAACACGTATTTTCGTATAATTAACTCATCACATAAGGCTTAGATTAATCTATTTGATGTTTATGATGTACCCTGCTGCAACGCACGCTAACTCTGTTGATAGTGACCATTAATAAAATATGGGCAATCAACGTCATAGTTGTTACCAAAGTTCCAAAAGCCATAAATTGTGTGTATAATCTCAATTATGCGTATAAGGAATATAATCTCTATTTCTTGGGTTAAAGTTATTTTACAAAGGCTTTAAGAAAATAAGAAATGTACAAAAAATTAACGGATTTCACAAGATGACACAATGTCGAGCAAAATATACTACAATGCCGAAAATATAACATAATGTTGAGGAAAAAAGACACAATGAGTCACCAAAAAGACACAATTACGCAAAAATAGAAAAGACACATTGATAGATAAAAGACACAATGATAATTAACAAATATCCAAAAATCTACAACCCATAAATCCAAAAGTGAAAACCTAAAATCCCACATTGTAGAGTTCGATGAGCCACTTCCAAGCTGCTTGAATGAGGTAAATTAGAGTTTGTTTGATACCGGTTTGTACGACTTCTTATTTTTAGGAGACTTTATATTTGATCCTAAACCATCTAATTATATGCTATTTAATAATCATATACACTTAAGCTATTTCTCCAGCCAATCTACTTAGAGCATCCACAACAGTGCCTATGTGGCATTGCCTGATTTCCAAACCAGCTCCATTTCAAACTTCACCATTGTAGACAAGGTCGAAGCCCAAGTGTGGTGGACAGGTCTTTGTGTGTCGGCTCCAAATAGACCAAGAAGAGGGGTCTAGAGACACAAATAGTACTAGAGTGAATTAATTTGGTTAGGGCTAAATGATATAACGTGTAACATTTGAAAACATTAGGTACAAAACTCATCAATTTCAAAAATAAAGAACGCTATCTGGAATTTGTTATATAAATAAAGGATAAAATTGGCGATTCACTTATAATATTATATATATATTCTTTTTTAATAAAAAAGTTGATTATGAGGTGGAGGTCTTTGAAGCTTTGGTATTTTTGAAAAGATAGAAAGTTTTTTAGCAAGGTTTAAAATATCATACGACATAGCGAGGTGTAAGATTGTGAAGGCTTGTTGGTTGGCTGGCATTGTGGATTCCGGAAGGTTTGTTGATTGGAATTGTGGATGCTCATAGTCCCAACTCAACCATAACCTTTCTTGAATTTATGTGACATGTATACTAGTGACGAATTTAGAATAAAAATTCAAAGGTATTCTCAAATTTTTTTACCTTTATATATAAAACGGATACTTTTTTTTCATATGTTCAGGCCAGGGGTGTAGCTTCCTTTAGGCCTGGTGGTGCCCTCGAACCCACGAATTTTTGTTCATAGTGTTAATTTCACTTCAATTTCTTTTAATGTAAAAAATTAGATTTTTTAGAGTCCGGCCCCCACCTATTTGGATTTTGAGAGTCCGACCCCTACCAAGTTTTCATTCAATCTCCGCCACTAGTTGATATGAATTTTGTTAGTTTGACCTTTATAAGATCTTTAATAATAGAAACTCAATCAATAAAAGTACGTAAACCGTAAATGAAAAACTTGATCAAAACTTTGATACTTTTACACGCATTAGGCTAAAGGATTTTAGCCGTGATCATAGCTCTTATAAACACCATGATCCTTCACATAGATATCTTTCATGATCCTTCACATAGGCTCCATGTCACCCCTCCTCTAATCTACCATCTAAAATCACTACCTTAAGGGTGTGGTCATGACCCATACCACTATCCCCTTTATTATTTTATTTTTTTTAAGTATCAAAATCTAGGAAAATGGAAAAAGGTGGCCCGTGGTAATCGTGGTTCAATCCACGCCAACCACTATGAATCATTGAGAGAGGTGATGTAGCCTTCCATTCATGTTCCTACATGACAAATCATGTTTCAACCATGACCCACACACCCTTCAGCCTTAGGGGCTGTTTGGCAACTTCTGAATTGGTTAAGTGTTGAATTTATAATAGGTCTGAACCATTAAGCGTTGAACCAGTAAGAGGCCTGAACCATTAAGAGCCAATATAATGCTTAATCGTTCAGAGGCAAATGTCTGACCAATTCAGATTATAGGTCTTTAACCATTAATACTCAGCATAATGCTTAATCATTCAAAGATAAATGTCTGAACCATTCAGACATCTGCTCGCGAAACAAACAGTCTGACCCATTAAATACTAAACTAGTAAGATGTCTAAACTATTAACTATTAAGAGTCTTATTAAAATATAAACAAACAGCCCCTTGCACATACACATAATACTAACTAAAATCAGCGCGAAGGTATTCTACTTTTTGTATTGATGATGAACAACTACCAAGATACTTGCACATGTTATACTTAACTAACGTACTATCGCTTTTATCTCACTTGATGATATGCCGTGAGTCTTCAAACACAAATGTTGACAAAAATATTGTTGTTGTAGATGTTATGATTGATTTTCTCACCATATCTGTACTGTATATAATAGAAGCGTATTTTAACATACACAAAAGTTAAGTAATGTATAAAGTACAAACTAAAATAAGAATAAATTTGTCGTTTAGATATTAATTACAGTTTAATCTCTTCATCTTCATTACATTTTAGTTATCTTCCCTTTAACAAAATTATAGATAATTAGTTGGTATTTACAATTTCTCTCTTATAAAAAATTGGTTATAATTTTTTTGTACGTTAATAATTTTTTAAATTACACCATAAAAATGAATATTTTATTTTCTTTAACTTAAGTATAGTATTGCTATAGTTGTTATAAATTAAAAAATGATATGGTACGTGATTAACAATGTCTAAGGGGGATCAATAACTGAATCGTTTACCTAAACCGGACCAAAGATAAATAAAACTGAACCGAAATCAACCAAAAACTGAATTAACTGAAAACCGATTAATCGAAACCTGAATTAACCAAAATTGGTTACCGATTTTTTACCATTGTTTAACCAAAATTAACTGAACAAAAACATTTTTATTTCATATATTTCTAACTTTTATGCATTTATTTCATTTATTTCGTATTTTATACCTCCATTTCATATTTGAAGAAACCCTAAATCATTCATCCTAACAAAATCTGGATATCGGATTTTGGCATCGATATTCTTCGTCCTCTAAAACATTTAACTGCATGAGCCTGCTCTCAACATCTTTTTCTAATTGGTCACTGCATTTGATCATGTTGAATTTGTTTATAGGTTGAATTCATGGCCTTCTTTATGTACTCATGCAAATACCACTCAATAAAGCCTTGGATCATTTGGATACTTTGTTGAGCTGTTGAATGACCCGTATGAAACAAAAAATAACTTTTTAATAACCAAATATTTTTCCACATTACATGTCAATGCGACAATGCCTCAAGTTAGATAGTTAGAGGTGAGCAAAAATTATCGTCGCTATGAGTAATCGTTTCAGTATGTGATGAAGGTCTGAATATGAATACATAAGTTTTACACGCGTCGAATATACTGGTGAGTATCCTATATGTTAGATGCGTTTTGCCATTAGAAATTGGAATTGGCACTGTTTGTGTTTTAATTCATGTTGTTGTGATTTGGAATCAATTGATTGGTAACTACTGTCTAATGTAGTATAGTATAGGTAAGGTATAGGTCCCGCATGAGCAAATATAGGCGTAATAAAGGTCTCGTATATGTATCGTATAGGTTAATTTATAATTTTAAAGGTATTTTGTTTGTATAATGTATTTAAAGTGTTTTTTGTTCGTTTAATGGATACAACACGTAAAGTAACCGACAATATACGCCAATATACGACACCGTATAGACATAATACGCCATAATACGACAAGTAGAGACATACTACACCATGATACGTGATAACAGACACGTATATACAAACTACACCCTAATACAACACTTACAAACAACAAACATGACAATACCGAGCGTCACCGACACGACCCGTACAGACAATATATGCGATTATACTGAACATATTGACAATATATGTTATAATATGGCATTTAACGACAAAATACGTCAATTTATTATACCGTACGACGCGTATACATACAATCGACACGCTAGAGTACAAGTGGATTGCAAAGAAAATTACACGTAATCATAGAATACGATACCACATTGAACCGAACGTCACTTGAATCACATGTATAGAAGGCATTCTTCATAAAATGGCACGCAATGAAAAAATACGACACGTATACGCAACGAAAAAGCTAAACCTAAAATTATGAAAATTATTTTACCCATGTATGCATCGTATAGGTCAAAACTAGGTCGTATAGTAGGCTAATACGACTCATGTAGACCTATACGATCCGCATAGACCCCTAAATTCTCAAAAAAAGGTTAATTGATAAATCACAGGGTCTATACGACCCGTATAGGCCTATACGACCTGTATAGACCCCTTGATTTATCAATTAACCACTTGTTTTTTTTTGAGAATTCAGGGGGTCTATACGGACTGTGTAGGTCTATACAAGTCGTATAATGCTACTATACGACCCAGTTTTGACCTATACGATGCGTATAGGGGTAAAATCAAAATTTCATAATTTTAGGTTTTGTCTACGTATACGGGCCGTATTTTGTCATTACGTGTCGTTTTATGAAGTATATCTCTATACGTGCCGTATCGGTGATGTCAGTTCTGTGTGGTATTGTATTCTATGATTACATGTACTTTTGTTTGGAAAAAATTTCACAATTTTAGGTTTTGTCTACGTATACGGGCCGTATTTTGTCATTACGTGTCGTTTTATGAAGTATATGCTCTATACGTGCCGTATCGGTGATGTTCAGTTCTGTGTGGTATCGTATTCTATGATTACATGTACTTTTGTTTGGAATCCACTTTTACTCTAGTGTGTCGTGTTGCATGTATACGCGTTGTACGATATCATTACTTGATGTATTTTGTCGTTACATGTCATATTATAACATAAATACAATAGTATAAGTATAGCATCTAACTTATAATAAAAGACTCCAAATAATGTCACATGACATTCTCTTCTTCAACCTAATAAATTTTATTCATATTTGCTTAATAAATTTCTTTTAATATTAATAATTACTATATAGATATCACTTATTTTTATCCTTATCATTATTTAAAATAATAAATAACTTCAAATTTCAATTAGACCCTTTGTTTTTTACGCAAAGTTTTTCATCTTTTGCAATTTAATCCCGAACTCTTTCTTATTTTCAATTTTGGTCCACTATGATTTCATCTTTTCCAAGTTTTTCATTTCGTTCTAAATTTTGTGAGTTAACACACAACAATGTGCGTGTGGGGTTCAACATTTCTTTCGTATATTTTCACGTTTGACTGGCCCGTCGCAACACATCTATTTTTTTCGTTTGAAAAGTTCGTCCAACGTGCGGGTCCTGTATTGACTTAGTTATTTTTTTCTATGTTTTACGTTTCGGTTTAATTTCTCTGCAACGAGTTTGCGTGATTCAAAGATTTTATGTCTGCTTTTCGCTCGACATTATTTTTCCTGTTTTTATTTATTTTGTTTTATGAGCTTTTCCGGTGTTGGTGGTCGCTAACAGTGATATAGCATTGGTACTACTTTACACAACTTTACGTTAACCGCTGCAACGCAGGGGTTTAATACTAGTATTATAATAAAGTATAAATTTAATATAGGTCTCGTATAGGGCTATAGGTGTAGTATAGATCTCGTATATGCTAATAGTTGTAGTATAATATAGTATATGTGTAGTATATAATACGGTTATAACATAGATAATAAACATGTACCAAACCTATACTACATGATAAGTTTTTTTTAAAAAAATTGTTTTTAAAATAAAAGAATTCTTTTATTAAACTTTATTAAAACTATGATCAAATTTATACAAAAATTTATAAAAAAAGTGTAGTATATAATATTGTTATAACATAGATAGTATAGTATAATAAACATGTAATTTTTAAAAATGTTTTTTGTTTAAAAATAAAAGATTTCTTTTATTAAACTTTATGAAAACTATGATTAAATGTATACAAAAATTTATAAAAAAAAAACCAAAGCAATACGACCCGTATAGGTCCAATCAGCCGCCAGACAAGAACTAACACATGCAAATTTGACTTTTAAACCTATACGACTGTGTAGGGTTATACGACTTGTATTAAAAAAGCAAAATGTACGAATAGATTGGCTGGTGTGTCAATCGAATTCCTCTTCATTATTAAGGAAATTATATCATTTGTTCTACGATTGAAATTGTAAAAAGGAAATTTAAGTTTCTTATGTTGTTGTAGTGTCGGACTCTTGTGTAATGTATTTGTCTTCTTCATTTACGGCTGCTTAGATAGACGTAATGGTACCAAAAGTTGCTCGTCGCATTGCATTAGACAGTGAGAGACTGAGAGTATAGTTATCTTTTTACATATTATATTTACATTATCACCTATTCATAAGTTGTTAAAAAGTAATGTCATACCTTTGCTTTGAAGGTGGTGTGAACTGGCAGTTGACAAAAAGCATGACAAACCTACTAATTAAAATAATAATTAGTGAACATGCATGAATGACTCTTAAGGTTAGTAAATTATGCATTCATTTTTATCTATTTAAAAAAAATCATTTAAGCTAGATGGCTCCTCTAAATTTCTTTTATAAATATTTTATAGGTGAAAGTAACTTGTAGAACGAGTGTTCATCTCATGATTTTATGACTAGGTTGCGCAACCTAACTTACTGGTACCGGTATATTAAGGTAAAAAATCGTTATTTTACCAGTATCTACCAGTACTGAACGGAAATTACCGGAACCAAAACGCCAAAAAGTGATAGCGAAAATAATTCGGTACGTGAAATTCGATACTGGTACCGGTACCAAATATCATATGCTCATCCCTGCTTAGCAGTGCTTTTCGGATAGGACAAATAAGAATAAAAAGGACTACAGACAGGTTTTTCTATGCTCACTTTTTTTGGTTGATAAACCAATTTATTACATGAACTGATAAAGAGGTTATCTTATATGAATCAACTTTCATGTGGTTTAAATGAACATAGAAAAACAAGTATTTCAACAAGTGATATCAAGCAGCTGGAGAGCAGTCTCTATGCATTTCAAGATCTAAGGTTAATTCATCTTTACTTTTGCCATCCTGGCATCAATATCTTTTGTCCCTAAACTCCATAACTCAATGCAATGTTGTAATTTTTTTTTAAATAAAGCTCATTTTTATGTTTTTTAAGTGTGATCGGAAGCACTTTGAATAGAAAAGAATTTATTTTCAGCCATTACTTTTCATTGTTATGAGTATTCTACTTATCTATACTTTTATACACTTTGATGGTATACATTATGTTGTGGGTATTCTTGTTATGCATACTTTTATACACTTTGATGGTATGCATTATGTTTGAGAACCATGTGTTTAAAGTTTACCTTAATATTTTGTATTGGTTTAGCCTAGTTAAAATTTTTGTTTTGACAGTCCACGGGGCTGGATTAGGGTTTCGAGAAGGACTTGCGACCTTCGTTCACCGCAATTTCACATGTTTGATCAATTTTTTTATAAACATTTTTTTCGAACTATTGCCAAGTGATTTGGATCGAAACTGAAACAAATGATCATTTTGAACTACGATTAGTTGAACCATTTTTATAAAGGAATGCAATTGGGCTATTGGAATAAAAATGGATGTGATAGTCATTTGCACCATCTATATCCATATACGGTTTACTTATTATCGTATGGGTATCACATTTAGGAAAGATCATGGCTTGATCGTTATATGGTTGAAAATCAGCTATATGAGCTATGTGAAGCTGGCGGGTCCGGAACCTACCAAGTATGTTTGTCCTATATATCTTGATGTTCCTATTTTTGAATGCCAGTTGTTGAATAAGATCATCAGTATTCTTCTTATCTCCGTTATTTGTTAGTTTGTATACTAATATTATTTTAATTTCCCGAAAAAAATAGGACGGATATGGTCCCGACATATATGAGGCTGCTTCATGAAAATAAAGCGGAATACGCATTGCGGCAGCTGCTAAAGTCACCAGTGTGTATGCCTTTGTATTATCTGATCTGAATTGCGATTAAGCTTTTCAAAATATGCGAATATACAAATCTATTTTTTGAATTGAATGTGTTTAGATATGGTTATAGTAATCAACTGGATTTGTCTCCAAACTCTGCATCTCTGCCTTCAACCAAGAAGCTTTGTTTCTTTCATTCGACTTCTCAAATGAGGGGCTGAATCTCAGAGGACAACGTTAAAGGCGGTACCTCCATGTTCCTTTTCTAAACAGTTCGGTGGTGGCCATGGCTACAACACTAAATGCAGTAATGGAAATTGTGAAGGAGAATTATTTGGCAAGTAATGTATTTGATTTATCTATTTAGTAGATCTATAGTTACGTAATACCTGATTCATTTTTGCTAGCTCAGGTTCTTTGTATACCAGATGCTAAATATGAACTAGGATATGCATCTCTACGTGACTACAACGCTCAAGCATTCCAACCAAAACAATTTGTCAACGGGCAAAGGTAAATTATCCAAGTAAAACTGTTATTTTTTACCTTTGCATTGACTCTACTTTTAATGATTTTTTCCCTGATGCGTATACGTATATCCTTTTTGTTGTAGGGTGATTGCATCTGTTACGGCTTTTCTATATTCTTCAACAGCCGAGGTTACCATTTTATCTAAGGTGGTGTTTGTTTTTCTAAAAAAGATCTGTGCAGGCTCTTTTGTCTGCGCCGTGCAAACCACGCGCAGACATTGCCATCTGCAGACTGTTTGTTTTTCCAAAGACGTTTCATTAAAAAACGTTTGTGCGAGCTCTTCTTAGTGCAGATTTAGCCCAAACATTTTTAAGATCTTCTAAGGTTTGCAGAGGGTTAAACACCACCACCGTCCACCACACCGTCCACCACCACCACCACCACTGTCCACCCCGTCCATCACCACCACCACCACCTTCCACAACCCACCACCGTCCATCACTACCACAACCGTCCACTCACCACCATCGTCCGTACACCACTACCAGTTTATTTTATAAGTTTATATACGTTAAAAAACATATAGCCTTCTTCTTGCAGACTATAGAGGTTTGGTCCACCTCTTCTCTACAGATGTTGGTCCGTAGAGTGCAGACATTTTACTCTTAAAAAAAAAAACACTGCACCTAAATCTAATGTGAGGTTGTTGAGACTTCCAGTGCAAAGAGGGCAAAAAAGAATTTTAGCTATGATGTTAGATCTTTTGTTCAAGCAGAGGCCGGTTTTTGTTTTTTAGGAGAACTGAAATCTTGAGTGGAGCAAAACTCTTACCTGTATTGCTATATGTGTTGCAGAACCAACTGTTATAATGTAAAATTACTTGTATACTTTTGCCAAAGAAAGACCAAAGGCTATTGTCACTTTTATTAAGAAAACAAATACTTCTGTTGATAAAAATTTTACTCGACTCTGAGTCACCAGACCCGTTCGATCCATGCTTATAATTGTGTATTGTTGGGAATATTTTTGTGGGAATTAATATTAATTTTATTAACAGACCGTTTCAAGCCATGTTTATAATTTGAAATGTTAGTCTTTTCTGTATAGTGTTAGTGAAGTTCATTTAAGACGCATCCTACTATATAACCTCTATTTTTTTTTTACAATTATCATTTCAAAGGCTACAATCTTTCCTCATAATGTTGGTCTTGGATTTACGGATTAAAGAGTACAAATAACCAATGCAAGAAAACAATATAAACATGTGAAAAGTACAACCATTTTATGCATCACATTTAAACAGGGACCCGATATTAGTTAAGAAGATTGGGGCTGCTGCAGCACTTGAAGTTAGAGCAATTGATAGACACTATGTCAGTATACAATATGATTTTAGTTATGTATTAATCATAAATATCTTTTATTATAAATTATTTTCTCGAGCTCGGAAAACAATCCCGGATGATAACCAGTAAATAATTATATATCAATACAATCACAAGTTACATCTTTAGTAGCTTTAGTTTTTTAAGTATATATTTGTTTTTCTCATTTTTATTTTTCAACATTTAGTATTGTATTTACAACCCCTCAACTTTTTAAAGAGTTTGTAATCAATTTTACATGCTTATTTTATGTACGTGTCGGTGTAAGTTCAAGTTGATTTAGGTTTCGCCTTTTTTTCGGAAATAGGTATGCTCATATATAATACGTTTCTGTGCCATTTTTTGTACGTTTTCTGTTAATCTACGTTTTGACACGACTTTTGTTTTAAAACGAGTTGAGTAAGATATAATATGTTTTCATTAGACGGTATGAATTCGAATTAGTTTACGTTTCGACGTCGCCGCAACGTGCCGTACCATTAGTTAACATGAAAAAACATAATTTTCTTACGTACTTATTTTTATGTACGCTTCGGTATAAGTTAAGGTTAGTTAACGTTTCGACATAAGCTTCTTTTGCAAATAAGTCGAGTCAAATAGAATACGTTTCCGTGTTAATTTTTATGCACATTCAGTTTATCTACGTTTTAACGTAACTTTTGTTTGGTAACAAATTGGGTAACATATAATACGTTTTCATTAGACGAATAAATTCAAGTTACTTTGAATTTCGATCCGTCACCACGCACACGAGAAAATTTACTAATTATATATACAAAGTATACACATTTTGTAAAATGTATAATCATATGACCTTCCGCTAAAATAATGTTCTAGAAGATATCTGCGTCACTGCATGTCATAAAAATACACATATGTGTACATTCTTTCTAAAAAATGGCGTGTGTACATAAAAAGAAAAAATGACAGCCTTGATAACCAACGAAGACGCAAAATACTATTATTAGAGACACGTACACAAGAAATTAATGTATAATACATAATTACATAAACAAAGTATAACTGTAATAAAAAATCAACAATTACTAAAGTATGATCTTCATTAAATAGCATATAGATATATATATGTATGTATATAAGAATAATGCTAAATTAGTGAGATTGCCCGAGTTTTTACGCGAGCTTTTAATCGGTAGCAGCTTGGTTTGATACGGAATCAATATTTGGTATAACAATTGAAACATATATCTGTCTAGGAGAATAGTGACATGTGTACTGGAATCAATGTTATTTAGCCGGTATTTGTTCGATTTGTCATGGTAACATTATACGTACTCATACTCACTATAGTTTATGGTACCAGAAAATTCTTTATTGCGAATTCAACTTCGTTTTCAGCAAGTTTTATTCTGCCACATCAAGAAAACCATAAAAACAAATACGATACGTGTAGCAATGTTGTTCATGCGCTAACGGTTCGGTTTCTCATGGTAAAGAAAAAAATCAACTATATTTGATATGTTCCAATAAAGCTTTTATCAAATCATATTGAAAAATAAGCTTTTATCATATAACTTAAATATGAAAAAGGTAAATGACATCACTTTATATAAAAAAATTAACGAAGTTGACTTCAATTATGTGTACGTTTGTACTTTAATCACTTGTACTTTGCCACTTACAAATCCATTATAAGTAAAATTTCTATATAGACGAGGATGAAAATAGACAAGCTACAACGGCATACTTGAAATTTTATAAAAATCTTTATGTTAAAATGTATAAGCGAAAAACAAAATATGCTAAAGATTAAATAAGTATATCAATAATAATAAAAACTAAATATTTAGTTGGTTTATCCATCTTCATATAAATTTGTCTTTTGCCAATAAAAAAAAGATATAAATTTGTCTTTTGCACAAGGTTGACAATATAATAAATTAATAATTAATTTATACAAGCTCCTATAAATACAAACATGGGGATATGAGGCTGATTGTACTCAGTTCATAAAGCAACCCAACGTTTCCTCATTTCTCAACAGTATCATCGTAATCGATTTTCCCATGCTTCGTCGAAACCAGATCCATTGCCCTCTTCCTCCTTATATTCTGGTCGCTATTATAGCACCTCCACAATCCTAAATGCTACTGAATCTTCATGCTGCAGGTTAGCCTTGCCAACCTCTATTATATTGATAACTAGGTCTGTCATCGAGAATGTTAAAGAAAAAGAAAATTGGGCCCTCAGCAAGATTAAAGAATTGAGCCCTAACCACTAAATCAATAGGGAGTTAAAATTTAATTTGAGTTTGATTGTTTGAAATTTATGCGCTTTAAAACTGAATGGACGAGTAATTATTTAGTTTGGTTTATATATTGGGTCTTGGTTATAAAACAAATTAGCCCAGCTAAAAGTAAATATAGAAGTTTTAAAATGGTTGTCACCCGGACAAAGCTCAAGGCCGGTCCTATTGATATGGTTGGGCGGTGCGTATTGGCGTCCCCTCCGAATGGATGATTTTAATTAGTTTTCACCCCCCCTTCCATCTATCCTCTTTTTCCGTTTAACGCCCACTAAACCACTCATGAAGGTGTCGTTGGCACTCAGGGGCGGATCTACGTGGTATCCACACGCTACCCCTCAACTTTCTTGTGTAAGTGTGTTTTTGTACCTTGGCGCTTCCTAATTCTCACTGTAGAGTAGTTGCAGAAGGAAGGCAGTAGGGGACCAAGTAGCTTGTGTTCTTAAAGAGGAGGAAGATGGGTGAAAGAAGTTCAAAAAAAATTAATAAAATAGCGAAATAGAGGAACAGTAGAAGTACATGGTAGTTGGAGGTGAAAGGAAACATGTTTCTATCCTACTCTCTTGTCCTATCTCTGTATTCATTTATTTTATAATCTTTTTTTTTTTTTACTTTAGGATGACATTTATTTTTAGTTTACATTATTCTTGTTATTGTGTTATTTATAAAAAAATCTCAATCTATTCACACACCTTTTCTTTTTTTGGACACCATTGGGCCCTAGACGGGGTCGTCTAGGGCTAGACGCCCCGTTTAACACTGATTTTTAGGAGATACTTGGCAGGACGCATAAATTTGAGTGCTTAGACGGGACGTCTGGACTTAGACGACCCGTTTAGGAACTTTTTTTTTGTTGGAAAATGGGTGTTTTGATGGGGTAGATTGGTTGTTGTTGGAGTTTGAAAAAATAGTGTCTTGGTTGGGTAAATTGTTTGTTGTTGGAGGTTGATTTTTTTGTGGTGTAATTTTAGATTTTTAAAAAGTTTTGTTTATTGTATAAAAAGTGAGTTATCTTTTGCAATCATTTATGTATTTAATTGTTTTTACATTATATTTTTTAAAAAATATAATATTAAAATTTAATATTGTTTTCAACATTTTAAGATGAATGCAAGAAGTATATGTTGTTTCCGTATTACATTTCAACGTCGATTTAACACAAACAATTATCAAGTAATCGAATAACTGAAAACAAAGTTAAATATAACAGATATAACATATATAACATAAATTTGTACAACCATAACAATATGTATCTGTACAGCTGAATACTAAATACAAAAAGTCTATGCATACGAGTCGGTCTCGGAGTCGGGATCGGGATCTGGCTGCTGCTGCTGATGTGGCGCTCGAGGTGGTGGGAGCAGTATGGCAGGTAACCCCTCTCTCTCCCGTCTATCTTGTGCCTCCCGAACCAGCCAGCCAACGAGATCCATAAGCTTGTCGACGTCGGCTCGTAAACGCGGGTATGCCGCACCCCCAGGGACATTACCTGGAAGGACGTGCTGCGGAAACTGAGGCGCCCCGTGAGGTGGTGGTGGCGGTGGCTGTGCCGGTCCGTCAAAATCAACCGGAGGGTCCTGGACTACCGCTGCCTCATCTGCCGGCGGATAGACTGGATCGAACTGATCTGGCAGCGGCTCCGGAATCCATGGCTCACCTTCGCGGGCTTTAAACCGCTCGCCTAGCACGCCGAACCTCTTCACCAGCCTCATCCCCCGCAAGGTCTGAAAACCCATCCGCGTGGATGGTATGGCCGACTGCAAGTACGGGTCCGTCTCCGGCACAAAACCCAACGACCAGGCAATCACGGTGACGTACGCCCCGCCGTACAAAAAGCCGCACTCCTGCCGGTAATGGGCGGAGGCGAAGTACTGGGCGAGACCGTGCGCAAGTGCGCACGGCCTCCTGTACAAAAGACAATAGTAAAAAAAATAAATCGGTACTCGTACACCACTCACGGCTGTGTCCGCGAGTGGTAATAGACGTAACGAGCATCCGATGTAGATACCTGCACATTATATTAGCAAAATACGGAAATTAATTCATAGCAACAATAATCAAAGAATTACCGTATTAAACGTACGTACCTGTACAGCGGGTCGGCAACGTGAGAATTCCTCCCCTTCGCCCTGACATGCTCTTAAGTGTTATGGCCTGCGACCACCTCCCAAAATCCCAAAAGAGTGGGTCTATCCACCACCACTTGCCCTTCCGTATAAACATCCGTAGCAATCTCCTCCTACAGGTATATGCCGCTATGAACGAGAAACTCAACAAGCGTCATCGAACGCCACACACCGGCAAGTCTAAATGAAACCTCAGACGGAGGGGGAGGACCTTGTGGCTGGGGAGGCGGCTAGTCGACCTGTGGAGGGTGGGACGTGAAGGTCGACAGGAACTCGATGAGCAGCTCCCTATAACTCGGCATGCCGGCCAAGTCAAACAGACGGTGCCACGGGAATCAACGGGAATGAAAAAACGCAGTCTCGGTGTCTCACCAATCGCCTCGATCGCATCCCAGTCGACCGCAGAGTGCGATCCGACCTGCATCTAGCGTAGCTTCCCGCAAAAACGGGCGGCTTCGGTGTCGGGCGGGAACTCAAGATAGGGGTGGCCGTGGAGCGGATCCACCGGCGCTAGCGGGCCCGTCGCGGACCACGCGGAGTGGGTTCCGTGTATCGGATCTCCAATCTCGTCCATACTGCGATTGTATTAGCAATTTAACACAAATAAAACAATAAACTATATAAGTTCAAAAAAAGTTTAACAGGTCGTCTATTGGGGTCGTCTAGGGCTAGATGCCCCATCTTGTTCAACAAAAAACCCAAATACTTCAACATCACAGCCCTTAAACCCCAAAAATTATCAAATTCACAAACAACCTACGCTCTAAATGCATAATATATTAAAGTTTATTGAAGTATAGGTGAAAATACGTACTAGAGATGCTTGATTTCACAAAAATACGGTCCGTAATACGGTAGAATACGTATGTGTGTGTGTGTTTGAGTGTGTTTTATTGGGTGTCGTCTGTGTCTGATCGTCTAGGCTGCTAGTCATATACGACGCGTAGACGGGTCGCATGGAATAAACGGCGAATTACCATTTTACCCCTGAGTTGCTGCCCGTCTAAGCCTAATTCAGGGGCAAAATGGTAACTAACCATACTGAGGTGTAAAACACTCAGGTGGTTAATTACGATTTTACCCCTGAATTAGGCCCAGACGGGTGGCAGTTCAGGGGTAAAATGGTAATTTACATTTTAAATTTTAAATTCAAAATTTACCAGGGATAAAAGATCCCGCTCAAACTGTACGTTACGTCAAGGTCTAGACGACCCGTCTAGGCCTTGATAGTATGACCATTTTGCCCCTGAGTTTGGCCTAGCCGGCCAACAAACCAGGGGTAGAATGGTCTTCTTGCTAGACCAAGAAGGGGTTTCTAGGTCTAGACGACTCATATATTCACATTAAATTTTTTTTGGTATAACTAATAGTATTTTATTTACTTAGTTTAAACTTTGATATAAGCCGACATTCCACCAGTACACCCAAGGCACAAACTCCGGGTATTGACAAACAGACGGTAATCATACTCTTCGAGCTCTCACGTCCCACCGTCGTCACCGGAAGCATTGGCATTTTGTCATCTGCTAGTGCCGACGGTTGGACGTGAGAGCTCGGAGAGTATAATTGCTGATGTTTGTCAATACCCGGAGTTTGTTGGTTTTTAGATGGGTTTTGTATGGTTTAATTGCTGTGCCTTGGGTGTATGAAGGAATGTCGGCTTATATGAAAGTTCAAATTAAGTAAATAAAATCCTATTAGTTATACCAAAAGTTTTTTTATTGTATTAAAAAAATCTTTGTATTAATTATACAAATAAATCGTATTAAACATAAAAAAAATCAGACGATGTTCTTGCTTCGTTGACCGTTGTTGACCAAAACTGATCGTCAGACGATGACTGAGAATCGTTAGGTGTTGTAGAAACACCTGAAATAAGTTCAACAACATATCACTATGTTAAACCACAAGACACTCTATTACGCAAACAAAAAACATATATATTTAAAAAAGGACAGTATTTCTCATTTACCTGCATTTACTCTCGAGTTTCCCTTCAGTTACAATCTTCGATTGAGCACAAGACACTCTTTGACGTGTAGTCGATTGAGATACAAATTTGCATGTTAGAAACCGTCCCTCCAATAGTTTTTTTCCAAAATATATAAGGCTGCTCTCCATCGGGTAAACATGTTTTTATCTCATTATGTAAGGGTTGCTTTTCAAACCATCTCTGTGAGGTACGGATTGCGCGCATGGGGGTGACTCACCACCATATCCTCCACCATCACGAATAATGTCTTGTACACTAGACACAACCTCCTCTTGCTCGTTAGAATTGGGAACACCACTCTCCCCCTAAAACGATATCACCATTAGTAAATAATTAAAACAACAACTAGTTTAACCTAATAACTGTTACCGTATTGGCTTCAGGCACCCATGAGTCGCCATAATACGCCCCAAAGAAATAGTTGCCGTCCCAGTTTGATGACATTTCGCCACCTTTGAATGATATGAGATGAAGTAATATAACCCAAATTTCATGACAAAGAGAATTCTGATGATGAATTTAAAGTTTTATGTGACATCAAATGCTCAGCATGGGTCTATTTAACAAAGAAATATACGCCCTGTCTACGCCTAGGCGGGGCGTATCACTTTACTACTTTACTGACATGCATTGAACGATATCAGATGAAGTAATATAAGCCAAAGTTCATGACAAAGAGAATTCCGACGACGAATTGAAAGTTTTCTGCGACATCAAATGCTCGGCATGGGTCTATTTAACAACGACATATACGCCCCGTCTAGGCCTAGACGGGGCATATCACTTTACTACTTTACTGACATGCATGCAGAGCACAACCTTCAAGACGGCTCGTCTAGGCCTAGACGCCCCGTCTTGGGCTGGTCGTCTTCAACAACCGTCTACGGCTAGACGCTCTGTCTGGTGTGACTGATTTCACGTTGTACGGGCCAGGAATGTGGTTGGAGAAAAGGAAACCTAGACGCCCCGCCTAGGTCTAGACGACCCGTCTAAAGGGTGTCTAAATAGGCAGATGGGTGTGTGAATATGTAGACCCTAAAAAACTTTTCCCAGTCTTAAATGTAAAACGATAATTTTTTTTTGTCAAATATATCACTTTATTTTTTATGTAGAACTGTTTTATTGACAAATGCTAATGGAGATAAAATATATCTATGGTGACCTTGCCGATTAAAATACCTGGCTTCATCACTGCCCTTGAATATATGCTAAAAAGTTTTTATGTTTATGAATGTACAATTACAAATATAATTTTGAGATATTCCTGAATTTTTCTTCTAGTTTCGCCACTGCACATAGGATGATGTCGAGAACGTTAAAGTGCTGAGGTGGTTGGGGACACCAGACGACCCCACCTAGCCTAATACTCAAACTTTAAGCCCACCGTTAAAGTTTTGCTTGGTACCAATGAGTATCCATAACATGTTTTATTGGCATGAATAGTTGATTAGTAGGACCTTGTGTGATCAGTATAATTTTATAAAAAAAAAGTATTGGAAGAAACATTTTAGTAGGTATCGATGCTCAGTGTTGATTATGGAGAGACGAAAGTTATTGTTGAGGGAAAGTTGGTGCTAACAGAAGTAAAGTTATTAGTGATGGAAGTTGGTGTTGATTGTGTTCATAACTTCCAGTAGGCCCAAGTTATTGTAGATAGGGATGAACAGATCATCTTTTGTAATTTCTTAATTGTTAATATATGGTGATCAAGTTTTAGCTCAATTCAAGTTTCGATTATTCATCTATAAATCTTTGGTGTAATGATTTAACTGAGATTCATTTTTAACATCACAGGTTACCGAATAACAACGAAGTTAAGAAGGAAGATCTTGAAATAATATCAAGAGAATCCATCAAACCATCTTCTCCCACTCCCTATCATCTAAGAACCTTTAACCTCTCTATAATAGACCAGTTTTTGTTCGACGTCTACACCCCTTTGATCCTATTTCTTCTTAATACCGACAAGGCTAGTGTTACGGATGTTGTAACCAAAAGATCAAAACATCTAAAAGAGAGTTTATCGGGGGTTTTAACAAGATTCTATCCTTTTGCTGGAAAAATGAAGGATAACTTGCAAATTGAGTGTAACGATGAAGGAATCTATTAAACAGAAGCTCGGGTAAACCAGACGCTCCAAGATTTTCTTGGTTATCCGGATGACGAAAGAGTGAGAGGGTTGCTCCCCGACAAACCTTGCACCGAAGAAGCTACAATAGGAAATTACATTATAGGTATTCAGGTAAATTTCAATTGTATCATCATCATCATATAATATATTTTTAAAGTTCAATACGCGAGTATGGATAAACAAGTTGAACTTGCGATATGTTTGCCAGGTGAACATTTTCAAATGTGGTGGGATTGCGATTTCCACGACTCTGTCACACAAGTTCATTGACGGACACACGTATTATATGTTTATGAGAGCATGGGCAGCAGCTGCTAGAGGCTCACCAGAGACTGTTTCACCAAGTTTTATTGCTTCTAAGATCTTTCCTAACTATCCTTGTTTAGAATACACACTTCCTACCAAATTATTGTCTACCAAAACGCCTAGTACAAAAAGATTTGTGTTCGATCCTGAGGCTTTGGCTTTGCTCAAGGCACAACCGGCTGCACATCCACCAACTCGCATGGAAGCCACAGTTTCTGTAATTTGGAAGGCTGCAGCCCAAGCAGCAACAAAAGTAAGACCATTTGGTCCACAATCACCTCATGCTTTAGTTTCATTGGTGAATCTCCGGAATAGGGCATCACCGACTTTGCCCAAAGAATCCATTGGAAACCTTATTGATGCAGCGGCTGCAATCTGCTTTCCTAGTGGCCACCTGGATTTGCCAACCCTGATGGGTGATCTACGCGAATCAATAACGAAAATAAACCCAAGTTACGTCGAGAACATGAAAGGGGAGAAGGGGCAAGAGACATTTAATGAGATAATGAGGAGAGTGAACCAACTGGCGGATGTGACAAGTGAAGGGGACTGTTTGTTTGTAACAAGCCAGTTAAATAGTGGTGTGTATGAGATGGATTTTGGATGGGGAAAGCCGATATGGTATTACCTTATGAATTCCAGAATCGCTAGTCGTGTGGCGGTGAGTGAAACGCTCAAGGGTGGTGGTGTTGAAGCCATAGTCTCATTGAGTCCGGAATGAAATGGAGATATTCGAGCGCGATTCGGAGCTTTTGTCCTATTCCACTGTCAACCCTAGTCCTCTTCGATTTGGTGATTGAATCACATGGTTTGCATCTTTCTTTTTTTAGTCATTACGATGTAATAATGTGGTTGTATAGTTAAAGTATCAAGTAATTTTAACTTTTTACCACAACATGATTTAAATTTATCTTTCTACACTTTTAATGTTTTATATCAAATAAATTATGATGATTCTAAATTATTTATACCTTAAAGTTGAACTATGAAGTTTTGAAAATAAAATTTACTTTTTTGGATTTCTGGTTCTTTGTTAAGGTTTCTTCTTGCTGTATATTCATGGGAAGAATCATAAAATCCAGTGACCGATTGAACCGACGTTACACAAAAGCGTGGACCACCGGACCATCAGAGAATATTTGGGTTGGTTTTATTTGTTTTCAAGATTTATCTTTATCTTATATACAAACAAAAATGTTATAGATATCTATTTGTACGTGCATACAAATAATTATGAATTGAGTTTACATATTTAAGTAAAGTAGTTGTATCTCCCCATGATGCATTGTGGAAATTTGGTTGGTATCTATTCGACATATAACAAAACTGAATTAAGTCGTTACCGGTTTGGTTACATTCAAACACTTGCTATAGCAATCAATAAGACCCAAATGCCAAACACATGTTTTGTATGTCTAGGATATGTTTGAGATTTAAAACAAGCAAATAGAATTAAAAAATGAATTTTACCCGGCTTTCGGTTGGCATTGATTTGTTTCGTTACAACATAGATATAATATCAACACTTGATATAGCAATCAAAAGGATATCGCCATGTGTTATTACACATATTATATAGCCATTTTCCTATATAATTTTATTCCTTTGTCAAGTTCTTATTTTGCACTTACTTTAAAGTTCCAATTTAATTAACTTAGGAACCCTTTTATTATGGTTAGATGGGATACAAGGGTTGGTTCGGGTTACTTGATCACAAGTTATTATTGATGTATTTTACACAAATAAGTAATTATACGGTTCATATTCGTATTCGCTACTTTCAACCTGCTAACCCATTGTTGGCACTGGCAAAATTTTGATTTTGTATACAGTTTCTCTATCTAAGTTTTGTCATGAATTTCCATTCCCAGTTTTACAATTAAACACATCTTTCTTCTATGGTGTAGGGTGACTTTTTAGAAGAGACCTTTGATTTCAATTGCCACATGAACACCATTTCTTCAGCACCCATTCCACAAGTTTTTCGTGTCCTCAATTAATGGAGTTGTTTAGAGGCTGTTTTAGACTTTGAATAAACAATTACATAGTAACACATTATTACATTTATGTTTCATGCATAAACAAGATAGATTCATAAAAGAACCAACTAAGTGTTATGGTGACTCTCTTGTACCCGAGTGGCTAAGTGGACTAGTTCGTTATAACTAAGTCCCTATATTTCATGGTAAAAAACATAAAATTCCAAATCTGTGTGCCCTAGACACAACATATCACAACAATATTATTGGCATATGATCCTAAAAGATCACACACTAAGCAATTTGAACAGAAGACGGACATGTCGATCAAGATGATAAGTATTCTTGTTAGTAAAACAATGAATATGGATTATTATATAACGATCATAATGTCTGCATAATATATAAAAACACACATAGATGATGCATATGATATATCATTTATAATGCCTAATTGTTTCATCATGATTATTGCAAGTTGGTACATGCTTCTTATATGTTTCATATTGTTGAATTAACTATATCATGTATTCTTTTAGTTTCATAGGCCAATTCAACAATGAGCATTAAGTTGAGATGGAAGATTATCAGAGAATACGTAAAATATGCAAAACAAGGACAAACTACAAAAGTTGAAGAGTCAATTGCAAGATTTGTCATTTATCTTTAAAATTGATTAGTTTTATACTTTATGTTTCAAAATCTTGTACGTTATGTTCTTTGTTATATCCTTTATCCTAACCTAGTTAGTTTTAATTGTTAAATGAAGGGTAATTTAGTATTTTTACTTGTTTATTTAGAAAACCATTTTAATGATTTAAACAAAAAGAATATTATACATACTCTACATTCCCCCCCCCCTCTCTCTACCACCATCAACACCACCACTCTTACCACCACCCCCACCTGACCACCTACACCAGCCACCACCTTCACAAGCCTATGACCACCACCATTACTGGATCTACAACCACACCCCCATAAGCACTTCCACCACCTTAACATTTGCTCATACCTCTTTATGTTCTTGTTTGATTGTAGTGGTGAAATGGTCTGCATTCCTCAACCCTAAAACACCATAGCCCCAACCCCGCCACCCTCTTTTTCGTCTGATATATAAGGGAGACGGCGATGTAGCTAGGGTTCCTCCGCAAACACTTGGTAATAATATGTTTTCTGGTTAATTGCCTAAAGCATTAGGCAATATGTCATATTTGACTTCTTTAGATCTTCATGGAAACTTACTTTGTTAGTGAAATTTCATGGAGGATTGGAAATCTGATGTAGCTTGAATATTTGGATTTTTGGAATAATAAGTCATCAGGTCGAATTACCGACAGTCTCTGCAGTGTTTCAAATATTAATCACATGAATTTGGCTAGAAACAGATTAGAAGGCTCGAATCTTGAAGAAACGGGTCAGACTGTCCAGAAGCTTTGGGAACCCGGTTAAGAGGGATATTGGATTATGGGTTAATGCACACGGTGGATAATGAATCTTGTGATAATAATGCTTTACAGATTATGATAAAAATATTTGGGGGTTTTAACTAATCCATATTCTTGCTGTGTTATTGGATCATCTTGTATTAGTTTAGTTTTTTAATTTTCATATCTGATAGTTGGATACATCAGGTTTAAATTGGAGTGAGGAATTGGAAACAATGGGGGACAAGGAATCGTGGTATCGTTCGGAATCGATGGGGTTATTGGTGGTGCTACAATGTAGCTATGGGTGGTAGTTGGTTTGTGTTTGTTTATTTGATTTTGGCTTTAACTTTAATTTGAGTGTTTTTGTGCTAATTTAGTGATTTTGAGGAGGATTTTATATGGATTTGGATGGAGAAGTTGTATGGGGATGGTGGAGTGGTATTGGTGTGGGGTGTGGGGTGGTGTGGTGGTAGACATGGTGGTGAGGGTGATAGAGAGAGTGAGAGTAGAAAGAAAGAGAGTTTATAATATATAATATATATATTTATATTACATTTGTTTTTTTAATCATTAAATTGATTTTCGACATATACAAGTAAAAAGACCAAATTATCCTTCATTTAAAGTTAAAACTAACTAGAATATGGCTAAAGAATAAACGTGCAAGATTTTAAAACATTAAATACAACTCTATCAGTTTTAAAGATAAAGGATATTGACTGAAATTGGGTATAAAGATAACAACAAAATTTGTAATTCACTCAAAGTTGAATAACAAATGGGACTATGGATCTTCCTTCTCTTTTTTAGACCATAAGATTTAATGGGGGAACAAAGAATGGTTTTTCCCACTTATTTATTCAACCTTTCGTACTCTGTTCCGATAAGGTCATGGCATATCTTGTATTATATGTTTAAGTACATAGTCTACAAGATTTCTAGTACTGTGCTTAGAAGTATTTTCGAAAGTTTTAAAATAAGGAAAGAAACTTAAGCCTTATCTCTAATACATAAAAGAGCTTAGAACGCCATCACCACTGCAGTGGAGTGGTTAGGGGAGTTTACTGGAAAACCGGTTCTCCTCTAGTAGGTCCTGAGTTTGACTCTAAGGGGTGTTAAGGCAACCAAATTTACTAAGAGCATCTACAACAATGGACATTGTTCATCCATTCGAAACTACCACCACTCCAAACATCAACCTCATTATCTACCTCATCAACTACTTTCTAGTTTTATTTAATCTATATATATATTTTAATTTATTTAATTAATATTTTAACTATTAATTTATTACTAAATTATTTAAAAATATGGAAAAAATCCTAACAAGATAATTTATTATAAAAAACACACTTAATACAACAATTAAAAAAAGACACTTTAATGCTAAATGTAAAAAAAGGAAAAAAAAATAAAACACTTAAGCAAAGCACGTAATAAAAAAACGACTAATCTTCGGCTTCCTCCTGCCTCATTTGCCTATGTGCCCAAAGGTTCTAGGTCAAATTGTGTTGAAGTGATGACCTTCCCTATCACGTAACTATTTAACCTGTTACAAGCATTCAACAAAGTTATCCGTTGGACCATGTGTCTGTGCTGGCGGCATATCATCGTCCTCATCATGCTCCCAATCTATTTGGCATACCCTTTATCTTCAACGATCATGTTGTGTAGTATTATGCTCGCGTACATATATCAGTATAACTCTTGGCTCCTAAATTCTTTTTGGACCGTGTATAACGTGCCAACGAGCCTGAAGGACACTGAACGCCCTTTCCACATCCTTTCTTGCTGACTCGTGTCTTTAAAAAAAACTTTAATTTTTTGCCTTGTGGATACGTGAAACTTTTAACAAGTGTGCTCCACTCAGGGTAAATTCAATCTGCAAGACAATAGCCTTGGTTATATTCAATGTTGTTGACCGTGAAATTGCAAGGCGACGCGAAGCCCTCTAAGATGTAGCTGAATATCGATGACTGGTTTAGTACGTTGATGTCATTGTTTAAGCCGGCAACTTCAAAAAATGCATACCAGATCCAAAGGTCACATGACGCAACTGCCTCGAACATTATGGTGGGAAACCCGTGATCACCACGAGTAAACTGTCCCTGCCATGTAACAAGTCAATTTTTCCACCTCTAATGCATACAATTGATGCTACCAAGCCGTGATCACCACGGGTAAGTCGTGTCAGCTTTGATGACCCTCTAATAAATGTTGAATGTCGGCTGCATTAAGCCTTCTCAAGTACTGTAACAACCTGAATAATCTTACCAAATCCTAGCGTGACATGTGTCCGGAAACTCTCCATATAATTCCGATTTGTGGAAGGAGAGGGACTAAATTCATATAAATACGCGTTGATATAAGTTAAGGGGCTAAATGTGAATAATTACGGATCGTAAGAAGAAACCCCTTGCTGTCCGCAAGGGAGTTTGAAAATTTGTGCGCTAGAGGTCCTTACGGATCGTAAGGCTATGCCTCTTGCAGTCCATAAGGGGAGTGCTAACAGAAGAATCCTAGCTGTCAGCTGCAGAATCAGCCTTGTGCTACATATCTCCAGTTCTTGCCACACTTCTCCTTCTTCCTCCATCTGTTATGACACTAATCAACACATTAGAACATCTCCAAACACTTGTCACACCCAACCTATGGCGGAATCATCGGGGTAGATGTAATTAGATTGCTCAAGACTTCATAACACTAAATGTGACAAGTATTTAATAAATAATATTTCATTTCATTGCTAATGGTTCAAGTACATGAATTGGAAAACAAAAATACAACAAATATTGCATGATTAATCTATAAACATGAATTTAAAGTTTGGTGCATTTCTAGTCCTTCCTATCAAGTTCCATTCGTCGTCATAAGCATATAATTCCTGCAATACATATTAAAGTATAGTTCAATATAAAAGTACTGGCTAGCATATAAGGTTGAAAACTAGCGTAAGTATAAAATTTTAAACGAACCCACATGGCATAATAGTTAACTTAAATTATCATACAGTACTAGGATGCAACTATGCATGTCAACCCAAAGCTTACCGCTAGTGTAATCTAATCATAGCAAAGACTAGACCGTTTTGTTTACTTAATATGGCCTCACGAATACGGGCGGTGCGTTACCCCTACAGCGCTATACATGTTAAGTGAAGCTTGAAACAAGTTGATGACAAAGCATAGCACATATAACGATTCTAGCATATATGAAGTCTAGCATAACGTATTAAGCATGTATGACGGATTATATGTTTGTAAGCATGTTTGTAAGTGTATGTGTGTGTTTTTAATAAGGAATAAGTATTGCATTCAAAAAGTGTCGAAAAGAAAAGGGTCATGTATACTCAGAATTTTGCGAAGCTTCCCGATTATCCATGTTTTGGCGAGTTGATGTGAATAGGAGAGTGAAGGTATGTGAGTACTCGGATGTTTAACGGAGGATTTGGAATTAAAGTACAAAAGTATGTATACACAAAGTAATTATCTAGTCTTAAACACTCGTTTTTGACACTATAAATTCCTTATAGGTTGATGTGATTTCATGGGTCGTCAAGATACCCATTAGAATCGTTAACAAGAGGTTCAAGACTTAGATGATATAACCTATTACCATGACAAGTAACCATGTTGATCATATTTATCAAGGAGGTAAGAGGAAAACCATGACAAGATACCCATTAGAATCGGTATGTATATATATTTATTGCATAGTTTATATAATAATCCTAAGCTAAGTCTATCAAGGATATCATAGATTGTTATGTAAGTCATGCATGGAGGTAAGAGGAAAACCATCCTTTAACCTCATTGTAAGATTCACCAATACACAAATTATCACAAGGATAATTCGGATGATGATGAATGAAAAGGAAATGTACCATAATTACTATACCAAGTAGACAAGTAACCTTTAACCCGGGTGAGCCAGCATCGACATAGAAAGAGTTAACTAAGTGTCGGAGGCTTGACGGGGTTACGTCACTTTCAAGCTAGCAAACCACTTGGGATAGCAATTGTAAAACATCAAGTGAGGTGGTGGAATGAAGGTAAGATAGCCAAGGCTTCCAAGTATTCACACCTATACCAAAACACAAGTCTTGTCATCAACTTCATGGCAAGCTCGGACGGTTTCATCACTTATGGGTTGCATAAACCCTTGCAAAAACAGAAAGTTTAGGTGTTTGCACCTCTTAAACTTATAAGAATCTATTCATAATAAGTCTCATAACCTTAGATAGGTTTTAGAACAAGTAGGCACAATATTCAAACAAGTTTTAATCAAAAAAGCAAAATACAAAAGTATAAATGAAAGCAGAATTTTAATTCTACTTTGGGCCTCAAATGTGGTGAGGTTTCACGTTAGTTTGCTAAAGCAAGCTTCTGAAAACCTTCCTAGAGGTAATCCAAGTAGAAAGAAAGAAGAAAACATAAGAAAATAAGAAGAAAAGTGAGCTAAAACTCACTTAGAATGGTAGCAACTTTCTGTCAAATCTTGGAAATTCGAGAGTAACCAAGAAGATTTGATAGTGATTTGAGTGTTTGGAGTGTGTTTAGAGTGTATGGAGGCTTATATTTATAAGTGGGGATTAGAGTTTGAGAGTTAATGAAGGTGGGAGATGATTGGAGGAGAAGGGAGGTGGAGGAGGGTGAAATATGATTGACTTAAAAAATGTGGAAGGTGATTGGAAGAGAAAAGGGGGTGGAGAAGGGTGAAATATGATTGGCTTAAAAAAAGTGGAAGGTGATTGGAGGAGAAAGGAGGTGGAAAATCAATTGGTTTTGTTCACTTTAAGTCCTTGCACTTTGTAACTAGGTTATTTTATGTCGTTTTCCTGTATTTTAACTTATTTTTAGGTATCAAAGGTGTATTTTAAGTCTCGGTTTTGCGTATAAACACGTATTTAAAAATTAATTATGTATATAACACAAATATGAAATGTAACACGTATATGTATAAAAATGAATTTCCATTATGATTAACGCCTCAAATTGTGATAACGAAGATGGAGTACGATTGTGAGGTTTCTAAAAATAGAATACGCATACGAACTTTCTAAAAATAGGAATACGGAAATACGAGGCGTTACCGTCTCTCCTACTTTAGGAAATTTCGTTCCGGAATTTATTCAAGAGGAAGACTTTTGGAAAAAGACATTTTGATTAAAATGTTTGGCTATTTGAAGTTTACAGTTTACGTGGGGTTTATGTATAAGAGAGTTGAAATGTATGGAAATTGCAGGAGATAAAAAGCTAGGTTTGTAAAAGTAATTCATTTGACTAAGGTATTTTCAGGCTTCAAACGTAAGTGAGTGCAAGAATAAGTAAGACGTTTATTTTGTGTGTAGTGCAAAGCAAGTTTGAACAACTCAATTGGGAGAAATGTTTTAAAAGGATGTGACCTAAAAAGTTTTTGTGTAAGTAAGGATGTAGTTTGACAAAATGTGTGGCCCGCACCGTAGGTTGTAGGAAAAATTTCATTGGTTCAAATGCGTATCAGTAAAATCACACGTAGCAAAAAAATGTTTATAGGTGAGAAGCTAGGATGGCAGGTAGTTATAGTTTCAAAACGTTTTAGCAGTGGTAGGCCGTCTAGTTGAAATTTGCACGTAAAGAAGAAAGATACCTTAAAGTATTTTTACTGACTCGAACTGGTGAGGATGTTTGTAAAAATAGATAAATCGTTTAGGCCGATTTACTGAAAAAAAATAAAGTTTGGATGAAATGTTAAGGGGAGAATTTGGGAATATTCGTGGTATGAGAGAGTATGAACGATTCGGTGGGTGTAAGCGAGGGGTAGGAATGGTGTGGATATTGAATGTAATACGAACACAAAAGTTGAGAGATGCTAGTGATAGTTGTAGCGGTTATAGCTAACTATTTTGAGAATGAAGCTTTGTCATGGATAATTGAGTACCAAACATTTCGAAGTTGGGTCACCAAGTTTGTTATAAATCAAATGTATTTAACAAGTCTGAGAAATCACCGAATTTCTCATGGCACGTTTTACGAAATTTGGGTAACATGGTAGGGATACTTATATATAGGAAGTACCAGCGGCGTATCCATCATGTTCACACCATGTTACGTCTGTTTCGCTATTCGGTGTCATGTTACGTTCCGTGTTGCGATACATAGTAAACCCACTATGGTTTTCATGCGCCTACCAATATAATCCCGTGTGCACCCGCGATTATTTTGGTTTGTGCATGATCCGCATAGTTTGTACTAGTAGTGTATGGGTCAGGTTACATTTTAGTATTACAAGCAAAATGTGTGTGTAAGATAGTGTATAAAAATTAAGTATGTAAGGATGATTTGTATGTAAGCATGATTGTATGTAATATGAGTGTGTCGAACGTAGGCAAAACCACTCGGGTTATGCCTACTTATAGATTTCAAGTATGACTACCAAGTAGTGCGAATGTATAAGTAAAGTTTGGATGAAATGTTAAGGGGAGAATTTGGGAATATTCATGGTATGAGAGCGTATGAACGATTCGGTGGGTGTAAGCGAGGGGTAAGAATGGTGTGGATATTGAATGTAATACGAACACAAAAGTTGAGATATGCTAGTGATAGTTGTAGCGGTTATAGCTATCGATTTTGAGAATGAAGCTTTGTCATGGATAATTGAGTACCAAACATTTCGAAGTTGGGTCACCAAGTTTGTTATAAATCACATGTATTTAACAAGGTCCAGGAAATCACCGAATTTCTCATGACATATTTTACGAAATTTAGGTAACATGGTAGGGATACTTATATATAGGAAGTACCAGCGGCGTATCCAACATGTTCACACCATGTTACGTTTGTTTCGCTATTCGGTGTCATTTTACGTTCCGTGTTGCGATACACAATAGAACCCACTATGGTTTTCATGCGCCTACCAATATAATCCCGTGTGCACCCGCGATTATTTTGGTTTATGCATGATCCGCATAGTTTGTACTAGTAGTGTACGGATCAGGTTACATTTTAGTATTACAAGCAAAATGTGTGTGTAAGATAGTGTAAAAAAGTTAAGTATGTAAGCATGATTGTATGTAAGTATGAGTGTGTCGAACGTAGGCAAAACTACTCGGGTTATGCCTACTTATAGATTTCAAGTATGACTACCAAGTAGTGCGAATGTATAAATTTTGAGTATGATTGAAGACACATACGTATAACATTAGCATGTAGTATCGAGCGTATAGGTGAAATAAAATGGGATTTAGCATATAAAGTTACCATTAAGTTGCGAGTGTGTAAAATACGAGGTGTAGTGATGATATGTGTAAAATTGTTATGCAATATAGACTGCATAAATGGAAACGTGTAAAGCGATATGCATGTGTATGGTTGCTTGAAGCAAAACCTTGAGTTGGTTGAAATAAAATAAGTCGGGTTTGTCGGGAATGAAGGACCAGAATTGTGAATGTCGGGTGAATATTGAGAAAAGTATTAATTTTTTGATGTAAGATGTGGTTTGTAAAAAGAAATACTACTTTGTTTTTAAAAAATTGTATTCGCGTACGTCGTAGGTTATCCGATCTTATGAAATTTTATTGCCCATGTGTTCAGATTTAGATTTTCGTATAATTTTTTAAAAGGTTGTAAAATAGTGAGCTTGCTTTATTTTTATTTGATATAAGGAAAGTTGTGTTTTGAAAATTTTCGTAGAAAACTTGGGATTTGAAAAGTATTTTAGCAAAGTGGACTTATACGTATGTGAGAGAAAGTTTTCGTTGGTTTCTGGTTGGAAATAAAATGTCTTTAGAATGATAGTATAAAGTGAGTGTGTTTTTGCGATTGGACGAGTTATGAAAATCGAGGGCAAGAGGTTCATTAGACCGATAAGTTGATAGGTAGCATTTCATAAAGTTTTTGAAAATTGTGAAAGAGACGTTTAAAGTATCATTAGGAGTTTTGTGTATATGACTTACGTAAAAACTTGTAGGGTGAGAAATCGTTTGGATGAAATAATAAGGTTTGAGGTTTATGCATAAATGAGAAAAATTGAAACAATGATACAAGGTTTGAGTATTCGTTTTAATCGAGTGATTGTTACGAAAATAGTTGAGTTATGATTTATCTTCCAATGAGGTGTGGACATCACTCCTATCTCAAGGACAAGATTACTTCGAGAAATGGGCGGAGTCAAATCGTCAAGGTAAGGGAATCACTCCTATTTTGATGATAAGACTTCCATTTTTGGGAATGTGAGTAGTGTTTATCTTGTGGGTGACGTTTTTGAAATCGTATTTATAAATAGTGTGTAAGGTACATGAAAAGTATAATTATGATATGCGAGTAATCATTAAAGTGGTTTTCGGGCATTCATCGAAAGGAGATATGTGCTAATTTGAATTTTGAAAGAAATGGATGTTTGAATTACGTTATGCATAAGATTGATATAATATAATGATGGTTGACTAAAACTTGGATTGTTCTGGAACAACCAAAGTGATCGATAGTTCTTTTGAGTTTGGGAAGCATGCTCTGGCCTAATAGGTAAAATACTCTCGCCGAAATTTCGGGTAACGATATTCACCTCTCTGGTTATTACATGTCCTTAGTCAATTGAAAGTTCGAGACTTTGGCGGGATAATCGAGGAGTGGGACTAGTTACCAAGGTGTAGGTATCACCCCTAACTTGACAACGTCATTCTCTAAGTGTGGTTGATACTTATCAGACGAGGTAAGACTTAAATCCGACTTGTTGGTAAGGGTCCACTAGAATAAGCATGGCGAAATTTCATCAAGGTGAGGATGTCACTCCTAACTTGATGTTTAATTTCATGGAAATCGAGAATGCGGATTGAGAGTCTTTCACCAAAGTGAGGTTTCACTCCTATTTTGATTAAAACGTCTCATTTGTATAATGCAAGTGTGTTCAAGTCCTTATGTGTGTATGGTAAATCATTGTGGAAAAAAACATACGAAATTTTAAGACAAAAGATGAGATAGAAGCAAATAGGGAGAATTATAGTATATGAAGCATGCAATCAAGAATGGTCATGTATGGGTACTTAGACTATAGACTAGGTCAAATCATGGCAATTTTTCCGAATTCCCTATAGTTATAGTTATGGCTCTAAACCAATCTTTCACACCCCAACCGATGGCGGAATCATCGGGGCAGACGTAATTTGATTGCTCGAGACTTCATAACACTAAATCTGACAAGTATTTAATAAATAATATTTCATTTCATTGCTAATGGTTCAAGTACATGAATTGGAAAACAAAAATACAACAAATATTGCATGATTAATATATAAACATTGGTGTGTTTCTAGTCCTTTCTATCAAGTTCCATTCGTCATCATCATTATAAAATTCCTGCAATACGTATTAAAGTATAGTTCAATACAACATATTGGCGAGCATACAAGTTTGAATACTAGTGTAAGTATAAAAGTTTAAACGAATCCACATGGCATAATAGTTAACTTAAATTATCATACAATACTAGCATGCAACTATACGTGTCAACCCAAAGCTTACCGCTAGCGTACTATAATCATAGCAATGACTAGACCGTTTTGTTTACTTAACATGACCTCACGAATTCGGGCGGTGCGTTACTCCTATAGCTCTGTACATGTTAAGGGAGGCTTGAAACAAGTTAATGACAAAGCATAGCACATGTAACGATTCTAGCATATATGAATTCTAGCATAACGTATTAAGCATATATGATGGATTGTCTGTTTGTAAGCATGTTTGTAAGTGTGTGTGTGCGTTTTTAATAAGGAATAAGTATTGCACCCAAAAAGTGTCGAAAAGTAAAAGGGTCATGCATATTCACAATTTTGCAAAGCTTCCCGATTATCCGTGCAAGTTGATGAGAATATGAGAGTGAAGGTGTGTGAGTACTCGGATGTTTAATGGAGGATCCAGATTCGGAATTAAAGTACAAAAGTATGTATACACAAAGTAATTATCTAGTCTTAAACACTCGTTTGACACTATTGTAGGTCCACTTGGAGGATCAAGATAACCTACTTCCTTGTTATTTAACACACACACGAGTGCGGAATCCAAGTGTATATGCAAACCAAATCTAGAGTACAACCAATATAACAAAAGATATATCTTCAAATATTCACTATATTGATTTGTAGAGAGACCTAGTACATACACTATTGAATAAACTGCTTATCTCTCTATGCACTCTCTTTGTCTCTCTCGAGTGCTCTCTTCTTGAAACTGTGAGGTGCATGTCTATTTATATAGGCCCAACACCCATAACATTCACGAAGAATGTCACAGTGCCACGAAGAAGGGCAAGGCCACGAAGAACAGGTTCTTCGTGGCCTTTCCACGAACAATTGATAGGTCCACGGAGAAGGGTTCTACGTGGACTATTCTCACGGACAACCAGATGTAATGAAGAACTGTACTTTGTGAATGGTCACTCGTACGAACAAGCAGATGGTCTTCTTGAATGGTCACTCGTACGAACAAGCAATTGGTTCTTCTTGAATGGTCACTCGTACGAATAAGCAACTGGTCACTCGTACAAAACCTGATCCACGACTTGAATTCATGTTGTGTCTTTACTCCATAACCTTTTCTTCAAACTCGTTCTCTTTGCCTTTAGCTTGCTTGGATGCCACATCTACACATACAACAAAGCTAAACACGTAATGAGAACAACTGCTAGGGATTTAATCAACCTTAGAGAATTTTTTTTGAAAATTTCACGATGGATTGTTTTTAAACAGAATTAGCAAATGACACACATGAGACCAACTCTCATTCAACTACCAATTGACAATACTTTAAGAGTTTTAAGATTGTTCAATTTTAATCCATTAACATTCAAAGCTTGTCAACGTTGACCATTTATGAAGATGCAATTGCTTTCCAGCTTACAATCAAGATTTTAGGTTGGATAGACTCGAGTTCCAACATCGGTCAATCAAAATAAACTAGAAGCAAAATCATTTTGGCTTTATAAAATTTATATTAGAACTCACCTAAAATCTTTTTGATGTTTTTCAATTTTTAAATGTAAAACGGAAAGAAACAAATAAATATTTACAGACATTCTTTTTGTGAATTTCGATGGTAAGAGAATCATATCAGTATACGGTTATGCCAAAACACACTTGTTGTTTGATTAGTTAGCATTTAGATAAGTATCCTATAACAATTATCGGTATTGTTGTCCACATAAGCTCAGCTTATCAGATGTACTCGCGGTTAGGGGATACGAATAATGTATGATTTATACTTACCGACCGGTGTTTATCCACTTCACGACACATTCCCGTATCAAGACATGCACGAGAGAAAATCTTACCGGTGAGTTTACAGCTTATCATCTGTTTTGACGTGTAGATTGTGAGATACTCACTTATTTTTTTTTCATGAAAAAAGCCCTATGTGATTAAATCACTTATTTATGAGGAACTTGATTTCTAGATGCATGCAGGGCACAAGAGTAAGTCTGTGAACAAGTCAGTACCAACGTACCGACAAAGAGACGAACTTAACTCTCGCATAAAAGTTGTGATATATTATCACTTATTTATTGGGTGGATGTGATATGTTCATCGCTTATTGATGGTCGTATGCAATATTTACACGTACGTATGGTATCATGGAAGTTCTAGACTTGCGTCCCCGTTATTCTTTGGTAAAAGATTTAAGCATGAACCCATATGATAAACAAGAATAAAGACCGTATATCTCAGAACCTCGGCATACTATCAAACGAAATTTCGTACCAAGACCATATTCCAATGAATGGTTCCCACCTGGCTTTCAGTCCTATGTTTATATCGCCTTGTGCACACTTTAAAATGATTGCGAGCCTACCGATACATTGAATATAGAGCTACTTATCATTTTTCATTTTAAGTTCAAAGACGTTTTGACAGACCACTAATTTATATCATTTTTTCTTTTTCTTTCCAGGAAACTCATTTTTGTTTTTCTCTTGTTTTTGTCCTTTTTGACGTTTTGAAATGTTTTTGTATTTTTCGGATAGGAATTTACTCCCCCTACAATGCAAAAAGTAAAATTAAACCTTTAAATACATCTTTTTGGATTTTCTTCAAGAAAAATATTCACAAAAACGATTTCCCGATGTGGATTAACTCATGTTTTACCTCGATGCCGTTCACCAAAATTAATTTAATAAAAAATGACTTATCAAAATTTTGGAAAAATGAGCTGGCACTTTGGTAATCGGTGTGGACCAAAACAACATTGATGAGTTTCATATTGAAACAATCACGTGTGAGGTGATATTCGAGATCAATGTGTTTGGTCTGGAGTGCTGTACTAAATTTTAGAAATCTATAAAGTAGCTTAAATATCGACAGAGATAGGAGAGATTAGAAATTTAAAACCGTAATCCTGCAATTGCTATGTGCATTGCTAGAAATTTGTGTGCTCTCCCAACTGGATATCCACCCGGTGTGGATTTCAAGGTCAACTTTGCAGCTACTTCATATAACTGAGAAATCTCTTCACAGCAACAAGATCATATACCTCTGGGTCCGACTGGTAAGAGGCAAGAGAGCATGTGGGGAAGCTTGTACACATCATCTGTGGACGGTCCATACATGATATTGTCCACATGTTTTTGCTTTTCCCTTTGTGAGATATGGACAGTTTTTGACAATGTGCCCATACTTACCACACTCAAAGCATGATCTCTACTCAACAAACCTTGGAGTATTATAAATGTGATAGCTTGATGATGAACTTCGTGATCTTGAGGTACTTAGTCCTACATCACAACAATTTGTGTGTTGTGTGTAGTTGTTCTGACTGTTTCTCTTCAAAATTTTATTTGTTTAACAAAATTCGTGTTGGATTTGTTTTAAAAGATTCAACTTTATCAGGCCCTCGAGATTTCACGAAGTTCACATTTTGAATTTTCTTCTTGTTATGGCTTCGTTTGCTTTTTCCATTTCCTTGGTTAGCGTGATTTTGCTTTCGTTGATTGTTTTGAGCTTTCACTTTTTGATTTTTGGATTTCTTTCTAACTTCGGATTTTAGCAGAGGAGCACACTGAGTTACTATGACTCTTGGGCTCGAATTACCCAAAAACTTACTAGTAGAATCCTCGAAAACTTTATCAATCAAAGATGGATTGACATTTTTTGATGGGAAAATCTTCGTTTGAGTAAACTTTGTCGAACCAATCAACGTGTAAAGCATGTTCACGCTTCCATAGGTTTCAACATGAGCTTCAGCAATCTTGACATGGGCAAGTCACAGACGATTTCTCTAGAGGATCACAGAGAATGTGATTTTCGAGAGGTATATTTTCCTCTTTTATTATCGTATCTGACTGCTTAGGTTTGTCCTCATCCGACTCGTTATCCGAACTATCATAAATCTCAATAATGGGAGGATTTTGATCATTCATAGACTTTGAGTCATTGATGTCATCTGATTGACCTTGATTTGAAGATGTGCCCTTAGCTGTAACTTCAGCTAGATCCGGTGGAGCGGTGGGTTTAAACTGTGGCATATCTTAGTCATCTGGCATTTTGGTGTACTTGTGCCTAACCGGAGGAGGACAAGCCTGATAACCAATGCATTTCACATCACCTTTCTTCTTTTGAACATCGATGATGTGATCCAAAACATACCTTGAGTTGGAGTAACTGTCCAACTTGAGTTTGATTGCATCATGTTCACACTTTGCACATGCTAACTCCTTTTTTGTTTCTTCAAGCATGTTAATATAATTGTTAATGGTTGTTTGTTTTCTCAAAACATTCTTTGTTAATTTAGAAACATCTTTCTTTAAGGTTTTAATTTTTCTTTAAATCCCTTTTCGTTTTTCTTAAGAGTTGTGTTTGCCTCAGTGCACTTTGTCAGATCTACAATCAAACTCTGATGATGTTTCTTTGTGTGATCAAATTTATCTTCAAGTTCTAAGTATTTACCTTTTAAAACTATACATTCAAACACTTAGACACAATAGGCTTATCGAAACTTACCTAACTAGATTGGCAATCTAAACGGGACATGAATGCGGCATGAATAGTGGACGAGCCGATTGATGAGAGATGCTTGGAAAACTCATCAGATGACCCTTCAGTTTTATGCTCCAAATATGCTTCGTCGCTATCCGTCGTTTCAATTTCAGTAATCACATCATCTATTCAGCATTAACATCTTTAGATCTATCTTCACTCGAAGTCAAATCTGCTTCATCTGAATTGCTGCTATCCCATGAACTGTCATTCATTTCTGGACGATTCTCCATCGTTATCATTCCTTGTAATTTTGGCATAGTATGCAGTTCCTCCTCACTACTGTTTCCCGATTGAACAGACCAATCACAGCTTTCATCTGCTTGAACTACTAACACTCGGTTGAAATTGTTTGTGGGAATCATTGCTCTTTCGTTGTTAGTAACTTGATTTCTGTTGAAAGGATATTGACTCCCTTGTTGTGGAGGCTTCATGCATTCTCTTTAAAATGCCCCTTTTCTCTACAGTTGAAACAAGTAACCTTCCTTTTGTCAAAACCGTGTGGAGTATCCTTGTTGCTCTCTAGATTAGTTCTTCCCGTTTTCTGCATAAAATCTTTTGCCCTTCTCACTGCACTTGCAAACGCCCATTTGATATCAATCAACTCTATCTCCTCCTTATCAATTTGTGCATAGTCTTCACTGGTTAGATTGATGTTACCAATTTGTCCAGCTACTAATCCTCAGTAAGAGCTCACCAAAGTGTTTAAAAGCTCCATGTGTTCCTGGGCAACTTCCACACTCACCTTAGAAAGGTTTGATGTATCGAGTTGACAATGTTAGGGTTTGAGGGTTGAAAGTTTTTACCATAGAAAGCTTGTTGTGGAACTTGTGGTGTAACAACTTGTGGTTGAGGAAGAAATGCTTTTGGATCAAAAGCTTGTCCATAGACTTGAGCATTTGTTGGTCTAGAAACTTATGGTTGAGGAAGAAAAGCTTTGGGATCAAAAGCTTGTCCATAGACTTGAGCACTTGAACCAACAGACTGATCTGGTTGAACTGCGGCAGAACATGATTCGCATTTGACACAAATGCTGTTTGAAGCTCAGTTGCTGATTTGTACTTACACATGTGTTAATGCCTCCAAAATACATCTCTGGGTTTTGTGGAACTGGAATTCGTTTTGCTTTACGAATTTCTTGTTCACTTCTATTTTCAAGTTTCTGAACAAATTCGTAAATGTTGATTACATCCAAAACACCGATATGTTTTAGCAATTCAATAAATTGACTCTACTTAGGTGGTAAAGCATCAGCAAAACGCATAACAATCTCCTGTGGTGATGCGTTAACCTTGTATGAGTACATCTCACCAAGAAAATGATAGAAACGAGTTGTCATATCTCTTAGGGTTTCACTTTCCATAAACAGAAACCCTTCAAACTCTTTCTTTAAAAGATCATGTCGAATCTTTCTCGTTGTTTGCATTTCCTTCCCATCTTGATTCCAAAATGTCCCACAAAGTCTTCGTAGTGGTACAACTTCTTGAGAGATTCTTTATACAGAGTAGTAAAACACGTCCACAACTCGGTATTCTAACCAAGAACATACGTATGAAAACGACTTTTCCATGAAGGATAATCGTTCATATGATTCAACTTTGGTGGACGGTTGTTACTTCCAGTTTCACTCTCGCTAATGAGAAGAGTTTGAACGCTTTGATTTTGATTCGTAACACACGCCCATTGATTAGCGGTAATCATGGCCGTTTGCGGAGGCATTAAAGATTTTACCCATGAGGTTGCAGAGCTAGATTGTGATGCATCTTGGCTTGTACTTGAACTACACCCCCAATCCCAAGGATTTGTACGAATTTTACTTGTTTGTTAATGAGTATAAGCTTAAAAGTTTAAAATTCCAAGGATTAACTTGAAATAAAAGTCTTCTGTTAAAGTTCACAATTTCAAAAACCACTAAGCATCAGTTCTCACGAAAAACTGGTCATGAAAAACTACTACCACGAACAACCCCATGTGTCACGAAAAACCAAATAAGTCACGAAGAACTAGTGGTTCGTCCGAAGAACCAGTGGTTCGTACGAGGACCAGTGGTTCGTACGAGGAACCAGTGATTCATACGAATAACTACTGATTCGTACGAAGAAGCACTGATTCGTACGAATAATCACACTACTTCGTACGAATAACCACACTGCTTCGTACGAAGAACCACACTAATTCGTACGAATAACCACACTGATTCATACGAATAACCACACTGCTTCATACGAAGAAGCACTGATTCGGGGGGGGGGGGTTCGCAGGGGGTGTTTTTCGCAAGGGGTATTTTGCAGGGGGGTTTTTTGCAAAGGGGGTTTTTCACAGGGGGATAGTTCGTGAATTGGTTGGTGAGAAGTTTCCTTTTGTATCAGAATCTTGAATCTGAGTTTTTTTGAAAGTTGGCAGTTGTTTAGACAGATTTGGTTAAAAAACAAACATTCCAAAAACACCTTTTCAGTCAAATCTTAAGATTCAGTCAACACTCAAGGAATATTCTGGTGAGTTTTCCGACAAGTGCTTCACCGAAAAATATGTCGAACTAAACTTTGATAAAAATTTAAGAAAACCGTATCCGAACATGTCTCCATGTATTTTAACAAGGTTTTTATAAAAATTTTCTGAAAACAACAAGTTTTACCTAAGTTTTAAACCACTTTTCTTGTAAAAACTTAAGTTTCTTGTTTGAAGTTCAAGAACACTTCCAGGAAGCTTCACAACTTTCTCAAACACAACACTATGCTTGGTTTTAAACAAGGAAGAAAGCCAAGGCTCTGATACCACTTGTAGGTCCACTTTGAGGATCAAGATAACCTACTTCCTTGTTGTTTAACACACATACGAGTGCGGAATCCAAGTGTATATGCAAACCAAAGCTAGAGCTCAACCAATATAACAAAAGATATATCTTCAAATGTTCAGTATATTGATTTGTAGAGAGACACAATACATACACTATTGAATAAACTGCTTATCTCTCTATGCTCTCTCTCTGTCTCTCTCGAGTGCTATTTTCTTGAAACTGTGAGGTGCATGTCTGTTTATATAGCCCAACACCCATAACATTCACGAAGAATGTCACAGTTCCACGAAGAAGGACAAGGCCCACGAAGAACAGGTTCTTCGTGGCCTTTCCCACGAACAACTGACAGGTCCACGAAGAGTCTCACGAACAACCAGTTGTAATGAAGAACTATTCTTCGTGAATGGTCACTCGTACGAAGAAGTAGATGGTTCTTCTTGAATGGTCACTCGCATGAACAAGCAGATGGTTCTTCTTGAATGGTCACTCGTACGAACAAGCAACTAGTTCTTCTTGAATGGTCACTCGTACGAACAAGCAACTGGTTCTTCTTGAATGGTCACTCGAGGAACAAGCAACTGGCTCGTACGAAGGACAATTCACTCGCACGAAGAAGTGGTTCTTTGGGGAACCCTGCTAACAGACATACTACACAGACAACAAGATCAGAAACACAAAACTTTACAGTATGCACACATGAAACTGCTTTACAACACAAACAAACTAAACGTCGTACTAAATCAAGATAGGAGGATATCTTGATTTGGTCGACACGGCCAAAACTTTACAGACGCAACAAACAAAGACCGTACAATTACTGACGTAACTAAGAACAAGCGACAGACACAAAAGTGTATCAACAACTATAAATCACGTATGGGTTGATGTGATTTCATGGGTCAAGATACCCATTAGAATCGTAATGAGAGGTTCAAGACTTATATGATATAACCTATTACCATGACAAGTAACCATGTTGATCATCGTCAAGGATTCGTTATGTAATATATTTATCATATAGTTTATATAATAATTCTAAGCTAAGTCTATCAAGGATATCATAGATTGTCATATAAGTCATGCATGGAGGTAGGAGGATAACCATCCTTTAACCTCATTGAAAGATTTACCAACACGCAAATTATCACAAGGATAATTCGGATGGTCATGAATGAAAAGGAAATGTACCATAATTATTATACCAAGTAGCTAAGTAACCTTTAACCCAGGTGAGCCAGCACCGACATAGAAAGAGTTAACTAATTGTCGGAGGCTTGACGGGGTTATGTCACTTTCAAGTTAGCAAACCACTTGGGATAGCAATTGTAAAACATCAAGTGAGGTGGTGGAATGAAGGTATGGATAGCCAAGGCTTCCAGATTTTCACACCTATACCAAAACACAAGTCTTGCCATCAACTTCATGGCAAGCTCGGATGGTTTCATCACTTGTGGGTTGCATAAACCCTTGCAAAAACAGAAACGAAGAAAGAACCCGGTTTGAACCCGCAACATTTTTGGTCTGCAGGCTTTTTTATTTCTTTTTGCGTGACTGATGAACCAACTGGGCCAAGCTACTAATTACGTATTTGTTTGGTTTTGAACTATATTAAAACAACGTCTCTCTAAATATGCTTAAATCCCAAATCAGATCTAATTATGAGAATCCCAAACATCCCGCCTAATATTTAAATCAAAAGCCACAGTTAAAAGTAAACTCGTTATTGGGCTTTATTAACGATATAAACAATGAGAAAAAGAGAATGGTTGAATTATACCGAATGGCATGATCGGAAGAACAGAGTTTGGCCGGGATTCATGGCGACTCCGGCAGGTCTTCATTGATCCACAGGTAGCTTGAAGAGAGATTTGTTTTTGTATGTAAAAGCACGAGAGGAAATATTTAGTCAAGGTTATGTATTGATATTTAAGCATGATCATTAGATAACATGCATGATTGATGGTTGATTGGGTTTCTAAAAATATTGATATTCGGTTGTATCTAGAAAGTATTAAGGCGTGATATACTTGGAAATTTGCCAGAATGTGATAAAGGGAAATTACAATTTATTCGTTTTAAGAAAAATATCAATTTGCCGTAAAAAGAATATGGTGAACTTTGAATCATCAATATTATATATTATAAAACTATATATAATATAATATAATATTATATATATATATATATATAATATATAGCTGCTTAACTCGTTTTTATCATATAATTCCATACATATAATGTTTTATAAAAATATGAATATACTGTTAGGATGAGCGTATCTTTCTCTATCATATGACATAAGTTTTATAAAAATCAGAGTAGGGTCAAACATAATATATTTTATTTATACCGATTCGAACCGTTTTACAAATGGTTGGGATCCGAATTTGAAAACGGATCAGATTTTTCTAGTACCCATTTTTGGTGGATGTTACATGTTTGGGTGAGATGTGGCCCACCTTAACTGGTATGTACTGATATTAATACAACCAAGAGTAGTCAAGTGAAGTATTAACCGAGTATGTATAATTGATATTCGAATTTGATTACAACGAAAAGAAAATTAAGAACAAGTAATCTTGAAGGAGATGGGAGGATCATAAAAGTTTAGAGAGGTAGATAGGAAGAGAGACTCAACATTCTTAGTCATATTCATAATCCCTTTATTCTCTCGATCCTTGCTTATATTGCCGGTTCCCCCCTTTGTATCTTGATGGGCTGTTGTGTTGGGCTGTCTTATTGGATCCATGACTTGAGTTTATTGGATTCATAACATTACTCCCCCATTTCAAATTCACCTTGTCCTCAAGGTGAAAGAGAATTTCTAACGGTTCGGGTTGAAGCAAACAATGTAATCAAAGGAAAAAGTTAGTTGTTTCATGGTTGGCGGACCCATTACTCATCGCATGTAAACCAAAAGGACCACTTGTTGCATGTCCTGCTGTAGCTACTATCATAATAAATAAAGTCATCCAAGAAGGGTGTCATGCGAATAAAAGTTGCTTAAGAGAATCAATAACCATCTGACTCGGTGCCATAAATGCCCCGATGGCCGAGTAGGACTAACCAAGTCAACTATGGCAAGATCAAAACCAAGAGTTGAAGCAAGTAGGGCCAGGTAAGCATACAAAAAACAATTTTCGCACATCGTATTCCTGTTAGTCACCATGTAGGGAGAGTGACTGCACCAAGCTTGTCAGAACCACGTATGTGCTGGTTAAGCGCCATTTCACCCACTTGGTAGTTGTCCTTTGATAGCCTCTCATAAAGAAACTGGTATGTTAACGTGACAAAAACTAGCCACCAAAGGACATTGGTGTTGTTGCGCAAGTATGTAGACAAACCATAAAATAAGTAACCTGATGGATTCCTAGTGAAAGTTCCCCTATTATAATACTTTTCTTTTAGCTTCCAAAAAACTTCACCAGGTCGGTTTCATCATCTTGTGAAGGCCACTCCATAGTATGCGCAAATCTATCATATTTCAAATAATATCGGCAAACGAAACAATGGTCACATTGATGTAATGATCAGACATAAAAGGTGTATGAGGGTCGCGTGGTTCTGGAGCAGGATCCAAAAAGAACAACTTAGGAGCATAGGTGATTGGGGAGCACATGTAATCGACTGGATGTAGGAAGTCAAAACTTGAGCCATTAAGGATAAGAGGACAGCCGAAACAATCGTCGAAACCCAGCCATTCACAAGGCTAACCATACCAAGACAACCAACAACAATAGAATTCCAATTCCACCTTCCATATAATGGATTACAAGCACTATCAAAGTTATCTGTTTGTAAATTTGTTGCCACCAAACCACATAAACTAACACTATAAGCATGAAACAGATGATGAACATGGTCTTGATAAGTGAGTTTAGAGAAATTAAATTGTGAATCCCTTCGAGATGCCTCTGGTTCTACAAAGTCCAATTCCATGGATGGAGTGACGCTACTTGCAGCGTAATCTTATAAGCACAAGTTCACCACATTAATCCATACTACACAATGACACATTCTTGTGGAGTCAAAATGCTTTGACTGAATTTGATTGCTTGTAATAACACCAATTACTTCATTAGCAGGTTCAATCTCAATCAGATGTGCAATCACACTAAGTGTAGGCTTTGTCCCCATTCCATGTAATGCGTTTATCCCCAACCTGTAACTGAAGCACCACACTACTAATATTAACTTGGTGATATTGCATAATAGTTTCCATACCAGATCGTGAATGGGTATGCTCAAATAATATTGATATGGAAGTTGGGTCAAGGGTAGAAGTAAAACCATGAGCCAATGAATGGATAAATATATTGCACTATTAGACACCAGCCCACAAACTAATGAAGTGTCATCTCTTAGGTGCATTTGAGCTGCAATTATAAACACAAAAACGCAAGACAGAGGAATGATAATCCCACATTCTATTTTATCAAACAAGTCAAGGGCCACGACCACATCTCCAAAATGGCCATAATCACCTGGTAGGTTATTCCAGATACTCAAATTCCTCTCAAGCAATGCATTGAATTCTGATGAGGAACCCTATACAATTGTTGCCCCAAAATCTAATCTAAGCCTAAAATTTAAGCCACCAAGTACTGGTTATAGCTGGTAGAAGCATTGTATGGAAAAATATATGGTCACCAATGGATGCAAACCTCTTAACATCTTTGGGAAAGTAGGGTTTTGCAAAAAAAATTTTGACCTATATCGAAAGGAAAATTTGTTTAGTGGATATTGACATCAATTTGCAAATGAGTACTAACAAAAAGCATATCAAAATTCCCAAACCCGTGGTGTGGAACATGAGTTCTAGTTACAAAATATAAAGATCGATGAGGTGGAATTGCCACAAACATATTACGCACATATGATGTGGATACCTTCCAAGAAGAAGGAAATTGAGTTGTAGTCGCAGTGTGTTCTAACGAACCCATCAGAGCAGATGGAATAGAACAAGTAAACAACGATGCATAACGGGGACTTGCAATCAAAGTCGTAGCCCTTTGCAATGTGGTGTCAAGAGGTTCAATAGCTTTTATAATGAGAGAAGTCTCCATGATCTTATTTTCCTGAAACTTGCTAGGAATGCTACTAAAATTACATGTGGAGTGAGCGACTACAAAATAAACTAAGGAAGCGTTTGTTGCTAAATTAAGTAGTTGTGTTTGTAACTGAAACACCACATAAGGAGTACCAAGCTGAAAAGGACTGAGGTAAGGGATGTATACGGGTCGGGTGGGTCTGAATCATTATCGAAAACAAACAACTTAGATGTACAGTGGCAATGATGATCCCAAATAGAAGCACGAAACTGAAACAAATTCACGCGATATGGTTAAGCATTATAATGATGCGATTAGAATAAAGAGTGTAAAAAAATATGGACCATGGTCAAAACCAAAGTCAATCTAGTGCAATGTAGTGTCAAATTTCACATCAAGCCCTAAACTAAAGGAACTGAGCGACCAACATAAAAGTGTCGTGTATAATCAGCTTTAATATGGGATTTTGGAGGCAATACCTGAATAGGAGTTACTGAAAAAGGTAAAACAAAAGGTATCGATATGAAATTAGAATGCGTGTTCGCAACATGTGAATATCCAATGGAAGGTAGCAATGGTTAGACAAATGGTGACTACAACATTCAATTTAGGATTGGTGGCATCATATACTTTGAATGATTCGTGAACATCAACCATTGAGTCGGTCTGAACTTTTAATGCCTCATCATTCATGGTTTCATGATCTACATTGAAAATTTCATGTTTAACACTGAAAATTTCATGTTTAACATGATCAGGCATTTCATCAAAAGCCTAGAGGGCAGATAATTGTGGGGGGACAAATTGAAAACGGTATCAGCAGTAGCTTTTAAGGACGAAGAACAGAATCGGTGAAGCATTGAATAGTGAAATTGTTCCATGTGAGGACATCGTTCTAGAACCAGTAGAATGGTCCATCCTCAAATACTTCAATAACATATGAGAATCGTTCATCATCATAGAATTGAGTAAAATCGGAAGTATAGCTCGGATGGAGAGATCCACAAGTTAGAATCAGAGCTAGTGAAACGAGGTAATTGTGGTTCGAGATTTTCCAAAGCCATCGATGTTGAGGATCAATGAAAGCGCAAATGTTGTGTACTAATATTAACACAACCAAAAGTAGTCAAGTGAAGTAGTAACCGGGTATGTATGATTGATCTTCGAATTTGATTACATCTAAAAGAAAATTAAGAACTAGTAATCTAGAAGGAAATGGGAGGATCAGATAAGTTCAGAGAGGTAGATGGGAAGAGAGACTCAACATTTTTAGTCATATTCATAATCCCTTTATTTTCTCAGTCCTTGCTTATATCATTGGTTCCCCCCTCCGTATCTTGATGGGCCATTGTATTGGGCTATCTTATTGGATACATGACTTAAGGTTATTGGATTCGTAACATGAACCAAGTCCGCTGGAGCGGACCATCCTCGCCGGACCAAGCCAAGTGATCATCCTCCAATGAGCCGGTCCGCTTCTTCTTGCCATCCGCCCTACAAACCGCTAAATCGGATTTCTTGTTGTAGATTCTCTAAAGCTCACCTGCCAAAAAAAGAGCTTAGAACAAGTTATGGGTTATGCTTGTTTCTTGGAGTAACTTTGAGTGTAAGATATTAGCATACACTATTGAGGAGTTTAATGAAGTTGTTGCCTTATACTTTCCATTTACATTGAAAAGTGGGTTGAAGACTAGCATCTTCAAGGATCATTCTTAATGCTTATTGTAGATGGATTTAGATGGGAATCTCTAGATTCATTGTCACATCTACATCAAAGATCTACCCATTCCCTTGGTTTTAGTATTAACCATCCTATGAATAATTCCATTAAGTTTTCTAACTTACATATGGATCCTTTGTGGATTGTTTTAAAAAGATTTAAGATCTTTCCATGTTTATGTTTCCTTTGCCAAAGATTATATAAAAAGGATACACAAAACCCAAATATGATTTAAAGTCTAAAAAGGGAAGTATATTGTTGTAAAGTTATTATTTTGTTTGGGTATGTAATAACTTTAATTTTTATAAGATTTATGGAAAAGCTTTCGATGGGTTTTTCGGGTAAATATCTCATGTACTTGCTTGACATTATTTTGCTAACATGTATCATGTAAATCTAAGGTGCATCACAGCATCCCCAGGTTGGAAATGCCTTGCGATTGGGGAGTAAATTGAACATTTCATGTTTTAAAATCAACACTTAGTATGCTTTTAGTGCACACAAAAGAAAATCTTGATAAAAAGTTCCTAACATAAGGTGCTATTGTTAAATCTTATTTGAAGGCCCTCACCAGGAACACTTGGTCAAGAATATCCAAATATAAGCAAGTGAGGCAAAGTGAATAGCATCATCACGATGATAAATATATTAAGTATGGTATTAGAGCAATCCTTAGCTCAAGGAGGATGTTAAGTCCCGTCCTGGAGAGGGTTGAAGAAACATGTGTGTATCATAGATAGAACTTATCCACCCATTACTTTCACAAGAAATCTTTGCCTACAAGATGTGACACGTTTTGGGCCACAAATGCGAAAATATCTCGTTGAAATTAACATGCAGTGAAGCATGTTGAGTGAGAGCATTACGAGTAGGGGAAGTTCTAGGAAGGTTGCCAAAAACAATACCTAGAGGCAGGGCAGACGGGTCTGTTTGGTATGAGATAATACAATGAACGAGAGAATAGAATAAACGAGAGAATAGAATAAACGAGAGAATGAAATGAATAAAGTAATGGAATGAACAACGGAATGAAATGGATTATTCCATTCCAATGTGATGTTTGATTACTTATATGTGAATAGAATGAATAATTATTTTGTACAGTTTGATAGACAAAAAAAACAAAATAACAAAACACAATTTATTAAAAAGGACAAGAATATAATTTCCTCAATAATAATAAAATAATAATAATAATAATAATATTTAATATTAATGATAATAATGATAACAAAAATATATTTCTTTCCGTTCCTTGAACAAATGAAAAAAAAGTCCGCTTACCGAGGAATGAAAATTTTTATATATTTCGAAGGACTTACCTTGTGGAATGCTCCATTCCATTACCTCTATTCCGCCTTATTTCCTTCATACCAAATGTTACCTAGGCATTGGGCTGGGTGGGTAGGTGGGGGCGACTCTTGAAAAAAAATTAGTGTATTTTATAGGAAAAAATCATAATCGTACTCCTTGAAAGTTTAGTTAAACCCCTTGTACTCATCCCAAAAAATAATTTTTGGGTCCAACACTGCGTAAAAGATGCTAGACAAGATTTATCATTTCAGAAAAGCACTACGATATCGCGGCGCGGGTGTTGCATGTGTATTTCCAAAACATGGAATGCATAGACACTATCTATATTTATTTTATTTAATTTTGCATACTACACGACCTCTAAATAGGTTCTCATTTGATTAACAAGAGCAAAACCTTGAGTGCCAATCGGTGCCAAAGAAGATAATATCATGATCATGGTGTGTGTGTTACAATATGGTATTAAAGCAACCCATATGTCATTTCTGATGGTGAAGTGATACTCATGAAGGTTCAAAAATCCGTAACTGAGGTTTTTGTAACACCGTAGCCGAATATCACATTGGTCGTTCACATAAAAAATATTTGGTTAAATAGAGTAGATCGTCTTACGAGGCTTGATACTTTTAGGAGCCACAAAGATAGCACATCTAATTAGGGCTGTAAACGAACCAAACGAATACGAACAAGGCCTTGTTCGTGTTCGTTCGTTAAGGATACAACGTATTCATGAACACTTATCGAACAAGATCTTATGTTTGTGTTCGTTAATTACGGAAATGAACGTTTTCATGAACGGTTCACAAACACTAATAAAATCGGCGAAGACGACGGTGGCTAGAGGTGGATGGTGAGAGGGAGCAGCGTTAGACCTTGAAGCCCTTATTGTTGAACGAAGGTCGATAATATTTTCGATGTGAATAATGAGAAAGAAAGTGGAACGTTGCATAAATAAGGTGGAGATAGGTTTTTCATATATTATTACTTTGAGTAATGAGATAAATAATAAATAAAGAATATAAAAAGTTTCGATAAAATAAATAAATGCTAAAAATCTTTAATGAACAACATAAGCAAACGAACATAAATGAATGTTCACGAAGAACGAGATATTTGTTCGTATTCGTGCATTTAACTAACCGAACGAAATTTCTTGTTCATGTTCGTTCATTAAGTAAACGAACGAACGTAAACGAACTTCTCATCGAACTATTCACTGAACGTGTGGTTCGTTTATAGCCCTACATCTAATCAAAGGTTTATAGTTAAATGTTTTTGGGAGACATTAAAGATGGAAGGCCTCCTGAAGCGTGGTAGGGGTCTTACATCATGAGTTATAACTTATAACTAAAAGAACCAAAAGAAACTTTTTCTTGATAACAAATATCATGTTTAGCTTTTTTGAATGCAATGTTGTTAAAACACGATCAATCGGTTGCAGTAAAAACTAGACTCATAACTAGTTCGGCTGGCATGGGCTAAACCAACCCTAGCCGGTTTCTAAATAGTGGTGGTTGAAACAATCAAGCATTTCAACTGAGTAATAAAAAATCACAAATTTTTTTTTTAAATTATAAGATTTGAACTTCAAACCCTTGTGAACATTGTTTGCTGGAAGATGTATTGATTTATTTCTGGATAGTTAAATTGAATATTTACATTAATCGCTTCATTATTTAAAAAGGAAAAAACAATATATTTCGTTATTTTCTTAAATACAAACATATCCATATACCATTTAAACTTTTTTGTAACATTCTACTTTTTTTAAATTAATCATGACCCTGTTGAGTCCAGTTAAACCCATTCAAAAGTTCACCAAAAACCAACTCATAACCAAAAACCAACTCATAACCAAAAACCAAAACTGGTCAATTACCTAAAACCGAATTTCGGTTTTGGTTTGGCTGGAGCCTAAAACTGACAAACCCCCCCCCCCCCACCCCCCCAAATACACGCCCCTACATAAAAGCCCTACGGTCAGCAGGGTCTAGGCTGGGCCGAGTCAGATGAAGGACCATGTTACTCTTAAGAAGTCCAAGCCCAGGACTAGCCTAACAAAGGACCTTGTTAAAAAGGTGTGAAACCTGTTGAAAATGGTAATCATTCCCCAAAGGGTTGAACGGATATATATGTAAAATCATTTGTGCAAAATTGCAGCATAGTTTTATTAGTAGTTTATGATTGTCACCAAGATGCTAATTCTGACATAACTCTATAGATGTTTAATTTAGGATTTCAGGTAACATATGACTGAGGTTGACCTGGGTAGTTCTTTATCCCTTCAATGCCAGCCTGATTATCTGAAACAGAACTGCAAGAACATACAAAACTGTTAACCATAATTATGAATAAGAAATACAGAAAAAAAGGATCTCACCTTTGAACATGAAAAGTAGAATCCATAAAATAAAGTTCACTTGTTTTAAGCAAAGTAACTACCTAGTCCACCAAGTGAGTATATAAAAATTACCCATTTGATCAAGTTTAGGCAAACTTACCCTTTATCTGTTTAAAGTTTAACACAATAGGCATCACAATCTCAACAATTTTTAGTAAGATTTATATTTTTTCACAATGTCCACTTTTTCAACAATATTTTCAAGATATATTTGTTTCACTTTTTCCACCTTTTCAACATGACAAGATTTTATTGGCCATTTCCGGAAACTTTAAACTGATATCTAACAATCCCAAAGAATTTGTTGAGTTTGTAAGACCATCTCCAACCGTGGAAGAGAGATGATAGGATTTGAGGGAGGGGGGTGAGGCAAAAATCCGTCTCCATAGGCAGCATCGGGAGGCAAGTGAGAGGGAGGAGAGAAAGAGGAGGCGGTCATGAAGATTCGACGTGTGTTTAAACGTACTCTCCTCCCCTACCGAACATACCTCTGATGTGGGAGAAAAAAATAATTTTTAGGTCCCACTCTCAAGTTTGTGAGAGAGAGTAATAAATTTAACAACACGCTTCAATACATTGTGAAGAGAAAGTGGTCAAAAAAAAATTCAAAATGGTTATATTGGTATGCAAACTTGGTCAAGTTGTATTATGATGGCTTTCCCTTTGTTCTATAAACCCCTAAAGTCTTCCCCCAATATTATAAGACCAAAAGCCTATCACATTTTTTTAAAGCCAAAGGGGATATCAAATTTATTATTACAATCAAGAATAAGAAAATCATACGAAATAATAACTAACAAAATTTGTGCAACAAGTATTTTAACTTGTTCAAGAACATGTACATTCCATGAATGCTACACACAAGATGCATGCACATTGTTGATTAAACAAAAAGACTGATAACCATGCTTAATATCGGAATCCCAAATCTCCTAACCATGAGTTTAACGACATAGCAAGTGATTACGATTAAGAATTTTGGCTAGGTAAAACAAAAACTAGGACTTACAAGATCCAACCACCACCGCAACAAACAAAGCAAGCACATAGATTTCGGTCTTGATCTTCTTCGAAGCCATGGGCCCTAACCCTCTTTTGGTTATGTTTTTCTCAAACTTAGCTACTTTCTTCTCTGCAAGTCTCTTTGATGTGGTCTATTACAAGAAGAAATAACAAAAAGAAAAAATTAATTATAAAAATATGACAATTCTTAATAACACCATAAAAATGTGAAAAACTCTTTGTAACTTGTGATTTCGTGACTTAAATGTCGATTCAATCAACCAAGAACCAAACCTGATTGTGGACTCAACTCAACGTGTAACAAAAAGAGACTTCTAAAAGCTAACATCTCTTTAAAGTGATAAGATCACTAATCCAGTATTCCTACAAAATCTTGATTGCTTGAATTAAAAAAAATGTACAATTAAAAATAACATAAATTTTTATATCTACCATATTTCGTAGGGGTGTTACTACAATGGCGCGCCCGCGTGTTGGTAGGTGGAACTCGACACAAACCCTGGAATTTGTTACGATCCTAAATACGATCCGTTTAACCACAAAATGAATAATTTATTTTACATTCTTACAAATTAATACTCTAAAATAACAAATTTACAAAAGAGATATAAAAAATACAAATGTATATTTGTTTTCTTTTTCATAATCTAACTGAAATTAGTTATCGTACTCGTTCTTGATTTTTCTTCAGCATTTTCATTTAAAATCGAAAGAAACTGATGCAGTAAACCTAATTCGTGTGAAAAGAACACCTAATTCATAAATCTTTGTGTTAAAGAAAAACATAATTTCAATCAAACCAAAACAAAAATGACAAAAAAATAGTACATCTCCACTGCTGCATTCAATCGATTTTAAAAAAACTGGTGTAGAAATTCATAATAGATAATGATCAACACGAAAAGCAAAAAACAATACATCAATTGAGCTTGAATGATTATACACAGTTATAATATGCTTGTTTCAATAACCAAATCGAAATGATCGAGAGATAGAGAGATGAGATTCACCATTGTTAGTGCTGATAAAAGAACACGTAACCGCACGAAGAGGGAGATGAGAAACCTAGGACGATTTTGTCGGCCTGATACAATGTCTGAAAAGTGAAAACCCTTTGACTATAAAATATCAGTTTCATATTATATTACACTTTGACCCCCTCCCCCTACGTTCTTTTTTTTTTAATTTGTATGCAAATTAGAAAAATATAACATTAACTGTATGCAAATTAGAAAAATTAAAACATTAACTATGTTAAGATATCTGTATTGCATTTATTAAATATATTAATATTAATGTCATATTTTAATAAATGCAGGTTCAGTAGTAACTTCAATATTTGCATATAACAAGTAATAAAAACAAAACATAATAATAGCAATAGAAACAAAACGTAATAATAGGATAACCTATTGAAAAAATATATATTTTGACCGATTAATTAATGTTTCTTGGTGAGTGACTGGTTGTTTGCATATTATAACAAGTAATAAAAACAGATCATTTTATTATTATTATTATTATTATTATTATTATTATTATTATTATTATTATTATTATTATTATAATTAATGATTCTTTCTTGTTGACTGACTAAAACCAGTAGTTTGGTATTAATTTGATTGAATCTGAGTTGTGTAATCAAAATAAGGTGTTTTTGTCTTGTAATATTATTAGTACTATTTTATATTATATTAAAGTCTAGACAATATAAATTAAATAATGCTATGAATTTAGATTTTCTAAGTATTGAATACTTAAAACTGCATTAATTGTTACAACAAATTGAAAGCCAGTAGTATAACATAAAACTGCATTGTTACAGCAAATTTAAACACATTATTATAACAAATTGCACAGAAACACAAATATAAGAAAATAACTATAAGTATATGATCATTTTGTATATATTTGCTGTTAAATTTATCGCATACTCGTTTAGGTTTCATCACTTGTAAGAAATTTACATCTCATGTATATTTTATCATCATTACCGGCTACTTGACGACTTCGACAGAATCTTTTAAATAAAATAACTTATTTCTCATATTTAGTAAATAAAAGTTTGATTTCTTTTTCATTTTACAAGGTTACTTAACTTTTAACAATGCATGTTTTCCTCGTGTGATTTTTGGTTGATGATTAAATAGTAAGTGACTACAGTGGTATGGTAGGGAGGAAGTTTAGTTGCATGTCAGTATATTCGCATTCCATTCTTCAAACGTAATCCTCTATGGTACAGGGAAAATGGCTAAACACCTCCATATTTTATTCTGGTGTTACAGATATGTTTTAAAGAATGAATAATAACTAACTATATTTAAAGTGTTATTCATCAGTATATATAATTGTTGTGAGTATATAAAAAAGAGAAAAAATAATAACATAAGTTTATGTGAGTAAGATAAAGAAAGAGATAGAGAACATGATGTGTAAGGTTTTTAAAAAATAAATAAATTTTAGAGAAAATTATGTTTGTTAATTAAATTAAGTAGATAAAGAAGGAGAATGAGATGTGAATCTGGGTGAAAGACGAGCAAAATTGATCATATCATTATTATCAGCTACTTGACGACTTAATGACTGAATAAGTTAAATTTATTAAAGAAAAATAACTTATTTTTTCATATTTATTAAATAAAATTTTAATATCCTTTTCATTTTAAAGAGTTACTTAACTTTTCAAAGTAAAAAAATAATGTTTGTGTTCGTCGTGTGATTTTGGTTGATGACATAATAATTAAATGTAGTGGTTGGTAGACACTTTATTTAAATATTACAAGATAGGGTTCAAGATGAGCAAAATTGATCATACTAGTATTTCGTACCGGCATATTGTAGTGGGGCGTTACGCCCTTGCGTTAACTCGTAAAATTAGATTGAAACGTAAAATATAGAAACTAATAACTAAGTCGAAGCAATAAAAAACGTTAAACATATAAAAGAATAACTACGACAAAAGGGTAAAGAACATTATTCAAGCAGATAGAATTAATGTACGGGCATCATCCAGTATCGGTACTATTTCGGTCGGTAAGCAACCGAAAGCGATATGCCAAAAGGGATATCAACACTTTGCGTTGGTTGAAAATTATGAAAACAAATACCGGTATCAGTTATAAAAAATAATCAAACATATTTTATAGTAAATATTATTTAAGTTAGTAAATATAATATTATCATGTACTATAGTAATTTTCATATTCAGAATTTTGAAGTTTTAGAGAATTAAGCTAATAATACTTGCAATCTTAGCATTGATAAAATTCATAGAATATCCACATGGCAATAATATGAAACTATTTTGATCAAATTATATAGTTGGGTTTGGGTTTGTATCAGATCAAAAGAGGTTATGTGCTCAAATTAAAGGCTGTGGAAATAAGCCATCAGAATAGGCCCAATAGTGAGTTAGGTAATACTAGGGCCCATTGTTTTCTAAAAAAGTTGGTAGCATGGGGTCGTGGAAATAAGGCCTAATATTGGTTGTAACATTGACGGGATCGGGTTGTTTTATGAAAGCAAGTAGGCTGCAAAGTTCATACTTAATAGCTACTAATAATTTGTTTATCGTCATTTGATAAGAGGCTACCTTAGCTTGAGTAACTTTTTGTATGTTATTAACAAGTACATATAGTAAAATATTATTTTGCTTTGATAAGAAAGTTAAAAGGGATTGACATGGCTAAAAATAACTTCCACTGTTTTAATTTAATTTATAAATGATAAATTTAAACTTAAACAGATAAAAGGGTTACGGTTGCGGAAACAAGAGAAAGTCGGGAACCATCGGTTACCTTTTGAATCAAAGTAGCGACGAGCTAAGTATTACCACTTCAGGGGGAGAAGTAAAACTTCGTAGATAGCTTTGCTTCCTCGTCGCTTCTTTCTAGCGACCAGCTTCTCAAGTGGGTGGCTTGGACTTCGCGAATCCAGAAGTCGCACTTCGAAAACTTGGCATACAGTTTCCCCCGTTGGAGCAGTTCCAGAACTGACCGTAGATGTTCCTCATGCATTTCCTTGGTTTTGGAGTACACAAGTATATCATCAATGAAGACGATAACAAATTTGTCGAGGTAAGGTTTACACACGCGGTTCATGAGATCCATGAACACTGTGGGTGCATTGGTTAAACCGAATGGCATGACCAAAAAGTCGTAGTGGCCATACTGGGTGTGGAATGCTACCTTTGAAATGTCTTCTTCTCTAACTCGAAGCTAGTGATATCCTAACCTCAAGTCGATCTTAGAGTAGTAACTCGACCTTGCAACTGATCAAACATATCATCAATTTGAGGTAAGGGGTATCGATTCTTGATTGTAACCTTGTTAAGCTCTCGATAGTCAATACACATGCGGAAAGTTTCATCCTTCTACTTAACAAATGGTACTAGAGCTCCCCACGGCGATGAGCTGGGACCGATAAACCTTAATCCAATAACTCATGTAGCTAAGTACATAGTTCTTGTGGTTCGGATGGTGCAAGATGGTAAGGAGCTCTAGTGATAGGAGCCGCATGATTCGCCAGTTGGATTTCGAATTCGACTTGTTTATGGGGTGGAAGACCAGGCAAGTCTTCAGGAAAGACATCAAGGAAGTCGCATACGATTGGAATGTCCTCGAATTTGTTCTCGTCCGTCGATTGCCCAGTGATAAGTGCAAGAATGGCTACCGAATTCTTCTTGCGAAGGTACTTCTGCTCTTGCATAAAAAAGATGATATCCGTGACGACACCGCTTCAATCACCCTGAATGGATAGAGTTTCGCCGCTAAAAAGAGGGATGCGAATAACCTTTTCACGACAAACTATTTTGGCTCGGTTTTTGGACAACCAGTCCATACCACCTACCACGTCGAAACTACCCAACGTAGTTGGCATAAGGTTTATGTCGAACGTGTGACCAGCGAGAGAGAGCTGACACCCGTTGAGAATGTGGGTTACTTCTAATGGTTTACCATCAGCTAACTCTATGGTGTACCTGGTTTCTAGTGACACAGGGGTAACATCTAAAAGTTTCCTAAATGACTCTGAAATGAAACTTCTATCGGCCCTGCAATCAAACAACACATTTGCAAAATGATCATTTAATGGAAACTTACTGGTTACAACGCTGGAGTCACTCTTTGCTTCACCCTTTTCCCAAGGTGAAGGCGGTCCTTTAGCTCAACCAGTGTTACCCCCACTATTGTTGTTGTTATTGTTGCTTTGGTTTTGGCGTCCGCCACTATTGTTCCCCTTGTTAAGCTGAGGGCAATCTTTTTTGAAATGTGCATCGCTACCACACTGGTAGCATGTTCAAGTAACCCCGGGTTGTTGGTTTTGGTTCTGCCTCGGTTGGATTTCACCCCGACAATCTTTTGCAACATGACCATCCTTGCCGCACCTCTGACAATGGTTATTACCACACTGTGCATAATGGTGAAGATTGCATTTGTTGCACTTTGTTTTTTCCCTGAATAACCACTTCGGTTCTGAGAGTTATTGTTGTTGTTGGACGACTGGTTGTTGTAACCTCGGTTGTTGTTGTTGTTGTTGTTGAATCTTTTCTAGGAACCCAACTTTGACTGACAAGAAGTTTGTTGTTTGGAAGAAGTATCATCTCATTTTCCCTGTTCAACTGCATTGTCTGTTAGTTTATGTGCCAACCGCACTGCCTGCTGAACAGTCGCCGGATAGCTGGACATAACCATTCCCTGAATCTCAGGGACTAATCCTCCCAGATAGAGTTCTATCTGCTTATATGCCGGCCTAGCCATCTCCGGACATAAGAACACTATGTCGTAGTGTTTTGAGGTGTATCTTCAATTTCTGAACCCCGCATCTTGTGCTTCCACAAATCTTGCTGCATTTGATGAATGTGGTCTCTAGACAGTATTCTTCCCTGATCAAATTCTTGAAATCATCCCATGCCATCGCGTTAGCTGAAGCTAAACCCCTTGTTTGTACATGGCCGTTCCACCAGATTAGTGCCCCATCTTCTAGTGTAGAGGCTGCAAACTTCACCATGTTCTCTAGTAAGCAGTTACACATGGCAAACACCAATTCAACTTTCTCGATCCACCGAACCTGCTCAATGGGTCCTTCCATCTGTGTGTTCTTGCTTGGCTTGCAGTCTAGAAAAGCCTTATAAGGATTAAACCCTGCGCCTAAGAATAGAATTCGGAAGACACGTTAGAAAAACGCATTAGTAAAACACTAAAGATACCATTACTTTAGATTTTTCTTGAAGAGTTGGGTAAGTGCTACCTCCAGGGTTAAAGTTCTGGTTGTTGTTGTTGTTCATGTTATTATGGAGGTGTTGGTTGTTAGCATCGATGGCTCCGTTCACATGTTCCTGTGAGTCATAGTGATATTTCCACGACCGCCACCGCGAGACATTTTGTTTTGACACACACAATTATATGAGACAACGTATCATACAGTCATTGTATAAGTTTTAAAACATGCGACTTAGGATAAAGGTAACATCTTAGCACATGAAACATTTTTAAATAAAAACATCTGATTAAAATAAATTGTAAGAGTCGTTACAAAGTATTTTAGAAAACATTTAAAATTAAAACATCACAAATGTCCACGCAAAGCAAAGAGATAGATAGGTAAGCAAGTAGAAAGCGGGTCAGTCTTCAACTCCGTTGTCTCCCTCATCCGAGTCTTCATCTGCCGGTGCCTTCTCCGGCTCTTCTTTTGGTTCTTCATCAGATTCTTCCTCATGTTCTTCTTCAGGATTCTCTTCCGGATCCTCTTCTAGCTCCTCTTCCAGCTCTTGCTCAGCCGGAAGTGCTGGTGGTGGTGTCAGATGCTCTAAGTTATAAATCCTCACCAGGGCTGCCTGCAAATTTATTCGTATCTCCTCGATTTCCAGGTGGTTAGCAATTTGTCTCATTCGATGGCCCGTATTAACCTTACGATGTCTTGTTGATTGTTCCCTCACTCGTGAACTTGTTTTTCCAATTCCATGATGCGTTTTTTCCATTTTAGTAGTGGAGTTGAGAGTAGTTGGTTTGGATGATGCTTCCCACTCTTGTGCTAGGCGTTTCCTTTTTGCTGCTCACGTCTCCACATGACGCGTCGGTGAAGGTGGTACTTTGGGGGCCTTCCCTGGCACCCGTGTGAAGTAATAGGATGAGGAGGAGGATGACGACATGTCTGTTAAGTTAGTATAATGAGATACGTATAAAATAAAAGATTACACTACAACTAATGTCACATGGTTACGTTGAGCCGGTTTGTACTAGTGTCGTGTTTGTGGCTATAGTTTTGGTCTACTACCAATGCAAACCTAATTCTCTATAACAGAAGCTCTGATACAAATCTATCACACCCTCAAAATCCACTTGCGAGGTTTTACCGTGAGGCGCGTGACAAAGCAGAATCTAGGACACCAGTCATATCGAATGACCTCTATATGAGATAATGCGGAAGCGTAATAAATGTAATGTAAAAATGTATGCCAAAACAAACGCCCAATCCACAGATAAATAAATTTAATAATGCAACATTACGAATGAATATGTTTTTTACGCCATGCAATACACCTAACTGTGGCAAGTACCTTAACGACATGGGGAAACACGTAAGAAACAAGTGTAAATCATGTATGATGAGTGAGTTCACATATACAGTTTACAATTATAGTAATAATTCGTTTGCACAAGGAAACAAGTGTAAATCATGTATGATGAGTGAGTTCACATATACAGTTTACAATTATAGTAATAATTCATTTGCACAAGTTTCCACTATTCAACCTATGACACCCGACTATTTTGAGTATGTACGTACTAGTGTGACACGTTGATATGCGCAAAATGTTACATATAAATTACATCAAACAAGGCTAAAATCAACCCTTTTCGGTACTAATGTTGGAAAAAGCATGTTTCTTTATTTACTTTTAAATTATAGTATCAAAAGAGCTTAAACGAATAAAAGGAAAAAAAATTAACAGTAGAAACTAAAACACATACAAAGAAGAAGGATTGACACGACCTTCCGAACCCCCATCCACATCCAAAACAACAAAAATAACAAGAACAGAAGCTTAGGCACGGGGCCTTGCCCAGTAAAGATTCTCTGCAGATAAAGACAACTGTAACAAATAAACCAACACGGGGCCGTGCTAACCAAACACGGGCCGTGGCCAACTATAAGATTCGCAGAATCTACGATAGTACAAGTACACTGACCACGGGGCCGTGCTATGACACCACGGGGCGTGTTAGTACAAGACTTGACATCTGCAGTTAATGAAGGGAGATAAAAAGATGACCAAGGGGCCGTGTCTGCCCTCTATTTCCAACTATAAATAGAGGTGCTTGGTTCATGAGAAAGACATCCCTTGGCAAACCACTTCTCTCACACTTGCCATCAGTCCACCACCACTACAACATAAACACCCACCACCATCATCCACATTTCATCTTTTAGAGTGTGTAGTAGTCTCGGAATCCAAGATTGATTGTAAGAGTTCTTGTCAAACAAAGGCCATACTTGGCTAAATTTCTTACTACACTTGGTGAAGACAAAACTTTTATGTATTGCTTTTGATTTCCAATCTTTGGCAACCTTTTAATTGGGCATGTATTAATGACTTTAATATCTACTTTTTTATACTGAAAGTGAACTTTGGTTAAACATTTCTTTATGTTTTGTTGATTCACTTGTTTCGTGTCTTTACGGTCTATATAAAGCGCATTAACTACCTGGAAGGGGTTAGAAGGGTGTTTGGGTAAAGTTCTTGCCTCGTTCAGGGTATGGATCCTGCGAGGACTTGGTTCAAGCTTATTAGGACTTCCCTTGAGGCAGATAGCATCAAATCGAGGGAAGTAAGAACGACTTGAACCCCTTAAAATAAACTACTATTAAAACTTTATCCGGCCTTATGGGACTGTATCCCTGCTAACTAATACCAATATGGCCGAGGGTAACGTCGCCTTCACAAGTGGGGCCTACCACTTTTCACATTAATAGCTTATATAATTATCTTTCAATATTCCGGCTCCCTGCTGACTCAGACCAATATAGCCGAGCGTAACGTCGCCTTCACAAGAGGGGCATACCACTATAACAAAGATAAACTCTTTAAAAGTCTAAAGTGTGGAAATCATCAAAGAATACATAAAAGAGGAGTTGGAATAAAGTGATTCTTTCTTATCTATTTGTCTTTATTAATTTCTTTACGTTTTTACATTTAGTTTATATTTTACAACTTTCAAAACTTTTATCAAAATTTGGTCAAATTAGACATTAATGATAAGCCGGTATTAAAAGCACTTGTGTCATTGGACGACCTCGATATACAACATCTATGATGGGTGCACTTGCTCTAACGTGTGTAGGTTGGTAGTATTGTATTGTGTTTTTTTAAATTTAAAGCTTGATCCATGAGTAAAAAATGCTTAAAATATAACAAAATATAACCACGCTCACCCACGTCAAGTTTTTTGGCACCGTTGCCGGGTACACGAGGATTTTAAGAAAGCTTAAAATTAGCGATCTAATCAAATTCTGTACATTTTTAAAAACTTCGCACCCATTTTCAAAATTTTGTTAATTTTTATAGTAGGTCTGCCACAGGGCCGTTCCACTTGGCCACGCCCCCGTGCTGCAAATATTTTAGAGAAATTTTTCAAAACGTCTAGATACAGGTTTGCCCACGGGGCTGTGCCAGTGCAGCACGGGGCCGTGGTCATCTCCCTGTTAGTTTTTATTTTTTTTTTTGTTTTCTGATCCCGAGGCTCGTTAATCTTCTTGGTACTTTCCAATGCATTATTACTCAGAAGATTACAACCACTACTACATCGAGGATGATTATGAGGAACCATATTGTATCGTTTGCGGTGAATCTCATTCGGTATAACATTGTTACCTTTTTCAACCATCACACTCATACACCACATATGAAGAACCTAGGTTTGAGCTCCCAAAGCCAAGCTTTGATTGGGACACCAACCGTTTGAAGCATACGATGCACCAACAACAATCGTTCCGAAGCCGAAAACCTTATACAAAGTCTCAAAATTTAGAACTCCTCCTCAAGACAACTCGCGAAAAAGAGGAGACCATTTGCACTAAAGAGGTAATAATCGATGAGGTAAAAACAGAAGAACAACAAAACGAAACACTCATGCATAAACCAAACCACAAAGAAGGTAATTCTAAAAATGATAATTTCGAAATGAAGTACAATTTTCAAGAAATTCACATTTTACAACCTTCTTTTGAAATCATTATTTGGTATCTTCTTATGCCAAGTTTTTAAAAGAGTTAAAAACTACTACTAAAATTGAAGAGATAGTTAGCATTAATTTAACAAATGATCAAACTTCACTAATATAAGATGAACACCATGAATTAAACATAAAAGCGGTACCATGTTTTTTTAAAACATCTTCGATAGTAACGTGTTAATTGATAAAGATCTCTGTGTTAACATAATGCCAAACTACATTTTCGAAAAAAATGAATACTAGTGATCTTTTTACTCTTAAAATTTCGGGTTTTCTCTCTAAACGAAAAATGATAAAATCCAAGGGGATGATTGAGGATGTCTAAATTCAAACAAATTAAACGGTAGTACCAACCGACTTTATCATCTTAGATGATGCTCCACTCGTGTTGGGACAACCGTGTGACAACCGGCAGTTTCCGGTTGTAATTAAGCGCATAACAAACAATAATACCATTATAATTAGCGTAATTAGACGTCAATCAACTCGATCAGGCCTTTGGAAAGCCTAGGAACGTCTACTTGCTTCACGTTACGCGGTATGACGACAACCGAGAACTTTAACGCGAATTCGAACGATAAGCGAACTGATGCCGAACAAATATTGACAACGTCTGAAAATACGAATTTTATACTTGTAATTGTCATACAGTTATAATTATGCGATAAATTTGGATCGTTGAACGTTGCAAAGCACAACGCGGAAGTTACGCGGAAAATCGGAACGCACCGACAACGAAACGGAAGCAACGGACTCGAGTTACGCCTCAATATTAATATATTATGATATATTTAGCTTCGTAACTGAATTTCATTATTCATGGTCGAAATCGGATCGAAAAACGATTACCGTAGCAAAATACGCAACTTTAACGCAAACGACGGATTTACGCGTCAAACAACGACCCTCGATATAATTTAAACGTCATCGAGTCTGAATAAATAAATTTAGATAAAACACGAATTTTGGGTTCTAAAAACGGGCCTTGGATGCGTGTCTGGGCCTTGAAAACATTTGCGGGCCTTGGGCCTGACCCATTTAGAAAACCTAATTATAAATACTAAGCTAACCCTATTTTCCCCTCGTTTCCTTTGAAGACCAAACCCTAGCACACCATGGACAACCTCCTGCCTCTCTCTCCTCTCCAAAATCCTGTCACCGGAATTCCGGTGACCACCGGTCGTCTTCTCCGGCGGCTACACACTCCCACACACCGAAAACCCCCTTCCCTTCTCTCTTCAAACCCGACACACAGACTGCATATATACACATACAGATTAGGCAGAGCAGAGAGGAGAGAGAGAGACTGTAGAGAGAGCAGTAAGGGAGATAGAAAGACGACAGCGGTGGTTGTGGTTCTCGGCGATGATGTCTCCGGTGGTGGTGTTTTCAGATCTGGGCAGTGGGGTGGGTCGAGGTAGCAACGACAGAAGGGGTGGATTGTCGGGTGGGGTTTCCATCGACGGCGACAGCCGCCGCTTTTTAGCGGCGCGGTTGTGCTGCGTCGCCAGCGGTGGCGGCAGTGGTTGTTCCGGTTCATCTTCCAGATCAGATTACGAAGGTGGGTTGTTCAAGATCAGATTCAGTTTGGTTTAGTTCATCTCCGACTCAGATTTGGTTCGAGTCTCATTTGGTTCAGGTAGCCGCTTCGTGTCTCGATTCAATCCAGTCAACAGATCGGCGCGGGTTCAATCGCGGTTCAGTTCCGGTTCAGTCAGTTCAACACAGTTCATCTCCGGTTCAGTTCAGGTTTCGGGTTCGACTCGGTTCGACCCTGTTCAAGTTTGAAACAAATTTTGATATTTTAGTTTGTTTCGATTCGGGTTTATTTTCGGTTCTGATGCGTGTTTGTTTCAGGTTCGGTTCGGGTCGGTCAACAAAAGTCAACGCCGTCAACGGGTCAAACCCGGTCAAGGCAGTCAAACCGGTCAAACCCGGTCAATGAGTCAACCCGAGACTCGGTAAAAATTAACTACAACGCGAAAGTTAATTATATTAGTTTATAATTATTTATATTTAATCATCGCGAAACCGAGCTCGACCCGACCCGTAAATGATTAATTATCGCCACAACTAAAAGTAAATAATTAAGTCGACATGCGCTACCTTCGAATAATTATTAATTAAAATCGAACCGGCGTTGGTTGAATATATAAATCGGAATTATAATCGGCGTTAAATATAAAACGGATTTGTGTTCGACAAAAACCACGTTTCAATCACGACGAAAAACCATATATATAAAGTTTGTTTGCGAGTTTGTAGGTTGTGTTTTGATAAATAAATCGACAAATAATATTGTCATGATCGTCTAAAAACAGAGGAAATTCTGCCCGATTCTCGTAAAATCCGTAAAACAAAAACGCGACATATTTCAAAGGTTTAACGTCCGATTTCAAACGATTGTTATAAAATAAATATTAACATATATATTTATTTTAACGACGCCTACAAATCGATCCGATAACTTTTCAACACGCGCGACTACAAGGCAACAAGTTTCGGCGATCCGTTACAATCGAAAATAATTATTTATGTTTAATTCAAACGCCGAATTCAGAAACTATATTTCAAATGTCGATAAATTATTCGAACGATGTATAAAAATAAGTAAATTGATTATATTTATTTCAAAACGCCACTATTTCTGAAACGCTTATACAAGGCGCGTATTATTTCAAATGACAGAATTCGGAAATCGTGTTACAAGAATACTATATATATATATTCAAATGTCATGGCGTTGAATACTTTTTATAAAATAAATATAGTTATATTTATTTCTAACGTTGACGACGCGAACACGTACGAATATTTTTGAATAATATTATAACGATAGTATATTGTTTATATTCGATTCAAACGTCTAACGAAGTGCGACACGATACGCCAGACTCTTGCGCGAATATGAAATGTATTATTTATACGGATATATAGACAAATATATAAATCATGTCTTACGAAAGCTACTAAGTAGTTATGATTTTCTGAAATATAGTTATGTTTAGATGTAAACATATATTTCAAGTCGCTCGAAAAGTAAGACAATTCTAAGAAAACCATAGGTTGGTTAACCGAGTTAAGTCAATAACCCATTCATAGAATCGTATGAGTAACAATTCGGTAGAGCTCGGTATCACGTAGTATAGCTACGTCATTCTTAGAAACTTACAGTTATTCCATTTTAGGAATACACTAGATTGCATGCTAGCAAGTCAAGTTGTGGAGTCGACACTATGGAAATAACATTTAAGCTAGCTTTGCACAAGGACAACAAGTGAGTTCATAACCCCCACTTTTTACCATTTACATTTTTATAAATGTTTTCGGGGGTGGAAAGACATGCAAGTTTTGCGAAAGCACACAATGTTTCGATGAAAAGAAAATCATGTATTTCTAAACCATGTTACAAACAGATTCAATGAACTCAAATGGTTTATGAAAGGTTTATGCTAAACTTACCGGTTTTCACAGCTGTACAAAGCTTTTCGAAACATGCATGAGTTTTATGACTAGTGACGGGATTGTCATAGTCACAACTAGGGGGCGGGGCCCCATTTTTACAAGAAAACATGGGCTTGGCCCAATGACAAGGAAACATGGGCTAGGCCCAAAATCACAAAAGGACATGGGCTAGGCCCAAAATAACAAAAGGACATGGGCTAGGCCCAAAATCAAAAAGAACATGGGCTAGGCCCAATAACACAGATTTATAACAATTGGTATGTAGCTATGGGATTAGATTATAACAGATCACTGTGCGTAAGTAGGGAAAAAACAATAGTAACCATTAATCACGTAGTGACCAAGGTGCAAAAGGTATAGATCTATCGAGTTTGAGACACGCTCCACTTCTGGTATGATAACCGGTTAGAGTGCTTTTGTGATCCTAAAATGTCAAAGAAGTCTCGGTTTGGTTACTTACTTATGGCACATAGGTCGGTGTATTAGCTACACACTGACAGATCCTTAGATTCTATAGGAAAACTACACACTACGATTTAAATACCGGTTTACAAAGATAACATAAAACATTTTATCACCGGTTTATAAACATAACAGTTATATGCACGGATTTGCAAACAACATGGAAAACATTTCAATACTGTTATACAGACATGACATTTCAAATGCTTTGGGATACTATGATCCCACAAACCGATTTTTCGAATGCAAGACTTTCAAATGTTTTTATGACTCATTTAAAACAAAACAAAACTATGAACTCGCCAACTTTATGTTGACTTTTCGCATGTTCTTTCTCAGGTTATGATTTACAAGTATGGCACGGCTGGAATAGTGGAACCCATGGGGATTCGAGTAGTTAGCGGGCGTTCATTTACTAGAAACCTTAGCCACCAGGTTTGCTTCCGCTGTGCGATGAAGATGCCATTCGGTTCACGCCCGGCTCTGATGCGAAAGGACAACTAGGGGGTGTGACAGAGTGGTATCAGAGCCATAGGTTCTAGCGAATTAGGTATCAAACCTGGCTTGATAACAGATAGGTTTCTGTGGAGATACCTTGGCTTTAACCTCACTTTCCTTTGGGGACATTAGATCATTAAGACTTGAATACATACAAAACCCCTAGCACTCGAATATGGGTTCCGACCGTGGCCGACAATGAGTCAACATTTTGATTTAAACATTCACTAGTGTTGTATTTGATACACGGTACACGAAAAATTACATACCGTAGGCAAAACTTTGAGAGTTTTGACAATGTGCATTTAGGACCTTTGGAAAACTGATGTCAATATTCATTAAAGGTCAGCACGTAGGAACTACGATTATTAGCTCGGACAAACACATTACATATATTGTCGTTACTATTTTATTTACCGAGCAGGTAGCCTACGCGAAACGAAAACACTAGTGTGAAAACAAACATGGAACTTAAACGATACGACAACGGATGTAGAGGTACATCAGATACAACTTTCGAGGCGCGGCCTTGAAGAAACACGATATTATGACAACGATGCAATCTCTCCAGCGGGAAAACTACCGACCAGAATGCGACGATTTATCACGTGGTCCTGTAAGCGACACGAGCAACGTTGAAGAAGTGGTTAAAAATGAAGTCATCAAGCTACTAGACGCCAGAAAGACCACTTTCCTTTGCCATTTATCGACCAAATGCTAGAAAGACTAGCCGGTCATAAATTTTATTGTTTTTTAGATGGTTTCTCCGAATATTTTCAAATTCCCATAGCACCGAAGAACCAAGAAAAAATAACTTTTACATAAACCTTTGTTTAACGATGCATGCCTTTTGGTCTATGCAATGCCCCTGTAACATTTCAGTGTTGCATGGTGGCCATCTTCCACTATATGAAGAAAAAACCATGGAAGTTTTCATGGATGATTTTTCTATATTTGGAGATACATTTGACCAATGCCTCGATAATCTTGAACGAATGCTATCCCGATGTGAGGAAACTAACCTCGCCCTTAATTGGGAAAAATGCAATTTCATGGTAACTGAGGGAATAGTACTCGGTCATAAAATCTCAAGCGAAGGAATGGAAGTTGATTGGGCAAAAATAGACACTATTTACTGATTACCTCCCCATCCTCCGTTCAAGCCATACGAAGTTTCCTAGGACATGCCGGATTTCATAGGCGATTTATCAAAGACTTTTCAAAAATCTTTAGAACTCTAACAAAATTACTTGAAAAAGATGCTCCATTCATCTTCGACAAGGATTGTAATATAGCTTTTCTTACACTAAAAGAAATGCTAGTCAATGCACCAATCATGATCGCACCCGATTGTAAATTACCTTTTAAAATCATGTGCGATGCAAGCGACTTTTGCAGTTGGAGCCGTCTTGGGACAACGAAAGAAAAACATTTTCACGCAATATACTATGCTAGTAAAGCTCTTAATGATGCCCAAGAAAATTATACAACAACCGAAAAAAGATTTACTAGCCGTAGTATTTGCTTTTGTAAATTTCTTTCCTATCTTATACTTTCTAAAAAATAGTCTGTAATGACCATGCCGCCATTCGATACCTTTTCAAAAAGCAAGATGCCAAACCACGTTTGATCCAGTAGATTCTTCTCCTCCAAGAATTCGACAATGGAATAAAAGATAAACGAGGAACTGAAAACACCGTCACTGATCACTTATCTCGCTTAGAAAATCCCACTTTGGAGGTAAGTCGAGAAGAGCTCATCAATGAAAAATTCCCCACCGAATCCTTGGAAATGGTTGAATTTCAAGAAGACCTATGGTATGCCGATTATGCTGTCTTGCTAGTGGCATTTTAGTCAAAGGATTGTCACATCATCAATGAAAAAAATTATTGCCGATGTCAAACATTATTTTGGGAAGATCCATATCTTTTTTAAAAGATGTGCCGACCAACTTATCCGAAGATGCGTCCACGGTTAAGAAGCAAGAAAGATTCTTCGCCATTGTCACGAAGGACCATATGGAGGACAACATGGAGCAGCAAGCACCCATGTAAGGTATTCGATTCAGGATTTTATTGGCCAACCATCTATAAGGATGCATATAATTTAATCAAAACATGTGACGCATGCCTTTGAACAGGGCATATCTCATCCAAAAATGAAATGCCTCAAAATGGCATTCTTATTTGTGAAATCTTTGATGTTTGGGGTTTATATTTTATGGGACCTTTCCCACCATCAAGAGGGAATAAATACATTCTTATGGAAGTCGATTACATGTCCAATTGGGTCGAAGCCAAAGCTCTTCCAACAAATATGGAAGAGTTATGGTAAATTCCTGAAACGATTATTCTCTCGTTTCGGCACTCCAAAAGCACTTATGAGTGATAGAGGCACCCATTTTTGTAATAACTAATTAAACAAAATTTTAACAAAATATGGGGTTTATCACCGTATTTCAACCGCCTACCACCCTCAAACCAACGCCCAAGCCGAAGTAACAATTCGGGGTTTAAAAAGAATCTTAGAGAAAACCGTGGGTCAAAATAGAAAGGATTGGGCGGATAAATTAGACGATGCTTTATGGGCCTTCTGAACAGTTTATAAAACACCAATAGGCACCACCCCATACAAGGTTGTCTATGGAAAAAATTGCCACCTCCCAGTAAAAATTGAACACAAAGCATACTAGGCATTAAAAATCGTAAACCTAGACCAAGAAACTTCCGGTAAAAATCAATTCTATCAGTTAAATAAATTAGAGGAAATGTGAAATCAAGCATTCTCCAACTCTGAAATTTATAAGGAATGCATAAAAAACTTACACGATAAAATGAGAAAACCTAAAGAATTTCAGGAGGAGGATCAAGAGCACTTGTGTAACTCAAGACTTTGGTTATTTCCCGGAAAACTCAAGTCTAGGTGGTCCGGACCTTTTTCCATTATCCAAATCTTTCCACATGGCGCCATAGAAATTAAGCCTCCAAATGGTGTACCTTTCAAAGTCAACGGACAAATGATTAAGCTCTATAGAGGTTTCCTTGAGAATGAGGAAGTTGAAATAACACTCCAAGAAGCAGATAAGTAATCATGGAATAATCAAATGTTAGTTGTAAATATGCATATTTTTCTTTTGTTTTAAATATCTTGTAGGTACATTTGGGGAGCAACAAAAGAATGGAAGCGAAACAGGTAAGTACCAAAAAGGGAACCCTCATAGAAAAGTCACACTAAAAGAAAAAAATTGACCACGGGGCCATGGCAAATCTGCAGACGGGTTTATAACCTCTTTTTCTTTCACTTTTTCAACACAAAACCACGACCCGTTTCTCTGGAGCAACCTAGTTCCTGCCCTTCTTTCGTGGATTTTTGACGTTTCTCTACCCAAATCCATCAACAAGGTATGATTCTAACATCATGTTTAGTTAGATTAGCACTTTGCATGTAGTTTAACATCAACAATTTAGGAATAATCTAGGGTTCTTGAACTAGACCCGCGCCAATCCCAAATTTTTGCTTAGATCTTGTTACTAGTAGTAAGTAGAAGTGTTTTGAGAAGTAAATAACCAAACATTGGCAGAAAAATCAGTTTGTTTAAGGAATTTTCCACAAACCCTCGTTCATAACCGAAAACATTAATATCGAAGGGGTAAACGAGTAGTTTGTGCAAAATTGACACTTAGGGTTTGATTCTTGGGGTAAACTGCACGTGATAAACCAAAAAATTGGAATTTTTCGAAGCCGACTTGAAAACCTTAATTTTTGGATAACAGAAGGTATGCCTGAGGCCATGCCCACGGATCATGGGGACGCGGGCACCCCAGTCTGCAGCACGGGGTCGTGCTTGGAGGCACGAGGTCATGTCTGGACTCCCTGATTTCATTTTTTGCATAATTTTTGACACGCCGATCGTCTTACTGGTTCTTTCTTGCAGGACTGGCACCTCATAAGTTCTTGCGGTTCAAAAGTTATTAGCTAGAGTATAAGAACCGCATTGAAGTACTACAAGCAAGGCACGAAGAACCACCAAGACAAGTGTGTTATACTACACTTGAAACTGTAGGGCAAAGGGATAGATACGACGCTCTGATCGCTGGTCTGCTACGTATCTTTTAGAGACCGACTCAGATCAGTCCACGAATACAACATGGAATTCCTAAGCACGCTTATTTTTGACAAGAATGTGTAGAATCTGTTTGAGTCAAATCCAGTTCAGTTTAGGTGTAGGGGAGAATGGTATAGCATTTACGTGGCTCAGTTTGGCGTGAATATTGGGCTATACACTGAAGAAGACACAGCTTAGCAAGAGTTCCCGGAAGGAGTCCGTGAACTCCCAGATAACCTGAGACAAGTTGCATGGGCACAAATTGGGGATGGCCATTATGATCCGAGCAGTAAAAAGAGCACAAAAATAAGGGACCTCTAATCCGATACATTCATCGGGTCCTTAGTGGCTCTCTATGCCAAAGGAAGGATAGTGGTGGGGTGGTGAACCGTCAGGAACTAACTTGCCTATGTTGCATCCTGAATCACAACCCATTGATGTCGCCAACATGTTGTTGAGGAACTTGGCCTCAAATGCCACCACCAACACCCGAATGCCGATATTCTTCAGAGGATGATTGCCAAGCTATTCAAGAACTTCATTAGGCACACTTCGGGTGGGTTCCACAAAGGAGTGGGTGTGGCAAGGGCCAATCTAGCCTTATGCCGAAGCTTGGGTCTTATCATCGATTGCAACAATGGCCTCATGCGCTTTAAGGATGCACGTGGCCGAGTGTGGAACCTAAACGACTCGGATGACGTCCTTGCAATCGAAGACAACCCCGACCGTCCTCGATACCCCAGATACGCCCCGGGCTCCTCCTCTCAAGGAGGGGGTGGTTTTCCTAACCTCCAGAATTTATACAATGTTATGAAGAAAACAATCCAAGTGTCTAGGAACGCCTATTGCTTGGGACAAAGCTCAAACAGTTGGATTGGGAGCATGGAGCGCAATATGGTTACCATGCAAAACGACATTACATTCATTCGGGAGCATATGGCATACCAGGACGAGGAGGAGGAAGACGAGGACATGGATTAGCATTAGGGGATGTTGATAGTGGGCGACGGATCTACCCTTCAGGTTATCTCTCTTTATCCCTTGAACAATTTGGTAATTTCTGGGTTGCGTCCTGATAGCCGATTTGCTTCTTAAGACAATTTACTTTCTTGCATTTTCTTTTATATTTGTATGTTGGTGGTTGAAAAAGTAAACACTCGTAATTTAGGAAAGCTTGTAATTTTGTGTTGGATTATTGTATTGTGGTACGATTATAGTTCATAGGTACCTTGGGACGCTTGGACACACTAAGTATAGTGGTTCCGAAGCCCAGAAATCAGAAGCCAAGCGACGAAACACAATTCCTTAAATATTACAGACTCTGCCATGGGCCATGCCCATAGCCCACGCCCCGTACCCAACCTTCTGTAAGTTGTTCAAAAATTTTGTTACTCACACTTTGACTGTCACACCCCGACCCGCATCGGAAACAAAAGTCGGGGCATAATTGGGTTATCACCAAAGCTCATGACATTTACCAATAAGTTTCATATTTATTAAGTTGAAATTAAAACTTCAAATATTCAACACAAGGAGTCATACAAGCACAATTAAAATCAAAACATTGTTCAAAACGCAATAGATTTGTTAAATCTTCTAAGGCCATTCCTATGTGTTTCTCTCTTCAGCTTGATTACCTGTATCATGCGTAAAACAAAGAATTTGGGTCAACAAAAGTTGGCGAATGAATCTTAGTAAACATTTAAGCAATTACTATATATATATTATTTAATTAAAAATTGTGCATGAATCATAAGTGTGCATATTGATATAAATAAACAAATCACAAACCACTTAATATCCATAACGAACACATGACATGGTGAATGATGAACTTGAGATCAAGGCTCAATCAAACAGAGCCGATCTAATGAGGCACCTGATGCTCAACTCGTATCTCACAAGGAACTGATGGGCCTTAAATGATTGATTGCACTGAAACGATAAAATGTAACCACACATAATCACACCAACAAAAATACACATTTGATCACATTATGATGTTAGCACAAGTGTTTAATTAAATAAATAAAACATGTAAGACACATGATACATCCCAAAACATGATTAAAAGGGAGTTGGCAAGGATTCACTCACAGTGGGTGCGTTTTCTTGGTTGATGATGAGTGCACACGAGTGGAGGATTTTGATCGACGAATAAAACTAACCTAAACTAATAATACGATAAATTTCAAAAATATAAACAAATTAATATTTGGATTTAATACTTTTTGTTAGATTTTTAGGTTATTTTTGGTGGTTTTTATTGAGATTTTATAACCTTCGAAATTGTATTTTTAAGTATTTTAATTAATTTTTAACTAAAATATAAGTATATATGTAATATAAATAAGTAAAATAAATGAAAAATAATATTAAAAAAACTGTTCAGATCTGACAGTGGATCTGACCGGGTCGCGGGTGATACAAGGTAGCGTGTGCCGGATTCGAACTTGAGACCTCTCGTACGTGTGCACGCAGCTCTTCCAACTGAGCTACGTATCTAACCCGAAAGTATTTTATTTTTATTATTCTTATACACTTTTTAGCCAATTTCAGAATTTAATTAAATTAAAAAGTTTTTTAAATGGATAAACCTGTGTGCTGAGCAGAACTCGAACCCGCGCCTTAGTTTAATTTGCACCCAGCCCAGCCAACTGGGCTGGGTGTCTAACCCGTTTATAACAATGATTTAGTTTTCTAAAAATCCTTATTCTGACTTCATCTTCTTCATGTATTTCCAGATTTTTTTGAAACCCGACAGAAATAAACCTGATTTAGAATCTGAAACAAACTAAGTTGAGACACAAGGAGATTTTGAATTTCATACCAACCGACAGAGCAAGGATCCGGTTTTCCGGCGATTAATTTCGATGATGGCAGACGGTTTTCCGACAGGTAAAGAGATTTGATCAGAGAATAAGAGTGGTTCTTCGGATGGTTATGAGCAAGTTCAAACAATCGATTTAAGTTTTGAATTTATAGGCCAAATGGTTAAGAGTTTCGGTTTCAAGATTTGATTGTCTTTGATTCATGAAACGGTGTGATTAATTCGGTTATGATTTCACAAATCAGTAACTGTTTCTGTTAATTCCTACCTTAACAGCCATCATTAAAGATTTGATTCGATTAAAAGAATGAGCGGTTACTGCCATATCAGCTGCTGATTGTTGCAGGTCTTGTATACGTGCGTATTAGATTATTTACTTCGGTTTCAACACAACAAGTGTGTGCGGTGCAGTGGTGCTTTGTGTGTGTGGACTTGCGAGTAACCCGGTTCGACTCCCGGTTTACCCCTTATATTTTATTTTTATATATTTTATTTTTTTATTATTATATTCTTTTATGTTTAATTTAATTCACTTATTTTTATTATTATCTATATATTATATTGTTTTCTAGTTCTACCGCTTATACTAACAATTGATGTTTAGAAAAAAACGCACGCACATGAAAACAAATACTTTGATTAATAAACGGTGCAGGTTTTCGGAACCCGTTTTACTCAAATGTTACAGTATCCCCTACTTTTAGAAATTCCGTCCCGAAATTTGAAGTAGTAGCCGTAACAGGGAAAATGCGGGCATTTTTCGCGCATTGAGTCTTCACATTCCCAAGTAAACTCCAGTCCTCGTTTTGACTCCCAACACACCCTGACTATTGGAATACGACTTTGTCTCTTACGCTTTTCACCGAAGTCCATGATTTCTATTGGTCTTTCAACGAAGTGCATTGATTCATCAATCTGGATGTCTTCTAACGGAATATGGAGGTTCTCGTCGGCGAGACACTTCTTCAAGTTTGATACGTGAAATGTGGGATGAATTCTGTTGAGTTCTTCTGGTAGGTCAAGCTTGTATGCTACAGGACCTACTCTTTCGAGTATCTTGATGGTCCCACATAGCATGGTGCTAACTTGCCCTTTTGACCAAAACGAACCACTCCCTTCCACGGTGATACTTTCAAAAGTACTTGATCACCAACACAAAACTCCAATGGCTTTCGTCGTTTATCAGCGTAACTCTTTTGATGACTTCGAGCTGCTAGAAGATTATTTTGGATTTGAAGAATTTTGTCAGTCTTTTCTTGAATCAGTTCAGGTCCAGTGATTTGGGCTTCACCAATTTCGTGCCAACATACAGGAGATTGGCATTTACGGCCATATAAAGCTTCAAAAAGAGCCATACTAATGCTTGAATGATAGCTATTGTTGTACGAAAATTCAACCAACGGTAGATGAGTGTCCCAATTACCTTTGAAGTCTATGACACATGCTCGCAACATGTCTTCAAGGGTTTGTATGGTGCACTCAGATTGTCCATCAGTTTGATCGTGAAAGGCAGTGCTAAGATCTAGACGTGTACCCAGAGCGGATTGTACAGCTTGCCATGTTCTAGAAGTGAAGCGGCCATCTCGATCTGAAATGATACTTAAAGGTACACCATTTCGGCTTACAATTTCATTGATATAGATACGAGCTAACTTCTCGTTCTTGAAGTCCTCGCGAATTAGGATGAAATGAGCTGATTTAGTGAGACGATCAATGATAACCCAAATGGTGTCATACCCACTGGAGGTGCGAGGTAACCCGGTAATGAAATCCATGGTTATATTTTCCCACTTCCATACAGGTATTTCAGGTTGGACAAGAAGTCCTGAAGGTCTTTGATGTTCAGCTTTCACTTTGGAACATCTAAGGCATTTTGAGACAAATATACCGATATCCTTCTTCATGCCAGGCTACCAGTAGGTGTATCATAGGTCTTGATACATCTTATCGGCTCCTAGATGTATAGAGTATCGTGTTTTGTGCGCCTCATTCATGAGATAAACACGAAGATCATCACGATCAGGAACCCAAATACGATTTAAGTAATAGAAAATGCCATCCGATTTGGATTCTAGCTTGGTTTCAGCTCCATAAGACAGTTCATCTCGTACATCATTTTCCGTGACAGAAATATGTTGAGCTGCTCTTATTCGGTTTTGGAGATCGGTCATAATTTGAGAGCACAGAAGTCAGATTGAGTTTGCATACTCCTTTCGACTGAGGGCATCAGCCACAACATTAGCCTTTCTTGAATGATTACGTATTTCACAATCATAATCATTCAGGAGTTCGATCCATCGCCGTTGCCTCATGTTCAACTCTTTTTTATTGAAGATATGTTGAATGCTCTTGTGGTCCGTGTAAATCTCACACTTGGTACCATAGAGATAGTGTCTCCATATCTTTAGAGCGAACACGACTGCACCAAATTCCAGGTCGTGAGTGCTTCTCATGAAATTTGAGTTATCTTGAGGCGTAGGCTATCACCTTTCCTCTTTGCGTTAGAACGCAACCTAACCCTTGCCCTGACGCGTCGCAATAAACCACAAAGTCTTCACAACTATCAGGGAGTGTAAGGATAGGTTCATCACAAAGCTTTTGCTTCAAAGTTTGGAAAGCCTCTTCTTGTTTGGGTCCCCAAATAAAGGGTTTGCCATTGTGAGTCAAGGCTGTTAGTGGAATAGCGATACGGGAGAAATTCGCAATAAAACGTCGATAATAACCAGCGAGTCCAAGAAATGATCTAACCTCAGTAGGAGTGCGTGGTGCTTGCCACTCTTGTACCGCTTTGATCTTTGCAGGGTCAACATGAATCCCTTTGTCGTTAACGACATGGCCAAGAAATTGCACTTCTTTTAACCAAAACTCACATTTCGAAAACTTAGCATAAAGCTTTTCCGTTCTCAAGAGTATTAGAATGAGTCGAAGATGACGCTCATGATCAGATTTGGTCTTGGAGTAGATAAGAATGTCATCAATGAAAACTATGACAAAATGATCGAGATAGGGTTTACACACTCTATTCATCATATCCATGAACACAGCAGAGCATTGGTCAAACCAAAAGGCATAACCATGAATTCATAGTGGCCATAACGAGTTCGAAACGCAGTCTTTGGAATATCTTCTTCACGCACTCTAAGTTAATGATAGCCAGAACGAAGGTCGATCTTTGAAAAACAGGTGGCACCTTGAAGTTGATCTAAAAGATTATCAATAAGAGGTAATGGATAGCGATTCTTGATGGTTATCTTGTTGAACTCTCTATAATCGATGCACATTCCATCTTTCTTCTTTAGAAAAAGAATAGGTGCACCCCAAGGTGACGAGCTAGGACGTATAAATCCCTTGTCAGTCAACTATTGCAGCTGACTAGCTAACTCTTGCATCTCAGATGGGGCTAACCGATAGGGAGATTTTGCGATTGGTGTAGCACAAGGTACAAGATCGATTCGAAATTCGACTTCTCGCACAGGAGGAAGTCCTGAAACATCGTCAGGAAAAACTTGAGGAAAATCTTTAACGATGGGAATATCTTCGAGCTTCCTTTCCATGTCTTCCTTCTTGACGATATGAGCTAGAAACGCAATATAGTCTTTGCGAAGATATCTTCGAGCTTGGAGGCACGACATCAATTTGAGCCCTTTAGAAGGAGTTTCACCGTTCGCGAGAGGAAACTTCTCATGGCAAACAACTACAGCGTGATGCTGACTAAGCCAGTCCATACCGATGATAATATCAAAACTACCCAACTTCATAGGAATAAGATCAATTGAGAAGTTGTGGTCCTTAAGAGTAAGAGTACAACCACGAATGATCAGTCTAACGCAAAAGGTTCACCATCAACAACTTCCACCGTGAATGGTTCGGCGAGACTAACGCGTGATAAATCAAGAATAGATTCGAATTCTAAGGACACAAAACTCTTATCCGCACCAGTATCAAATAGTATGGATGCATAATTATCGTTAATAAGGAACATACCATTGACCATATTGTTATCAGCCCTAGCTTAGTTGGCGTTGATGTTAAAAGCCCTTCCTCTAGCAGGTAGATTAGCTTGGTTAGCTTGGTTCACCGGATTAGCTTGAGCTTGAGCATTTATGATGTTCACCAGGCGTGGGCAGGTGTTACGAAAATGGTTGGATCGCCACAGTTGAAGCATGCTCTGACAGGTTGTATTGGGTAGTTGGGTTGGTAGTAGGGTTGAGCCATAGGTTGAGCAAGTGGTAAAAGTAAGGGTTGTTGATTTTAGGCTTGGCCCACCACTTGATTATTGGTTTGGGCTTGTGGTGGGTTGCGGTTTGGCTTCTAAAGGATACGAAAAGTTTGAATCGTGTGACCTGCATGACCACAACTTGTGCAGTGTTGGCAGGGGTTCTCAGGGGGATGATGGTATTGGCATCAGTTGCATTTTGGTGTGGACCGGTGTAAGGCTTGTGTGATTAGGGCAGCAGTGATAGGAGAATTGGTTTGGGTAACGGCGAAAATTTTCCCATTATGCTTCCTTTTTCCAGCAAATTTGGAAGACGAACCTGCTGGAGTTGGGTTCGGAGTTTCTGCAGGTGCCTTATCTTTCTTCTTCTCATCCTTAAAATCCATTTCGAATGCGATTTTCCGTCATTTCGGTAGCCAGTTCCATGGCAGCTTCGAGTGTTGAGGTGAAGTTCTTAACACAGAATCTTGAATTTTTTATGGAAGACCTCGAATGTAATGCTCAACCAGACGATAGAGCAGGGTGAACAGGTTGGGGACCATCTAATTCAACTCGAGAAACCTTTTGTTGTAGGTGGTGTGGTCTCCCTCCTTTTGTTTCAAAGCATAGAACTCATCTTCCAGTTTCTTGATTTCGCTTCTTGGACAGAAGCGTCTCGTCATGATTTCCCTTAACTCATCCCAAGTCAAGGCCATAACAGCTTCAGTACCTCCCCTTACCCTTTTCTGTGTTCCACCAGGTAAGTGCTACCCCAAACAAATGACCAGTTGCCTAACGCACCTTGCGTTCATCAGGACAATCGCAATTGAGAAATGTGCTTTCCATCTCCTAAAACCAACGGAGGAGAGCAGTGACACCTTCAGTCCCTTCATATTTTGGGGGATCGTAGGATTTGAAATGCTTGTATGTACATTTGGTGGTGTTAGGAGGAGGATTGGCGATGTTTTGCCCTTCTTGGTTGGTGGGGTTGATGGGATTGGCGGCAAGTGCTTGTTGAACTTGCACAACGATATCAGGAAGTACGTCAGCCATCTGTTGAGCGATTTAAGTGGCCATACATTCGCTAGATCTTCCTGACCTTCTACCGCCTCGAGAGTGTCTAGCAGACATCTACAGGAAATGCGTAGCGAGATTATGAATAGAACATTTTTAGGTTTCAGGTGTCGTAAAAGGTGAAAACATCATTCAAAATAAATGAAAACAAGAAATTAACTACATCCATAGGATATCTTGGCTTGCTTAAGATTGAGCCTCTAAATGTCTCCCATACTTCAGCCTTGGTACTCACGTGGGCCCCCATGACTACTGGGCTTGGTAGGGTTCACATTGGTGTTGACCTGTTAATGCTTGCATCACCCGAATGAAAATTGTAAAACATATTTGCAAGGTATAAGGCCAGAATGTGTCCAGGTATAGACACAATGACAACTCAAAGTGGGGTTAGTTCACACAACGTTTGGTGTGGCATGCTTTGGCCTAATCGGTCCTTCATATTCTCATCGTTAGTCCCCAGGTAGGCAAACTGGTCCATTATTTTGGATTTATACGAATGCCAATCCTAGACAGGACGTTCTGACTATCGGTACTCGTACCCTTCCAGTTACTACATGCCCATCATAGAACTCACTTTGATGTGATTGAAAAATGTGAAAAACATTGAAAAACCTTTGAGAAGAGAATCAAGAAAAATTGTGAAGTTGTGATGTGTGTGCTTGCGTAGGCATGATATGCTAACAATATGTATAGACTATATTAAACATCACATTTTAACATATGATAGTGAAAGTGTTTGCATATATTTGTGTGTGAAATAAACATGAAACACATAAACATCATGAGTTTTACATGTAACACATAAATAATTAAAATCTAATCAACTATAGTATAGGCTCTAAGGGTCTAATATCCTATCCTATATCCCTATAGTCACAAGCACTTATACCAATCTGTCACACCCCGACCCGCAGCGGAAACAAAAGTCAGGGCATAATTGGATTATCACAAAAGCTCATGACATTTACTAATAAGTTTCATATTTATTAAGTTGAAATTAAAACTTCAAATATTCAACACAAGGAGTCATACAAGCACAATTAAAATCAAAACATTGTTCAAAACGCAATAGATTTGTTAAATCTTCTAAGGCCATTCCTATGTGTTTCTCTCTTCAGCTTGATTACCTGTATCATGCGTAAAACAAAGAATTTGGGTCAACAAAAGTTGGCAAGTGAATCTTAGTAAACATTTAAACAATTGCTATACATATAATATTTAATTAAAAATTGTTCATGAATCATAAGTGCGTATATGTATATAAATAAACAAATCACAAACCACTTAATATCCATAAGGAAGACATGACATGGTGAATGATGAACTTGAGATCAAGGCTCAATCAAACGGAGCCGATCTAATGAGGCACCTGATGCTCAACTCGTATCCCACGAGGAACTGATGGGCCTTAAATGATTGATTGCACTGAAACGATAAAATGTAACCACACATAATCACACCAACAAAAATACACATTTGATCACATTATGATGTTAGCACAAGTGTTTAATTAAATAAATAAAAAATGTACGACACATGATACACTCCAAAACGTGATTAAAAAGGGAGTTTGCAAGGATTCACTCACAGTGGGTGCATTTTCTTGGTTGATGATGAGTGCGCACGAGTGGAGGATTTTGATCGACGAATAAAACTAACCTAAAATAATAATACGATAAATTTCAAAATTATAAACAAATTAATATTTGGATTTAGTACTTTTTGTTAGATTTTTAGGTTATTTTTGGTGGTTTTTTATTGAGATTTTATAACCTTCGAAATTGTATTCTTAAGTATTTTAATTAAATTTTTAACTAAAATATAAGTATATATGTAATATAAATAAGTAAAATAAAAGAAAAATAATATAAAAAAAACTGTCGATCTGACAGTGGATCTGACTGGGTCGCGGGTGATACAAGGCAGCGTGTGCGGGATTCGAACTTGAGACCTCTCGTACGTGTGCACGCAGCTCTTCCAACTGAGCTACGTGTCTAACACGAAAGTATTTTGATTTTTATTATTTTTATAAACTTTTTAGCCAATTTCAGAATTTAATTAAATTAAAAAGGTTTTTAAATGGATAAACCGGTGTGCTGAGCAGAACTAGAACCCGCGACCTTAGTTTAATTTGCACCCAGCCCATCCAACTGGGCTGGGTGTCTAACCCGTTTATAACAATGATTTAATTTTATAAAAACCCTTATTTTGATTTCATCTTCTTCATGTATTTCCAATTTTTTTGACACTCGATTGCAATAAACCTGATTTAGAATCTGAAACAAACTAAGTTGAGACACAAGGAGATTTAGAATTTCATACCAACCGACAGAGCAAGGATCCGGTTTTCCGGCGATTAATTCCGATGATGGCAGACGGTTTTCCGACTGGTAAAGAGATTTGATCGAGAGAATAAGAGTGGGTCTTCGTATGGTTATGAGCGAGTTCAAACAATCGATTTAGGTTTTAAATTTGTAGGCCAAATGATTAAGAGTTTCGGTTTCAAGATTTGAATGTCTTAGATTCAGAAACGGTTGTGATTAATTCGGTTATGATTTCACAAATCAGTAACTGTTTCCGTTAATTCCTACCTTAACAACCATCATTAAAGATTTGATTCGATTAAAAGAATGAGCGGTTACTGCCATATCAGCCGCTGATTGTTGCAGGTCTTGCACACGTGCGTATTGGAATTATTTACTTCGGTTTCAACACAACAAGTGTGTGCGGTGCAGTGGTGCTTTGTGTGTGTGGACTTGCGAGTGACCCGGGTTCGACTCCCGGTTTACCCCTTTTATTTTATTTTTATATATTTTATTTTTTTATTATTATATTCTTTTAAGTTTAATTTAATTCACTTATTTTTATTATTGTCTATAAATTATATTTTTTTTATTTCTACCGCTTATACTAACAATTGATGTTTAGAAAAAAACGCACGAATATGAAAACAAATACTTTGATTAATAAACGGTGCAGGTTTTCAGAACCCGTTTTATGCAAATGTTACATTGACCATGGGGTCGTGCCCACCAAGCACGACCCCGTGCCCGGTGCCCGGTAACCTTTAAAATTTGTGTTTTACCCCACTTTTTGCACATTTAATCTAAACAAATCTTTTTGTGACACAGTAAGGACTATGTGTGATTGAAGTGTGGGGGGATGTTAAAAACCTTGAATCTTTGGTCCTAAAAACAAGCATTACACAAAATTCGCCTTGGAAAACCGCTAATCACCCCAAATATTTTTTAAAATTTTCATTTTTTTACTTATCTTGGTGGAGTTTGGGAAAAATAACTTTTAAAAATTATGTTTTACTAATTTACACCTGACAGCGTCATGATAAAAGGAACCAATCAAAATAAAATTATAAAAAGGGCATAACAAATCTTTGTAAAATTGAGTTTTATATACACTTTTACACTATACCATTTTCCCACAAAAAGTGAGTTTTGAGCCTTTACCGTGCATACAAATATATATCAATACTAATTGCTCAATTTTTCGTTTCTTATGTGAATAGCCCGTTGGTTCTTACAAATCTAGAACTTGCCAAAGCAATACGTTCCCAATCTTTAGCGACAGTAATCCAAGTAAGTAAATGATGGAGGCATTAGGACTATAACCCATTTTCATTTTAAAACTTTATTTTCCTTTTCATCTCCCCCTAGTTAAACCCTTTGAGCCTTAACCCTTTCATTACTATACCCGCAAAAACATATACTTTTGCAAACATAACCATCCACATCCATAAAAACTTTTTGTTTTACACCATTTATTTTAATAAAAAAGTTCGGTTATAAATAACAAGTTTGGCTTAGTTTCAACTTTGGCTAAAAAAATTGGTTAAAGTTTTTTTTCTAAGTCACAAAAATTGTTCAAGAAAACTGACACCTTTTACGCTTTTCACCATTTTACCTAAAAACATCTACCCCTAGCCAAAACCTACTCTATTAAAAGCCTCTTTATAGTTACAAGGATTAAACGTCAAAAAGGAGGTGGTTTGATTGTTTGTCAAGCCTATAGTAGGCGTAAGTTCCACAGGGTCCGAGCGTTTTCACTTAGACATCTTCGGCCGAATGTTGAGTGACCACTTGTGAGGCGTGTAAATTTGTATATAACTAAACAGAATTTTAGAAGGCATGTTATGCCCAAAACAAATATTTTTTTTCTTAAAAAGTGTTTTAAATAAATCATGACGAATAAGATTGTAATAAAATATAAAAACAAAATAAATTTAGAACTTGGATTCCCGACACTCCAAAGATAAACCCAAAATTTCTCTTCTACCAATTCCATTTAAGTGTGTAAGCCACATTATTGAGTTATGCTTGAGGACAAGTGATATACACTAAACTATACATGTTTTAGTCCCTCATTTTACTCATGTTTTAATCGTTTTTACTACAAATTCGATGTTTAGGTTATTAATCGTGTACTTTTGGATTTTCAGGTGGTTTCACGGGTAAATTTGGAGAAAATGAGGAGTTTCTGGGCATTTTGGACGAAAACTTCACAATCTGCTGAAGACACAGGTCATGCACGGCCGTGCGTTCCATGTGCACGACCATGCAGACTCACGGCCAGGGCAGTCCAACGAATTTCTCGGACATGCACGGCCGTGCGTCTCGGTTGCACACCCCGTGCGACCAACCGTTCATTCATTTTCTCGGACATGCACTACCGTGCACCTCATGTGCACGGCCATGCGCGCACTTTGCCGCCAAATCAGCCACTTGTTTAACCCATACCCTGCAGCTGACGGTCATGATTAGACTTGTATGGTGCACGGTTGTGCACTTATGCAAAGTTGTATAAAACAGAGCAGGCGCGTTCTGATCAAGTATTGGATATTTTTGCAAGCTTTTGGGCGATTTTGGGGCTTCGAAAACAGCCTGCTTGGGTCGGATTCAAGCTTCCTAGTTGCAAAGAAGCCTATTTATCATCCAATCCATCTAATCCTCGCTTGCTTATGGTTTGAATCCTTGTTCTTCCATGATTTTGGTTGTATTTTAAGCATTGATTTGATGTATTCTATATTATTGTAGCCTTAGGGCAAAAACACTAGTTTACTTGTTTTATGAACAAACATTAGTATGTTAATCTTCTTTGTAGGAATCTTTGGTACTTTTCATGTTTAAGTCTTGATGATCATATGGCAAACATGTTTCATTGATGTTGGATTCTTGATTATATTTGGTTATCTTGGATGATTAACGAATATTTAGTTGAGATATGTTGAAAAAACCCTTGATTAAGCACTTGTTAGTAAGCTATTAACTTGTTAATATGTTTACACCATGAAACTATAAATGGGTATCAGTTTAATAAAAGGTAAATCAAATGTTAATCAAGAGTACTTTCTTGCACATAAGGACCCTAACGAGTTAGATGGTGTTGTTACAAGTTCTTGACACGGTTTATGATCTTTGTTTAGTGGTTTCGGTTGAAATAACTATCTTGCTAGATTTGTGTTCAAGGTTTGTAAAATGGAATAGTTTGTGATATGATCTACTTTATGCTTGTCTCAGTGTTTGTATTGTGTTATCGGTATTACTTCCCTCGATTAAATGAGTTTAGAAAACTCTTAACGGATGACTAACTTATCTTTAGAAGATTTACATGAAAATATATCAATAGCATGCTAAGGAACGATTTTAGGTGGCTAAAGTGTGTCTATCGCGTTAGCTTTTCGAAGGATTGTCATGCTAGGATTCTCGAAAGGGATACTAATTGTCAACATAATTGAAGATGATCAAGTGCCTTTGTGACATTTCTGACTTAGTTAACATGCTTAGGTTGTTTGTAAAACAAGATAATATATATTTTGTATTTAGAGTCTTTTCTGTTTTAAATATAGTTTTAGATTATTTTAGTTAAAAACTTCATTCACCTATCTTTATACCGGTAAACCAGTGACAACGGTTAGTACTCATGCATCCGCCCGCGTCCATGGATCAACGACTGGTTCTTACGTATACCTTACTACATATAATAGGGTACACTTGTCCTTTTGTCTGTGTTTTAATGTTATTGTATAAATCATTTTTATAAATATTAAAACCGAGTTCGTGTGTAAAGTTCATTGTAAAATTATGTATATATACACACAAGTCAAGTTTCTTAGGGTATTAACGCTGTTAACTTTTTTTATCCTTAAAGTTTTTTGCAAAAACTTCGATTTTATTTTTTGTGGCATTTATATATTGAAAAAAAAACTAAACTTTTAGTTGTTTTTAAAAAGCATCAGATATGATCAAAACTGACAAGTTACATAATTTTGAAAAAGATAAGTATAAGCGTGACAAATAAAAGAATGACTCGCACGCTAATTTTTACACTTGCACCCATTCTTTCGTTTGCGTGAGCATATTTTTTAGCCTTTTATTGCTTTCTTACTGCTTGTTATTTTTTGCGGAATATGAGTGAGCCAGATGTTTTATACAATTTATAACTTGTCATTAGCATACTTTTGAAGATCATAAATGTGTGAAATTGCATGAATATGATAGAGGCACATAGGATACCCTTTTGTGTTAGAAATTTTCTTTTATTTGTTTCCCACACCCAACGTTATCCATTAGTTAACCTTGCTGAACCTATTTCCCATGTTTTTTTTCAATTTTACCCAACCAATTAACCTACTTAGCCAAGTTTAACCTTTTAATTTTTTAAACCTTTGTGTTAAAACTCGGTTAAAGTTATCGTTTGACTTATGTTCTTTGGACTTAGTTCCTTTTGTGTAAGAGCATTAAAGTTATTGTTTATAGTTTATGTATATATTTGTTCTAAAAAACAATAAAAAAAGAAAAACAATCCTGAAAATAGAACACCCTAAAATAGGGTGTAGATGACCAAATTAGAGCAATTTTAAGTGCTAAATGGTTATAATCTTGTTGTTAGCTCGAGTAGGTGAAAATCTTCGTTTGCGTTAGCTATGTATAGTTCTTGTTTTTTTACACTTGTTAAACATAACCGTCGAGTTTTAACCATTTAGCCACTTTTAAATGTCCAGTCCACTCCCTTAACCATTGCCTATCATTAAAACCCCAAAGACCTATTGATTTGTGCCTTTTTCGTATGTTAGTTGATGGAGATTCGATCTTTTGACAAGCTTATGACATTGCATGTGCCTTGGCATCGAGTGTTTTACACATACATGTTTTATGTATGATTCACAAATAAAACTGAGTGTGTGTGAGGATTATGAGTAGTGTGAAGATTGCATACTAAGTCAATTGGAAGTGGAATCATTGCTTTTTGGTTATCTTTACATATATTATCATGTGCTTGTTGGTTTGAAAACATTGATGATGTCTTTTGGAAACCAATTACCCATCGCATATATATTAGCAATTTAGTCTGCTAAATAATTGATGCCATTGGGAGTTTTCGTTATTGTTACTTGAGTTTGCTTGATGACAAGCAAAGTTCAAGTGCGGGGAGGTTTGATATACACTAAATTATAAATGTTTTAGTCCCTCATTTTACTCCTGTTTACACATTATTTTACTACAAATTCGATGTTTAGGTTCTAAATCGTGTACTTTTGGGTTTTCAGGTCTAAAACGAAGTTTCACGGGCATATTTTGGAGAAAATGAGGAGTTTCTAGACATTTTGGATGAAAACTACACAATCTGCTGAAGTCATAGGTCATGCAAGGCCGTGTGCTCTATGTGCACGACCGTACAGACTCGCGACTAGGGCAGTCCAACGGATTTCTCGAACATGCACGACTGTGTGTCTCGGTTGCACCATATGCGCCCTCAGATCCTCGGAAGCACACCCCGTGCGACGAACCATGCATCCATTTTCTTGGACATGCACTACCGTGCACCTCATGTGCAATAAGAAAAGACTCAAGTGTGGGGGTATTTGATGTGCGCAAAATGTAACACATAAATTACATCAAACAAGGTATAAAATCAACCCTTTTTCGGTACTAATGTTGGAAAAAGCATGTTTCTTTGTTTACTTTTAAATTACAGAATCAAAAGAGGTTAAACGAATAAAAGGAATAAATTAATAGAGGAAACCAACACAAATACAAAGAAGAAGGATTGACACGACCTGCTGAACCCATCCACATCCAAAACAACGAAAATAACATGAACAGAAGCTTAGGCACGGGGCCCTGCCCAGTCAAGATTCTCTGCAGATAAAGACAACAATATCATACAAACCAACATGGGGCCGTGCTAACCAAACACGGGTCATGGTCAACTATAAGATTCACTGAATTTGCGATAGTACAAGCAAGTACACTGACCGCGGGCCGTGCTAGTACAAGATTTGACATCTGAAGTTAATGGAGGGAGAGAAAAAGATGACCACGAGGCCGTGCCAGGTGGGCACGATGCCGTGTCTGCTCTCTGTTTCTACCTACAAATAGAGGTGCTTGGTTCATGAGAAAGGCATCACTTGGCAAACCACTTCTCTCACACTTGCCATCAGTCCACCACCACTACAACACCAACACCCACCACCAGCATCCACATTTCATCTTTTAGAGTGTGTAGTAGTCTCGGGATCCAAGATTGATTGTAAGAGTCTTTGTCAAACAAAGGTCATGCTTGCTAAGTCTCTTACATCACTTGGTGAAGACAAATCTCTTATGTATTACTTTTGATTTCTAATCTTTGGCAACCTTTTAATTAGGTATGTATTAATGACTTTAATAACTACGTTTTATACCGAAAGTGAACTTTGGTTAAACATTTCTTCATTTTTCGTTGATTCACTCATTCGTGTCTTTACGGTCTATATAAAGCTGTTAACTACCTAGAAGGGGGTTAGAAGGGTGTTTGGGTAAAGTTGTTGCCTCGTTCAGTGAATAGATCCTGCAAGGACTTGGTTCAAGCTTATTAGGACTTCCCTTGATGCAGGTAGCATTAAATCGGGGAAGTAAGAACGCTTGAACCCCTTATAAATAAACTACTATTAAAACTTTATCCAGCCTTGCGGGACTGATCCTTGCTGACTCAGACCAATATAGCCGAGGGTAATGTCGCCTTTACAAAAGGGGCCTACCACTTTTTGCATTAATAACTTATTTAATTATTTTTCAATATTCCGGCCTTACAGGACTGTATCCCTACAGACTCAAACCAATATGGCCGAGGGTAACGCCGCCTTCATAAGAGGTGCCTAGCACTATAACTAAGATAATCTCTTAAAAAGCCTTCAAAGGATACATAAAAGAGGAGTTGGAATCAAGTGATTCTTTCTTGTGTATTTGTCTTTATTTAATTTTTACGTTTTTTCATTTAGTTTATCTTTTACTTTTATCAAAATTTGGTTAGATTAGACGTTAACGATAAGCCGGTATTAAAAGCTCTTGTGTACTTGGAGAACATCGGTATCTTACCATCACTATACTATGTCTACGATGGGTGAATTTGCCCTAAAGTGTGTAGATTGTAGTATTGTATCGTGTTTTTATAAGTTTAAAGTTTGATCCGTGAATAAAAATTGCTTAGAATATAACAAAGTTATAACCGCGCTTACCCACGTCACACGTGTTATGAATAAATAAAGGCAATATTTTATTAAATTTAGGGTTAATATATAGTATTTGTTGTGTTCGTAGATCCAAACTAGTAAAAATTATGTTGGCAATAACAAGTTAAACGCTTATCGCGAAACGAACATGGTGACTGCTCGATTAATGTTAAAATCCTAAAAATATTCGATTATGTAAAATGCTCTTTTTAATCATATCTGTGAGGAAAAATTAACTAAAACGATTAAAAAATCTATTTTGTGAGTTGAAGCACGAACTGCGCAATACCGGGCGTATATTACAAAACATAAACAACGCAACTAGTCTAGGCAAATAAAATATTATTCGCAATATTATGGTTAGTTTATTCTATAGAATGATAAAAATAATTTTAAACGCCTTAAAACGATATTAAAACGTGAAATAAAATACCTGGTAGCTAGTTAAACACATGTATTTAATTAAATATTTAATATATAAGTGTATGTATATATAAGATTGTGTGTATGGGGGATAGGTGGTGGTCCAAGGAGCTTCCCCAATTAATGGACCATTTGTGACGGAGACAAAAGACAAACCTAGAAAGCTTTTTTTTCTACAAGTCATCTCGAGGCTTCAAACGCATCCAAGAAATTGGTATCCGATTGAAGCATAAAATAGATTCGCGTCACCTACTTGCTAAAAGCACAAATGGAATGGCCGATCATGAATTCTATGAAGTTTTTAGGACCTTCACTTTTGAGTGCATAATGAATGAAATGAACCCCCAGAAGAGGAGCAAATCCCCCCTTCTAATAAACCATGGGGAGCCCCTAGTAGTTTACGCACAAATTGAGTTGTCGTGACGAGACCCTTTTTAGTGGAAGATCGGAATTCTCTTCATCAGGAGACCGATTGGATCAGGCACTCAAGAGACCTCCATAACTGAGTAAGTAAGAGGACAACAAGCAAAGGTTTATGCTTTCGTTTCTTTGTTGAGATTGAAATCAAGTTTTTTAAAAAGGGTAGGTATAATTAACATTAGCCAAGTCAATAAAAGGATTTTCTTACTTTAAATATCATACTCATGCCATATTGTTTTATTTCGTAATAAGTTTGAGTTTAAGTTTATCAATTATAAATCAAAATAAAATAGTGGAAGTTATTTTTAGTTTGGTTGTTCTCAAACATAAAAAAAATATTGTATTGATCTCTTGATGTTGTAGTTTCTAAGTTACTAACTTAATGATCCAAAAAAGTTAAATCTTAAATAGTTGTATTTGGACACTTGCATTGCAATGCATTTATACGAAAGGGTCGGTTAATGTGTCAAACTAAAGCACGTTGGGTTGGGCTAGCTAACCCACAGTCTTTTGCTGTTTATCTGAGTTTAGATAAATATATGGGAAAATGGATAAATTGTACGATTAGAAGCGGGTCGGCTTGGGTTGATTAAGACTTACAAGGCACAATCTACTAGATGACGATGATGATGAAAGTGGTGAACTTGCAACTCAGTTAAGTCTAAAAAAGACCAATGAAAAGGTAAAAAGTTTTAGAAAAAAGAGTGCTACCTAAGAAGAAGATGATGAGGCATAAATTTTGGTACTACTTTTGGTAAAACTGATTGGTTTCAACCTTTACCTTAGTAATGGAACGTTTATTTCATTTAAAAGTTTATGTCAATACTAATAAATAATATAATTTATTATGAGACCACCCGTGTAACACACGAGTACTTAAACTAGTCGTGTCCATAATTGTAACACCCCCAAAATACTAAATTCGGTTATCATGTTTATAATGATATTTGACATGATGTGTTATAACTAGGAATGTTCTATCCTAGTTAAAGCTTTGTTATCTACTAGTGGAAATAAAAGGTTTAAACCAAATAACATAAATGTGGTAACTAGAAATATTTAACCTAGTTAACTACATGTAATATGTGGATAAAAGAGTAAATGGTGCCTTAATCTTAATAAAACGAAACCATAGGGGCTAAAAGGGTTATGGATAAAAGATGTGGGTATTAAAATAGTATAGCACAAAACACACACACATAAGAGTGTGTGTGTGTGTCTTTGTTGTGATTTAGAGAGAGAAGGGGAGAAACCTTAAAACAAGAAATATAGAAATCAAGGGTGGAATCAAAGTGGGTTATGTTTCATGTTTAAAGGATTGAATCACACAACATCAACTAAGCCTAAAGTATGTTACAATTTCACTTTTGATGGGTTTTCTAGTTTAGAGAATCCATGAATTAGAAAGGTCTAGTGAAAATTGTAGCAAGATAATGTAAATTAATGGTGTATTGGTGTTTAGAAACATCATACTAACTCATATGTATGAACGACTTGAACGAATTAGGAATTTTGTTAAGTGTCATAAGTGATTGGAAGTGGTTTTGACATAAGAGTTGAACCCATGATCATGATGGTCAAATTGTGTATTTGCTTATAACAACTGAAATTACATGTTAATTGATTGCTACTTGAAGTATGGAATGTTGAGTTGTAATGAGGTACTAGGATGATGACAATTTGAGCTAATAAGAATAGCTTAAAAATTATGCACATAAGGTGTTTGGTGAAATACCCAGTGAAAACTAGATGCTAACGATTCATGAAAATATTTGGTCAACAATCCTATGAATGGTTGTTAGCAAGTATTGTTATAAATATAGCCTAAAAATGATGCCCACCAAGGTTTTGATAAAATGCCTAAATGAGTTTATTAAACTTGTTAATGCATTAGTATATGTCAACTAACAACTGGCCCTATAATAGATTAGAATGAAAAAGATGGTATAAAAAATTATAAGGTGATGGTCATGGTATATGATGACTAATCTAACCATATTACGGATATTCTATTATAGTTAACTCTTGACAAGCTAGGTGGGAACTTAGAAAGGAATGGGTCAAGCGGGTCCAGACGCGAGAATGCATGATCGGATGTAGGTAAGTAAAACTTACACCTCCTAAATAGAATGGCAATATGTGTGATGGAAGTACTTTAGTTAAGATGTGGTTAGCCGGATAAATGTTAAGAGGAGACCCCATAGTGTAAACCATGAATGGGTCAAAACAAGTCAAATTAAGATGAACTAATGTTGGTGATACATGAAAGTTTGTTAAGATGACACCCCATGTTGTAAATCATGAAACGGGTCAAACAAGATATGAGTTTTTGTTGTAAATAATTGTTGACGTGAACCAAAATGGGTTTGCATATTGACTTTTATAGTAATTTGCATACTAGCATATTTGCATATTGAATTTTATAGTAATTTGCATACAAACATATTTGCACACACACACAAATATATATATATCTATATACACATATATATATATATGCAAACTTAAAACGTAATTTGAATATTACCCGAACCGATTAAGACTTTGTTTATACAAAGTAAAGTTGATTTTTTGGTGTAACCACTTGTTGACGCGAACCAAACGGGTTGTAACAACACCCAAAAATACCCTAGAACGAACCCTGATCGAAGTCCCCGAACACATACAACGAAAACCAGCACGAAAAACGAAGACACTAAGGTTTTGGTCTCGTCGCGCTACGCGGGCGGTGAAAAAGAATAAGGGTCGCATCATGCTACTATAATAATCAAAGCCCTAAAACTCTGCTATGTAGCCATCGTGCTAACCCGAGTCACTAGTACGATACCCAGTCCGATTGATCTGAAACCAAAGCAAAGGATGTCTAACTGTTGCCTGAATAAGACTATACTTTGTCATCTGCGTTGTGGTTTTGATCTCGTGATTATCGTTAAAGTTTGAATTGGGTTATACACTAATACGTGTTGCATTGTGTGTTTAATTAGGAACCCAAGAATTAGACAAGGAGGCTATTTCTGTAAACCTTAAATCTGCAATGTGAGTCATTCTCTTTTATCAAATGCTTTCAAAACCCTTAAATGTTTTTCAGTTGTACTTAAAGTAATTAAGTTTTGTATTGTTAAATTATGTCGGCATGTGGGGTTTTGTATACACTACTTGATAAGCTTCGCTATTGAACAATTGAGGACCAATAGTGATATGACCATAGTCACAGGAACTGCCACTGAGTGACGAATACTGATTTGAGTAATTGAGAGATAGAAACAAATGTAAAAACCCTTATTGCTATAATTATAACAATATGTGTTAGTACAAAATTAAATGAACTCACCAGTATTTTTTGTTGACCAAATGTTTTTAAAACGCGTTTCAGGTGATTTACTGTGAAGAGAAGGAAAAGTGCTATGAGGCACTCAGACTTAAATAAGTGGCTATGTAAAGCTGAATAAAACGTATTTTGTAATCAAAGGTTTATCACTTTGAAAATCCTTTATGTAAATATGGGTTTCATCCCACAGTTTATGAAATGAAAATTACGGTGTTTTGAAAATTCGAAAATTTTTTCCGACACCCGTTCCTGATGAAAATTCCACTGCGATAATTTTAATAAACACCGGTACCACTTGTATCTTCTCAGGCTCTCTCCAAGGGTAGGGTCAAGGGTTGTGACACGGGTCAACCAAGTAAATATGAGTTTTTGGTGTAACCACTTGCTTACACGAACCAAACGGTTAAATAAGTAAATATAAGTTTTTGGTGTAAACACTAGCTAAAGCGAACCAAACGGGTCAAGCAGTAAATATTAGTTTGAGGTGTAATGACATGTTTACGCGAACCAAACAGGTCAAACAAGTAAATATAAGTTTTTGTGTAAACACTTGTTGACGCGAACCAAAACATGTCAAATAAGTAAAAATGAATTATTGGTGATAATTGACATGAGCGAGGTGTGTATGATTTTTAGATATATTTCGAGTACTTTTTACTCGTTTATTCAAGCTTTATATTTATAAAAACATGATATAACACTATCACTCTCTACAACATGTTAGGGCAAGTGCACCCATTGTTAGTGTAGTATAGTGATGGTAAGATACCGAGTTCTTCCAAGGACACAAGAGCTTTTAATACCAGATTATCGTCAATGTCTAACCGACCAAACTTTAAGAAAAGGTTTCAAATAGTAAATTTAAAATAAGTGAAAGAAAACAAAGAAAACAAATAAACAAGATATAATCACTTGGTTCATACTTATCCTTTACGCATCCTTTGATGATTTCCGCACCTTGGGCTTTTTAATAGAATATCTTGGTTAAAGTGGTATGGACATCTTTTGGAGGTGATAGTACCCTCGCCATATTGGTCTGAGTCAGCAGGGATACAGTCCCGCAAGGCCAGAATACTGAAAGATAATTAAATAATGCAAAATGTGGCATGTCCTTCTTTTGGAGGCAACCTACACTCGGCCATATTGGTCTGAGTCAGCAGGGTTACAGTCACGCAAGGCCGGTTTAAAGTTTTAATAGTAGCTTATCAATAAAGGGTTCAAGTCGTTCTTACTCCCCCCCATTTTGATGCTATCTGCCTCAAGGGAAGTCCTAATAAGCTTGAACCAAGTCCTCGCAGGATCTATACACTAAACGAGGCAAGAACTTTACCCAAACACCCTTCTAACCCCTTTCCAGGTAGTTAACTGCGCTTTATAAGACCATAAAGACATGAATGAGTGAATCAACAAAACATGAAGGAATGATAAGATAAAGCTCACTTTCAATATAAAGAAACTAATTATTAAAGTCATTAATACAAACCCAGTTAAAAAATTTACCAAAGGTTGGAAATCAAAAGTAATACGTAAAGGATTTTGTCTTCACCAAGTGATGTAAGAGACTAGCTAAGCATGGCGCTAGTTTGACAAAAGCTGTTACAATCGATCTTGGATTCCGAGACTACTACACACTCTAAACTCTAATGATTGTGGTGAAAGATGATGATTGAGTGGTGGCAGGTGTGAGAGAAATGGTTTGCCAAGGGATGAGTTGGAATGAAATGAAGCACCCCTATTTATAGCTGCAAACAGTGACCTCACAGGGCCTCGTGCCCGCATGGCATGGCCCCGTGCCTTCCTTCTTCTCTGTCTTCATTTAATTATGTTGTAAGATCAGCTGCTACACGGCCCTTGGGTCAATGGCACGGTATCGTGGCCATTGTACTTGTTGTACTATCTGAGATATGAAAATCTGGAAGTTGACCATAGCCCATGCCCAAGGGGACACGGCCCCGTGTCTTTTGTCTCCTTTTGTTTGTCTTCTTATGATCTGGAATCATAAAGGGGCACAGCCCCATGCCGACGTGGCACGACCCTGTGCCAAACTTCTGATTTATTGTTTTTGTCTTTTGATTGAAGCTTGGTAGGTTGGTATAGTATGTTGCCTTCCCGTCTTTCATACATATGCTTGATTTTGTCGTTAATTTGTTACTTTTGTACATTTAAGCTCCTTTTATCTTAAAAATCAAAAGTATACAAAGAAACACACTTTTTCCAACATTATTACTAAAAGGGTCGATTTTATACCGTATTTGATACAATTTATATATTGCATTTGGCGCATATCAAATACCTCCAACTTGAATATTTGCTTGTCCTCAAGCAAAACTCTTTAATTTTTTACTTACACACCCAAATGGAATTGGTAGAGAAGAAGTGATTTTTTTGTCTTGTTTGTAGAGTGTCTGGAATCCAAGTTCTTTTTATCCTTCTATTTATATTATTTACAATCATATTCGACATGATTTATTTAGACATTTTTAAGAAAAATAAACATTTTTTAGGCATAACATGTCTTTATAAAATTCTATGTAGCTATATACAATTTCATACACCTCACAAGTAATTACTCAACACTCGGCCGTAAATGTATAACTGAAACGCTCGATACAGGTATGGAACTTACTCCTATCATATGCTTGACAAGCAATAAAACCTGCTCCTTCTTAACAAATTTTTGTAAATATCAAGAGCGCTTTTACAAGGTAAGGTTTTTGGTTAGGGGTTGGATAGTTTTTTTTTTTTTGAAAAGTGGCTAAAAACGTAAAATTTATTTTTGAAAATTTATTTATTTGTGACTTAGTTATAAACTACATATTTATAAGCAATGAAATTTTATTTTGCTTACTTATTTCAAGCAGCTAGAGAGAGAAATATATATATAAACTAAGTAACATCTTTTTGTATAATTTTTCAAAAGAACCGCATTTTACTAAAATAAGGGGTATGAAGAGAAAAACTAGTTTTTAGGTGATGGGTAGTTTGTGCAAAAATTGTGTTTTACGGGTTTTGAAACGAAAGGTTTAGGCTCAAAGGGGTTTAAAAGGGAAATTCTATTTTTGTCTTTTTGTTTATGGTGGGGAGATAAAGAGAAAACAAAGTTGAAGATGAAAAAAAGGGTTTAAAATCTTAATACCTCTATCATTTACTTACTTTGATTCATTGGTAAGGACTAGGGTTAAAATCTTATTATTATGAATGCTATTAAGAATACATGTTTATTGAACAATCTTTAGCTTGTAATCTTGTTTGAATGAAAGTCTAGCAACTTTTTCATGTTTGAATCTTGATGATCATATGGCAAACTTGGTTCATTGATGTTGGATTCTTGATTGTGGTTGTTTATCTTGGATGATTAATAAATGGTTAGTTAGGATAAGTTGACAAAACCCCGTAATTAATCATTTGTTAGTAAACTGTTAACTTGTTAATGTGTTTACACCATGAAACTAGAAATGGTATTGGTTTAATAAAAGATAAATCTGATTGTGATCAAGAATGCTATCTTACACGTAAGGGCTCTAGCGGGTTAGATGGTGTTATTGCGAGTTCTTGACATGATTCATAATCTTTGTTTAGTATTTTTGGTTAAAATAGCTAACTTAGTAGATTTGTATTTAAGACTTGCAAAATGAATAAGTTTGTGATATGATCTATTTATGCTTGTCTCGGTGGTTGTATTGTGCTACGGTATTACTTTCCTTGATAAAGTAAGGATAGAAAACTCTTAACGGATGACTAACTTATTTTTAAAAGATTCGCACGAAAATATATCAATAGCTCGTTAATGAATAATTTTAGGTGGTTAAAGTGTATTTATCGCGTTAACTTTCTGAAGAATTATCATGTTAGGATTCCCGAAAGGGATACTAATTGTCTTTATATTTGGAACATTGATCAAGTGCCTTTGTGACATTTCCGACTTAGCTAACATGCTTTGGTCGTTTATAAAACAAAAAAAAAAAGAAAAAAATATATTTTTGCTTTGGAGTCTTGTATGTTTTAGGATACATTTTTAGATAATTTTTAGTTAAAAACCTTTTCACGTATCTTTTTACCGGTAGATAAATGACAACGGTTTAGTACATAAGTGCATGCCCGCGTCCGTGGATCGACATCTGGTTCTTACCCATACTTTACTACATATACGATAGGGTACACTTGTCCTTTTGTGTGTATTTTAATGTTAATGTATAAATCGTTTTTATAAATATTAAAACCGAGTTCATGTGAAAAATTCATTGTAAAAATATGTATATATACGCACACGTCAATTTTTTGGCGCCGTTGCCGGGAATGCGGCGAGTTTTTGGAACGATCCGAGTCACTTCTTTACCAGTGTACACACTTGTTCATACTTGTTTATTTGTTCATTTGTTTGTATCTATTTTGTTTGATTATTTATTCATTTGTTCCTTTGTTTATTTTATTTATTTAGATTGTTTTAGATTTTATTTATTTATTTTATCGAACTAACAAGGTTGGGGTAATCAAACTACACGCCCCGCACGCGTAACAAGTGTGGGGAAGGGGGTATAGCATCGACTCGAAAAAAAAACAGAAAAAAACCTTAGCACGCTTGGGGGTAAATTTGTAAATATTATTTATATTTTTTGTTTCTTTCGTTTTACTAATTGTTTCAGTGTTTTGTTAGTTTTTGTAGTTGTGATTCATGCCTTGTAGAGTTTTGGCGTTGATATGGTCCATAAACAGGTAAAATCTTATAAAATGGTGATTTTTGATGAAAAAATCAAGTTTGGAGGATTCTGCAGGTTCTGTCTGTAGAGACGCAGGTACTGCACGGTCGTGCACTTAATCTGCATGGCCATGCACTTCATAACCGCACCTGTTTGAGAAAATTTGCGCACACCCTATGCGTTGCTGAACCGCACGGCCGTGCGCGTAACACGCATGGCCATGCACGCGAGAACTATGGTGCACATCGTGCATATGTTGATCTGCACGACCGTGCATGCAAAAAAAAAACATAACAAAATTTTCTTTTTCTTAAAAAAATATAAATAAATAAAAAAACCATAACAAAAAAATTCTTAAAAAAAGAAAAAAAAAAAAAAAAATATATTCAAAGTAAAAGCCATATAGTGCACAACCGTTATCTCTTTTCTCTCCTACAACAACTCACCGTTTTTTGTAATCACCACATATCACACAAAAGGTATGAATTCTTTAGTCTTTTTCGTGTTTAATCTTGTCTGTTGTGTTATATAGTATTTTGCGTCAAGAATTTGAGGGTTTATTCGTAAATTCAAACAAGACCCTAATTCTTGAAGTTTTTCTATCAATATTGTACTTTTCGAGTTGGGAGCGTGTAGTTCGCCGTTACAGTCTTTGTCTATCTTTTATCTTTATTTTTATTTTGGTTCGTTATGTTTTAGTTGGGGTTTTCAATTTGGGTATCTTTTATTAACCCCCCCCCCCCCCGGATATGTTTTTCCTATAAAAAAATTAAAAACAAATGTTACTTTTATTTTATTTTCTTTTAGCTAATGGATGGGATGGTTATTTAACTAATCCTTTGATCAGTTGTGATGCTTTGTATTTTGTCTAGCATGTCACATTTTGTAGGAAAATGGGACACAAATCGAGTATGCACCCGGGAGCGTGGGGACGGTGAAGTCAAGTCCATGAGTCTTCTTTAGTTTTCTTCAATATCGAGGGGAGTGTTATTCTCCTTTTTCACACTATAGTTTAGCTATTCATAACCGCTTAACTATTTTTTGTTTCACATTGAGGATAATGTGAAGTTGAAGTGTAGGGAAGAGTATTAACGCTATCAACTTTGTTCGTCCTTAAAGTTTTTGCAAAAACTCCCACTTTAATTTTTGTGGCATTTATATATTGCAAAAAAAGCTAAACATTTAGTTGTTTGTAGAAAGGATCAGATACAATCAAAATGGCAAGTCACATTAATTTTGAAAAGGATAACTATAAGCGTGACAAACAACAGAATGACTTGCATGCTAATGTTTACACTTGCACCCATTCCTTCCCTTTACGTTAGCATATTTTTTAGCCTTCTACTGCTTTCTTGACATGCTTGTTGGTTTTTGCGGAATATGAGTGAGCCAGATGTTTTATGCGATTTAGCACTTGTCATTAGCATACTTTTCAAGATCATAAATATGTGAAATTGCATGAATATGATAGAGGCACATAGGATACTCTTTTGTGTTAGCATTTTTCTTTTATTTATTTCCCGCACCCAACATTATCCATTAGTTAACCTTGTTGAACCTATTTCCATGTTTTTTTTTCAATTTTACCCAACCAATTAACCTACTTACCCAAATTTAGCTTTTTTTTTATTTTTTGAACCTTTGTGTTAAAACTCGGTTAAAGTTATCGTTTGACTTATGTTCTTTGTACTTAGTTCCTTTGTGTAAAAGCATTAAAGTTCTTGTTCTTAGTTTATATACATGTTCTAAAAAAACAAAAATAAAACAACAAGAAAAAGAAAAAAGAAAAAAAAAGAGAAAGAAAAAAAAAGAGAAAAAAAATCCTGAAAATAGAACACCCTAAAATATGGTGAAGATGACCAAATTAGAGCAATTTTAAGTGCTAAATGGTTATAATCTTGTTGTTAGCTCAAGTAGGTGAAATCGTCATTCGCGTTAGTTATGTATAGTTCTTATTTATATACACTTGATAAACATAACCACGAGTTTTAACCATTTAGCCACTTTTAAATGTCCATTCCACACCCTTAGAAATTGCCTATCATTGCAACCCTCAAAGACCTCTTGATTTGTGTGTTTTTTCGCATGTTAGTTGATGGAGATTCGATCTTTTGACAAGCTTATGACATTGCATGATTCATTTCCTTGGCGTCGAGTGTTTTACACATATACATTATATGTATGATTCACAAATCTAGCCGAGTGTGTGAGAGCATTATGAGTAGTGTAAGGATTTGAATGCTAAGTCAATTATAAGTGGAACCATTGCTTTTTGGTTATCTTTACATGTATTACCGTGTCCTTGATTGTTTGAAACATCAATGATGTCTTTTGGAAACCGATTTACCGTTGCATATATATTAGCAATTTAGTCTGCTAAATAATTGATGCTGTTGGGAGCTTTCTAGTTTGCTTGAGGACAAGCAAAGTTCAAGTGTGGGGAGGTTTAATATACACTAAATTATACATGTTTTAGTCCCTCATTTTACTCCTGGTTTACGCGTTTTTTACTACAAATTCGATGTTTAGGTTCTTAATTTGTGTACTTTTGGGTTTTCAGGTCTTAAACAACATTTCATGGGCAAATTTGGAGAAAACGAGGATTTTTCAGGAAATTTGGATGAAAACTTCACAATCTCTGAAGACACAGGTCATGCACGGCGTGTGTTCCTTGTGCACGACCGTGCAGACTCGCGACCAGGGTAGTCCAACTGATTTCTCGGACATGCACGGTCGTGCGTCTCGGTTGCACCCCCGTGCACCCACTGATCATCGGAAGCACACCCTGTGCAACCAACCGTGCATCCATTATCTTGGACATGCACGACCGTGCACTTTTTGTGCATAGTTGTGCACGCACTTTGCCGCAAAATCAGCCACTTGCTCGACCCATACCCTATAGCTGAAGTCATGATTAGACTTGTACAGTGCACGGGCATGCACTTTAAGCGCACGGTCGTGCACTTTTCAAAAGTTGTATAAAACAGAGCAGACGCATTCTGATCAATTATTGGGTAATTTTCCAAGCTTCTGGGCGATTTCTGAGGTCCGAGAGCTACCTGTTTTTGTCGATTTCAAGCCTCAAAGTTGCAAGAAGCTCATCTATCATCCAATCCATCAAATCCTTGCTTGTTTATAGTTTGATATCTTGTTCCTAACATACATTTTAAGCACATTTGCAAGCATTGAGCTGATGTTTATGTATTATTATTAATGCTATTAAGAATACATGTTTTATGAACAATCTTTAGTTTGTAATCTTGTTTGAATGAAGCTCTAGCAACTTTTTCATGTTTGAATCTTGATGATCATATGGCAAACTTGGTTCATTGATGTTGGATTCTTGATTGTGGTTGTTTATCTTGGATGATTAATAAATGGTTAGTTAGGATAAGTTGAAAAACCCCTTAATTAGTCATTTGTTAGTAAACTGTTAACTTGTTAATATGTTTACACCATGAAACTAGAAATGGTATTGGTTTAATAAAAGATAAATCTGATTGTGATCAAGAATGCTTTCTTACACGTAAGGGCTCTAGCGGGTTAGATGGTGTTATTGCGAGTTCTTGACATGATTCATAATCTTTGTTTAGTATTTTTGGTTAAAATAGCTAACTTAGTAGATTTGTGTTCAAGACTTGCAAAATGGATAAGTTTGTGATATGATCTACTTTATGCTTGTCTCGGTGGTTGTATTGTGTTATTGGTATTACTTTCCTTGATAAAGTAAGGATAGAAAACTCTTAACGATGACTAACTTATTTTTAAAAGATTCGCATGAAAATATATCAATAGCTCGTTAACGAATAATTTTAGGTGGTTAAAGTGTGTTTATCGCGTTAACTTTCCGAAGAATTATCATGTTAGGATTTCCGAAAGGGATACTAATTGTCTTTATATTTGGAAGATTGATCAAGTGTCTTTGTGACATTTCCGACTTAGCTAACATGCTTAGGTTGTTTATAAAACAAAACAAAAGAACAAATATATATTTTTGTATTTGGAGTCTTTTATATTTTAGGATACATTTTTAGATAATTTTTAGTTAAAAACCTTTTACCATATCTTTTTACCGGTAGATAAAGTAGATAAATGACAACGGTTTAGTACATAAGCGCCTGCCCGCGTCCATGGATCGACATCAGGCTCTTACCCATACTTTACTACATATACGATAGGGTACACTTGTCCTTTTGTGTGTATTTTAATGTTAAGGTATAAATCATTTTTATAAATATTAAAACCGAGTTTGTGTGTAAAATTCATTGTAAAAATATGTATATATACGCACATGTCAACGGCCCCGTGTTAAAAGTGCCAATATCATAAAATTTTGAAAACTTACAGAAGATGGGCACGGGGGCGTGTTAAAGAGGGACCACCCCGTGTGGCAATTCCAGAAAACTTTTTGTTACAGTGACAAGAGGGACACGGGGGCGTGTCAGGCTGGCAGTCCCTGTGTAAACCTATTGTTAAAATTCAGAAAAGTTGATAGGGTGTCAGGTTTTCTGTTCTGGATTCGGGGAGTTCGTATGCTTGGTTGTTCCAAGCGTCCCAAGGTAACTGTAAGCTTATGCACACAACAACAACAACAAATACAAGAAATGGAAATCCTATGTTACGAGCGTTTGTTTGTTCCATCATCCACACAACCACAAAACATAAAACTAAAAATAGAAAGTAAATTGTTCGGAAAGGAAATTGTTCAAAAGGGGTCGCAGCCCACAAACCATCATAGTTTCATGAAAAAAGGAGAGATAACCTGTTAGTTGCCTTCTTTACATCACCTTCGCCATCACCACTCAATCTGAGTCCATCTCCTCTTCCTCGCTGTCCTCTTCGCGGTACACCATGTGCTCCGAATGTATGAAATATTGGAGCGCATGAAGGCTACGTTCCTTTCAGTCATGCCAACACGGGTGCTAATGCCTTGGCCCGTGGTAAGGGCGGAGAGGGAGATTTGGAGTGATTCTTGCATAAGATTGTAAAGGTTGTGCATGTTAGGAAAATCACCACCACCTTGAGAGGAGGAACCTGGGGTGTAGCCGTAGCACGGACGATTCGGATCATCTTCGATTGTGAGTACCTGGTCGGGGTCATTTGGGTTTCAAACCCTCCCCTTTTTATCTTTGAAGCGAGGAGACCATTGCCTATGTTGGCTATGAGGTTCAGACTGTGGCAAAGCAATATGTCGTCCCGAGTGACGTCTAACCCGTTTGAAAAGCTTCGTGGGACGCATCCAACATAGGCCCGATAGACCCGGGCAATCCAGCCGCCGAAGAATATGGGGGTGAGAGTTGTAGCTCTAGCATTGGTGGCCATATTCTTCAACAACATTAAGGCGACATTTAACGCTCGTTGTTCGATGCAATAAAGGCATGTGAGCTCCCTGAGATTGACAACGCCTCCACTATCTCTCCTTTGACACAAAGTCCCGCTCAGGACCTGATGAATGTAGCTAATGAGCGGGTCCCGAATCTTGGTGCTTTTGGTACTGCTTGGATTGTAAACCCCATCTCCTATGGTTGCCCAAAATGTGTTGTGTGAGTTTGCGGGCAACTCAAAGATATCATCATAAAATATAGGCTCGAAAGCTCATCTTCGGTATAGAGCTCCATATCCATACCGAACTTTGCATCCGAAATCCCGTACCACTTACCACCACATTGGAACGTCACAGCTTCACTATCATACATATCCTTGATATCTTTCTTGAGGGTGAAAGTGCTTAAGAATTCAAGACTGAATTCAAAACAGACTGCAGAGGTGCCTATAGAAATAACCGAAGAGGCCCCAAGACGAAACTGTCATAACGGTCTCTCTAGCCAACCGTGTCTAAGGTGTCATAACAGACTTGCCGTGGCAGCTCTTCTGTACAGGTCTTGAGAATTTCCATTTGTTCTACGCAGTTAGAGTGCTCTATTGTGAATCTCAGCCATATGTGTGGTGCCATTTCCTACACTAAACAAACATTTAAACAGTTAAGCTCGGTAAAATCAGCGGAAAGGTGATAAACAAATATTTGGGCACGGCCCCATGTCGAAGAGACACGACCCTATGTTGCAGAGTATCAGGGGACACAACCAGTGCCTTAGAGGCACGACCCTGTGGTCGGCTACTGTTTTGACCCAAAATCCGTCTTTCATGTCGGTTTCGAAAAATCCAAAATTTTTGGTACCCTTCATCTGGTACACCCCGAAAAAGGAACCCCAAGTATCAATTTCCACTTACCCACCCGTTTCACCCTTTAATTTTTAGTGTTTTCGTTATGAACAAGGGTTTGGTGGGACGGGTTGCAAATGCCCGATTTTTCAACAATGGTTTACATATTTACTTACCTTAACACTGGTACTAACTACTACTATTAAGATTAATGAAAAATTTTTGGATTCTTTAGACCAACACGGGTCTAGTTCAAGAACCCTGGATTTTCCCCAAATCTAGATGCTATGTAACATGAAAAGCGTAAATCTGACAAATCTAGATGTTAGTAACATACCTTGTTGGTTGATTTTGGATGGAAGAGTGAAAAGTAGCAGAGAACCGGCAGGTGGAGAGAAACAGGGCATGGCAGTTATGAAGAACAAAAGGCTGCAATAGGGGTTTTATCCCATCTGCTGACAGCACGACCCCGTGCCTTAGAGGCAGCAACACCGTGTCTAACTTTTTTTTTTGAATGATATACTACGCCCTTGTTTCTCTTGCCCACTAGGTTCGTGTTTACCTGATTTGTAGACTTTCGCGAATTATATGCTTCCAAAATATACCGGAAAAAGACGTAGCCTTGTGTTAAAGAGAAGCACTTGATCTCCTTCCCTGAATTCTTTAGGTCCGCTTATATATTTATCATGAATTCTTTTTGAGCGTTCCTTGTAGATTTCAGAGTTAGAATATGCTTGAATTTTTAGTTCATCTAGTTCATTTAACTATTGACGGCGATCTTTTCCTGAATTTTCTTGGTCCAAGTTTACATTTTTTAATGCCCAATATGCTCTGTGTTCAATTTCTACTGGAAGGTGATAATTTTTTCCATAGACTAACCTATATGGTGTGGTTCCTATTGGTGTTTTATAAGCTGTTCAAAATTCCCATAAAGCGCCGTTTAGTTTGTCACCATTCTTTTCGATTTTGACCCACATTTTTTTCTAGGATTCGTTTTAAACCTTGATTTGTTACTTCATCTTGACCATTGGTTTGAGGATGATATGCTCTCGAGAGGCGGTGATAAACCCCATAACGTGTTAGAGTTTTTTCCTTTTTAAGATTACAAAAGTAGGTACCTCTATCACTGATTAGGGCTTTTGGAGTTCCAGAGTGTGAGAATAGCTTTTTCAGGAATTTTACCACTACTCTTCCGTCATTGGTTGAAAGAGCTTCAGCTTCGGCCCATTTAGAAACGTAATCGATAGCCACCAAAATATATTTGTTACCTCATGAGGGTGGGAATGGTCCCATAAATCTAATCCCCATACATCAAAGATATCACAAATAAGAATGCTATCTTGTGGTATTTCGTTTCTTCTTGATATGTTGCCTGCCCGCTTGCATGCATCACATGATTTGACCAATATATAAGCATCTTTATATATTGTGAGCCAATAAAATCCTGTGTTGTAAACCTTTCGTACGGTGCTGGCTATTCCATGATGTCCTCCACATGGTCCTTCGTGACAATGGTGAAGAATTTGCTTGGCTTCACGACCATGGATGCATCATCGAATGAATTGATCTGCACAAATTTTGAAAAGATATGGATCTTGCCAAAAATAATGTTTTATATCTGCGAAAAATTTGTTTCGCTGATCATAAGATACCCTTTGATGACAATGTCACTAGCTAAGTAGTTAGCAAAATCTACATATCAAGGTTCTTCTTTGAATTCTACCATTCTAAGGATTCTGTGGGGGATTTCTCATTAATGAGTTCTTCTCATTTCTTCTCAGGAAGGGTCTTCAAGACGAGACAGGTGGTCAACAACGGTGTTTTCTGCACCTCTTTTATCTTTGATTTCTATGTCGAATTCTTAAAGGAGAAGAATCCATCTTATGAGACGTAGATTTGTGTCTTGCTTTTTGAAAAGGTATCGAATGGCAGCGTGGTCTGTATAGACTATAGTTTTGAAAGAACGAGATAAGAGCCGAATTTATCAAAGCAAATACTACAGCTAGTAATTCTTTTTCAGTTGTTGTATAATTTTCTTGAGCATCATTACTAGCATAATATATTGGATGAAAATGTTTTTCTTTTCGTTGACCCAAGACTGCTCCAACTGCATAATCGCTTGCATCGTACATAATTTCAAATGGTAATTTCCAATCTGGTGCAATCATGATTGGTGCTTTGACTAGCATTTCTTTAAGGGAAAGAAATGCTATCGTGCAATCCTTGTCAAAGATGAATGGGACATCTTTTTGCAAGTAGCTTAGTTAGAGGTCGAGAGATCTTGGAAAAATCTTTGATAAACAACCTAAAGAATTCGGAAGTCCTGGGAAACTTCGAATTGCTCGAACAGATGAAGGAGGTGGAAGTCGGGAAATGGTATCAATTTTTGCACGATCGACTTCCATTCCTGCATCAGAAATTTTGTGACCGAGAACTATGCCCTTAGTGACCATGAAATGGCATTTTTCCCAATTAACGGTGTGGTTAGTTTTTTCACATCTTGCCAACATTCGTTCAAGGTTGTCGAGGATTGGTCAAATGAGTCCCCAAAGATAGAAAAGTCATCCATGAATACTTCCATGGTTTTTTCTATCATATCGTGAAAGATGGCTACCATGCAACGTAGGAATGTTGCTGGTGCGTTGCATAGACCAAATGGCATGCATCGATAGGTGAAGGTTCCATAGGGACAAGTGAATGTGGTTTTCTCTTGGTCTTTAGGGGAAATGGGGATTTGAAAGTATCCTGAAAACCATCTAGAAAACAGTAAAATTTATGATCAGACAATCGTTCTAACATTTGATCAGTGAAGGGTAAGTGGTCTTTCCTTGTAGCTTCATTGAGCCTCCTATAGTCAATACAAACTCTCCATCTGGTGATGGTTCGTGATGGTATGAGTTAGTTCTTTTCGTTGTTTATGACCGTCATTCCACCTTTCTTTGGCACGACTTGGACAGGGCTAACCCATGGACTATCGGAAATTGGATAGATGAGTCTGGCGTCTAAGTGTTTTATTACTTCTTTTTTACAACTTTTTGGACCTTAGGATTAACTCTTATTTGTGGTTGGATTACTGCTTTCTATTCATCTTTCATTATAATTTATGGGTGCACATAGAAGGATTTATTCCCTTTATGTCCATCAACTTCCATTTGATTGCTTTTTTTATGTTTTTTTAAGTAAACTAAGTAATTTTTCTTTTTTCGTGAGAGGTGAGATATGCGGAAATAATGATGGAAAGTTTACCATGCTTGTCAAGAAATGCATATTCTAAGCCTCTTGGAAGCTCTTTAAGTTCTAAAGAAGGCGGTTCTTCAATAGATGGCTTAGTTTTTGGTTCGTCATCGCGATCGATGGACGAAACGGTTTGATTGGTAGCAACTTCCTCTTCAACGAGTTGATCATCTTGTTCTTCCATATCGGGTGGTTCAACTTCATCTTCCAATAAGGGGTTGTCATTGTCGATTGGATATTTCATTGATTTTTCTAAGTTAAAACTTTGCTTGTCGGCCCCAAGTTTAGTAGGAAGATTTTTATGTTTTTGTTTGAGCAAAGGTTGATGGGTTTTGAGAAAAGGTTGTCCTAACACAAGTGGAGCATCATCTAGGATGACGAAGTCGGTTAGGACAATCGTTTGATTTGTTTGAATGAGGACGTCTTCAACCATTCCCGAAGCATGTTCAATTTTTCGATTAGCAAAAATGATAAGATTTTTTATTGGAAGAAAATCACCAATACCTAATCTTTAAAAAATGTAGCTTAGCATTATGTTAATGCAAAGATCTTTGTCGATTAAGATGTTACCAATATAGATGTTTTGAATAAAACATGTTACCGGTTTTATGTTTAATCCAAATTGTTCATCTTGTATTAGAGAAGTTTGACCTTTAGTTAAGTTGACGCTTGCTATTTCTTTGATGTTAAGATTAGTGGTTACTTCTTTTAAAAACTTAGCATGAGATGGAACCAAGTTATGATTTCAAAGGAAGGTTGTAGGATGTGTATTTTTGGAGGTCTTTTTGTTCCTTTTTGAAATTTACCTTTGAGTAGTTACCTTCTAAATAGCTTGGTTCGGGTTTTTCATCTTCATGGGTGGTTTTTTCTTCAAGTGATTCCTCTTCTGTTGGCTCTTGAGATTTTACCTCCTCTATGATTACCTCCTTGGTGAAAATGGTCTCTTCTTTGGCACGAGATGGCTTGATTAAGAATTTTAGGTTCTTGAAACTTTGTATGAGGCTTTCTCCTTCAGGTACGATTGTAGGCGGTGTCTCGTACGTTTCAAATGTTGGGGTATCCCAATCAAAGCTTGATTTAGGGAGCTCAAACCTTGGCTCCTCATAATCTCCTAGGTAATAATCCATTAGCAGGATGGTACCCTGAAGATTACGGCTCTCGGAAACAGAAAAGTTTTGTGAAAACAGAAGGTTTACATGGCCCATTGTTCAGGACTGTGATTAATTCTATACAGGGCGTTTTTTACACGGCTCCGTGTCGAATAACCACAGCCCCGTGTGAGCCTTCTGAGAAAAAGTTTTGTTTGGTTTCAATTGTTGTAAGTTGGACACGCCGTGTTAGTGCAGCATGGACTCGTGTTAAACTTTCTGTAACTGAAAACTTTTGAAAAAACGAACAGCTATTTGAACAGAAAACTAAAGAAAATGATTAGGCCGTTGATTTTAAGCTTTCTTAAAATCCTTGTGTCTTCGACAGCGGCGCCAAAAACTTGACGTGAACGAGGTGTGTATGATTTTTAGATATATTTAGAGTAATTTTCACTCGTTTATTCAAGCTTTATATTTATAAAAACAGGATATAACACTATCACTCTCTACAACATGTTAAGGCAAGTGCACCCATCGTTAGTGTAGTATAGTGATGGTAAGATACTGAGGTCGTCCAAGGACACAGAGCTTTTAATACCAGATTATCGTAAACGTCTAACCGACCCAAACTTTGAGAAAAGGTTTTGAATAGTAAATTTAAAATAAGCGAAAGACAATAAAGAAAACAAATAAACAAGATAGAATCACTTGGTTCCGACTTATCCTTTATGCATCCTTTGATGATTTCCGCACCTTGAGCTTTTTAAGAGATTTTCTTGGTTAAAGTGGCATGCCCCTCTTTTGGAGGCAACTATACCCTTGGCCATATTGGTCTGAGTCAGCAAGGATACAGTCCCGCAAGGCCGGAATATTGAAAGATAATTAAATAAGTTATTAATGCAAAATGTGGCATGTCCCTCTTTTGGAGGCAACGCTACCCTCGGCAATATTAGTCTGAGTCAGCAGGGATACAGTCTCGCAAGGCAGGTTTAAAGTTATAAGTAGTTTATAAATAAGGGTTCAAGCTGTTCTTACTTTTCCTAATTTGATGCTATCTGCCTCAAGGGAAGTCATAATAAGCTTGAACCAAGTCCTCATAAGGATCTATACACTGAATGAGGCAAGAGCCTTACCCAAACCAACCTTCTAACCCCCTTCCTGGAAATTAGCATATATAGACCGTAAAGACATGAATGAGTGAATAAACAAAACATGAAGGAATGATAAGATAAAACTCATTTTCAATATAAGAAACTAATTATTAAAGTCATTAATACAAACCCAATTAAAAAGTTTACCAAAGGTTAGAAATCAAAGTAATACATAAAGGATTTGTCTTCACCAAGTGATGTAAGAGATTAGCCAAGCATGGCCATAGTTTGACAAAGGCTCTTACAATCGATCTTGGATTCTGAGACTACTACACACTCTAAACTCTAATGGTTTGGTGAAAGATGATGATGGAGTGGTGGCATGTGTGAGAAAAATGGTTTGCCAAAGGATAAGTTGGAATAAAACCAAGAACCCCTATTTATAGCCGCAAACAATGACCTCACACCGCCTTGTGCCCATAAGGCACGGCCCCGTGCCTTCCTTCTTCTCTGTCTTCATTTAATTTTGTTATCAGATCAGCCTACTATACGGCCCCATGCGTCAACGGCACAACCCCATGGCCATTGTACTTGTTGTACTATCCCAGATATGCAAATCTGGAAGTTGACCATGGCCCGTGCCCTAGGGGACACGGCCCCGTGTCTTTTGTCTGCTTTTGTTTGTCTTCTTCTGATCTGGAATCATGAAGGGGCACGGCCCCATGCCAACGTGACACGGCCCCGTGCCAAACTTCAGATTTGTTGTTTTTGTCTTTGGGTTGAAGCTTTGTAGGTTGGTATAGTATGTTGTCTTCCCGTCTTTCTTACATATGCTGGATTTTGTATTTAATTTGTTCCGTTTGTACACTTAAGCTCTTTTTATCCTGAAAATCAAAAGTAAACAAAGAAACGCACTTTTTCCAACATTAGTACTAAAAAGGGTCGATTTTATACCGTATTTGATACAATTTATATGTTGCATTTGACGCGTATCAATAATCAATATGAAGATGTTAGGATCTGAGTTTGATATTGATGTGATTATTTAGATGAAATCAATGAAAGATGATAAACAACAATGAAATACAGCGGAATTAAGTAAACTTCGAAATCACAATAATAGAAAGATTGGTTTCATGAACATACTTTTGTAATTATAATTACGTACGCATGCATATACAAACTCCCCTCAGCCTAAGATCACTCTCTTTGTTCGTATAGAATGTTTAAAAGAAAAGTGATAGATAGAACATTACAGGCACTATTCTATTTATAGTACATTTCAAACCACTAAGCATCTTAGGCTGACGTCACATTGATAGTGATATTTAACAAACTAACAATTTAACAAACTAACAAACTCTAACATCTGCTAGACCTAAACACTGTTACATTAAATATATGATAGACTATTGAACAACAACTGCTAAGATAACATATGCTGGTCTTCAACAGACCTTTGCTTTAACAGCCTTTTATATTTCATTAGAGTTTCTCTCCAGCAGGCCTTTGCTTCCAACAAAGCTTTGCCTTTAACAGATCTTATGAACATTCTTTAAGTACGAGTAGAGTTTAGAGCAGCAGATCTTTATCATTAAGGACTAGATGTTATAGATTATTTTGGCTTCCAATCATCTTTTCTTTTATAGGGTTCAATAGATCCAACAATCTCCCCCTAGAACAGATGATGCCAAAGCTCTTATTTATTGCTGGTCTGTATTTCTCAATAGTAATTCCCTGATATGCCCTTTGAACTATAGTTCAAAGTTCATGGAAAATATGCCTTCAAAATCCCTTTGCAATTCAATGTTCAATAAGTCTTGGAGGTCATCTGCATCCAGACCATATGCATCCTCCATTTTCAGCCTTTGAATCTCACCATTTGATCTGAGCAAAGACAATTCATGGGTGTCTGAGGATGACTTCAGTTTTAGAATTTTTGAATCATTTGATTTTTTGGGGGAGGCTTATTTTTGAGCTTGGTGAAAGTGGTTTGCTTACAAGGTTAGAAATTGTTTCTATAAGTTTTTCACTTGCAGCATCAGTGTGAAAAAGAAATTGATTCTTGATTTCCTCTTTTCTATGTTCTTCAAACATCTGCTCATCATCTTCAGCCATCTTCTTTTGCCTTTTTGCTTGGTTTAAGGCAAGTATGGATAAGAAAGTGGTTGAAGAATGTTTTTTTAATGTTTGGGTCTGTTGAGGGATAACACCTGTTGGATAATATGGCTTTCTTGGAACTATAGGATCTTTCTTTCTAAGCTCTTCCAGTTTCTTGTATGTGTCTACAACCCTGGATTCAGACCATCTTACAACAAACCTTGCACTACCATAGTTTGCAGCAACCAGTTCTTATTTCATTCTATTAAGCTTTAAAGCTCTGTTCTGATCCACTTGTCTATTCTTCTTCCATTCAGGTGGTGTTGGCTTGTGTAAGGGATCTTTGAGCATTGCTAGAATTCTATCAATTTCTTCTTTGAGATCAGTTGTTGACCAGTCTTTGAACTGTGCTCTAGTAGCTTTGTAAGATTTGTGTTGCATTATGTGATCAATATAATCCTGTTTCAGTTCCTCTTCAAGCTCAGCATTGGTAGGCCTTTCTAGCATAGACTTGCTCATATCTTTGGCAAATCTTCAATCTTTCTTACTTTTCCTCAATTCATAGGATAAGATACCTTGAGTAGTCCTATCATCTTTCCCTTTGCTCTTCTCTTTAGCAATGTTCTCAGCATGTTTAGCTTTCAACTTTAGATATTCTTCTAAATTTATTGGCTTTCTGTATCCAAAGAGAGATGGTAAGTCTAGTTTTGAAATATCCTCTGCTGTGAAGAATGATTCAATTTCTTTTTAAACAGTAAGAAGTTCTAGAGGATATTTAGTAGCAAAGGTATGATAGATGGTGGTTGATAAGTGGGTGGAAGTGAAATGGTTCTATATGAAGATGATGAGGATGGTGATGAAGTGACAGGTTTTGATGAGAAAGGGATTGGTGATGGAATCTCTTCATCATCTTCAACAACAGAAGTTTTTCTTTTGTGTTGGAATTTTTGATTTTTGGTGAAGGTGGTCATGAAGGTATTTTTGGTGGCGTGGATAATGGTGGAGATAAGATGGGAAAATTTATCATTGTAGAGGTTGAGGTAACATCTGTTGATACATTTAATGTAACAACATGTGTTGGTTGGTTTGATGGTGGTGATGTAACATCCATTGGTACATTTGTTGTACCAACATCTGTTGGTTGTGGAGATGATTCTTAGGTGAGGGTTTATGCTTCTTTTGAGGTGGTGGTGTTGGTTTAGTTGGAGCAGAGGAAACACTTTGAGTTGCCAAAGCAGAGGTTTTAGAAGGGATGGATATTAACTGTCTAGCTTTTCTAGTTGACTTTGTTCTTTGTGAAGTGCCAATGTCTTCTTTTTCCTTCTGCTTGGCTTGTTCTCTTCAATCAGTCTGGAAGCTTTGCTTTCTAGTGTATCTTTCCTTTTCTGCTTTTCCAAAGCAATCTCTTCAGCTTGTTTGTTCAAGGTCCCAACAATCCCTTTTTGAACTCCAGCATCTGACGCTTTAGCAGAAGTTTGGTTTGCAGCAGTGGTTGTATCAGCCCCTTGTGTTTGTTGTTGGACATTTGGTTTAGCTTGTGATGAAGGCTGCAACTTTCTAATCTTATCATCCCCCCCCTTTGGCATCATTCCTCTACTTCTTTTTGTAGAATTGTTGCAGGGGTGGAACCAGTGGTCTTTACCAGATGCTCTCTAATGGCCTTGATGTCAGCTTGAGTAACTTTATATCGGGCCTCAACCATATTCCTTATGAGTTCCATGTGAGTATTGTGGTTGATGTCAGCTAAATTCCTTTGAGCTTGAATGATGGGTTGCACAGCTTTCCATAGATCAGTGGTAATTTGTTATGTTAATGGTTGGCTTTGAGAATTTTGTAACGTCTGCTTCATCATTTCTTTCATTTCAATAATTAAAGACTTTATTGATGTCATTCTCTCCGTCAATTATTCGTATCTCAATTCATCACCTAATTTAATAGGATCATATGAATTCCTACCAATTGTAGTTATATTTGGATCAACAATAGGAGAAGACTCCATGTTATCATAACCAAATGCCCTGTTTCTTGGTACTGGGGATTCCAACTGGAGCAGAGGTTACATTTGTAGCCTTAACAATTGTTGCCTTTAAGGAAGTCTGATGTAACCATTGTCCAACTGAAACACTATTGTGTCATCAGTTATAGTAGTTGCTTCATTTAAACTACCACCAAGAGTTACTTGTAACTCATGGGGTGTAGCCTCCTTAGCTATTTCTGGGTTAGCAATGAGATTTGTATCAGACTCAGTCACATGTGGGATGTACTCTCATGAATAGGTGATTGAGAGGAACTTATTTGTGTCTGAGTTATCTCAATTGCACCAAACAGAGGTATAATAGTAGGTGGAATTGAGGGAGATGGTTGTGGGGTAGAAAGAAAAGTTGCCATGGGAGATGGGCTGTGAAACAAAGATTCAAGTGAATCATCTGCTTCATAATGAGGTGTCCCTATACTTACAACCTGAACCTTTTGTGACAATACAGGAGGAGTTTGGATGGGTTGAGATCTTTCCAAAAGTTGTGAGGAAGTAGCAACAATGGTTTCTGGTGGTGTTTATGTTACCACGGGATTATCCTCTAGGATCTCATCTTCCAGAGGTGCCTTTTTTTTTTTTTTTTTTTTGGTGGGCTTTTTGGATTGGGAAGGCTTCTTTTTGGATTTAGCTAGTGTGGGTTTCACAACACCGGTTGTGGTGTCATGATCACTAGGAGTAGTGGGCTCAGCAATAGAGGTTTGAGCTTGTGATGTGGACTCAGCCAAAATTTTCTCATCCCCCTTTGCTTTTGTTTTAGAAACTTTTGACTCCATATTTTTTTATTCATGTAAAGTTTTAGTTGTAAGACTCTTCATCTCAAAAACAACACCTTGTTTAAAATCCTTTTTTGTAACTTGTTTTTGTAGATAATAGCTCAAGAGTCTAGGATAAAAAAGAAAAATATTTATTTTTTGAAATTTTATTATAATTTGCCACCAAGTCCATAAACAATACCTGGGATATATTGAAATCAGATTTTGTCAAAATTGCATATTCCATATACTGAATATTTTGTGAAAATTCATTAAAGGAGGTGGTCTTTGCTGAAAGACATGTGAGTAAGGTGTGGTTAAAATATCGCATTTAAGCAGGAAAAATTGGTTTATAGATAGTATCACCAGTTAGTTGACCTTCATACCCATGTTCTATAAGCTTAGCATGTAGTTCTTGCTTACCAAAAGAAGTTTTACCATCTTGGTCATTCAGACCAAATGTTGAGGAAATTGAAGATGGGGAAATTTGAACAAGGGGTTCTCTGATCTTGGAAGTGATAGCATATAGCTTGTTCTTTTGAGATTTAAGTTTGGAATTTGCCCAAAATTGTCGGAGTGTATCCACATAAATTGGTGCATTTGCAAGCAAGATGTTTTTGTATTTAGAGATGTGAGAACATCAATGATTGGATGGAATGAAGTATTATTGCTGGTTTTCTCGAATGTGGGGAGGTAGTTATGTGGGAGTTTGATGTTTAGAGCCATGATAGGAGATGATAGTGAGTGATGGTGAAGATAATGAAGAAAGAGAGGAATGGAAACCGCTTTTAAGAATTTTGAATTCGAGGCAACAGGGAAAAGCTCTATGTGGATGAAACAGCGATATATAAAGGAAAAAGTGAATGCTTATGTGGCATTTGTTTCAAAGATCTTATGGCTAAAATATATCCACGTGTAACCTCTAATGGGTAATGGATGACAGTTGTTAAGGAAACCACTACTGGAACCAGCAATGGTTAAGAACAGTGGTCGTGAAAAGTGGTGATTTTACTCTATCAGAGGATAGATATCAGTGGATAAGGCAAAAAAGTGGTTTAGCCTCAGCAGTGGATGTGAACACTGGACAAGGATAGTAGATGTTACGTTTATCAGTGGATAAACATTTAAGCCAAAACAGAGGTTATGAAAACAGTGGATTTGAACAGACTTTAGGAATTATTGAAAAGATTTTCAATTTTAACTATTTTAAGGATGGATTTTTTGATTTTCTGAAAACATTTTAACACCTTTTATTCATGGAAAACAAAAATTTTGCTTTTTATCCATGTTAAGCATGCCAATCATAGAGATCAAGCTTTCAAAGGTAGATGTATCTGAAGCTTTTGTTAGAACATCTGCTAGTTGATCCTTAGTTGGAACATATACAGAGAAATCAAACCTTATTCATAGCAATCCCTCACAAAGTGATGTCTGATGTCAATGTGCTTGGTTGTGGAATGTGAGACTGGATTTTTAATTATGTTTCAACTGCTTAACTATCTAACATGAGAGGAGTCTTTAGAGCAGTTACAGCAAAATCCAACAATTGATTTTGATGCCATAGGAGTTGAGTAGTGCAACTTGCAGCAGCAATATACTGAGCCTCAGCTGTTGATGTTGAAATTGAAGCTTGCTTTTTGCTTTGCCAAGAAACTAAGCAATTGCCTAGAAACTAACAACCTCCTGAAGTTGACTTCCTTGTGGCATGGCAACCCGCAAAATCACTATCTGAGTAAATATAAAGCTTAATTCCCATTAGCAGGATACCAAATACCAAGTGTGGGAGCACCTTTTATGTATCTGAATATCCTTTTCACTGCAATAAGATTTGGCTTCCTAGGTGCTGACTTGGATCTGGCACAAACACATGTTGCGAACATGATATCTGGCCTAGATGCAGTTAGATACAATAAAGACCCAATCATGCTTCTATAAAGAGTTTGATCAACCAAGTCATCTTTGTCATCAATATTAACCAGCTTTGATGTGGCCATAGGTGTACTACATGGTTTACAATCATTCATATCAAATTTGGTAAGTAGTTCTTTGACATACTTACTTTGATGAATGAAAGTACCATTTTGCAATTGCCAAACTTGGAGACCAAGAAAGCATTGGAGTTCACCCATAGCACTCATTTCAAACTCTACTGTCATGAGTTCTCTAAACTCTTCACACATAGCATTGCATGTGGATCCAAAAATGATGTCATCCACATAAATTTGGACAAGCATCAAATCATTTCCTCTCCGTTTTAAAAACAAAGTTTTATCAATTTTACCTCTTGTAAAGCCTATGGATAAGAAAAAGGTGGAAAGAGTTTCATACCAAGCTCTAGGTGCTTGTTTCAAGCTATATAAAGCTTTGTTTAGCTTGTAAACATGCTCTAGATAAAAACAAAAAGCATCTTCAAAACCAGGGGTTGGCATACATATACCTCTTCCTTGATCTTGCCATATAGGAATTCACACTTGATATCCATTTGATACACCTTGATGTTGTGGTTGGTAGCAAAGGCTACGAACAATCTGATGGCCTCCAGTCTCGCAACAGGAGCAAAAGTTTCATCATAATCAATTCCTTCTTCTTGTCTATAGCCTTGAACCATAAGCTAGCTTTGTTTTTGACAACAATGCCCCTTTCATCTGTTTTGTTCTTGAAGACCCATTTTGTGCCTGTGGGACATACATCCTGAGGCAATGGTACAAGTTTCCATACTTGTTGTCTTTTGAACTATAGGAGCTTCTTGCATGGTCTCTACCAAACTATTATCTTTTAGTGCCTCTTGGTACTTGATAGGTTCTGTGAGTGACAGAAAACCAGTAAAAAGACAAATGTTTGGGGATTGACTTCTTATGAGAACCTCTTCATTGATGTTACCAATAATTTGGTCAGATGGATGGTTTTGAAGGTGGAATAGATCTCCCTTATATGGAACAATGGCATTTTGAGGTGAAGGTTGCAGATGGGAATCATCTGAGCTAACATCTGTTGGCAATTTTGAAGAGCCAACATCTGTTTGGAATGGAGGTGGAGATATAGGTGGGATTGGTGTGAAGATGGGTTGACTTTTGTTCAAAGAAATTGGACTTTTGTCAAAGTGGTTTGACTTGAAGAGGTGGCAGAGGTTTGAAAATCAACAACTACGGATGTAGTAGTGGTAGAGTTTTGACCAGTGTTTTGAACATCTGCTCCTCTAGTTGTAGAAGTGACTTTGTATTGTGGAATCACAATGTCAAATCCATAATCTGGAAATGAAGACTGTGGTGTAGGTGCATTGTTAGTCTTGATAGACACATCTTTAAATGTAAATTTATCTAAATTAAACAGTTCAGCAGGATTTGCTGGGATTTTTAATAAAGAAAGTTTAATAACTTTAATTCAAGGTCTCTTCCACACACCTAGTTCTTGAATTAAAGACTCTGTAGGCTTTAGCAGTGGTTGAGTATCCTAGAAAATAACCACAATCTACTTTGGCTGCAAATTTTGAAATTGAATCTTTTAAGTTTAAATTGAAACATGGCAGCTAAAGATTTTGAAATATGAGATCAGAGGTTTGATCTTGTACAGAAGTTCATAAGCAGTCTTTTGATGCCTGGGGTTAATTAAAACTCTGTTCTTTACATAGCAAGCAGTGTTTACAACCTCTGCCAAAAAAGACAAGGGTAAACCTGAGTCTGCAAGAATTGTTCTACCAGCTTCAATCAAAGTTCTATCTTTTCTTTCAACCACCCCATTTTATTTCGATGTCCTTGGGATGCTGTATTGCCTAACAATCCCTTTTGACACACAGAAATCATCCAACTCCTTATTTTTAAACCTTGTTCCGTTGTCACTCCTAAAGACTTAGCCTGGCAAGTCAAATTGTTTTTTAACTGGTTTTACAAAATTTTGCAAAATACCAGCAGTCTCATCTTTGGAATGTATGAAATAAGTCCATGTAAACCTTGAAAAATCATTAACTATGAAAGATAATATCTCTTCTTTTTAAGACTCGTGATTATTAAAGGGTCAAACAAGTCCATGTGTAGCAATTGCAAAACTAGCTTGTTTTAGACTCTTCAATTGATTTGTATGAACTTTTATGTTGTTTACCTTTTAAACAGGTAACAAATGTTTATCACATGTGAATTGTTTTGATGGAAGACCTCTTACAAGACCTTGTTTTGAGAGTGTGGTGATGGTTTTAAGATTTGTGTGACTAAGTCTTCTATGCTATAGTTTTGTCTCTTTGTTAGAAGCAACTGAGAACAGACATGCGTTGGACATCGGATTATCTTTGAACATATCAACCACATACACATTGTCACTCCTGTGAGCAACAAGCTGTGCTTTGCTCTCAGCTATGATTTGATCAATCTTTTTAACCACCTTGGCCCAACAATCTGACAAGTTTTCTTAGTGAAGAATGACATATAGCCTTAGTCACTCATTTGAGATATACGAAGAAGATTAAATTTCAGATTGTCAATAAGATTGACATGCTCAAACTTGAGTTTCCCAGCCTGAACTGTCCCTGACCCTAACAGCTTCCTTTTTTAATTGTTATCAAAAGATATATCACCCCCTCCATGTGCCATGAAATCTTTGAGTAGGGCTCTACATCTAGTCATGTGCCTAGAGCCTCCACTATCTACATACCATAAACTATCAAGGCAAGTAGAAGCTCCCTTCACATTAGTAAACAATTAGTTTAGGTGAGTTTCCAAAGCCAGGATGGCTTTGGATGGGTCACTGACAATCCAGCCTTAAGTCCATGAATATTGTCTGTGTTTTGAATAGATAGTAACATTACTGTGAACCATTTTCTATCAAATGATCATAACCATGAGGATGGCCTGTCAATTACTGGTTTTGATGGTCTTTTGTAGTCCTCATAGCCAAGTGGTACACTCTTGTAAGTAGGTTGGCCATATCCTCTTGAAAATTATTAGCTGGTGGTGCATCTGTTACCTGAACCTCTCTAGGAGCAGAGGTTATATTCAATTGTTCGGTAAGAAATGTTTGCACAGGGACAAAGGTCTATTTAGTATTTTCTTTTCATGAACTCTCAAGTGTTTTAGATTTATACTCATTTCTTTGGACTTTAAATTGTTTTAGATAAACACACTCTTGAGTTTTGTGGTTTGTTCTGCCATCGATGGTACAATTTGGTGAGTCAATGATTACACTTGTTTTTTTATATCATAAGCTTTTAGAAGAAAACAGTTTTTAGTGACATGATTCTTCTTTTTACATAAATCACAAAACAAATTTGATATTTTCTCTCTTTTCTTCTCTTTTTCTAACTTTTTATGAGCAGATGTTGCAACGTCTTTTGGAAGGTCTTTTAAGGGAATGATCTTGACTTAAGGTGCCTTTACACCTTCAATGGTTTAAAAATCCATTGGCTTATAGTTGTCAACAATGTCACACTCATCTGACCAGGTATGTTTGAATTAATATTTTTCAATTTCCTCAAAAGTTGAGGATCATGTTGGTCTTTCTAAAACAATTTTCTTACCATTTGGTTCAGTGACTTTAATTTCTTGACCAGCCGAATTTGTTGGAATAATTTCAACCAACTTACAATCATTTACAGCAGTGTTTTGTGAAACTTGGTCATGTTTTCTAAAATCTACACCAAATTACATTGCTTTTGATTTGTGATTCTAACATCAGCTCATAACCTTTGTAGGATTCTACCCATTTTTCACAAATGGTTTGGGTAGATTCAAGCTCCTTTTTTGCAACTTTGATATTTTCTATCATAGTTTGGAGTTGATCCTTGGTTATGCTTAACTCATGTTTGAGGCTATTGATTTCATATTCTTTTTCAAACAATTTAGTTTTTAATTCTTTTGCAAGTTTTTCAAACTGAATTTATCATCTATAATTTTGTTTCTAAGGTTTTCATTTACCTCTTTTATGTTAGCAAAAGCAATAATACATTTGTCTGAACATAGATCTTTAAGAACCTGAGGTGATACATTAGCAGCAGCCATCATGGCACAGCCACATTCTCCTTCACAAAAACTTGTTTCCCATGGGTCTGACACTAAGATCGTAGTTTCTTCACCAACCTTTTCTTCTTAAATATCTGCCACAACATTATCACAAACTTCAATAGAATTTAACACCACTTCCTAAGACTCATCCCCTTCAAGTATTGTGTCTAGTGCCATGAAATAGAAATCATCATGTTTCTTTGAGTATTGGCAACTAAAGAAAAATGCTCATTAGTCAGTTCTTTAGGTAAGCTACTCCAATCAACAAAACCTTGTGTAAAGAAGCTCTGTTGACTTGTCTCTGTAGGAGCAGAGGTTTGTGTAACTTGTGGTGCAGGTTGCACTTGAACCTAAGGACTTGGGGCTTGAGCATACTGTATCTGAGGAACAGTGGTTTAGAAATACTGAATGGAACAGTGGTTACAGAGAGTGCAAAATGAGCAGTGTTTTGCATGTGAGGAGCAGGGGTATATTGGGAATAATGGACAATGTTTGTGTGTTTTGAGGTCTAGGACTTGCGTGTGTAATAATTGGACGATTTGTTTGACTCCTACACTCCCTAGCAAAATGACCTAGCCTGTTACACTTGTAGCACTTAATCTTTGACATATCCAACCAAACTTTTAACCCTCCATGCAACCCTAGAAATTTTCTTCCAGTGCTTTTATAAAACTATTGGTCCTAACACTCAGCAATGCCAGTTGGTGTAGTATGTCCATTGCTTCTAAATCAGTTGGATTAATATGTTGAAGATCATCCAGATCAAAGGATAAGTTATCAGAAACTTGGTTTTCCCCATTTGCAGCAAAAGCAAAATTGGGTGAGCAAAAATCAGAGTTAGAATTTCCACCAGATGTTATGTTAATAAGATGATCATGACTCCGATCCTTAATACTACCAGATATTTTTTGTTGACCAAAAAGTGTTGTACTATCAAAAGCATAGTCATCAGCCACTTTTCCTGACTCTTGTAGCTTCTTTTTTGGTTAAGCTCTCTCTCTCATAAGTGAGAAGCCTACCCTGAAGCTAAGTCAAACTCATCTCTTTAAACCCATCAGAATTTCTGGTTACAAAGGCAATAGTGTCCCATTTATCTGGTAGTGATCTAAGAAATTGGCTTTTCAAAGTAGAATTTGCAAAATTAACATCTACCAGTTTTAACTCACTAATTAGACAACTAAACCATTCAAATTGTTGAGTTAATGATTCTCCTTTCACATGACAAAATGTTCCGTACTGTTGGTTCAAAACTTCTCTGTTATTTTCAATAACTTCTTCAGTGCCACCGAATTGCTCTTTCAAAGCATCCCATGACTCCTTTGCACTGTTGCAATGCAGGCCAGCATAGATATCATTAAGCAAAGCAGTTGCCACGATGCTAAATGCTTTGCATCTAGCTTGATTATTTGAAAATCTTGCTTAGAGTAATGTTAAGGACTCTTTGGAACTTAACTTTTGGGTCTTCGGCACTCGGTACCATCAGAACATGTGGTCCGAAGATAACCGATTTCTAGCAACCCGTATTCTGTTGTGCAAGTATTTACCCATCCAATGTTGCCAGATGTGATACTCCAATCTGACAAGTATCGGAGGTTTGTACATGGTGCCAGTGTTGGTCTGAAGATAACCGATTTCCAGCAACCCGTGTTCTATTGTGCAAGTTTGTGACCCATCGACATTGCCAGATGTTATACTTCGATCTGAAAAGTGTCGAAGGTTTGTACATGGTACTAGTATTGTGTGGATCTTGTGGATTTTGAGACATCCTGATTTTTTACAAACAGGTTTTGTTTAAAAACTTTGAACGTAAATAAACTTTCACTCTGTTTTCAATACAAACAAACAAATTAGCAGTGAGAGCTGACCAGAAATTGATTGTTAAATCAAATTTGAATGACCAAGCTCTGACACCAATTTTAGAATCTAAGTTTAATATTGAAGTGATTGTTTAGATGAAATCAATAAAAGATGATAAACAACAATGAAATAATGCAGCTGGAATTAAGTAAACTTTAAAATCACAACACTTGAAAGATTGTTTTCATGAACATGCTTTTGTAATTATAATCGCGTATGCATGCAATATACAAACTCCCTCTCAGCCTAAGATCACTATCTTTGTTCGTACAGAATGTTTAGAAGAAAAGTGATAGGGAAAACAGTATAGGCACTGTTCTATTTGTAGTACATTTCAAACCACTAAGCATCATAGGCTGGCGTCACATTGATAGTGACATTTAACAAACTAACAAACTCAAACCTCTGCTAGACCTAAACACTGTTACATTATATATATGATAGACTTTGTTGAACAATAACTGCTGAGATATCCTCTATTGGTCTTCAACAGACCTTTGCTTCAACAGCCTTTTATACTTTATCAGAGTTTCTCTCCAGCAGACCTTTGCTTCCAGCAAGGCTTTGCCTTTAACAGATCTTGCTAACCGTATTTACGTATGAGCAAAGTTTAGAGCAGTAGATCTTTATTATAAAGTATCAGATGTTAAAGATTATTTTGGCTTCCTAATCATCTGTTCTTTTGTAGGGCTCAATAGATCTAACAAAAGTTTTATTTAGATGCCAAAAGGGTGAACCAATAATGGTCAAAAGGACAAACGTGTCATGCGGGTCAAATGGTGATCACCATTTGAACCCGGCATTTAATGTTGTGTTTCGTCAAGTTTTATGCTTATAGGTAAGCATAATCTCTGGGCATGCACTGCTACGAATTGGAAAGAAATAAAAATTGCAAGGTATGGATAGCGGGCTAATGGTTTTGACTCGCGCCAGGTATGTATAAAAATTCATGCTTTCGGTAGGGGCTTATGGCTCAACCAAAGAGGGATAAGTCAAATTTGGGTAATAGATTAACACAAGTGAAATGCATTTAGCATTTTGGGTAAAACAGTCACTCGAACCAAGGGCGTGTTCATTATGCGGAAATGAACTAAATGAACTAAAATGCCTCGGGTATTGGATGACACGACCGAGTGAGAACCTAACTCGACTGGGTAAGGGTGCTGAGAAAAAGACAAGTTTCAGTTGACATGGCCGGGTAAAAATCTAACCCAGCCGGGTAAGGAGGCTGACACAAAAAAAAGTTTGCTTAAGATTTCCGATCAAATGTTTCGATTACCAACGTTTGACTGTATAACTTAAACACTAATTATTTTTAGTGTTTATGACAGGCTTTCACTAAGGCGCAAACCGGAACGGATGGACGACCAAGCACACGAAGAACCGAACACTCCTAAACCGCGTTTTTCGATGGATCATCTTTTTGGAAAGTTTAAGCTTGGTCATACCTGGCGAAGCTTTCGAATTGAAATCCTTTATGGTGTAAAATGTAAAACAAATGTAAAAACCCGTATGTCGATTCGTCTGAGTTATCTATTAACTCAGACTCGTATGTTAAATGTTTTAGAAAAATCTAGGACCCAATTTTCTGCCTTTTTCTAAATTATTATATAAATCGGATAGAGTGTTACAAGTGGTATCAGAGCTCAAGTTTAAAGGATAAACGTGTTTGGTTCAGACTTGGTCGCGTGGTCCGGCAAGTTATTATGATTAATAACGGTCTAGTATGGATGGAAGTTGTTATAAACAACACATATGGCTAGCATGTGAACGCACGTTAACCTCAAATGAATTGATAAAAAATTGGTATGGTTAACGAATTAATTGTGCTAACAAGTATTTTATGATGTCTATATTATAATACGGGTGCTAATTAATTTTAAGGTTACTAATCTTTGTGAACGTTTAAGTAACTTGATGCTCGCATCTGAAGATGACGGGAGCCTATTGATCTACTGGGGTGATGGTGGAATGGTCGGAAGTATAACAAGTAAAGCATGCTCTCCAAGGACCTAAATCAAAGAATGATATCGAATAAAGGTTGAACGGCAATGAAAGCCCATGAGGGCGAGTATCACTAGGTGCACACTTTAAATTTTTCTATGAACGGTATTATGCCACATTCAAGTAATGATTGACGGTTGCATACGAAAATATAAGACTTGGGAAGCTTGGATAGGATACCTGTCCAGGATGATGTTTCCAAGAGAAATTGGGTGGGAAACACGCGTTATTTACAACCATGAATAACAAAAGTACAAAATAATTCAGATTTAAAAACTTGGATGAGTGTGACCATCCAAATAGACATTCTCAATAAGATCCTATTGAGGAAAAGTAACGATCACATAGATAAATATGATTGCCTAAAAGTTTTATATAATGGAAACGTTCTATGTTTTTTTAAGAAGAGAGTGGGTAAAACTAATAATTGTTAAATAACAATAAAAAGAGGTTTTACCAAATAAAATTGGAGATACGGACACGAACCAAGAATTTACTTATATGGGAGGTAATGTGTTAGTTATAATAAGGTCACGCATACCATGTGTTAATTGCTTACCTTGGCCAAGTAAGTAGCAAATACATGATACCATGAACTTCTTATAATAAGCACATATACGTCCTTTGTAGTAAGGACGAGGTAATGGGAAGAGTTAAAGGGTCCTTGGGGTTAAGAAACCTTACAGGCATACTTGTATAAATGGTTCTCACGAGAACCATAAAAACGAAGCATGACGCGTGTTGAAATAAATGACCCAAGGAAATCATTAGATTTAGTCATTTTGGACAAAATAGCTATGGTTGACTAGAAAGGATTAGAATAATAAGCCCGGGTAATAGGATGTGATTGAATATAAATGTAAACGCAAACTGGGTAATAGGAGCGTGAAAACATTATAATAATGATCCCGGGTAATGGGACGTGAGTGAATATAAATGTAAACGCAAACCGGGTAATGGGTAACGGGTAACAGGAGCGTGAAAACATTAGAATAATGAGCCCGGGTAATGGGACGTAACTGAATATAAATGTAAACTTAAATCGGGTAACGGGTGCCTGAAACATTAACAAGCTTGTGTAATGGGTCGTGATTAAATATAAGCATAAACGCAAACCGGGTAATAGGAGCGTGAAATAAAACCGACGAATAAATGGCGCACAGGGTCATAGAAGCGGAGGTGTTGCCTAAAAGGAAAACATCATAATCGTGGACTATGGTTGGTGTAAAAAAATAAAAAAATTGTGTTGACACCAAATACATTTAATGGATGACTCGGATAAAAAAATGATCTACGGGATCATCACGACCTTCGCGTGCAAATAAGTGGTAAAGGTCTACGGGGCCAATGTGACCTTCGGGCCATGAATAAAAAGGAATGCCTAAAGAAATAACCTACGGGGTAAAGTTAAAAAGGGCATATTGGTCAATTGGGTTAAGGCATGGAAGTCAGTTACGATTCCCCGCGTAAAACGAAATTGGTTAAAAAATAAAATAAAATAGTCGCTGATTCTTTGATGCGAGTAATTGACACATGTTATAAAAAGAGAAGGTTGAACTAAAACTTAGTTTTAGTTAATAATGACATTTCAACGAATGCAAAGAACTAGCAAAGAATTAGAAAATAATTTTATTACTGGAGGCAAGTTTTGGCACTAATAAGTGCAAGACGATGTTTAAAAAAAGGAAATTTTCTTAATTGAAAGATTGATATAAATTTAAACATCACGTAATGCAATCATAGTCAAGAGAATAACATGGTATATGATCACATTGTAGCACGAGCTACGGGACTAGGGGTCATAAACGCATGTAAAGCCGGGAAGGCAATGTAGGTATACCCGAATGACGGGGTATAAAGTGACCGGCGACTAATCAGTCTAACCGGCAAGACTATTCAAGGTCAAATAGTGCTTATAACTTAATAAGTGCTCTTATCTTGATAGGACTGGCGTGGAATAAATATGTTGACTGATTTATATGACCGAATGGTTGGAGGGTGACTCGCTATGATATATGATAAAGAGAAGGAATAAAGATGGAAGTGAAGACCTATGAGACCTTACATGTGAAAGGAGCATGCGAGAAAGCCTATGGCAATCTTTGACCGAAAGATTAAACGCCTCGAGAACAAAGATGTTGTCAAAGAACAAGGTAAAACAAGGAACATCGGAAAAGGGTCGGACATAGTCTAACTTGTTGGTAAGATTATAAAGTAATGAAAGTTTGAGCGATGCTCAATTGAAAACCAAAAACTAAATTAATTGGGCTTAACCCAAAGAACTACGTGAGATGGGTTTGGGGGACGAAACCTCTTTAAGGGGGTAGACTTGTAAACCCCCAAAATACTAAATTTGATTATCATGTTTATAATGATATTTGACATGATGTGTTATAACTAGGAATGTTCTATCCTAGTTAAAGCTTTGTTATCTACTAGTGGAAATAAATGGGTTTAAACCAAATAACATAAGTGTGGTAACTAGAAACATTTAACCTAGTTAACTACATGTATTATGTTGATAAAAGAGTGAATAGTGCCTTAATCTTAATAAAACCAAACAATATGGGCTAAAAGGGTTATGGATGAAAGATGTGGGTATTAAAATAGGAGAGTGCAAAACACATACATAAGAGTGTGTGTGTGTGTGTGTGTGTGTGGTGTCTGTGTCGTGATTTTGAGAAAGAAGGGGAGAAACCCCTTAAAACCTTCAAACACAAAATCTGGAAATCAAGGGTGGTACAAAGTGGGTTTTGTTGCATGTTTGAAGGATTGAATCACACAACATCAACTAAGCCTAAGGTATGTTACAATTTCACTTTTGATGGGTTTTCTAGTTTAGAGAATCCATGAATTAGAAAGGTCTAGTGGAAATTATAGCAAGATAATGTAAATTGATGGTGTATTGGTGTTTATAATCATACTAACTCATTTGTATGAACTACTTGAACAAATTAGGAATTTTGTTAAGTGTTCATAAAAGAAGTGGGTTTCGACATAAGAGTTAAACCCATGATTTTGATGGTCAAATTGTGTATTTGCTTATAACAATTGAAATTACATGTTAATTGATTGCTACTTGAAGTATGGAATATTGAGTTGTAATGAGGTAGTAGGATGATGATAATTTGAGCTAATAAGAATAACTTAAAAAAGTTATGCACATCAGGTGTTTGGTGAAATGCTCAAGTGAAAACTAGATGCTAACGATTCGTGAAAATCTAGTCAAGAATTCTATGAATGGTTGTTAGCAAGTATTGATAAAACAGCCTATATGATAGCCTAAAAATGATGCCCACCAAGTGTTTGATAAAATGCCTAAATGAGTTTATTGAACTTGTTAATACATTAGTATATGTCAGTTGACAACTGGCCTATAATAGATTAGAATGAAAAAGATGGTATAAAAATATATAAGCTAATGGTTATGGTAATGATGACTAATCTGATTTGCGGATATTGTATTATAGTTTGATTCTTTACAAGTATGTGGAGCTTGGAAAGGAATGGGTCAAGCGGGTCAAAGACGCGAGAATGCATGATCGGATGTAAGGTAAGTAAAGCTTACACCTCCTAAAATAGAATCGCAATATATGTGATGGAAGTACTTTAGTTAAGATGTGGTTAGCCGGATAAGTATTAAGAGGAGACCCATAGTGTAAACCATGAATGGGTCAAAACGAGTCAAATTAAGATGAACTAATGTTGGTGATACACGAAAGTTTGTTAAGACGAGACCCCATGGTGTAAACATGAAACGGGTCAAACAAGTAAATATGAGTTTTTGGTGTAAACACTTGCTGGCGCGAACCAAAATGGGTTTGCATATTGATTTTTATAGTAATTTGCATACAAGCATATTTACATATTGAATTTTATAGTAATTTAAATACAATCATATTTTCATATATGTGTGTGTATATATATAGGGGAAGTTTCATTTGAGAAGAAATTTAATGTAAGAAGAAAAAGAAAAAGGCATAATGGTAAAGCATTAAATAATTTATAACTCATCTCATTAATTATGTTATCTCTCATTAATTAAAAAACATTATATCCTACACATTTCAAAATTTATCCTATAGATATCTTATATTTATCAGAATTTACCCTACACACATGTAAAAATACCCTACACATTTCAAAATTTATCCTACACATACTAAAATTTATCCTACACATGTCGAAAATTGTCATTCACCATAAATTATTTTATCTTGAAAAAGTATATTAAAATATGAGTTATAAGTTTAATTAATTAGCTAAATTAATGACAATTATAGATTTACCTATATGTCCTTTTTTATAATATTAAATACACAATTAAATGAAGTAAATGGAGAATTTCTATTGGTTTAAAAGTTATTCTTTTTATTCTTACAAAATTTTTCTTCTCATTTGAACTCTCCACTATATATATATATATATATATATGCAAACTTAAAACGTCACTTGAATATTATTTGAACCGATTAAGACTTTGTTTATACAAAGTAAAGATGCGTTTTGGTGTGATCACTTGTTGACGTGAACCAAACGGGTCAAGCAAAAAGTAAATTATGAGTAAATTGAAAGTTTTTGGTTTTTAAACTCACTTTGTTGTGACCTTGAACGCGAACCAAACTGGTCAAATAAGTAAATATAAGTTTTTGGTATAAACACTTGCGAACGCGAATTGAAACGTGTCAAATAAGTAAAAATGAATTTTTGGTGATAATAAATATAAAATTTATTTAGATGCCAAAAGGGCGAACCAATAATGATCAAAAGGACAAACGTGTCATGCGGGTCAAATGGTGATCACCATTTGAACCCATATTTAATGTTTTGTTTTGTCAAGTTTTAAAGCTTAAAGGTAAGCAGAATCTATGGGCATACACTGCTACGAATTGGAAAGAAATAAAAATCGCAAGGTATAGGTAGCGGGCTATGGCTCGACCAAAGAGGGATGAGTCAAATTTGGGTAATAGATTAACACAAGTGAAATGCATTTAGCATTTTGGGTAAAACAGTCACTCGAACCAAGGGCGTGTTCGTTATGCGGAAATGAACTAAATGAACTAAAATGCCCCGAGTATTGGATTGGGCAAACTACTCGTAGGGGTAGATAAAAAAAATAAGTTTCATAATTGAGTTGGTCTTTTGGTAATATTAAAGTGAGAGGCATAGACCTTTTGGTTTATGTCTCTTAATGGTCGATTTGTAAAACTTCATACCGAAGGGTAAAATCGGAATATAAAAGTTTTCTTAGAATAAGCCGCCCCAAATGAAGTTGTGGTGGAAGATATAATGTAAATAGTAATGTGAAAGTAGGATGTATGAATTAGATTGCGAAATGCATCCTATGGGTCGGTTTGGATAATTAACTTAAAACCAAAAAAGTGATTTGAAAAGAAAACATGTTTTCAGCTGACACGACCGAGTGAGAACCTAACTCGGCCGGGTAAGGGTGCTGAGAAAAAGACAAGTTTCAGTTGACATGGCCGGGTAAAAATCTGACCCCGCCGGGTAAGGAGGCTGACACAAGAAAAAGTTTGCTTAAGATTTCCGTTCAAATGTTTCGATTACCAATGTTTGACTGTACAACTTAAACACTAATTATTTTCAGTGTTTATGACAGGCTTTCACTAAGGCGAAAACCGGACGGATGGACGACCAAGCACACGAAGAACCGAACACTCCTAAACCGCGTTTTTCGCTGGATCATCCTTTTGGAAAGTTTAAGCTTGGTCATACCTGGCGAAGCTTTCGAATTGAAAACCTTTACGGTGTAAAATGTAAAACAAATGTAAAAACCCGTATTTCGATTCGTCTGAGTTATCTGTTAACTCAGACCCGTATGTTAAATGTTTTAAAAAAATCTAGGACCCAATTTTCCGCCTTTTTCTAAATTATTATATAAATCAGGATAGAATGTTACAAGTGGTTTCAGAGCTCAAGGTTTAAAGGATAAAAGTGTTCGGTTCAAGACTTGGTCGCGTTGTCCGTTAAGTTATTATGATTAATAACGGTCTAGTATGGATGGAAGTTGTTATAAAAAACATATGGCTATCGTGTGAACGCATGTTAACCTCAAATGAATTGATAAATGATCGGTATGGTTAACGAATTAATTGTGTTAACAAGTATTTTAGGACATCTCATATTATAATACGGCCGCTAATTAATTTTAAAGTTACTAATCTTTGTGAACGTTTCAGTAACTTGATACTCGCATATGAAGATGACGGAAGTCTAATAGTCTACCGAGGTGATGGTGGAATGGTCGGAAGTATGACAAGTAAAGCATGCTCACTAAGGACCTAAATCAAGTATTGATACATGATGGTGGAACGTTTTAGGGGTTTTTTAACAATATCTCCAATTAATCTTACATGATCGGTGTTTTAATAAAGTCTTAGTTCAATTAATGGTGTTTTACAACCTGCGCTTCCAGAAGATGTTTTTAGTATGCTGAATTATTCAACCGTAATAACACAACATCAATACATGGTGTCTTAATCGCATATGGTGTTGCTACATGTTTACATAGCATGGTGTTTTAATAAAGTCATAGTTCAATTCATGATGTTTTACAACATGTATAGTTCAACTCATAGTGTTACAACATGTGTTTCCTGATAATGTTCTTAGTATGGTGTTTTATTCAACCGTAATAACACAACATAAATACATGGTGTTTTAATCGCGTACGGCGTTCCATACATGTTTACATAATGTGGTGTTTTAATAAAGTTTTAGTTTATGATATGTGTTTTCATAAGATGTTCTTAGTATGGTGTTTTATACGTTATAAGAAGATATCTCTTAGTATAGTGTTCTATACATGCGTTGACACATGATGTTTTAAACCTGGCATTTCCAAGATGTGTTTTAGTATGGTATTTTATTCTTGTTTTTTTTTACAGAGGATGCTCTTATCACAGTGTTTTACACCACCTGCAATACGGAATACTTTTGTATATAAAACCTTATTTTTTGGGCGATCATCCATCTATTTTTTTGAATTTTCAATTTTGAAGGAACAGATGGAGCTTGATAATCGCAAGGTATATATATGGCAGTTTCTGATTTTAAAACAAGATCAATTACTATTCTATCCCTATGCTTCTCAATTAATAGTTATTTAAATAACATTATTTATAATTTTGCCACTGCTAGATCTTAACCACACATTAATTCATCCAATGGTCCAAAATCCTTCTCACATTTCTCATAGATAAAACCTCATTTGTAGGATAACTCCACCCTAAAATAAAATAAGGAAATGAGTACCAAATGACGCATAAGAAGACCTTTAAATAGTATTCTATAAACTAAGTTCATAATAACTAAGTATTCCGTTGTATTAACTTTTAACATGTGATAGATTCTTCTTTTATAGTTTAGACGTAATTATTTTACATGCATTTATATCTTAGTCAAGCTCTCCACGTACCTTAACATCAGGGCCGGCCCTTAGCAAGTGCCGGGTGGGCGCCGGCTCAGGGCCAAAATCGTTAAAGGGCTCGGAAACAAAGAAGATGTGAAAATCCGTAGAATTTTGTTTGATAATGCGAAGGTTTGAGCCTTGGGAATTCCCCCACTTGTTTACTTTTAAACTTCGGAGAAGCTGCCAGAGAGATGAGATTTCCAGCAACCTGTTGCCACTGGAGAAGCTGTTGATGTTGGGTAAGACCTGGATGAATGAGAGACGACAGAGTTGTTTTTCTAATTTTTAATCCTACATGATGGTTTAACTTTTATTATAACATTTGGGCCTTCAAAACCTCTATGTGAATATGGGCTGAAAATGAAAACTTCTTAAACTAAGTTCTTACGTATTTTAGAGTGTAAATAAATTGTATAAAATTTATTTTATTAGGACATGTAAAAACAATGCATAATAAATAAGTCCTTACGTATTATAGAGTGTTATTGTATAAAAATTATCTAATTACATGATGGATATGATTGGTGAAAAATAATAAGAATACCTTAATAAACTAAAATAAAAATGTATATGTATAGACTCCTAGGTTGTAAGTTTTTGTTCCTGTCCTGTTTGTATTGTGCTCACCTTAAAAAAATTTGTATTTACGATCTACAATGTCACAATAAAGAATTAACAGATTTGCGGTAATAGCTATTGAAAACGGAATTTTAGAAAGTGTGGAGTATAAAGAGTTAATCGAGAATTTTGCTTCCAAAAATACTAAGAGAGCCACACGGTTTGCTTAAGTAAGTAGGTTACACTACTTTTATCAATTAGTTTTATTTGTTTTATAACAAGTTTTGTCATACTATCGGTTTTTAGTTTTTATATATGTGATTGACGAGTTTATATCATATGGCAATTTGCGGGTAGGGCCAAAAAAATTTCATCTCGCCCATGGCCAAATTTTTTTTATAGTTTTCAGAGACGGCCCTGCTTGACATATATTTTTGGTTTCGTGTCATGCTTGTGTAAAATTTTCAGGTTTATTGTCAAGTTCAACATGACTCCTTTAGCATATAGGTGGGCAAAAAACGGTTTGTTAACCGGAACTGGTAGAACATTAACCGGTTAGTGGTTAATTTAACCGTCGGTTCTTAACCGGTCATAGATATTGAGGGTTGGACACCAAAAAGGTTGCGTAATATGGCTCCTTAGACCACCTGTAGTGGTCACGTTTTTAGGTGTGGAGGGCCAAAAACGCTCCATAACGTGCACATCACCGCCCTCATGGGCGTTTTTTTCAATAAAATAAGGGTGTGTAAAAGAAAACGTCTGATCGAAATTGTTTTTGCCAGTTAGACCGTTGGCAACTGTCAAAAAATGGCTGTATTTGTTTTTTTTCTTATTTCACATTTATATATATAAACTCTTACACTCCATTTTCTACAAACCTAACCAAACTACACACCATTTTCTAGAAAAAAATAGATTCCCTCACGTCCTCCGTAGCCAAGATGACGAGTGTGGCGAAAATGACAAGTATGGCAAAAGCGAAGATGACAATTAAGACGAGTAATGTTATTTGTGTGTTTTATTATTTATGTAATTTTTATTTATTTAATGTTAATATTATTAGTTTTAATTTTAAAAGAAAAAACAAACAAAATAATTGGGTAATCACTAGATGAGGCATCATACCACTACACTCATTTTAAACAAATGCCACATAATGCCTCAACGCTGACTGAACCACCACGTGTCGCTTTATGCCCAAGGATGAAATATTTATTTCAAGTATCACTATACATGGTGTTAGCATGCTTGTATCTAAAAAAAGGTTGCAAGGTTCAAACTCCTTACCAAGCAAAACACCGTTAAGTGTGTAGTTATAACTTGTATTGAATGGTATTAGGTTAAAAGTAGGGGTATTTATAATACACATATTTACAGAATCTACCCACTTGTAAACTCTAACTAACCATAATTCCTTTATTGTTTACTAAAGATGAGATTAACCACTCAACTTGCATCAGTTTTTATTATATTCCCCAAGTTTTTACAATGGTCATATAAGAAAAACTACATGATCAACAGACTTTTCTCGTTTGGCCCGAAATTATTTATATACCATTTCAAGTAGAAGTTATACACTATCCAGTTGAAGGAATGGAAAGTATAACAAAACAAAGCAACAGAAGACAGTTAAAACAGTCCATACATAAAACTACGTACCTTTTCACCCGAATGCTTAAAACTACATCGAAACATATACGATAACGATACAAAATACATGGAAACTAGAGACGGCAATCGTCCTTTCCCTTTCCCAGCTCGCATTTTCTTGCAGTGCAGTATAAATAAAAATCTACAGCAATCATCAAAATTTGTCTCACCAAAATTTTGGAACAGGAAATGACGATTAGTGGCGAGCAGGGCACCAGCAGCAGGAGTAAAGAAACGGGTCCGGAGCTAAAGATAAACGATTTATGTGTTACCAGTTATTTAACTGAGATGTAATACTTTTTACAATTGGGTGATATTCTGTATGTATGTGCCGTTTAGCTTTTTCAGAACCAGCACGTTCCAGCCACTCGTCGTACAAGATCTTCACAATCGGGTTGTCAAATGGATCAGCGACCAAAACCTGAAAATTTTCAGATATATTTTAATTAATATAGTAAAAATCAAGAACAGATAGTGAATCTTTGATACTTGCATTTTCCATATATGCCGTCTCCAATGCTTGAATCAAGTCTTTCCCGGATTGTCCTGCTTTTGGCTTCAGTTGGCCACCTCCATTTAAGCACCCTGTTCAGTGTTCACCATGAGAATAAAAACACATTTCTTATTCTCCCTGATTACATCTTATATTTGATGTTATTCTTAAACCAGTTCTTCAAACCACAAAAACGCCGACCCCTATACGATGAGTCAATTTGGCTTGTGTTTCATCGGTTTCATTTAAAGTGAATAAATCATGACTTTAAGCTGAAAAGGGGAGCGGGTAAGATGAGTTGAAACTTGCCCAAAGTCTATATCCAATGCATACAGTCTCCTAATTCACTATTATTCACAGATTCAGGATTTTAATCTATGAAAGTGTTTGCATGTCTACCTGGCCCAGTTTGACCCATACTAAAATACAAACAATTCAACCCGAGCTCGTTTTGAATCGACATGCAACCACTTACCTTGCCACCTCTAACAATCACTTTATCTAGCTTATGTTTTAGCATGTCTAAAGGAATAAAACAAAACAAAAGTGCAAAATAATTGCGTTAAGCTGTTTTGATATCTAGCATCAATCTGAAAGCAGCTAAATAAGAAGGGGAAAATGAGACAGCAGAAAGATACCTGAAGGGCAAGCCATGATCTCTAAATAGTCGTAATCAGATTTCCCAATTTTAAGTTTCCTCACTACATTTTGCAAGTTCCGGAAACCGTAACATAGAGCAAACTTCAATACGGTTTTACCATCTACCTGCAAATTATATTGATTTTAATTTTATTTTTATTTTTCACAATAATTTGTTGAGTTCATAAAGCGCACAACATAATATCCAACAAGTCGTTAGAAAGTAGAAGCTAACTTACTTCTAAAGTAACTTCCTGGAAATCTGAGTTCCTCACGGTTCTGAAATCCAGAGGCCCTCTGATATCATGACCAAACAGTGTTTTGGCAGCATAACGGAATACTGCATCTGCATATCCTCCTGAACTTCCCCTAACCCCAAAAAGATTTCCTTCTTCACTCACATTGGATAATCTGCATAATGATAACATGAATTTCAGTTTTTCTATTTTCGAAGAAATTCAAAAAGCTCATGTTTGCTCTGCTTACATTTTATCAAGAGGAGACTCACCCAAATTGCTGAAGTCTACTGCTTTTAACTGCACAACCAACAGAATGAAGAAACATTTCCTTATTCGGAAAAGATATCATGTTAAAATTACCTATTAACCCATTATCACCACCTGTTAATTACTTCTTTTGATGGCAAACTAACTTTGTTGTATATGAGCAAAATTGAACATTGACATGTTAAGGAGTGAAGGTACTAAAAGATTATAATTTATAAATATAAAAAATGATATACTATTGTGAGCTTATATAACTATTGGTGTACCTGTATTAAATCTATAACCTCTCCAGTTGTCAACACAGAATCTACCTCTGTAGTCATTTGATCTTGGTCGTGGAAAACAAAATCATCCCTAGAAGCCTCAAGCTTTTTGTCATAACAAGGCATCACGGTCACATGATAAATATCACTTGGCCTGTAGAGGTAATGCATATAAAAACATGATATGTAAGCATACGAATAATATAATATAAGTGTATATATTCACAAAAATAAAGATGCTCACCGAACACCTAATTTATGGCATAAATGGTGTTTGATGATAGCTCCAATGGATTGTTGGGGGCTCTTCACTGAAGATATATATGGCAGAACAAATGAACCAAGTGTTTTCTCAGCATAGCATATCCAACCTGAATATATTTTTAAAAACATTTATCATTAAAAAGCTTTTATAGGTACTTACAAAATGCTGCCAGAAAGATGAGCATACCTGGGCATGCAGAGGATATCATGGGTAGAAATGATTTAAATTCCTTATCATCTAAACGGCTTTGTTTATAACGTGATATAAACTCATTACAAGATTCAATAAGAGACAAATCTCTACTACAGCTGGTATCATATATAGCATTAACTCCCAATGACTTAAACAATGTGGTTAGTTTCCTGAAAACCTGTAACATACCATTCATAATTACCTTTAAATCCACTAGCGGCATTTAGCAAAAAAAATAGAAAAACAAATTCAACCCCATATCTTTTGTAAAATATTCACATGGCAGTATCTACCTGAACTGGAGAAAAACCATAATGCACAGCAATAGAAGCCCTAGACTGGGGTGAAAGAGAAACTATAACAGTTTTTCCATTGTTTATATTAGAAAGAAACTCATCCAAGCTTTGCTTCTCTAGCATAACAGTCTCTGCAGAAGTAATGCACCCACTGCATGATTACAGCAATATTACCAATTTAATTAATTACTTCCATCAAAATGTCGTCAAAAGATTGTAAAAACTAAATCGAGAGTACATGTATAAGTATTGAGATCTACACATTTAAAAATGTTCAAAATTCAGAAAGTCCTACCTGCAAGCTAGGCAATCCTTGAGTGATATTTTTACTGGATCTGTTTGAAGTGTTGTTTTAGCAGGTGCTGCTTTTGCTAGCTTCTGTTCAAGAAAAAGTACTTGGGCGATAAATTAAAATTTAAAGGTATAACTTAAATAATGCTGAGTCTTAATTCTCTGAGACACACTGGCACGTAAATCATAGATCATAGCATATATAAATTATAAAAATATCGGGCTGGCCTCAGTTCTGTGGCACATGCCCACACATTGACAGTAAGTGCAAGAAAAGATGCTACTATCCCAATCAAATTGAAGCTGAAAAAAATTCCAGGCATATGCAGTTGTTAATCATTCAAAAGATACATATGATTGCTTCAAACAGCCAAATTTAAGTCCTAAACTGGTTTTACAAAGAACAAATAGCTATAAGTTAGATTACCACTGCTGTTTCAATCAAAGTGTTACACATCGCCTACAGATTCCAACAGGCACACTTTCCCGATTTGAAATTAAATAACTACTAAAATTTATTAACAGAAAACTGGTCACATGTTAAACATTAAGCATTTAACAAATAGTAAAATTGAAAATTTGGTAGGGTAAAATCTGCAGTTAAATTCATATCAAACTTTCAATTGTAAAGTTTGTGTCTAAAAAAACTAAATGTACTTGATTTCATTCTTTAGAAAGAGAAACAAACAAGCGTGGCTTGTAAAGGCCCGCTCATAAAGCAGGGTGAGGCGAGGGAAAACTTCAACTCTATCCCAAGAGATAAACAGATTGCTACCGATGAGCCCCCTGGATCTAAAAACTTCGCTTTTTACAGTTTAAAAATACAAATAACATAAAGTATAAATAATAAAAACAAAATAATAATAATAATAATAGTAGTAAACTATCAATAACAGAAGGCAGTGATATAACTAGAAATAAAAGTGATAGTAGTAGAAGAGAATTATAAATCCAAAAACAACTGAAGCAAATTTTATAAACATTATGTGAAATGGAGAAAGTCAGAAAGCGCCAAGTCATATGTGTAAGATAGCATACTACTATCATGGATTCATGTTCCAAGGGTTAGCTAACAAGTTTAAACTCAGGTACCAATAGTACAAATTGCTAAAATCACAAAATAGTTATATAGATTCTATTTCAACGCAAAACTTTACAAATCCATAATTGTTGTCAACTAATTTACATGTCAAACACCATCATTCTACTAATCTACTTTTAACACTTGTTAACAGAGTTTCAAAGTGTCTACCATTTCTTTTACAAAATACAAATGCTGATCAATTTCAAGGGCGACTGAAACATCTTTAGAAATGAAACAAAGCTCTTTCTCATGTAATAAAAATCTACGTGACTATTAAACTACCACAGTTTTGATGTCCAAACTCAGTCTAAATAATTCCTGAAGCAAGTTTTCTGTTTAAAACAGTAAAAAAATTTGCTAAACTGCACTACATCTGTACTACTGATGACCTAGAGTTTACAAATAACAATAATCATCAATCTTCTGGGTTTTCACACATTCCTAGCTAAAATCATTTCAAATTATAAAAAAATTAGCTAAACATGAATTACAACTAGCATAAACCAGTCTAAACACTAACAACCTAGGGTTTACAATAATCATCAATCATCTGATTTTTCTCACATTCCTAACTAAAAATCATCGCAAAATTTAAAATAATTAGCTAAACATGAGTCACAACTAGCATAAAACAGTCTAAATGGAACAACCGAGGGTTTACAATAATCATCAATCTTCTAGTTTTCTACACACTCCTAACTAAAATCACCGCAAAATTTTAAAAATCAGCTAAACATGAATTACAACCAGCATAAAACAGTCTAAACACTAATGACCTAGGATTTATAATAATAATCAATCTTCTAATCTTTTACACATTCCCGAACTAAAATCATCAAAAAATTTTAACGATTAGCTAAATATGGATTACAACTAGCATAAATGATGAACCAGTCTAAACGCTAACGACCTAGGGTTTACAATAATGATCAATTTTCTAGTTATCAACACATTCCTAACTAAAATCATCGCAAAACTTTAATAATTAGCGAAACACGAATCACAACTAGCATAAGACTGTGGGGTGTGGGCTTGGGTTGCCCTTCAACGCCAGCTTTTCCACCCCGGGTTGGCGTGGCCCCTTTGGAGTGGGTATTCTGCCTGGGGCTGGCTTTGGTTGGCTACTTTAATTAAAAGAAAAATCCACATGTCCACGCCACACTACGCCCCTCCACACCCCACTTTTTTTGGGTGGCCTGATGGAGCCACCTGCGCCACGTGTCACGCAAAGCCACCAACCCAAACCCCATACCCCGCGGTCTAAATGATAAAACAGTCTAAACGCTAACGACCTAGGGTTTACAATAATCATCAACCTTGTAATCTTCTACACATTCCTAACAAAAAAATCATCTCAAGCTATAAACAATTAACTAAACATGAATAACGAGTAGCATAAAACGGTTAAAACCTAACGACCTAGGGTTTCAGAAATCAGAGATAATATAAACCTTTGGTTTATCAGCAAGTCTAGCGGAACCGGACTTCATAGAAACAACACATCCTTGTGACGGTGCGATGAAATCGTTGAGGTCGCCGATCCGTAGCGTCGCCGAGAATTTTTCCGACATATTTTGGAGTCGATTGGTGATTCAAAGTCGAAATCAGGCGGAAATGAAGTGAGATTGAATATATTTTGTGTGGAGAATTGAAGGTGGAATTGAGAACAGAATGAGCGGAGATAACGTAGAGAGGAATTTATGGGCCGTACGCCGTCGTTAGTCGGCGGCGATAGGGGTTTGATTATTTATAACGTGTGCAGTGTGCTCATGCGATACAAGTTTTAGTGACGCTCATTTCTTCGTCTCAAAACTGTTCAACGTAACATAACTAGTTTTTACGGATGAGACTTTACCAAATATTTCTCTCTCATAGTATGTATGTCTGTATTTCAGTTATATGTACATACCGTTTATAACATGATTTCAAAAAATTACATCGAGTCAACCAACTAAAATAGAACACTATAATATTTTTGTCAAAAAAACGAAAACGATAGAAATACTATAATTTTAAACTTTGGGCAAAATTGTAACTTTTCAAGATAAATGAGCGTGTGCTAGGCCAGCCACCTGGCACGAATAAAAAATTACTCCGAATCAACGAAATAAAAAAAACGCTACTATAGTTTTGTCAAAAAAAACTAAAATGATTGCATTAACGTAATTTTCACCGGGGGCAAAATCATAATTTGGCTAGGAGGAAAAAAACTAATGGTAAAACTGTAAATTTAAACGGGACAAAATCGTAATTTAACTATACCAATAAGGAATGTCAGGCAGCTGTCTGGCACTACTCCCATATCTTGTGATTGTATATATAGTAAATGTCACAAAATACGCCCTCTATGATGTTTGATTAATAAATAAACGAAAATGAAATAGAAATTATAGTTGATTAATTAAATGAATGAAAGACAATCGCATTTGTGAACCTACATAAGATGTTTGCTTATGTTCATTTAGGTCTGTTTTTTTCATGGTCATTTGTTTTCATAGTTTGACCAGTTATCAAAAACTTAGACACACTATTTGAAGATAATTACATTTTGTGTTTATTATATTTAACTCACTAGGTTATTGTCCTTGGTTTTAAAAATGAAAATAAATTTATTTGTTGAAATTTAAGATTGTGTAAAAAACAAAATACAGTGGAAGAAACAAATAGCAAATAATTCAAATTTCAGTAAAAATTTACTTGTATATCACATTTGTTCTTTTATTTTTAACACTTCCATCTTTATCTAGTATAAATAACTTGACTTCAGCTCTGCATTTTACTATTTATAATGAGACATATAGTTAATCGTGTGAGAAAACGGGATATTTGAGATACAATCCAATATTTGATAGAGAAAACAGGATATTTGAGACACAAAAGTCAATGGACTTTTGTATAATCTTTCTTTCTCATTAGTTTCAATTTTTTTTTAACTTTATATTTATAATGATTAAATCCAACTGAATATCATATCTTATCGGTAGCAAATCTTGTAATAGCTCCAACAATAACTACTTTCTAGCCTAATTTTGAATACAACAAAATAAAAAAATACTAACACATCTATTATAATCATTAGACTTAAATAAGAAAATATGATGAAAGTTTGTTTCTTTTTAGGGAACCAAGATAAGCAATGAATTTTAAACCATTATTGTTAAGAAAATCATCTCCAACAGATGAGATCGTATCTGAACCAACTTTGGTACTTGACTCGGTTGAAGCAATTTTTTTTGCAAGAAGCATAAAAATTGAAAACAACAAAGAAAATCAACATAAATACATAAAAAAAACCAGGATTCAAATTTCACTATAACTTTTCTTAAAGACCACATTGGTTGTCTTGTTCTTCATATTATGTCTTCTAGTATTCACTTGTAGCTATCTTAACATATGACGTTCACCAGCATTTTGATAATCGGCATTAATAGAGACAACTGTGCAATAGTTATAAATAGAATAATAGACAAAATTTATAAACTTCAATATTTAATACAATATATATAAGTGACATGTATATAATATTAAGAGTATTATGAAAAGAAAAGTTGTAAAATAAAAAAATTACCATTTGAAATTTGAATGAAGTAGAAGATGTATTTATATAAAAAAAATATTGTAATATTTAGTTAGTTATATATATAAGGATACAACTTAAATAATTTTTTAAAATTCGGTTACTTATTTATATAAGGAAACAATTTAATAATTTTAAAATATACGTTTAAAATACTGAATGGTACCAATATTTTTAAAAAATTAACTTTTTAAATTTTAAAATTAATTTGAAGGTTAAAATTGATATTTACCATATTTAGGTAATATCAATTATTTATATTACCTAAAATATAAATTAGTGATTAACTGATTGAAAACTCTATTAATTTTGATAGTTTTGTATAATTACCAAAACGTAAGGCCACTTGGTATGGGGGCGTACCGGGCCGTCATGGGGCGGCGCCGCCCCATACAATCATTTCCTCACCTGCGTGATCGTCGAAATAGTCCAGGCCAAGACGTTGACCGGATGAAGACAAAATATAGCCATTGATGTTCAGATTTATTTCATAACAAATCTTCAACAACAACTACAAATCATGAAATTAAAACAATCTAGCCCTAATTTGTGAATACCAAATGAGATCGAGCAGCAGAGGCGGTGGCCGGCGAATCAACGGCGGAATTTTCCGACCAGATTAACAGTTCTTCTTTCTATTTGAATTGTGGTTCAAAAAGTGAAGAAGATGCATTGGAGATTTAGTGCAGAGAGATGGGGGAGAAGATGAAATGGGGGAATGGGAGTGACTCAGAGATGTGAAAAAAGGGTTATTTAATTTGTCAAAAATTTTAGGTTTTGTTTTTTAGCTATGTAATGTATGGTTTTTAATAGTAATGATTTGATTTTATATTAGTAAATGTTAAAAACTAGTTGAATTAAAAAAAGAGAAAAATAAATTAACTAGGTAGGGTAGGGTTATCACTCATTTCCTTGGTTTCATTCTTGGAGGGGCGTCCTCCAAGGACTCTGACGTGACGGGTCGTCCTCTAGAGAAGCCCATCACACACACTAAGTAGCCTAACATTTAAAACACAAAGATTTAGTATTTAAAAAACAATATGTGTATTGTTTGAAGAAATGATGACACCAGATCATATAATCAATACGAATATAGTGGAGGGTTCAAATGAGAAGAAATTTTTGTAAGAATAAAAAAGAAGAAATTTCAACCAATAAGAATCCTTTATTTTACTTCATTTAATTTTTGTATTTAATATTAGTGTAAGGATATATTGGTAAAACTTAGATAGATCATTAATTGTTAGTCTTCCTTTTTAATAGCTAACTACATTAAACTTGTAATTTATTTTCAAAAAATATATTTTTTCAAAGAAGAAAAAAATAATAATTTAAAGTGTTGGTTAAATTAAGAGGTGTGTAGAATGAATTACGAGTTATGTAGGATAAATTTCAAGACGTGTATGATAAATTTTGATGTGTTTAGGCAAAAACTTTAGTGTGGATGATGATAGTCTTTATGACTAATTAATTAGTTAAAGATAATAATAAATGATATGAGAGAAAAACAATTTAATGTTTTACAATTGTACCCTTTGTTCTTTTTCTTCTTAATTTAATTTTCTTCTCAAATGAACCTCCTCCATATATATATATATAATCTAAATAAATGTAAATGAGTAAAGCTATATATAAGTTACGAAACAAGTGCTTACCATGGAATTCCTCTTGTTGTCTGATACAAAACGTAAAAACCCATGAAGTCATGAACTATTTGAAGTTGTTTGGTAAACCTATTATGACAAAAAACAAATAACATATTAAAATTTTAAATAATAAAATCAAGTTCAAAAGAAAAATCAAACTAGCATGATTAAATTTGGGTTGTATACGTAAATAACATAAATATTAATGAACATATATTATTAAATAAATTTGGAAAATGTTTGAATGTTATGATTTAAATCATGACATTAATAACCTATAACTTTGGTATTCAAATATTCATGAGAGAAAATTAGGAGATAAGATATTTTAGGGTTTATAAAAGTTGGAATTTGAATTTCAACTAATTTTGAAAATTGGTTTAAATGTTATCCATTTAAATCTTTACAAAATTTAATTATAAATTTAAGTTTCTAAAAAACGTTTAAACTATTTACAAAAATAATTAATGTTAATTTAGGAAAGAAGTTTTAGACCTTTTATATAAAATCAAAAACTAAACAAACTGCTACTATTTTATAAAAAAAAATAACTTCTTGGATTATTTCAGTGTACCACCATCTGTAAAACAAAAAAAAATTATTAGTTTTGGATAAAATTGTTACACACTTACTCTACGAGTCTATATTTTGTTCTCATAACTTGATATGAAATGGATTGTACAACGTATAACTGATGTTAAAACAAAAATAATGAAATTTAATGTGGTGATGTCATTATCCAACCATAAAAACAATAAACAGGTAATCTAATAAAAAACAAAAAGATTATGACAAAAGATTATGAGTCCAGCCCATGACCAACAAAAGAATTGCAATGCAAGAATTCTTTGTAGTATCAAATCATTAGAATGAAAAAAAGAAAATCAAGGTTAGGGTTCGAAACTTCTAACGTAGGATTATCAATGCCTGCAAATTAAGCGAAGACAATTTGAAGTAAAAAAATTCTTGAATGCTTGATGAAAAAGTTTGAATCTATTAAAAAATAAAAAAAATCAGAATATGAAAACATTAAAGTAAAACGATGCAGAGTATGAGAAAAAAAGAAGGATACGATGGATTTAACCAACGTAATATTTAAACAAATATATTTAGAACATCGTAACAGATTATGATTATAAACGATGTTTTCATAATATAATTTGTGAAATCCTTACCAAAGACTTCTTTGCTTGTTCCATATGTAGCGTGTAAATCCGTAAACCATCGTAACTTACCATGTTAACAGTTTAACACAAAAACAAATTCAATATCATTAGAAATAATCATTATTAACTTAAAAGAAAAAAAAAGTGCATTTTTCAATTTTATAAATCAAACTAATTAACAGAGCATTAAACAGGAAACAACCAAATGAGATTTAACAAAAAAAATTACATATACAATATGAAGGTCAAAATAACATAACATATTTCGACAAAATCAAAACTGAAAGAGTACTCTACAAAGATATTTAAATCAGAAAATTTTCTTATTTATTAAAACCTTTGTGGTAAGATCCTTTTTTAATGTCAATAACGAAATATTCGTTTGAATGCACAGACGATCAAAACAAAGATCAGTCATATATTACATATTAGATCACCAAACAGAGAATATCGATGTTTTTAATTAAATACGAAAATAGAAACATTCACTTGATTACAGACATCAATCTTTTTCGGATGAACAGTTTATTCAATTGATAAAAATGACAGTTTATTCATTCGATCAAAACACGTCATCTATACAAAAGTTACATCAAATGACAAAAAAACTAAATGAATCTAAGATGTAATGGAAGAAAATACCGTCGATTAGATGATTCCGAAAGTGAAGATTTCGAAGCTTGTAATCGCCAGAGATGTTTCTTGAGAGAAAAAATTTGATGAGAGATTAGGGTTTATGAGTTTATTTTGGGTGTTATATTACACAAAAGCGCATATTAGGAAAGTTTTAATTAACCGGGTCGGGTTATTTGGTGGTTCCATAGGGTAATCCGAAAATAAATTTAGAAGAGTAAAAGGGTTTATAAAAATGGCAGGAAAACACAATTTAGGTGAAACTAGGGAGTGACAAGTGTCTCCTATTGGTTTCTTTTATATAATATATAGATATAGATGCCTTTACTTTGGGATAATTTTGTTTATAATTTTTTTATATAAACGGTATATGTTTGTGTTCGTGAACCATTCGTAAATAAGTTCATTCCAACGAATAAGAACAAGAATTCTCATTCGATGTACGTACATAAACAAGTTAAATGTTAAATAAACAAACTTGAAAAAGATTTTGTTATGTTAGGTTCTGTTTGTTTATAACCCTACTTGTATGTCATGTATTGCTGGTTTAGTGAGAGAGAAAGATAGTCACTTTAGTTGTGTTACTGAGTCCTAGGAAAATGAAATGAACCGGGATGAAGCCGGGAAAATCGTGTCACATATTTCTTTTTGAAAGAAGCTCGTAGAAAAGGTTAGAAAATTGTAATTTTCTATGATTAATGGACACACACATAAAAGTGTTAATATATATTTTTTTAACTCTGAAACACGAAATTATTATTATTATTATTATTATTATTATTATTATTATTATATTCATTATATCAATATTTTCAAAGTAGTTGAATAGTAGATTATTATTTAAATATATTTTTACTTTTATAAATATCTTTTTTTTAGTTTTTTTCACTGTTAGTTTTTTAATTATATTATTATTATTATTATTATATCTTGTTATACCTAACATTTTCAAAGTAGTTGAATAGTAGATTATTATTTAAATATATTTTTACTTTTATAAATATCTTTTTATTAGTTTTTTAACTGTTAGTTTTTTAATTATATTATTATTATTATTATTATTACTATAAAAATTAGTTTCATTTCTTTTTTACTATTATACCTTTGAGTATGTTTTGTTTTTCATTTAAAATTTTATTCGAACAAGTCAGATATACTTAAATTTTACTGTAAGAAATTTGACCGATATCGTTTGAATAATAACAGTATCGATAACGGTAGCGTATCTATTTTCAAAGTAGTTGAATAGTAGATTATTGTTTAAATATATTTTTAGTTTTACAAATATCTTCTTATTAGTTTTTTTAACTATTAGTTTTTTTTAATTATATTATTATTACTATAAAAATTAGTTTTAGTTCTTTTTATTATTGTAACTTTGAGTATATTTTGTTTTTCATTTATAAATTTATTCGAACAAGTCAAATATACTTAACTTTACCGTAAGGAATTTGATCGATATCGTTTGAACAACATCGATATCGGTACCGGTAGCGTATTAATTTGTATGGTTTTCTCGACGCAGCAGATAAAGTTTGTTAAAGATGGAGTTGTATTTGCAATAAAGAACTTTTTGGTATCGTAAGCTATAGCGAGTCCGGTATAGTAACTTTACCATGATGAACGAACCGGTATCGGTCGAACAACATCGATATCGGTACTGATATTCATTTTTTTTGTTTTATCAATCAATGTGTATATCCTCTTGTGCTTGCCTCTTTCGGTTGCTATTTCGAGTGTCATTACCATATCGAAATAAGCCGATATCAATCGAAATCCGCTACAAAGCACGGGTAATCTCACTATTTATATTATATATTTTTCCTTTTTTTATCTCCTAAATTCTTCTTTCATGTTGATAAACACAAAACTTAATTATGGTAGTCACGACCTAATTATTTATTCTTATTCTTAAATGAAATGAAAGTGACCGTCATTTATAAATTATTTATCTCAAGAAAGAATAATAAACCAAAGGTTATATAGACTGACACATAACACGAAGTATTCAATTAAGGTGTAAAAAAGTTTACTTTTTACTAGTATTATTATTAGTACTAGATTATAGACCCGTGTATTACGCGAGTTTTTACAATATAAACGACATAATTGTATAATCTTTAAAAAAACTTTATATAACTAACAACCTATGTTAATTAGTAATGAAACTTTATATAAACGAACTTTACACAACTAACTTGAATTTATCATAAAAACCGGCCGATCTTAATTACTAACATTGGAAATACCATAATAGCCATATATTACAAAGGTTGAATACTGAAAAACATGTAACACCCAAATTTATATGCTATTAATATGAAGGAATTACATATTACGTTACATATAACTGTGTATAAAAATAATAATAATATTATCATTGTGTATCTTTTAAGTATAATTTTTATTTAAAATAAATCTCTAATACCTCAATTATGTTTACAAAATTCATTATTTAAGTTGTTCTTTTTCTCTTTATTGGTAAAAAGCCAATTTTATTGGTATGACATAAATTAAATTTGTTATTCTTACTAATAATTGCTATGCGTATTTAATTAATAAATAGTTGTTGTAAAGTTATGATATAAGTTAAAGGATTATATATAACAAATAAAATCTTTTCATTATTAAAGATTAATTGACTTGTCACAAATGAGTATAAAATGAAATCAATATATTTTTTAGCTCTACTAAATTGAAAATGCATTTATTAATCATAAATTGGTGTAGCTACAAATCTTAATATTATCTCATCTATAAAACTTTAAAAAGTTAAGTTCTATCCTTTTATAACTTTAAAACAGAGTTCAATAAATTTTAGTATTTTTGCGAGATAATCCTCTGGTTAGTTGTTCTTTTTAGCTTTTATTTATATGTTATAAAAAACTCATATATCGATTTTATATATAATCTCATATATGGATGAAAACTTTTTTTTTTGTAATTTAAACTATTTATTATAAAAAGTATCAAAATCATAGTTTTTAAAACTATAAATCATTAATGTATATTTTTAACCATAAATTAGAATTAGATATTAATTATTATTATATATTATTAATGAATTAAAGATGAAAATATCATGCGACATCAATTGGAAATATATCAGAGTAGAGAATGTCATGTGACCTTAGATTTAATCTTTTATTAGTATTAGATAATAATTATCAATAATTAAGTAGGAGAGATTGACGGGAAAACCAAAATATAGATGACCTAATATGATGATAAGATTTATTTTATAGATAGATAGTAATAGTACATTTATTAACCATGCTACACTTTTTTTATTAGATTAGAGTTTATATTTCTTCAATATGTATGATAAATTTAATCAATTATAAATGTATAAGATAATAATAGTATTAAACTTTTTAAACATGTGATAAGCCAAACATCTCTCTAAATTCAATATCAATATTTTATTATTGATATGCAATCTAATAAACCCATTAAAAGATAACGTATATATTTTCAAGATAAAAACTGAAAGACATAGAAAGTTAGCAAAATAAAAAACAAAAACAAATTCAATATCAATATTTTTATTATTAATAAGCAATCTAGTAAACCCCTTAAAACATAACGTGTATACTTTCAAGATAAAAATCGGAAGACATAGAAAGTTGGTATAATGTAAAAAACCATGTTACCCATTTAAAATATCTAAAAATTAAAAAAGTTGAAGGGACTCTGTTAATGATTTTTGTTGTATTTATCTTTTTAGATTTGTTAAGATTTTGAAGGAATTACAATTTTATTAGAGAATTTAAAAATTATTAATAAAAATTGTAAGATTGAAAGAGAATATGTCATGTAGCATTATTTATACTCTTTTATTAGAATTTAGATTTTTAATATGGATAAAATCATTATGGTTGAGTAGTCCTACTTTATATAATTGCATCCCTAACAAAAATGGTGAAAGGGATCATATAAATCAAAATTTTGGAAAGGTCAAGATGGAAATTCAAAGATGGCTCTACGTAATTTCCCTTCGGATTAGGTTTGAGGACGGAAAAAGCCAATAATTCAAGCCTGCGTTGTCTGTGGTTGTAAGCGTATAAGTCGTATTTTGTCATTGAGTTATCCCGTGTAGTTAGAACTTTATTTCGTTTGCCATTAAAGAAAAGAATAGTAATCGGGAATATAGCGAAAACCGAGTCGTTTTAGAAAACCGATAATTCACTTATGATTATTTTTACAATCAACATGCATGGTTCAATTATGGTGGAATTTGGAATAATTAACCAACAAACTTCAATACTTCATGTTATATGTTTGAAGAAAATTCGTCAAAGTTTCTTTAAGGAACAAATTAGTTGTGTATTTTTCTTTATACATTAAAAGACTTGTTGAATTCTTAATTGATGAGTTAAGATGGATACAAACTATGTTAACACTAGAAATTATGAGAATAGACCTAGACCATCTAAAAGTAGTTAATTAAAAATAATTAAAATTACCATAATCCTAGACTTAAATTATATCATAGACTTCTAAATTTTACTAAACTACTAACCGGCAAGTGGACCGATCAATTGTAAAATAGTTTAAGTAAGTACGGATTATCGAACCCACAAGACTCTTTAATTACAATGACGACTCAATCTAGACTCGATTAATACACTTATATGTATATATATATATACATATATATATATAACATATATATTATGTATGTATATATATATATATATATATATATATATTGGGGGGTTTCTAAATTCTAAATTATTAATTAAAATAAGATTACCCAATTAAAGCGAATTAAACTTTGAACTTTTGAGATTAGATATTAATTCAAGAATAGAAAACCTGCTACCTAGGTTTGATTTTATATTAATTATTGGTTTTGTAATTAACTAATTATGTTAAATGATAAACCGAGATCTTAAGATACTAAACTCTAAGGTATACCGAACAGGACCCCCGACCCTTCTTGGGAAGACACTTATGATAACCTAAAAGTAGTTTGAGTTTACCGCTTTTAAAGACTTCCTTTCGGTTACCTATTGTTTAGTAAAGTGTCTATTTTAGTTAAATACTTCTCAATAATTAACCTAGACCAACAATAACTCTTCGTTTAGTTTAACCGACTCGATTGATAGCAAGTAAATTAGACTCGGGATTTTCTCAAAACCTAAATCTAACAATTTACCTAATCAATTCAGCTAACAAATTACTATTTCTCAATAATTAATTTAGGTATAATGTTAAGAACTAATCATATATTTTACTTAGTTTGGCCAATTCTACCGAATGATTACCCGAACCCTTTAAGAACCAAAAAATCAACGCAAACCTATTCTATGGAAGACATCCAACAAGATTTATGTAAAACAACTAAGTAATAAAAAACCAATTCTAATCATGCAAATACACTAAACTAAATAGTTAAAGTTGTTTACTTTACCAAAAAGATCAGTCAAACATAATGAAATTAACACAAGTTCCAAACTTTCATAAATCATAGTTCCAAACCTAGGTAGCAAATCAAATCTAGCCAAGTAACATAGTTTCAAAAGTAATCAAAACTAAGTTAAGAATAGAATTCATCGAAGTGAAAACAAAGGAAACTCAAAGTATTAAGATTGTGCAATAGAACCGTGTTTGAATTAGCCTCTGAGCTCTAACTTCACCTTGATGATTCCAGCAGCTTAGATTCACCTTCTTTAGCCTCCAAGATCCAGAATTTTAGCTTCTAAACTTCCAAGTTCGTCAAAGATGTTGCAATTACAATCAAACTCAAACTTATAAACTCATCATTCCCTCGTCTGATAACTTTTTGAAACTTTCTTGATATACCACCCTCTCGCAGGCCGCGAGAGGGTTTAGTGTCTCGTCGCGCCCCACGACCGAGTAACAATTCTCCGGATAGGTCTTGACCTCTCGCTGGCCGCGAGAGGTATATGATGATGGCGGTCGCGGGCCGCCAGAGGGTGTTTTCCTCCGTTTTACAATTCGTTCCTCTCTCAGGTTCCAACTACGATCCAACTTGGTTCCAAGTATCATTTCAGCTCATTTTTCATCCTTTCGACCACTTTCACGAACCAAGACCTGCAAAATGTATTTGGATCAAAAGTAGATATATCCTTTACAAATCGAAACGAAAACTAACTAAAACTCTACAAACTATACACGATAAAATGAATGTATTATTCAATACATCAAATATCCCCACAAACGGAATCATAACCAAATAATTATTCGATTTCAAAAATTAAGATTATTTTTATTAAGGTTAGAGTTTATATTAACCGCGATTGCGAATATTCATGTCCCCTTAAACTCAAAATTCGGTTCAAAATTCTTATCATGTGAATTTAGTTTAAGTTCGGTCAATCTACCTAAGGTCTCACACTAGAATCCACAGTACATCTACTCCTACCTCAAGCTTATGGAACAAAAGGAATGAATTATTCAACCCATTTCCTAACCATTTTATACCAAAATATAAAGAATTTAAAACTAAGTAAATTTTTTTCCTTTTTTCCCCTTTTTTTCCTTTTGAGCATTTGTTCTTTTACATATCTAACCTAAAGGCTGTCTCAACCAAAGTCACCATCCCCGAGAGCGACAACGTGGGCTTCGATACTTAAGATTTCAACTAATCCTAGAGAGATTCTCGATCAGAGTCACCATTCCCAAGGGAGATTCCATAGGCCTCATCTACTTTTTAATCAAGCTCATTTTTCTTATTTCTATTTTATTACATGATCAAAAATTTTAAAGATTTTAGCTTATAACGGCATTCCTTATACTATTTTTGGTAGTTTCATTTTCCCATTTTTTTCTAAATGAGCACCCACTAGTAGACCGACAATTAAGTTATATTAATCTCAAAGAAACTAAGAACTGAATCGAGCTTACTCATACATCCCAAGTTAGACATAAACTCTACCTTTTATTTCTCATATTATCATTATTTGAAACCAAATAAAAACTCAATTTTTCTATCATCTTCCGATTATATTTCTATGCAAAGTCCTTCTTCAAAAGACATTATCTAATTTTTTAATTTTTTTTAACAAATCAAAACTACTCTACTCTACTATCCCATCCCCACACTTGAATTTTGCATTGTCACTAATGCAAGGATGAGAAAACTCACTACTAAGCAATAATAAAACTAAAACATACCAAATAAAAGACAAAATAAACAAGTGAAACGACTTAGCTGATAATGCAAGACTGTCAATGTGCCAGTCAATCCACTCATGTCCTCCAATCCGAACACGCTCAGCAAACAACTCTCAAATCTCACACGCGAACGGAAGCAGCATATAAACATTGACCTATCAACCAACATAACAACTTCCAAACATAATAGAACCAATAAATAAACAAATTGTTTCAAGAAGTTAACCACCATCTTACCCAACCAACCCACAAATCCCAACAAGTAAAGTGTTTAAAGTACAGACCAACATAGATGAAAACAACATAAAAGGAAAATAAACAATGATAAGGATCTGCTGCTGCTTAATCATCCTCCTCCGACTCCTCAGATGCCTCGAACACTTGATATGGCTGAACATCCTCCATACCAGCAAATTGACTAGGACCCGGCTGACTTCTCTGCTGGAAATAGGATGGCACCCCCATGTGCAAATTTTCCGTCATATAGCACATCCCATCCTCTAGCCTTATCTGACCATCCTCATGCATCCTCTACTCTCCATCATAACTTGGCGCACTCCACCAACTGCTGGTCTACATACCCTCGTAGATCACCGAACCCAGTCTCCATCCTGTCATACAAAGAATCCAATGTAAGTGGGTCAGGACGGGGCTCGTGAAGAGGATACTGTTTTCCAGGCGGCTCCTAACGTGTCACCGGTCTCTGATATCGAGTAGAAACGCCAGCCTGCATAGATGATGCAGCTTCAGAACCCGGAGGAGGCTGAAGCTGAGGACCCTGTCAGACAGGCTCCCAGCTCACAGGCTCCTACGAAGTTAAAATACCGGCAGCCTAAAGGTCACGTATACTCATAAAGCAGGGGGACATACCCTCTCTCATTCTGTCCTGGGGTACCTGTCAAACACCCCAAGACTTTCTGCCAAACATTTTATCAAGGGCCCACAATACACCCTAGCCCCTGGGCCTCCCCTCCACAATCGCTTCTCGACCACGCAAAAATAGTTGCCAGATTCACCGGTCTTCTCTCCACCATACACATTAAGTAAACCAAACTCACCTGATTCACTTTATTATCCCCCTACCCTCGCCCAACTAATGTGGCAGCCATAATTTTGTGAATGAACTGGTAGACCAGATCAATGATGTCACTCACCACCATATTGTTAGAATACGGCGCAGTAGAGATAGTAACCCAGAATCGGGCTAGCTCGTTTGTTTGAACACTGTGTGGGTGCCTTCTTTTAAACACCCCTTGTAAACTGGTGAAAAACTCCTGCGACTGAACCTCTTCCATTGTGTAGATCTGAGTGGCTACAGCAAACTGTGGGACTGTCATCTCGTATATGTGCCTCCGCAAGGCAAACGAGATAGCATCACTCTCAGCAAACTTCCCCTGCTGATATTCGAAAGTGGAGTGAAATTCAAGAGTAATTTCCCTATATTGTCTTGCATCACAGTCCAATACTCTTCTGAATTTATCTCCCAGCAATTGCTTAATCCTGACTCTTTGACCCAGCTGATCAAGCATCCGCCAATCAATCCTTCTGTACGGCAGTAAATCACATGTAATTAGGGTGGACAGTCTCTCATACTCGTGAGAGTCTAGATCGAACTGCAGCAAAGGGCTATCTACTAACCGTGTGCTCTGCCCGTGGGGAATACCGTCCCCACTATATCTAATGCTTTGTCGCATCCCAAAATTCGGAGGCAGCGGTTGTGTCTCCGTCGGGTCACCCCTCTGTCGAGGTGTAGGCCCTCTCCTCTTCCTACCTGCTCTACTCGAACTACCTTCTCCTGACATCTGAAAAAATCTTTTAATTCACAAGCAAAACAAGTAGAGCATTCGAAAGAACAACCATGTGTGAGCAATGACCGTATAGCATTACATTCGCGGTCATAGTCAGAAAAATAAACACTTTAACAAATATTATTAGATATATTTTATTGGGTGTAAGCAACATTATTAATTAATTAGATCGAATCTCGCCCGAATGGAGATTGAGTACGGGCGAAAGATCCTATATGCATGAATGCCCAAATATTGCCAACCCGAATCCCAAAATATATCAACAACAATACGACTACCCCTTCCGGCACTTTAATTGTCCCTAAATAAAACCCGGGTGCCGGAAAGTATCTAACATTGAGTTCAAAGGTAAAGGTAAAAACTTTATGAACAAAGCAGAAAAACGGGTTTAAATTTCTATTAAAAATATGATTTTTATACTAATACTTACTAACCCGAATCCCCACACTCAATGTTGAACCATACCAAACCAAAATACCCACAAAATATACCCAGTTTATACCCAAATTCCTGTATAGAGATAGTTCTGCCACAATAATCAAAACTCAACCTAAACCAAGTGCACCCCAAACCCTCAAAATAACTAGCATGCAACCTAAAAGGAACCAAACACTAAAATATGTTCAGCAACTAAGTAAAATATGGAGATTAAAGCATAGAGTTGCAAGAAAACATACCGTAATGCCGACCCACAAGAAAAATTAAGCAAAAAAGAGATAAGTTGCAAAAACTCGTGAATAGCTTGTTTGAAGGTGAAAGACACAAACTTGCACTTAAAAATGGGTTATAGTTGATGTAGGGAAGTAATGGAAAAAGATTTTGGTGAATGTGGGTAAAAATAGGTGGATTTTGATGGAGAAAGGTGAAGGAGCCGTATGTTAATGTGGGAAGGAATGTGGTTGAAAATGATGATTTGGGGATTTAGGGTTTTTGAACTGCTGTTGGGGACTCTCGCGGCCGCGAGAGAGAGAGTATATGGGGACGAGTAATTCCGATTACATGTCTCGCGGGCCGCGACCGAGTAATGGTTTCCGGATTCACATGGTTCTCGCGGGCCGCGACCGAGATGTATCAAGGCTCTCACGGTCCACGAGAGGCGCGTATTCACAGAAAGTTTTGAAGTTTTCCCAGTGTTTTGCCTTAGAAAAATTTTGGTTTAACTTGTGAACTTAGTGAAACACCCCTTGTTTATCCGTTTACTAGAAGAACTTACCTGCAAATTCAAAACCGTCATTGGTGGTGGCCTCATGTTGGTGATATAACCTGCAAAACAGCTAAACGACACACAAACACACACACACTACAAAAACAAGAATTAGCACTATAAAAACATGAAATGCAAACAATTACCAAGATGTACAAACTCTACACTTGAGCTCACACTCAAGGTCCTATGCGGTATGAGGCGGAACTTCGAAAGGTGTTTCCTCCATCTCGGTGGAATCGAGCGGTTCTCCTAAATAATGTTTCAATCTATGACCATTGACCTTCCAAGTACCTCCATCAGCTTCATATTTCAACTCTATCGTCCCGTATGGAAATACCTCATTCACCACATACGGACCAGTCCACTTGGACTTCAGCTTCCCGGCGAACAATTTCAATCTCGAATTGTATAAAAGCACTCTATCGCCAATCTTAAACTCCTTTACTCTCCCCTCAACCTCCTATCATGCACAACCTTGGTTTTCTATTTAATACTCCATGAACACTCATAGGCTGCATCTCGAAGCGCCTCTAACTCATGAATTTGGAAATATCGTTTCCCAGCAGCTTCGGTGAGGTCCAAATTCACAGTTTTTAGGGCCCACAATGCCTCCCAGTTCGACTGGAAGATGGAAGGCTTTACCATAGACAATCTTGAAGGGTGTGGTACCTAAAGGTGTCTTATAGGCGGTTCTAAACGCCCATAACGCATCGTCTAGCTTATCGGACCAATCCTTCCTACTTTTGCCTACCGTCTTTTCTAAAATATGCTTCACCCCTCGGTTTGCATTCTCCACTTGACCGCTTGTTTGGGGATGATAAGCAGTGGAGAAGCGATGAGTGACACCGTAGTGTGCTAATGCCTTTTCCATGACGGCATTGCAGAAATGAGTGCCATGGTCACTAATGATAGCTCGTGGGGTACCGAAGCGAGTAAACAACTTCTTTAGAAATCTCACCACCACTCGGGCGTCATTCGTGGGTAAAGCTTGAGCTTCAACCAACTTAAAAACATAATCAATCGCCACGAGGATGTACTGATTCCCGCTAGAGACGAGAAACGGTCCCATGAAGTCGATCCCCCATACATCAAAGACTTCAAGAATTTGGATCGGGTGTTGGGACATCTCATCCTTGGATGAGATGTTGCCGGTGCGCTGGCAACGATCACATGTCCTAACAAACTCTAAGGCATCCTTAACTACTGAGGGCCAGTAAAAACCACAATCAAAGACCTTCTGTGCGGTGACGTGCGGACCATGATGACCTCCTGTTAGCCCCTCATGCACGTGCCTAAGAATCTCTACCCCCCTCTCTACTTACGCAGCACCGAAGAAGTCGATCACCTCCTACCCGAAATAGAAACGGGTCATCCCAAATGTATCTCCTAACACCACAGAAGAATTTCTTCTTCTGCTGAGTGGTCATACCCTTTAGGACCACTCCATTTGCGAGGTATTCGCAAAATCCGAGAACCACGACATACCCTCCTTATCCACCGCCACAAACTCCACTGACTCATGAGGGAATCTATCACCGATTTCCTCCTCTCTAATTTCTTCTCTACCTGGATCTTCTAATCGGGATAGATGATCGGCGGCTACATTCTCCACTCCTTTCTTATCTTTGATCTCTAAATCGAACTTAGAAAGCAGGAGAATCCACCGAATAAGACGAGGCTTTGCGTCCTTCTTCTGGAAGAGGTAACACAGAGCCGCATAATCAGTAAAGACTATGGTTTTGGAAAGGACGAGATAGGAGCGGAATTTATCGAACGCAAAAACTACAGCTAGAAGCTCCTTCTCCGTAGTGGTGTAGTTATCCTGAGCATCATTTAGGGTTTTGCTAGCATAGTATATGGGGTGAAAATGCTTATCCCGCCTCTGGCCCAAAACTGCGCCGACTACATAGTCCCTTGCACCACACATGAGCTCGAAGGGCAAGCTCGAGTCGGGTGAGACGAGAATGGGAGCACTCACAAGCTTTTCTTTTAGGATCACGAAGGCCTTCAAACATTCGTCGTCGAAGACGAAAGGGACATCCTTCTCTAGGAGTCATGTCAGGGGCGTGTAATCTTAGAGAAATCTCTAATGAATCGTCTACAAAAACCCGCATGACCGAGGAAGCTACTGTCACACCCCGACCCGCAGCGGAATAAGAGTCGGGGCATAATTGGGTTATCACCAAAGCTCATAATGTTTACTAATATGTTTCATATTTATTAAATTCAAAATTACAACTTCAATATTCCAAACAAGTTCATACAATTACAAGGAAAAAGTAACTAAATAAACAATCCACAACCTAAACCGATTTATTCTTCTAAGCCGTCCTATATGTTTCTTGCTGCAACTGGATCACCTGTATCATGTGTAAAAATGGGGGTTTTTGGGTCAACAAAAGTTGGCGAGTGAACCTTGTTAGAAAACATTTATATTGATTTCTTGTTATATTTAATATGGAAAAATTGTGCAATAATCATATGTGAGCAAACGTAAATAAACATACAATAACAAACCACCTTGCATGAGTATATGACATGAATGATAATGTATATGTTGGCAACGTCACGTTCCGTTCATAGGTAATGGGGAACGGACGGCCTATGATGATGTATGTGCGATCAAGGCTCAATCAAACGGAGCCGATCGTATGTTGGCAACGCCACGTTCCGCTCATAGGTAATGGGGAACGGTTCCGCTCATAGGTAATGGGGAACAGACGGCCTATGATGATGTATGTACTGAAAATGATAAATTTAATCTAAACATTAACAACACAAACAGTTGATACATATTGAATACACATTTGATCATGGATATGATGGATGCACAAGTGTTTAAATGTAATAAATAATAAGACACATGATACACCCCAAAATGTGATTAAAACGGGGAATTTGTAGAGATTCACTCACATTGGTGCGTTCGTTTGATGATGTTGAATGCGCACGAGTTTAGAGGGTTGATCGACGAGAAATAACTAACCTAAATAATAACGGAAAAAGTACGGTATATAAGTGGATTTTATTAACAATTTTAATAGGGTTTTTAGATTTATTTTTTGTGAGTTTAAGGTCATTTTCTAACTTTAAAATATTATTTTTAAGTATTTTTAATTGATTTTTAAATTAAATAAATAAATAAAAATATAAAAAAAATGTTGACTTTTTGGGTTGACCGTTGACCGTTGACCATTGACTTTGACTGCTGACCGGTTCGGACTTGTGTATGTATGCGCTGGGTGAGACTCGAACTCATGACCTCCCGTACGCGTGCACGCAGCTCTACCAACTGAGCTACGTGTCTAACCCGAAATATTTCTGTTTTTAATTATATTTATATACTACTTAATTTATTCAGAATTCATTTATTTTAAAAAGGATTTTAATTATGTCGAACCGGTGTGCATGATGAGTTTCGAACCCGTGACCTGTGGTTTAACTTTGCAAACAGTCCACCGCTGGAATGTGTGTCTAACCTGGTTAAAATAATTGTTTTTATTAATCTTATATACTAACTGAAAGGTTCCGTATTTGGGTTTTATAAAAAGGTTTGAATATTGTGACGAATCGGAACAAGGACAGACTCGAACTCGTTATCTCTATGTTTCAAATGCACACAGTCCACCGCTGGACTGTGTGTCTAACCCGAGATATAACCCGATTTAAATTAAATATATACACAACCTAAACTTCATCTTCTTCGTTAAAACAACCCAGAACAACAATTATTCAACTGTTCTTGTTTAATTCGATTAACGTACATATAAATGATTAAAATGAAATGGATAAAGAAGGTTTTGGAAATGAATGTACCGGAAAGATCATTTTCTCAGAACTCCGGCAAAGGTCGTCGGCTCTGTTTATGAATTCCGTCTGAGCGGACAAATTAACAGTTTTGATTAACTAATTGTGAAATTAAGTGACTAAACAAGAATTATCAGAGAGTTTAGATGCTCGTACCGATTCACAGCGTGATTTCGGAAGTTTCAGAGATTTTCCGGCGGGTGCAGATTATCCGGTATCGTCGTCTGGGACCGATTCTGGTTGAAGGAGTTGAGTTAGTATAAGTCTAACAATAGATAGAAGATGAAAGAATTGAGAAATTTACCGATTCGATGAATGTCACGGTTTTCTGGCGAAAGTCCGGCGATATCAGATAGTGATTCCGACGATCAGAAATTAGAGCGAAAGTGAAATTGAAGGTTCTGTGAGTGTTTCCGAGTTATGAGACGATGATATTGTTAGTGTAAATTGGAAGTGAATGATTTCGGTTATCAAACTCGAAAATTATATGAATCGAGTCATTGAAGACTGATTGATTAAAACGTGGGTTGTAATGAATTTATCGGTTATAATCAGTAACTCATGATCACTCAAACGTTTGGATAGTTGAAAGCCGATTATCGGTTTCAGTTTTGGCGCAAACAGATGAATTCACGGTAACTTAAGTTTTATTTGTTTCCTTGATTACACAAAAACACCAAGTGGCGGAGTGGTTATGTGTTTGATGATTGTGTCTTCCGGCTGACCCGGGTTCGAAACCCGGCAACCTATTTTATTTTTTATTTACCTTACTTTTACTTTTTAACAATTTTAGTTCCCATATTCTAAAATGTTTATTAATTATGTATTGTTTAAAATTAAAATGAGGCAACGAAAACTTGAAACTGACTATTCGATTAATAAACAAAGCGGGTTTTGAAAACCCGTTTTTCGACGGATGTTACAGTATCCCCTACTTTTAGAAATTTCGTCCTGAAATTTAAGTAGTAGTGGTAACAGGAAAAAGATGCGGGTATTTTTTGCGCATTGAGTCTTCACGTTCCCAAGTAAACTCAGGTCCTCGTTTCGACTCCCAGCGTACCCTAACAATTGGAATACGACTCTGTCTTAAACGTTTTTCTCCAAAGTCCATGATCTCTACTGGTCTTTCAATGAAGTGCATAGATTCATCGATCTGAATATCTTCTAGAGGAATATGGAGGTTTTCATCGGCGAGACACTTCTTTAAGTTTGATACGTGGAATGTGGGGTGAATTCTGTTGAGTTCTTCTGGTAGGTCAAGCTTGTATGCTACAGGTCCTACTCTTTCGAGTATCTTGAAAGGTCCTACGTAGCATGGTGCTAGCTTGCCCTTTTGGCCAAAACGAATCACTCCCTTCCATGGTGATACTTTTAAAAGTACTTGGTCACTAATGTTAAACTCCAAGGGCTTTCGTCGTTTGTCTGCATAACTCTTTTGACGACTTTGTGCCGCTAGAAGATTGTTTCGAATTTGATGGATCTTGTCTGTGGTTTCTTGAATCAATTATGGACCGGTGATTTGAGCTTCTCCAATTTCATGCCAACATACTGGAGATCGGCACTTACGACCATATAAAGCTTCGAAAGGTGCCATGCCGATACTTGAATGATAGCTGTTGTTGTACGAAAATTCAACTAATGGTAGATGAGCGTCCCAATTTCCCTTGAAGTCTATGACACATGCTCGAAGCATGTCTTCAAGGGTTTGGATGGTGCGTTCAGATTGTCCATCAGTTTGAGGATGATAAGCGGTACTGAGGTCTAATCGTGTACCCAAAGCGGCTTGTACGGCTTGCCATGTTCGTGAAGTGAAACGACCATCACGATCTGAAATAATGCTTAACGGTACTCCATGACGGCTTACGATCTCGTTGATGTAGATATGAGCTAACTTCTCGTTCTTGAAGTCCTCGCGGATCGGAATGAAGTGAGCTGATTTTGTAAGACGATCAATGATTACCCATATAGTGTCATACCCATTGGAGGTGCGAGGTAACCCGGTAATGAAATCCATAGTTATGTTTTCCCACTTCCATACAGGTATTTCGGGTTGGACTAGAAGTCCTGAGGGTCTTTGATGTTCAGCTTTTACTTTGGAACATGTAAGGCACTTGGAAACAAAAACAGCGATATCCTTCTTCATGCCAGGCCACCAGTAGGTGTATCGAAGGTCTTGATACATCTTGTCGGCTCCTGGGTGTACAGAGTACTGTTTTGTGCGCCTCATTCATAAGGAAATCACGAAGGTTATTGTGATCGGGAATCCGCGATCTAGATAGTACAGAATACCGTCGGATTTGGTTTCGATTTTAAGTTCTGCTCCACAAGACAGCTCATTGCGTACGTCGTTTTCTTTTACAGAAACATGTTGGGCTTCTCGGATTTGATCTTTGATGTCGGTTATGATTTGCGAACATAGAAGACAAATGGAGTTCGCATAACCCTTTCGACTGAGCGCATCGGCCACCACGTTTGCCTTGCCAGGATGATACCGAATTTCACAGTCGTAGTCATTAAGAAGTTCGACCCATCTCCGTTGCCTCATATTTAACTCCTTTTGGTTGAAGATATGTTGGAGGCTCTTGTGGTCAGTGTATATTTCACACTTGGTACCGTAGAGGTAATGTCTCCATATCTTAAGAGCGAACACAACGGCTCCAAGTTCTAGGTCATGGGTGGTGTAGTTCTTCTCATGAGTTTTGAGTTGTCTAGAAGCATAAGCTATCACCTTTCCTCTTTGCATCAGTACACAGCCTAGTCCTTGCCCTGACGCATCACAATAAACCACGAAGTCATCACAACCTTCAGGAAGTGTGAGGATAGGTGCGTCATAGAGTTTTTGTTTAAGGGTTTGGAAGGCTTCTTCTGTTTGGGTCCCCATATGAAGGGTTTTCCTTTATGTGTTAAAGCCGTGAGTGGTACAGCAACACGGGAGAAATTTGCAATGAAACGACGATAATAACCAGCCAAACCAAGAAATGATCTTACTTCGGTAGGTGTACGGGGCGCTTGCCATTCCTATACCGCCTTGATTTTTGAGGGATCAACATGAATTCCCTTGTCATTGACGACGTGTCCAAGGAATTGTACTTCCCTTAACCAGAATTCACATTTCGAAAACTTAGTGTACAGCTTTTCTGTCCTTAAGAGTGTAAGGATGAGTCGAAGGTGTCGTTCATGATCAGACTTAGACTTTGAGTAGATGAGGATGTCGTCGATGAAGACTATAACAAAACGGTCGAGATAAGGTTTGTAGACTCTGTTCATTAGATCCATGAAGACAGCTGGGGCGTTGGTTAAACCAAATGGCATGACCATGAATTTATAATGACCATAACGAGTTCGGAAGGCGGTCTTTGGGACGTCTTCTTCATGTACTCTGAGTTGATGATAACCAGAACGAAGGTCGATTTTTGAAAAACAGGTGGCGCCTTGAAGTTGGTCTAGAAGATCATCGATGCGAGGTAATGGGTAGCGGTTCTTGACCGTTAACTTGTTGAGTTCTCTGTAGTCGATACACATGCGAAACGTTCCATCTTTCTTCTTCACAAAAAGGACAGGTGCACCCCAAGGCGATGAGCTAGGACGTATGAATCCTTTGTCAGTCAGCTCTTGCAATTGACTGGCCAGCTCTTGCATCTCGGACGGGGCTAACCTATAAGGAGATTTTGCAACTGGTGTAGCTCCAGGTATAAGATCAATGCGGAATTCGACTTCTCTCACGGGAGGAAGTCCTGAAATGTCGTCAGGAAAAACTTGCGGAAAATCTTTTACTACTGGGATGTCTTCAAGTTTCTTCTCCTTGATTCCCTTTTTGACGACATGAGTTAGGAATGCGACATAATTCTTGCGGAGATATTTTCGGGCTTAAAGACAGGACATTAATTTGATTCCTTTCGAAGGGGTTTCTCTAAAGATTCGCAGAGTCTGACCGTTTGTAAAAGGAATGCGAATAAACTTTTCGCGGCATACAACTTCAGCATGATGTTGGCTGAGCCAGTCCATACCAATTATAATGTCGAAACTTCCCAACTTCATAGGTATGAGGTCAACTCGAAAATCGTGATCGTTTAGAGTGAGAGTACAATTGCTTATAATAGAGTTTAATGAGACCGGTTTTCCGTCAGCAACTTCTACCGTTATGGATTCCATGAGTTTATCTCGAGTTTGGTTGAGGATGGGTTCAAATTCTAAGGATACAAAACTCTTATCCGCGCCAGTATCAAATAACATGGATGCATAACTACCATTGATGAGAAACGTACCGTTAACCACATTGTTGTCAGCCCTAGCTTGATTGGCGTTGATGTTGAAAGCTCTTCCTCTTGCAGGTGGAGGAGCTTGGTTAGCCTGGTTTACTGGATTAGCTTGAGCTTGGGCATGGATGATATTCACCAGGCGTGGACAGGTGTTCCCGAAGTGGTTCGGGTCTCCACAGTTGTAACAAGCCCGCATAGGTTGCACCATGGGATAGTTGGGTTGGTAGTAGGATTGGGCTACATGTTGGGCAGGTGGTAGGAGTAAAGGTTGTTGGGCTTGACCCACTATCTGATGGTGGGTTTGGGTTGAGGGCTGATGGCGGTTCGTTCGCTGAAGTGCGCGACAGGTTTGAATGGTGTGACCTGCACGGCCACAGCCGTGCAATGTTGGCAGGGATGATCAGGAAAGTGATGGTATTGGCAACGGTTGCATTTTGGGTAGGGGCCGGAGTATGGCTTTTTATATGGTGCAGGTGAGGGGGCAACTTGAGTGATAGGTGCAGCAGGGATAGGGAAATTTGTTTGTGTGACAGCAAAGTTTCTGGTGTTTCGTTTCCTCTTATTAGCAAACTTTGAGGAGGAGGTGGAATGGTTTGAAGTTTGGCCCTCAATGGGGGCTTTCTTTTTCTCGTCCTTAAATTTGCCGTTACGAATACGATTCTCGGTAAGCTCGGTAGCTAGTTCCATAGCAGCTTCAAGTGTTGCAGGCGAAGTGCTTAGAACTGAGTCTTGAATTTTCGAGGGGAGGCCTCGAATATAGTGTTCGACTAAGCGGTATACTGGGGTGAACAAGTTGGGGATCATTTGGTTCAACTCTAGAAACCTTTTGTTGTAGGAAGTATGATCTCCCTCCTTTTGCTTTAACGAGTGAAATTCATCCTCTAACTTTTTGATCTCGCTTCTTGGACAGAAGCGTCTCGTCATGATTTCCCTTAACTCCTCCCATGTTAAGGCCATTGCATCCTCGATTCCTCTCTTACCTTTTTCTGTATTCCACCAGGTAAGAGCTACTCCAAATAGTCTCCCGCTTGCGTAACGTACCTTGCGATCCTCAGGACAATCGCAATTGAGGAAGGTGTTTTCCATTTCCTCAAACCAGTGGAGGAGAGCAGTGACACCTTCGGTCCCTTCAAATTTCGGGGGATCGCAAGACTTGAAGTGTTTGTAAGAGCACTTTTTGGAGGGAGGGTTGTCGACGTTCTGGTCTTCTTGATGGGGAGGATTGATGGGATTTGCGGCGAGAGCTTGTTGGACTTGAATTACGATGTCAGGAAGCACCGCGGCCATTTGGTTTGCGATTTGGGTGGCCAAGCGTTCGTTTAACCTTCCTGACCTTCTACCCCCACGTTGCTGCCTAGCCGACATCTACAGGAACATACATAAGAAGATTGTGAGTTTAAGGAGTCTTTTCAGGTGTCATGTGTCTTAAAAAAATTAAAAATAACATAAACATCAATAATGCAACTACATCCATAGGATGTCTTGGGTTTGCTCATGTTTGGGCCTCCAATGTCCCCCATACCATCGCCTGTATAGTCATGTGGGCCCCCATGACTATTGGCTTAGTAGGATTTACATTGGTGTTGGCGGTTTAACACTTGCATCACCCGAATGAAAACCATGAAATATGTTTGCGAGATGTATGGTCGGAGGGTGTCCAGGTGTAGACACAATGATAACTCAAAGTGGGGTTAGCTCACACGACGTTTGGTATAGCATGCTTTGGCCTAATAGGTCCTTCGTACTCTCATCGTTAGTCCCCAGGTAGGCAAACTGGTCCTTTAGTTTGGATTTATACGAATGCCAAGCCTAGACAGGACGTTCCGACTACCGGTACTCGTACCCTTCCAGTTACTACATGCCCGTCATGGGAACTCACTTTGATGTGATTTGAAAATACAAAACTCGTTGCAAAAATCATGGAAATTGTGTGGTGTGTGCTCTCATGGATATGATATGTTATAAGAATATGATTCATGATAGGCATTGTATAATAATATGTACTTATGAACATGCTTGCATAACATTGAATGTAAAAATAAACATAAAGCATATAAACATCATGAATTTTGCATGTAACACACAAACAATTTAAAAAATTCTAATCAACTATAGTATAGGCTCTAAGGGTCTAATAACCTATCCTATATCCCTATAGTCATGTCTCTGATACCAATCTGTCACACCCCGACCCGCAGCGGAATAAGAGTCGGGGCATAATTGGGTTATCACCAAAGCTCATGATGTTTACTAATATGTTTCATATTTATTAAATTCAAAATTACAATTCAATATTCCAAACAAGTTCATACAATTACAAGGAAAAAGTAACTAAATAAACAATCCACAACCTAAACCGATTTATTCTTCTAAGCCGTCCTATATGTTTCTTGCTGCAACTGGATCACCTGTATCATGTGTAAAAATGGGGGTTTTTGGGTCAACAAAAGTTGGCGAGTGAACCTTGTTAGAAAACATTTATATTGATTTCTTGTTATATTTAATATGGAAAAATTGTGCAATAATCATATGTGAGCAAACGTAAATAAACATACAATAACAAACCACCTTGCATGAGTATATGCCATGAATGATAATGTATATGTTGGCAACGTCACGTTCCGCTCATAGGTAATGGGGAACGGACGGCCTATGATGATGTATGTGCGATCAAGGCTCAATCAAACGGAGCCGATCGTATGTTGGCAACGCCACGTTCCGCTCATAGGTTATGGGGAACAGACGGCCTATGATGATGTATGTACTGAAAATGATAAATTTAATCTAAACATTAACAACACAAACAGTTGATACATATTGAATACACATTTGATCATGGATATGATGGATGCACAAGTGTTTAAATGTAATAAATAATAAGACACATGATACACCCCAAAATGTGATTAAAACGGGGAATTTGTAGAGATTCACTCACATTGGGTGCGTTCGTTTGATGATGTTGAATGCGCACGAGTTTAGAGGGTTGATCGACGAGGAATAACTAACCTAAATAATAACGGAAAAAGTACGGTATATAAGTGGATTTTATTAACAATTTTAATAGGGTTTTTAGATTTATTTTTTGTGAGTTTAAGGTCATTTTCTAACTTTAAAAATATTATTTTTAAGTATTTTTAATTGATTTTTAAATTAAATAAATAAATAAAAATATAAAAAAAATGTTGACTTTTTGGGTTGACCGTTGACCGTTGACCATTGACTTTGACTGCTGACCGGTTCGGACTTGTGTATGTATGCGCTGGGTGAGGCTCGAACTCATGACCTCCCGTACGCGTGCACGCAGCTCTACCAACTGAGCTACGTGTCTAACCCGAAATATTTCTGTTTTTAATTATATTTATATACTACTTAATTTATTCAGAATTCATTTATTTTAAAAAGGATTTTAATTATGTCGAACCGGTGTGCATGATGAGTTTCGAACCCGTGACCTGTGGTTTAACTTTGCAAACAGTCCACCGCTGGAATGTGTGTCTAACCTGGTTAAAATAATTGTTTTTATTAATCTTATATACTAACTGAAAGGTTCCGTATTTGGGTTTTATAAAAAGGTTTGAATATTGTGACGAATCGGAACAAGGACAGACTCGAACTCGTTATCTCTATGTTTCAAATGCACACAGTCCACCGCTGGACTGTGTGTCTAACCCGAGATATAACCCGATTTAAATTAAATATACACAACCTAAACTTCATCTTCTTCGTTAAAACAACCCAGAACAACAATTATTCGACTGTTCTTGTTTAATTCGATTAACGTACATATAAATGATTAAAATGAAATGGATAAAGAAGGTTTTGGAAATGAATGTACCGGAAAGATCATTTTCTCAGAACTCCGGCAAAGGTCGTCGGCTCTGTTTATGAATTTCGTCTGAGCGGACAAATTAACAGTTTTGATTAACTAACTGTGAAATTAAGTGACTAAACAAGAATTATCAGATAGTTTAGATGCTCGTACCGATTCACAGCGTGATTTCGGAAGTTTCAGAGATTTTTCGGCGGGTGCAGATTATCCGGTATCGTCGTCTGGGACCGATTCTGGTTGAAGGAGTTGAGTTAGTATAAGTCTAACAATAGATAGAAGATGAAAGAATTGAGAAATTTACCGATTCGATGAATGTCACGGTTTTCCGGCGAAAGTCCGGCGATATCAGATAGTGATTCCGACGATCAGAAATTAGAGCGAAAGTGAAATTGAAGGTTCTGTGAGTGTTTCCGAGTTATGAGACGATGCTATTGTTAGTGTAAATTGGAAGTGAATGATTTCGGTTATCAAACTCGAAAATCATATGAATCGAGTTCAATTGAAGACTGAATTGATTAAAACGTGGGTTGTAATGAATTTATCGGTTATAATCAGTAACTCATGATCACTCAAACGTTTGGATAGTTGAAAGCCGATTATCGGTTTCAGTTTTGGCGCAAACAGATGAATTCAGGGTAACTTAAGTTTTGTTTGTTTCCTTGATTACACAAAAACACCAAGTGGCGGAGAGTGGTTATGTGTTTGATGATTGTGTCTTCCGGCTGACCCGGGTTCGAAACCCGGCAGCCTATTTTATTTTTTATTTACCTTATTTTTACTTTTTAACAATTTTAGTTCCCATATTCTAAAATGTTTATTAATTATGTATTGTTTAAAATTAAAATGAGCATTAAATGAGCAACGAAAACTTGAAACTGACTATTCGATTAATAAACGAAGCGGGTTTTGAAAACCCGTTTTTCGACGGATGTTACAGCTACAGATAGATTTCACGCTTATCGGTGGTGGGAGTCTACTGATGGCATCTATCTTAACCCTATCGACCTCTATATCTGCGCGAGATATCTTGTGACCTAGCCCTATCCCCTCTGTCACCATAAAGTGACATTTCTCCCAATTCAACATCAGCCTAGTCTTTACACATCGCTTCATTATCGCATCAAGGTGACTAAGGCACTGATCAAAAGTGTTTCCATAGACAAAGAAATCATCCATGAAAACCTCCATCAAAGTCTCGATCATGTCTTGGAAGATAGCGACCATGCATTGCTGAAAAGTAGCTGGAGCATTACATAGCCTGAAAGGCATGCGGCGATAGGCGTATGTGCCGTACGGACATGTAAAGGTTGTCTTCTCTTGATCCTCAGGGGCGATGGGGACCTAGAAGTAACCTGAAAACCCGTCAAGAAAACAATAAAATTGTTGTCCTGCAAGTCGCTCCAACATCTGATCAATAAATGGGAGTGGGAAGTGGTCCTTGCGGGTGGTGTCATTTAATTTTTGATAATCAATGCACACCCGCCAGCCAGTGACCATACGCGATGGGATAAGTTCTTTTTCTCATTCATGACCACTGTCATTCCCCCCTTTTTGGGAACAACCTGAGTAGGACTTACCCATGCAGAATTAGATATCGGGTAGATGAGACCGGCTTCCATTAGCTTGAGCACTTCTTTTTTCACGACTTCTTGCATATTCGGGTTTAGGCGGCGCTGAGGCTGCATTACCGGCTTAAAAACATCCTCCATGAGGATCCGGGGAGTACAGAAGGTAGGGCTAATCCCCTTGATATCAGATAAGTTCCACGCGATGGCCTCCTTATTCTCTTTAAGAACCTCTATCAATCACCCCTTCTCCTCCGTCGACAATTTCGAAGAAATTATAACGAGTAAGCTCGAATTATCACCTAGGAACGCATACTCTAAGTGGGAGGGTAGGACCTTAAGCTCTACGGGGGCCGGGGTATCTAGAGGGGTATTCTCACTTGTTGCACTAACCTCACAAAAATCTAAGGTCTCGGGAACCCATAGTGGATCGTCCTCGATGTCCTCTCCCTCGCACTCCTCAGCTACTACCCCCTCATTCACTAAATCGGCTCCGCTGATATACTCGATACAATGATCTACGCACGACATGAATGAATTGAGGAAGTAAACGGAATGATATGGGCCACTATCGTTGTCGCCACCACTAGGGTGTTGCATCGACCTTGCGATTCGAAAGTGACGTTCTCATCCCTACGCGAATGTGATTTTCCCATCATGAACATCAATAATCGCTTTCGAGGTGCGAAGGAATGGACGACCTAGGATGATGGGCACCTTCTCGTTAGCCTCCATATCTAAGATGACGAAATCCACGGGGAAAACAAATTTATCAACCTTAACTAACAAGTTCTCTATAATTCCCCACGAATACTTAACGGACCTATCATCTAGAGACAGTGACATACGAGTAGGAGTAAGATCCCCTAGACCTAATTTCTCATAAAGTGAGTAGGGCATCAGATTGATGTTAGCCCCTAGATCCGCTAAGGCGTGAGCTGGAGCGATGAAACCATCGAATAAGCATGGAATAGTAAAGATACTCGGATCAGTAAGTTTTCCGGGTAACTTATTCAGAACTACGGCGGAGCACCCTCCAGTCAACGGAACATTTGAAAGCTCCCCCAGCCTATCTTTTCGTTTAAGAAGATCCTTAAAAAACTTAGCATATTTAGGCATATGTTGGAGGGCCTCAATGAATGGGAGATTGATTTTCAACTGACTAAACATATCAAGGAAATTTACGTATTCCTTGACATATTTTTTATGTATAAGACGGGCTGGGTAGGGTAGGCGTGAAGAATCTACGTGTGGCGATGGCCTAACCTCTACTGGTTTCTTCTCTCCCCTACTCTTGACTGAAGGTCCACTGTTTGGTGCGGTACTTGCTAGGTCTAGCCTAATTTGCACCCTAGGTGGAGCCTCCATTTCTATCTCCTCATCTACCTCCTCATCCTGCTCCTCTAATTCTACCCTCTCTAACCACCTCTTTCAAACTCTTACCGCTACGTGTGGTTATCGCTTTCGCATGTTGGTTCGCCGGGTTAGGTTGGGTGTTACCCGCGAACTGACCGTGTGGCTGCTCTTGCAGCTGCTTAGCGATACTACCTACTGACCTCTGAAGATCTAAGAGTGTAGACTGCTGATTTTTAGGAGAAGCTCGTGTTCCGCTAGAGTTTTCTGGGTAGCTTGGTCCTTAACCACTAATTGAGACAACAGCTCCTCAATCCTATATAAACTGCCCCCCGAGCCTCCACTCCTATTCTAACCCTCTTGATTTGAACCCCCACCACTAAACTGACCTGTATGCCCTGAACCTCCACTAGAGTAGTGACCCTGCCCCCTGTTTTGATATGAACCGGATTGGAAACCAGGGGGGTTACAGGAAGAGCGGAAGTTATTATTATTATTACGCCAGTTAGGGTTATAATTTGAATTATTATTATTATTAAAAGGGTTCGTTGGACCTCTACTCTGACCTGTAATGAACTCTACCTGCTCAACAGTGAGCGTAGGACACTCTATTGTATCATGACCCCCTCGACACACCTCACACCTATCTACTTTCTTCTTCAACTCCTGAATCTCCTTAGTGACATCTCGCTTAAAGCTATCTAATGCAGTAGCTACCGTAGATTCCAAGCTAACTTGGTGTAAACCCCGGTTGACCGGGGTGGTACGAGAAACAGGGATCGAGTTCCTGCCAGCAGTGTTGTAGTCTATGTCTGAATGTGCGAAGCTTTTGAAAAGGTCATTACACTCAGTAACAGTTTTCTTTCCCATTAGGTGTCCACCAGCAGATGTCTCAAATCGAGCTCGGGTCTCAGGAGTGAGACCGTTGTAGAATTTCTCTACAAGTGCCCAATCAGACATACTGTGTTGAGAGCAGCGGGATACTAGGGTTTGGAGACACTCCTAGGCTAGATGATAAGGCTCGTCATGTTCCATTCAGAACGAATGGATCTGATCACGAAGGCGAGATGCTTTTGCGGGTGGAAAGTGTTTTTTTTAGGAAAGCTTCTCGTAGGGTGGCCCAAGTAGTGAAGGTACCGGGTGGTTGAAAGTCAGGCCAGATGGTGTCTCGACCTCCAAGAGAAAATGGAAAGACTTGAATGAAACGGGCATCGTTGCCCGCACCTTCCATATTGAAAGTGTTACAAAGGCGGGTGAGGCGGTTAATATGGGCAGACGCATCCTCGTCATCACGACCATGGAATTGGCAAGAGTTGGTTATAGCGGTCATGATGTAAGATGGGATTTACCAGGCTTTATCGTTATTCATAGGGGGAGAGTGATGGGCGAGTTCGCACCAGTGAAACCGGTGGTGGCCTGTTGGTAAACGGTTTGGTTATTGGCCATGTGGAAATTAGGTGGTGGCCTATTGGTAAACGGTTTGGTTATTGGCCATGTAGACTTGCGTTTCTATGAACTACACGGGGTGATGGGGAACCTTGCGGTGAGGGCTTTGGTGTAAAGTCAAAGTCGGGTGGTATAAAGGGGGGATGAACTAGAAAAAGAGGATGAAGAAGTACTAACCTTTGGTGCAAGAGGAGAAGATGTATCCATTGGCGGCTTTGGCGGAGGTCCTTGCGAACGCGTATGGGGCATCCACTAAACCGGAAACGAGACAATTGAAATAATTCAGAAAAGACACTTAAAATATATTAAATGAAAACAAATATTAAATTAATTAAATTTATTTAGACTCCTACGAGGAAAAACCAAAAAATGGTAAACACGTATGAACTAACTAACCCTAAATCGAGTAATCAACGCAATTGCCAACGAGAGAGTCCCCGACAACGGCGCCAAAAACTTGATGTTCTAAAAGTAGTTAATTAAAATTACCCTAATCCTAGACTCAGTTATACCCTAGACTCCTAAATTTTACTAAACTACTAACCGGCAAGTGAACCGATCAATTGAAGAGTAGTTTAAGTAAGACCGGATTATCGAACCCACGGGACTCTCTAATTACAATGACGACTCAATCTAGACTCGATTAATACACTTATTTATATATTTTTTTTGGGGGTGGGGGGGTTTCTAAATTATAATTATTATTTAAAATAAGATTATCTAATTAAAGCGAATTAAACTTTGTACTTTTGAGATTAGAAATTAATTCAAGAATAAAAAACATGCTACCTAGGTTGGATTTTATATTACTAATTATTTGATTTTGTAATTAACTAATTATGTTACATGATAAACCGAGATCTTAAGATACTAAACTCCAAGGTATATCGAACAGAACCCCCAACCCTTCTCGGGAAGACCCTTATGATAACCTAAAAGTAGTTTGAGTTTACCGCTTTCAAAGACTTCCTTTCGGTTACCTATTGTTTAGTAAAGTGTCTATTTTAGTTAAATACTTCTCAATAATTAACCTAGACCAACAATAACTCTTAGTTTAGTTTAACCGACACGATTGATGGCAAGTAAATTAGACTCGGGATTTTCTCAAAACCTAAATCTAACAATTTACCTAATCAATTCAGCTAACAAATTACTATTTCTCAATAATTAATTTAGGTATAATGTTAAGAACTAATCATATATTTTACTTAGTTTGGCCAATTCTACCGAATGATTACCCGAACCCGTTAAGAACCGAAAAATCAACGCAAACCTATTCTATGGAAGACATCCAACAAGATTTATGTAGAACAACTAAGTAATCAAAAACCAATTCAAATCATGCAAATACACTAAACTAAATAGTTAAAGTTGTTTACTTTACCAAAAAGATCAGTCAAACATAATCAAATTAACACAAGTTCCAAGCTTTCATAAATCATAATTCCAAACCTAGGTAGCAAATCAAATCTAGCCAAGTAACATAGTTTTAAAAGTAATCAAAACAAAGTTAAGAATAGAATTCATCGAAGTGAAAACAAAGGAAACTCAAAGTATTAAGATTGTGCAATAGAACCGTGTTTGAATTAGCCTCTGAGCTCTAGCTTCACCTTGATGATTCCAGCAGCTTAGATTCACCTTCTTTAGCCTCCAAGATCCAGAATTTTAGCTTCTAAACTTCCAAGTTCGTCAAAGATGTTGCAATTATAATCAAACTCAAACTTATAAACTCATCTTTCCCTCATCTGATAACTTTTCGAAACTTTCTGGATATACCACCCTCTCGCGGGCCGCGAGAGGGTTTAGTGTCTCAATTGCGCCCCGCGACCGAGTAACAATTCTCCGGATAGGTCTTGACCTCTCGCTCGCCGCGAAAGGCATATGATGATGCAGTCGCGGGCTGCTAGAGGGTGTTTTCCTCCGTTTTTCAATTCGTTTCCTCTCTCAGGTTCCAACTACGATCCAACTTGGTTCCAATTATCATTTCAGCTCATTTTTCATCCTTTCGACCACTTTCACGAACCAAGACCTGCAAAACGTATTTGGATCAAAAGTAGATATATCCTTTACAAATCGAAACGAAAACTAACTAAAACTCTACAAACTATACACGATAAAATGAATGTATTATTCAATACATCAATAATATTGCTATATTTTTTAAAATGACATTCTTTAAAAGTACTAAAAATAGCCTTTCCAAAACTGTTTGTGCTAGTTTGAAAACTGATTGTGCTGGTTATGTCTGTATTAATTTCGAACGTGTCTTGTGTTGGTTTGATTGTGCTAGTTTCAGAACTGTATGTGCTGGTTTCAAAATTGTTCGTGCAAATTTTGAACACGTGTTGTGTTGGTATTAACATTAGTGTCGGTAATAAAGTATCGGTAAATTTATTGTGCCGATATTAACATTAGTACTACTATAGGTTTCCTGAAAGTTGATTTGTGTTATTCTATGGTATTTGTGCTATCATGGGTCTTATGAAAGTTGGTTGTTACATGTTCATGTTCGTGTTTTCATTAATCCAATTCAAAGAATTATATCATCACATTAAAAAGTTTAAAACATTACAATGTAATAGCTTGAGATATGTCGAATCCCTTGACTCCGATTCGATATTGAAGAGACTCGTCAATGTCAAGAATAAGCCTTCCTTAGCTAGCGTCTGCAAAATAAGAAACCGTTAGCCTCATCACGGAAGGCCCTGGAGGGCGATCCATGACCAAGCTCCGGCGTGAGGATAAGTAAACTTGCCAGAGACGAAGAGTAATTTCAGCGTGGGGCTGCCGGAATGTGTGGTGTGAATCCAAAGACTCGAGTATTCAATGTGATCGAGAGAATATTCAGAGTATATGTTGTTTATGTGTGTGTGTGTGTATGTTCAGGGTATTCAATGCATACCTTTTGTAATCATATGTCCGGCTTATATAGAAAGATAAGTTTATCACCTAGTGAGGATCCCCATGCAATCTAACGGTCTTTACATGAGCCAGAGAAGATCTCTCGTCATATTGGATGCGTGTTCCCTCATCATCGGCGAGATGCTCTTCGCATTTAATGAGACCGTACCTTCCTCGTACTCAGTAGCGGACCCAAGATTTTTTTCAATGAGGTCCATTTTTTTCGGTATTCAAAATTTTCATAACAAAACGTTAAAATTTTCCGGTCGGTTCTCATTCAGGTCGGGTCAGAGCGAGGTTTAAATTAGTTTAAAAAACTAAAAAAACAGGCTATACAAGGATTGACCCCACCTAATTGTATTTATAAGGTCCTTATAAAATTTAGTATACCGGATCTACTAATTTTTTAAAAAACATTGGGGTCCAGGGACCCGACCCGCTCTATATGGGTCCACCCCTACTCGTACTGTTGATCAGTTTTGTTTAAACATAATGGAAAACATGTGAACAATACCTGATACATCGGACAAGCCCGCAGAGAATCCAGATACAGATACAACCATGGAGTTCATCATAATAGTCTGCTTGATCTGGTTCCCCTTCAGGATGCATTTCCTTGATAGTAGTACCGAGTTCTTTAGGGTTGAAGAACTTGTAGTAAAGAAGAGGAGGTCAAATTTGATGTGATGTTATAATTGTCTAACCCTAATCCCTATCTAGTAATCTCCTTATATACACTCAAGGGAAAAGCCAATTAATTAATAAGGGTAATATGGTCTAGTAACAATTACCAACTAATTATATTATAGGTTTTAATATATATTGATCTATATTATATAAATGATAATGATGGCTACTAGATTAAGTATATATAAAAACATATTTAATCTTACACCTACTTCCCTGATCTCCGTCATCTCCCTTTTGTTGCAGACATTTAATGCCTGTGACAAGGGAAGACAACATGAGTTGATGGGCCTCTTAGTTCCTACTCTTTCACTTATACACAAGATCTTTGAGAACATGAGAATGGGCCTTTTAAGGAGCCCAATAAAATAGCTCAAGATAAGGAGCCCGACCTGGGGCCCTCGTCGACAATGTATTAGCACGTTAAGATATCTAAAAAATAACAGCACATGTCGTTTGTCTTCTTAGAGATTGGTTGTGATTCGCGCTCCTGTTTCTCCGAGATATACGTTCGATATCTATTCTCGTCTCCCTTGAACACTAACATCAAATAGCAAAAAACATGCAAAATCAATCATAAAAAAACTAAACCACACCCAAATACAAAGATCGATAAACAAAATAAAACAATACAAAAAAGAAATAGCATATTACGATGTTCATGTCTTCGTAATATTCGCATTGAAATCATGTCTTCATAATATTCGCATTGAAAAAGTGAAATTGTTGAACACACTCCTCGCTTCTGAATCCACGTAAAATAAAGAATCATTTACGAAAAAAGAATTGGTGAACTAATTGAAAGAATTGTTCTGTGAAACGTAAAATAAAGAAATCATTTACAAAAAAAGAATTGGTGAACTAATTGAAAGAATTGTTCTCTTAAAACATGCTTCCAAAAAAACTGATTGTTAATATATTTATAGGGAAATTGATACGAGTAAAATTACTATTGTACCCCTTCTCTAAAATTGGTTGAACGACTTGTCAAATTTATATCGGTTTCTACATTTTTACACAAAAGTTAGTTTGTATTTGATCTTAATCCAAATATATAATTAGAGTTGTTTATTAAAATTAGCTTGAATTCACTCATGTTGTAAGTGGACGGTTACAAATTATCAAACAATCTTTATAAATAAACCAAGAGTTACAAAAATCTAAAATACAATGTTGCTAACCCATAGCCGAACCATGCTCATCGTAACACAAAAGGGTATGACCATCAAGCAAGGGTTGAGTGGTTTTTTGCTTTACACATGCGACTGTCAGTCATACCATGAAACAGTTAAACCAAACCATAAAAATAGATTTCAGGTTTCAACTGTTTATCAACACTCCTGGCTATAAAGCGAACAATACACGCGATCCAAAAATCAAATTATAATAATAAAAAATCGTCAATTATAATTATTTTTTTACATTAATTCAGGTAATCCCCACTCTGATGATTAATTGCAACACTTAAATAACAACATAACAAGTACAAAGTTACTGCAACTTGAGTATTGGTTATAAGAATATTAAACATCATAAAGAAATTCAAACAACCAACACCAAACTTACTCAAACAGAACCAAGTGACCGCATGTCACCAGATTGACCATCTCCTTTAGAAGGCATAGTATACATGTTCTTGAGCAAATCCTGTATCTTATTATACATCATCATCTGTGATGGCTCACTCACACCAACACTGCTTTGTGATGCTCTTGATGAACTCTCTTGCAGCTTCATTTTCTCAAACAAATAATGTTTTTCAGCTTCGGCTTCGTGTAACCGTTGTTTCAAATACCTGCTTGCGTAATCTTCTTCAGATTTCTCAGCTTTAGCTTGCGCGATTCTCTGCAGTCGTTCGGCTTCGCGTCTAGCTTCACTGGCTTTGAGGTCAAACATCTCGGCCTCCACCTGTTTAAGCCTCACAATGCTTTCCAGCTCGTCGACTTGCTGTTTTTTCTTTTGTCTTTCCATTTTAAGTGCGGCTACTTCACGGGCTTTGTCTTTGAGTTCTTGATCGCATGCCTCCAGAGCTAAACGAGCTTTTTTTGTGACGCGTATTTTCTCTTCTTCCACCATTTCCATCTTTTTAATTGCTTCTTTTACAACGTCCGCGATCCGGTTAAATGCTTCTTGTGGGGCCATCAGTCGACCTTCACCAGTTTCTTGATGCTTTGTCGGGTCTATGTCAAACTCTGCAAAAGCCATCAACAACGTTACGTATCTAAGAATAAACTAAACCACACTAGGGTATCGGTTACCTTGAAAAAATGACAGTATTGCTTTGGAAGCCAGTGGTTCAGCGACCCCACTTTTTAACTTTTCAACAAGTTCTCCGCATTTCCAATACAGTTTCCTTCCTCTCGATTCCTCACATCCACGAAATATCCTACTCACATATTCAAGTTCTCTAACCAAAGCTTCTCGGTCCCACAACGGCGCACAATGATGAAAAACATCTTTGACCCACCCAAATAACTGTGATGTCCTCATGCATGCTCGACACCTAAACAGCATCTCACCTGAGCTTCCTCCATCTACAGTGGACCCCATGCCAATTTGTGCATTGTGTATTGCACAATCTGTGTGAGTCCAGTGTGAACACGAATCACACCCAATCCATCTACACGTATTGACTTCAAAGTCAAACTTGCTACATATCACACACATGCATAGGTTACAGAAACCGTTCCTCTTCGAGCAAATTTCACAAGTACAGTTGTCAGCTGGAATTGAGTTTCCACATGCTATGTTTCTACACCTTTTGTATAGAAATATCTCAATGAGAGAAGCTTGAGATAGACTGACAGTCGGATGTAGAAACGCTTGAATTCCGGTTTTGATAGCAACTAATATCTCTAGCTGTCCACGGTGTGCTAAGATGAGTGTTTTTTCTGTTAAGTCGGGCCTACTTAGAACCGCTTTTTGAAGAGAAATATATTCCTCTCTATGTTGAGGACCGCCCATTCCTTCAATAAGACCACGAAGTTCGTTTTTTAGTTTATCCAAAAAGTCATCAGGGAGATGATGCATTCGCTCCGCAATTACATCAACTCTCTCTTTAGTAATATCTCTAAGAGACATTTTATCCGAAGTTGAGATATGGCGGATGACAGAATGTTCAGCAGAACCGTTTTCACGTTCCTTCACTTTTTCCCTCTCTAACTGCTGCTGTTTGGATAGCATCAAAGCATCAGATGTGGGCCAGGTTTCGCGTGAGCTAGCACTTTCTGTGGGTGAGTCTCGGATCTGATCAGAATTTGAGCCGTCTGCTGGAACAAGGGAGAGAGATGTGTGCAGTACTCCCGACCTTGGTTGCTGATGTGGCGGCAACATTTTCGGCAATGCTGATTACTGAATGATAAACAAAAGTAAACCAATTAAACATAATGTACACTGACACCAAATTGTCAACAATAATAACATTACTACATTAAATAAAAGCACTCCGGGTAGTTAACTAGAAAGTCCCTGTCAAATTTAAAGTTAAAAGTACATGATTTGTTCAGGGTGAAGGAAGCAGCCTCAGAAAGACACTCGGTTTGACCAACAGTACCTTTAAGTAGATAGACGGTGAAGTCTAAACCATGAGAGCAATCACCTACTTATCATTTGTCACCATAAACACGGTCAACAACTTAGCTTCAAACCGCAGTTAGTCGCTGGCTGGAAACAAAAATTCAAGATCTGACCTAATAATAAAGAAAATCATCCTGCTACAATAATCACTGGATTATTATCTTCGTAAAACCCTAAACTCCATAAACACAATCTACAAAACCAGATGAACATCTTATCATCATGATTCTAGTTAACATAACAGTTGACTTTCAATTTCAGATCACAAAATTCATTTCAACTCCATATATCTATAATTCATACAGATCAAAAAATCATACCCCCAAACACCTCATATGAAACCCTAGAGATAGAACACAACGGCCAGGACTCCAATCACACAAAACTGTAACAAAAGCGAACAACAAATCTATATGAAATTATATTAAACTCCAACATATCAAACTAAACGCACAAAAATCAACGAATTTAGATGAAATTATACTCACCTCAACACAAAAAATCACTCGAGTTGAAGATAAATTTAACGAATAACCTTCAAATTAAGTCAAAGAAGAGAGAGAAGCACGCAATCTTGAGAATCTCCCCTATTTTGTTTACGAAACGCTTCAATTTGATACGAACAAAACCCTAATTTCAATTTAATTTTTGTGTTGTGCGTAGAAGTGGATCGTTTTCCTTTTTCACCTGTTGCGCTAGTGCTCAATGCATTGACCGGCTCAGCCGGTCATAATCTCGATGGCTTGACGTGTTTCTTTGACTTGGTTATATGGTTGACTTTTTCTGTGTTTTTATACAAAAACAAAATATCAAAAAATATTAAGACCGAGTCGTATCAAAACCAAAAACATAAAAAGAAATTAAGCGGTATCGATTCGGTTGGTAGAATGTTAGGCTTTCATAATGGGTTTACATAGAAAAAAAATATATCATGTAGCCAAAAAGATATGGATACTGATTTTTGTCTAGTCGGTATCGGTTTAGAACTAGTACTCTTAATAGTCAAAGGTACAAAAAGAATGTTTATTTACAATGGTTTTTTACACAAAAATTGTCTGATGTGACCGAAAAATAATTCGTGTTATACGTTAATCGAAAACCATATAAAACGAATACTGATATTGGTACTGATGTTGTTGTACCAATATTGGTTCATTTCGGTTCTTCATGATACTTATATGATACTTGTATTTGATGATATTAAAAATGTACTCTATTACCGGAGTTTGGAGAAAATAATTAAACACTTTGTATTTAGTTTTTTTATTAAAACAAACGAATAAAGGTTATTAGGAAATCATATTAAATCTTAGTGGGTTAAAAATATATTATATTATATAAAGTATATTATAATTTTATATATATATATATATATATATATATATATATATATAATATAATTTAAATTTAAATTTAAATTTAAATTTTATAATGAATAGTGATTTGTAATTTTAAAGTTTTTTTTTATTTTTTAGTAATACTTTATATATTAATAGTATTTTATTTATCATTCAATTTGATATTGTAGTAATAAATTATTTTTTAATCAAAAATCCATGTTTATGTATATTTATTTTTTTAACATTTCATCGGTATAGATACAAATTATATTATTATTATTACACATATGAATTTCAACTGACCATCAAAGTGATTGTATTTTTGAGTAATTGGTTTTATTTATCTAAGGATATTTTAATTATTTTGTTCTAATAACTTGTGTTCTATTTTTATTTATTTGTATATTATTGAATCTAAAGTGATGATGAATAGTAATTATGAATTTCAACTGGTCATGAATAGTGATTGTATTTTTGAGTAATTGATTTTATTTATCTAATGATATTTTAATTATTTTGTTTCTAATAACTTGTGTTCTATTTTTATTTATTTGTATATTTGTATATTATTATTAAATCTAAAGTGATGATGAATAGTGATTTGTAATTTTTAAGTTTTTTATTGTTAAGTAATAATAAATTTAATTGTTTAATTAAATTAGAGTGTGTATGATTTTAAATTTTTAGTATATTTGTATATTATTAAATTAGTAAATTATATGATTTGTATATTTTAAGTAATAAATTTAGAGTGAAGATGAATAGTGATTTGTAATTTTTAAGTAATAATTTGTATATTAATTAATTATTAAATCTAGAGTGATGATGAATAGTGATTTGTAATTTTTAAGTTTTTTATTGTTAAGTAATAAATAGTAATTTATAATTATTAATTATTTCTAATTACACATATGAATTTCAACTAGCTGTATATATTATTAAATCTAGAGGATGATGAACAGTGATTTGTAATTTTTAAATTGTTAAGTAATAGTAATTTATAATTATTAATTATTTCTTATTACACATATATGGATTTTAACTGGCCATGAACAATGATTGTATTTTTGAGTAACTGATTTATTTATGTAATGATATTTTAATGATTTTGTTTCTAATAAGTTGTGTTCTATTTTTATTTATTTGTATATTGTTGAATCTAAAGTGATGATGAATAGTGATGAAGAAATACTGGTTTGAACCGAGAGGTATCCGAAGATATCTTAGTTACAGTCTAGTTTTTCTGCATAAAAGGTTGTTTCTCGTTCGCTCTTCTAGGTGATTTCACTCTAGGCTAATCTACAAAACTAGCAACGTCGTTAGTCTCATCACGGGAGAAGGGGAAGGTTTTCTCCGTGACCACATTCCGGCGTGAGAATAAGTATTTAGTATTGCAAGGTAATGGCAAGTAAGTAGTAATTAGTGAGTGAGCTGAGAAAGCATATAGATGGTTTACCTTGTGGTTCGATACTCATTTTATACCCGAAAATAAGTGGGTTTAGGAGATGGGCTGATGGGCCTTGGGCCCGGCCCAGATGACAAGGGATATCTGTTATGTCCCTCTACAACGATCATTAAATGATCCCTGGCAGGAGGTGTGCTTTGTCGGATGTTGTATGGTGCCACGTGTAAAGGTAACTGTCCCTGGTGTCAAACCTTTCATCAGCCGAAAATGGAGAATGTGTGATAGTCACTGGCGTGAGTATGGTTGGTGCACAGTCTGGCCTCTGCATTACTGTTCATGCGATGCAGTCTGACACAACCTGCCGAGCGACCATTGGGTCACAGCTCTGCCACTTTGTACTCTTGTGTATAGTCAACGCCTCTCTTCGCTTTTCCCTTCCGCGAGGCTTTCAGTGCTTTCTGGCCAACACAAAGTTTTAGGGATTAAGTCCTTTTGTTCCCAAGACTATGAGTTGCTCTCATGTTTGTCTTATCCTCTGTAAGGTTTGGGACTTCGCGGCTAGAGGGTTGTTTGGTCCGCACAGGGTCAAGTGGCCTGCGCGTCTAAGTCTAACTTGCCGTTGCGCTGAGTGCGCAAGGCTCATTATGTGACCTGTATGTATTGGTCTAACTTGCCGTTGCGCTGAGTGTGCAAGGTTCGTTGTGCGACCTATTGGTTTTGGTCTAACTTGCTGTTGCGCTGAGTGCGCAAGGTTTGTTGTGCGACCTAGTGGTTCCAAGAAAGGCGCACCTTGTACATTGTGCGCTAAGGTTATTCTTGTAGTATGTTGTTAAGGGTATGGTCCCATGCGTAGGCGCAGGGTTTTTGGGATCATACCCCTCCAAGTCCCCAGTCTAGTGTTGCTCCTATACGCATGTTGGCAAGTAGATGGAGTGCTGGACTATAAGAATTGTTGTATGTGCGCTTATTTCAACGGCAAAAATTCAAGAAGGGTTGGAGGAAACCTTTGTGTGAAGGAAACTCTTCATAATTATGTTTTTGAAATTTGAATCTTCTGTCATGCTGATGTTGTAGGCGAGTTGGTGAGAAAAAGGGTGCCCTGGAGGTGACATTTGACAACTGTGGCATGCTGTCAACAGTGTAGCCTCACTTTCATTGATGAATTGGCAGAGGAAGTGGCAGTCACGCACGCGTGACAATTGTCAGTTGCCACTTTCCTGCCACGCGTCCTGCGCAAATTGGTTGTTAATTCTACGCGTGCGTCACAGTTCCACATCGCCTTAAATGCGATGAGTATAAATAGAGGTGAACCGTCTAGTGTTTCATTCACGCCTTCAAACTTTTCCTTTCAAATTCTCTGATTTTTTCTTGAGTTCTTGTGTTCTTAAGTCTTCTTGTTTTCAAAACTTCTCTTTTCTTCTTTGATTTCCATGGCGACTAGGGGTCTTAAGACCGTTTCTACTGCAGAGGCTTCGACCTCTTTGCGCTGAAATAGAACCAGGATGGTTTCCAACGCCTGGTTTCCGGCTACCGGTTCTCTAAGTGTCACACCCCGGATTTCCAACCCAAATCAATGCACCGGTGGGCCCGGGTGGGGAGTATCGTGACGTCAGTTGATAACATCATAGTCAATTAAACATGGCACAACGGAAGTCTTGGAGTAAAATTACTATTACCAACCGAATGTTCAAAAATACAAAATAATATACAGGCTCGTAATAGAAGATCCACACGCGGATCATAAAATGTATAAAAAGAATATAAAACAGACTTTAGGGCAGATCTAAGGATTTGCAAGATCCTCTTATTCACTACCGAGCAGCTTCCGGCCTAGTTCGTCTTGTACATGCAGTTTAGTCTTTGGACGATACGTCAGCTTTCGCTGGTAAATAGACTCGACTGACTCATTTTGAAAACATTTTAGAAATTAGATTTAAGTGCGCAGGGCACAAATCTTTTTATAACTGGGAAATTTACTTTGTAACCTTGTTAACAGATTCACATGTTTGTCCATACATACAGGGCCCAGTATAGAGACCGAGACATGATTAAATACACACCACTTAGAACTCACAGAGGAGTTATCCCCAACGTCTTGGGTAATTTGCATTTGAGCTTCTGTCAGGTGTATGCCTACACCCCGCGCTAAGGTCGTGGCCATTAACTAATCTAATGAGCCGAGGATATCCAGGACATGGTAATTTAACCCCCGATGTTTAAGTTATAAAAAAAACACTGATTAAAACAGAATATGCGGATTTACTAGCCACAATCCGGCATTCGATTGATCCCATTTCTGACCAAGCGGTAATAGTTTACCGTATCCCAAGCCTTATAGGGAAAATAAGTCGAGAGTATTTACCTGAGCTAGTCTTCTTTTTAATTTCAATAACTCAGCCGTATACAAAAGTACTAACGTGTAGATAGCATATACCGGCAAGGCTCTAGTCTGGATTATGGCATAAGCTAACCAAATTAATACTAACGGTCTTTAATTAAGTCATAGACTTAGACCGAGTAGTGTACATATCAAAATGTATAACGCTTGATTAAACAACGATCGGATAGAATGTAGTTTAAACCCGACAAGTACTTTGACTTGCATAATATGGGTAAACTATAAACATTCTGGATTTTGAAACTTAATGACAAGGTTAAACCCGTTTCGGTTAAATTCCGTAAACTAGTTACGTATAATCAACCGTATGCTTATAAGAGATAATGGGTAACCGGATAAGTCATTGACAAGTTCTATATGCCATTACATTAATAAGTTAAAATCAGTAGATATCATTATATGCCCGTTAAGGTTTTATAATGAATCTATGTCTCATAAGGGAATTTTGGTAATTTTATACCATATAAAAGGAACTTGAATATAATTTAAGTTTATAATCATGTGTATTCTAGATATAATATCAGTAGGACATCATTTATATGTGTAATGTTATCTTTTATGACCAAATTATGCACCAAAAGGGGTATTTTGGTCATTTTTACACATAGTTTGTAAATTATTTGGGATTCTGAGTTTATAACATGTCCCTACTGTATATATGTTTAAAATAAGTTTTAAAATCAGTAGGTAATAAGTCTCGGTCAATTAATATGGTTTAAAACCATACTATGCGCCGAAACGGCGCTTATGTCGTAAAATGACGTTTTAAGCGAGTTTAATGAAAACTAACATTAGGGTCAGATTAAAATGTCTTAGATATGTTATTTAATATAACATATTAGTAGGTAAAGATTTACCTTGAAAATATTTGATTAAAACTATTTTATGAGCCACAAGGGCTAAAATCGTCATTTATCGACATAGTTTAAAGACCTTTTTGAAAATTCAGTTTATAACTTGGTTTAACATCCCAAATAATCCAACTTATAATTTTGCATCAGTATGAAACTCATTTTCAAGTTCATTATCATTTAAAACCTTGTTTTATGCAAAAATGACATTTTAGTAAAAAATGGCATAATTATGGAACTTGCGCATAAACTTGGATTCTGATTATGATCATGTAATATAAAATAGAGGGTTATGCTACATTATATTATGATCATAATTGAACTTTAGATCAGTAGGTAACTAATCTAAATCGGGTCAGAATCGAAAGTCAAAGCAGAAGTCAAACTTCGTGACTTTCAGTTGCGAACCGACCCTAGAACTGAAATTGACGAGCCGAACATGTTCTTACATGTTTTAGCAATTATTACCATCTTGTTTAAGTGTCAAAACAGGTTTCATAACTTATATAAGATCAATTTATGATTTTTCCGAAAAATGGCCTGTTTGACTTTTTAATATCATAACTTTGACCCGTCAATTGGTCTAGCAAGCGTGATCTTCAGGAGGTGCCCTCTATAGGGATTAACACCTCCCTTATTATGATCACTTAGCCATGTTCATTTTGAACAATGGCTGGACCATAATGATCTTAACCGAAAGTTAAAGCGTTTTCCGTAAAGCGCTTGACTTTTTGCTTTAAAAGCCTATAAACGAAAATGCACAAGGAAGGAACACTTACCAGTGATTCCTAGGGTGCAAAAGAACTATATTGGATGCTCCTTTCAGTTAGGAACTTCCAGAGGAGGGAGAAGTATTGAAATTGAGAAAGGTGCAAGTTGGAATGGTGAACTTAAGCACCTATTTATAGTTGGAGAACTCAAAGGAGGTGATGCCAGGTGTTTAGGGGTGTAAGAGGAAGCTTACAAGTGTCTCAAAACGTGGCATAGCAGTTTGGAAGCCATAGTTTCGATTTAATGGTTTTTGGCATTTTTGTTTGGAAGCCAAGTAAACTTTCTACAACAGAGCCTTTCTCACGCCCCGCGAGAGACCCAGGACCTGGTCTCTCGCGGCCCGCGACAGCCCCTTGGCCAGTTTTAAAGTTTGACACTTTAACCCCTTAACTTATTAAAGCTTTTAGAAACCTTTTAGAACACCTTTTTGTCACTTTTAGCCCTCTGTAGCTAATACTTGGCATACCCGGGATTATGCCCGGACATTGTCGAGCTCACGGTTCGTTAAAAGGTCACTCAGAGGTATAAATTAACATGTTGACAGTTTTATCCCTCCATTATCCAACTTTCATCTATTTACTTCGTAAAGGATCACTCGGAGGCTTATTATAAGCATGTTGACTCCGATGTCACTCAGAGGCTGGGCATGTTGACATATCAGTCACTCAGAGGCTAATGATTTAAGCATGTTGACATATCAGTCACTCAGAGGCTGTTATTTATGCATGTTGACATCGGGCCGTCACTCAGAGGCTCAGTTTGAGCATGTTGACGCCTTTCGTCCTTATTAGTCTTTAATAGACTATATTTAAGATACAATACGTGTCACTATACTATTGGACACGATTTTACTGGGTGTTACATCCTCACCCCCTTAAAAGAAATCTCGACCTCGAGATTTTATTCAAAAAGATGGGGGGTACTTTTGTCGCATAGTTGACTCAACCTCCCATGTATACTCGGGACCTTAAAAGCGTCCCACTTAACCTTTACTATAGGTATCATTTTCCTTCGAAGCTTCTTAACCTGTCGATCCTCGATCGAAATTGGTTTCTCAACGGACCTTAGGTTTTCAACAATTCGCACATCCTTATGTGACATTGCTAGCGACTCATCGGATAGACATTTCTTAAGGTTACTGATGTGGAACACATCATGGATTCTACTTAGCTCCTCTGGCAATCGAAGCTTATAAGCTACAGTGGCGACACAGTCGACTATCTCTAATGGTCCAATATATCTTGGGCTCAACTTGCCCTTCTTTTCGAAGCGCATCACACCTTTCCAGGGTGATACTTTTAACATGACTTTGTCCCCTTCTTGGAACTTAAGAGGTTACGCCTCTTGTCAGCATAGCTCTTCTACCTGTCCCTGGCAGCTTTAAGACGATCACGGATTTGCACAATCTTTTCCATGGTCTCTAGGACAATTTCTGGTCCTGATAGTTGGGCTTCCCCAACTTCCGCCCAGCACACGGGCGTTCGGCATTTTCTCCCATATAAGGCCTCAAAAGGAGCAGCCTTGATGCTCGTATGATAGCTGTTATTGTAGGAGAATTCTATTAGGGGTAAGTGGTCATCCCAACTTCCACCTAAATCAATCACACATGCCCTAAGCATGTCTTCTAGTGTCTGGATAGTACGCTCACTTTGACCATCAGTCTGCGGATGGTAAGCCGTACTAAAATTTAATCTCGTGCCTAATGATTGTTGGAAACTTTTCCAAAAATGAGAGGTATATCTAGTATCTCTGTCGGATACAATAGATACCGGCACACCGTGTAGGGACACAATCTTGTCTACATACAACTTAGCCAATTTGTCTGAATTATACGTTTCTTTAATTGGCAAGAAATGTGCTGACTTGGTCAGTCTATCCACGATGACCCAAATAGTGTCATTTCCACTTTTGGTCTTAGGTAACTTGGTAATCAAGTCCATAGTTACCATTTCCCATTTCCAGGTGGGAATTTCCAATTGATGTAGAAGTCCCGACGGCTTCTGATGTTCGGCCTTAACTTGCGAAGACGTCAGACATTTGGCTACATAAGTGGCTATGGATTTCTTCAAACCCATTCACCAATAATTCTTTTTCAGATCTTGATACATCTTGTCACCTCCCGGGTGAACTGAGTATCTCGTGTTGTGCGCTTCTTGGAGGATTAGATCTCTAAGTCCCCCAAAGATTGGAACCCAGATTCTTCCATTGAATCTAAGGATTCCATCATTTCCAGGCGCTAACTGATCCACAGTCCTGCCTAATCCCTCCTTAGGAGCATTAGTCTCTAATAGGGCTTGCTTTTGCGCATAGAATAGCTTCTCATTTAAGCTATTTCTGAGCTCAATGCTCTTGGCATTAATCCTTATAGGTTTAACTTGTTCCTTGCGACTTAAGGCATCAGCAACTACATTTGCCTTGCCTGGATGGTAGTGAATCTCGCAATCATAATCACTAAATGTTTCCATCCATCGACGTTGTCGCATGTTCAATTCTTTCTGATTGAACAAATGCTGGAGACTCTTATGGTCAGTGTATATAATACACTTTGTGCCATATAAGTAATGTCTCCACAGTTTTATTGCAAATACAAGAGCACCCAATTCCATCGTGGGTGGTGCAATTCCTTTCGTGCACCTTTAACTGTTGTGATGCATAGGCAATCACTTTGCCTTTTTGCATTAGCACACAATCTATGCCAGTGTGCGATGTATCACAGTAGACTACAAAATCCTCAACACCCTCTGGTAAGGATAACACAGGAGCATTGCTCAACTTGTGTTTCAGAATCTCAAAAGATTCTTGTTGTTTTGGACCCTAATTATATTTAACATTCTTATGGGTCAAGGTAGTTAAAGGAGTGGCTATTCTTGAAAAGTTCTCAATGAACCTCCTATAGTATCCAGCCAATCCTAGGAAGCTACGAATCTCCGATGGGGTCTTGGGCACTTCCCAATTTATTATGGCCTCAATTTTGGCGGGATCCACTTGGATACCACGCTCACTTACCATATGTCTAAGAAATTGGACCTCTCTAAGCCAAAACTCACACTTAGAGAATTTAGCATAAAGCTTTCTTGCCTTAGTAGTTCTAAGATGCACCTAAGATTTTTCTCGTGATTGGCTTGATTACGAGAGTAGATAAGTATGTCGTCTATAAAGACAATGACAAACTAATCCAAATACGGTTTGTAGACTTTATTCATGAGATCCATGAATGCTACAGGTGCATTTGTGAGCCCAAAAGGCATCACTAAGAATTCAAAGTGACCGTAACGGGTCCTGAAGGCTGTCTTAGGAACATCCTCACTTCTAACCTTCAGCTGATGATATCCAGAACTTAGATCAATCTTGGAGAAGTAACTAGCCCCTTAAAGTTGGTTAAATAGATCATCGATCCTGGGCAGAGGATATCTATTCTTGATTGTTAACTTGTTTAGCTCTCGGTAATTGATACACATTCGCATTGAACCATCTTTCTTCTTTACAAAGAGGATAGGAGCCCCCTAAGGCAAGGAACTAGGCTGAATAAAGCCTTTCTCCAAGAGTTTGTCTAGCTGCGTCCTCAATTCCTTCATTTCCGTTGGTGCTAGCCTGTATGGAGCTCTAGCTACTGGTGCTGATCCTGGTATCCTGAACTCCACTTGTCTGTCTGGGGGTAGACCTGGTAATTCTTCTGGAAAGACATCTGAATATTCCGATATAAGTGGTAGATCTTCCATGTTTGGCTTTGGCTTGTTTATGGTGACTTGTGCCATGTAGATGACATGGCCTCTTCTCAAACACTTGGATGCCTTAAATAACGACACCTTGTCTGGCAGTCCATAGTGTGAGTCTCCGGGGATGGTGATCATTTCACCAGATGGGTCTTAATCTCGATGAGCTTCTTATCGCAGGCAATGCGCGCTTGGTTATGAGATAACCAATCCATGCCTAAGACAACGTCGAACCCCGCCAATTTCATTGGTAGCAAAGAGATAGGGATTGAATGACTCCTAATGGATATGAAACCTCCATCAAGAATGGAAGATGCTGTTTCTAAACTTCCATCAGCGAGTTCTATCTCATAAGTTTTATCTAGAGTTCTTATAGGCAGGTTTAATAGTTTACTAAACTTATGGTGCACCCGAATCAAAAAGAACTCTAGCATAAATATTGTTAATGAGGAATGTACCTGTTATGACATTGTCGTCATTAACAGCCTCTCTCGCAGTTATTTGAAAGGTAAGAGCATTCCCCTTCTTGCCCTCTCCAAGCTTTGCATTATTATTCTTAAGAACCTTAGGGCAGTTAGTCTTAATATGCCCTTTTTCATTTCAGATGTAGCAGACGGCATCCTTAAGATCCTTACATTCTAGGGTCTTATGAACCTTTCTCTTACAGATGCCCAGGGTTTGGCTTGTGAGCCATAATTACACTGTCCCCAGTGTCTGCGGTTGGAAGTTTTGCATGTTGGCATCACAACCATTTTACCTTGATTCCCTTTGAACCCAAATCTCCCTTTATTTTTCTTATTAAACCTATGGGAGTTGTCATCTTCTCTCTTCCTTTTCCCGTCAGTTTCGGACTTAACTGACTTTTGCCTTACCAAATCCAAGGTGAGGGAGAGAGATAGGTCAACAGCAGACCTATAGGTAGTAGGCTGAGCAGCCTTTACCATGCCCTTTATCTCGGGTGTTAACCCATTAATAAAACGCGCAATGCATTTAGGCTCTGGGGTAATCAAATAGGAAACTAACCTAGATAGGGAATTGAAATCGGAAACATATTTCCGACAATCTAGGTTTTTCATGGAAAGAGACAAGAAGTCGGTCTCTAATTTCTCCACCTCATGGGGTAGGCAGTATGTTTCCTTATTTGGACCACCCCAAATTATACAGGTGTACCTTACCTGTAGACTGGATCATGGCTTTCCACCAGATTAGGGCATCGCCTTTAAAGGACTATAATACATACTTGACCACATCCTTATCAGCACAGTTGCTGATATCTACTATTGTTTCCATCTCGTCTAGCCACTTTAGGGCTTCCACAGCTCCTTTCTCCCAGTTTAAGCCTTGGGTTCTATACACCAATAAAGCTCCACTTAGCCATTGTATGTCAACCATATTGGTCTTAAAACATTGGATATAACAATTCATTGCCTATTCTAGTGTGAATAACATCACAACTCTTATGCTTAACATAACTATATTTGCCTTAGGTCTTAATAGGACCATCAAAGGCAAATTACAATTTGGACATAGTCCATATATTATTGGATAGTGGATCGCATTGTCACAACTGTCGTTGTCATAAATTGACAATTTATTTAGCTCATAGGCTTATCTCGAAGGACATAAAATATGGCACATAAGCCTGTCACTAATGGACATAAAATATGGTACATAGGCCTGTCACTAATGGACATAAAATATGGCACATAGGCCTGTCACTACTGGACATGAAATATGGCCCGTAGGCACTACATCACTAATGGATGTTTGAATTATAGCCCCAAGGGCAATTCATTACTAATGGATGTTTTAATCATAGCCCCAAGGGCAATACATCACCAATGATGTTTTAATCATAGCCCCAAGGGCATGCATCACTAATGGATGTTTAATCATAGCCCCAAGGGCAATACATAATGGATGTTTAATCATAGCCCCAAGGAAAATACATCACTAATGGATGTTTTAATCATAGCCCCAAGGGCAATACATCACTAATGGATGTTTAATCATAGCCCCAAGGGAAATACATCACTAATGGTACATCACTAATGGATGTTTTAATCATAGCCCCAAGGGCAATACATCACTAATGGATGTTTAATCATAGCCCCAAGGGCAACACATCACTAATGGATGTTTTAATCATATCCCTAAGGGCAATACATCACTAATGGTTGTTTTATCATAGCCCCAAGGGCAATACATCACTAATGGATGTTTAATCATCGCACTGATGATATTAGCCGGGATCAATTTTGATCACATAGGCTATATAAGGTTAGGACATAGTCCAATACCTTGAAGGCTTGTGTGGTTCCTCAAGCCACATTACCAGGAGTATGAACATTCTTGAATGTTAACATAAGAGTACCTTAATAGTTGATTAATAGTCTCGGTCGCACTGACCTTAACGACTTGGAGGATTGAACTTAAGTCCACTACCTCTGGATAGAAGGATAATTTCCCTTAACCATCCTGATAGAAGACCCCTTCGTACTTAACTATCATTTATAAATTGGCCAAATGTGTGGTCTGTGCCACTTGGCAAATCAAAACCATTAAGATCTTTTTGGAATTATATCGCAGAGCATAAATTTGAGTAAAATCGAGATGCTCGTTTGAAGAGGATGAATACATATATATAAAATTCCAAAATACTTCATTAAATTTCAAATTAGAAATTACAATACGAGAAAAATGAAATAAACTTATCCATGCAAGGACTTAAAGAAATAAAAAATTGTCTACGCAGGGACTAAAGAAATAACAATGTCCTCGCAAGGACTACATAATTTTACAAGAGACTTCACTCGTCCTTCTTTCCCTTGACCAACTTGGAGAGTTTCTTGAAGAACTTGTTTGTTTTCTTCTCCATTTTCTCCGCTTGCTGCTGCATTTCTTTCATCCGTTCCAAGGCCTCATTAATGGCCTCAAGTGGCGGCGGAGGTTGTGGTTGTTGCATAACCGGATACTGGTACCCATAAGTTGGACATCTAGTCGGTGGATAAGCAGATGGGAAAGGAGACGGGTAAAGTGTATTGTGCATAACTGCTTGCATATAGGGGTCTTGCGACCATGCTTGATAGTCTACCGGTGTAGACGGGTTAAAAGGATCATATCCAGACGTATCTTGATATGTGGGGATTGGGTTACTATAACCCAATGGTGGTGGTTGAACTGTAGGTGTTGGTGTTAGTTCCACCACATGTGAGGTGTTAGAGGGTCCACCCATTTGTGGGTCCTCGTGAATTGTGGGGTAGGAATTGGGCAAAGGTGGCAGCGATCCCGACCTTTGTCCTGCACGTACCGACATACGTGCTCCACGCTTCCTCCTTGGTGGTTTCAGGTGGTGGTTGAGGTTGGTCCACCGGTTCCATATGGACATCTTCTTATATTGGGGGTGGTTGAGAGTGATGAGAAGGAGTGTGGGAGAAGGTAAATTGGTTCCAATATTGGTCCCACTCATTAGGACCTTGGTAAGGCGATCCGGCATAAGAGTTCGAATCGCTTGAAATTTCAATGGGATGCGTATTCGATCCCGACGGTGGCATCTCCGGGTCGGAGTCCTCATCCATAGGGTTTGGCTGATCCAACTGATTTTGATCTGCTGGAGGCGTGTTAAAGTAATGGTTAAGGTCAAATTCTTCATGGTAAGAATGTGAATGGGAATGATGAGAATGGTGAGAATGGTGTGAATGATAAGAGTGGTGAGAGTGGTAAGAATTTTGGGAATGTGGGGGCGAGTGTCTATGAGAGACAGAGTGTCTCACTGGTTGCCAAGGAGATGAATCTCCTGATTCTTGGTAGGCATCTAAGTTGTGAGGTTGAGGGGGAATGCGCCCCGATGGTCCTCCCCTCATTGGACCTTTTCCTCTCCCACTTTGTCCTCGTACACGTGGCGGCATTTTTCCTGTTAAAAATCAATTCAAAAACAATACTAATAACTTAATAATGAAATGAGTGATCCTAGGTCAATCCCTAGACTCGGAAGTCTAAGGAATGTGCTCATGTAAGTTTGAGATTAAACACAAGAAGGATTGTGTTTAATTCTCTCAAACGTTGGCTATGATACCCACCTGTCACACCCAGGATTTCCAACCCAAATCCATGCACCGGTTGGCCCGGGTGGGGAGTATCGTGACATCAGTTGATAACATCATAGTCAACTAAACATGGCACAACGGAAGTCTTGGAGTAAAGTTACTATTACAAACCGAATGTTAAAAAATACAAAATAATATACAGGCTCGTAACAAAAGATCCACAGGCGGATCATAAAATGTACAAAAAGGATATAAAATAGACTTTAGGGCAGATCTAAGGATTTGCAAGATCCCCATATTCACTACCGAGCATCTTCCGACCTATTTCGTATTGTACCTGCAGTTTAGTCTTTGGACGATACGTCAGCTTTCGCTGGTAAATACACCCGACTGACTCATTTTGAAAACATTTTAGAAATTAGATTTAAGTGCACAGGGCACAAATCTTTTTATAACTTGGGAAAGTTACTTTGTAACCTTGTTAACAGATTCATATGTTTGTCCTTACATATAGGGCCCAGTACAGAGACCGAGACATGATTAAATACACACCACTTGGAACTCACAGATGAGTCATCCCCAACGTCTTGGGTAATTTGCATTTGAGCGTCTGTCAGGTGTATGCCTACACCCCGCGCTAAGGTCGTGGCCATTAACTAATCTAATGAGCCGAGGATATCCAGGACATGGTAATTTAACCCCCGACATTTAAGTTATAAAAAAAACACTGATTAAAACAGAATATGCGGATTTACTAGCCACAACCCGGCATTCGATTGATCCCATTTCTGACCAAGCGGTAATAGTTTACCGTATCCCAAGCCCGTATAGGGAAAATAAGTCGAGAGTATTTACCTGAGCTAGTCTTCTTTTTAATTTCAATAACTCAGCCGTATACAAAAGTACTAACGTGTAGATAGCATATACCGGCAAGGCTCTAGTCTGGATTATGGCATAAGCTAACCAGTTAATACTAACGGTCTTTAATTAAGTCATAGACTTAGACCGAGTAGTGTACATGATCAAAATGTATAACGCTTGATTAAACGACGATCGGATAGAATGTAGTTTAAACCCGACAAGTACTTTGACTTGCATAATATGGGTAAACTATAAACATTCTGGATTTTGAAACTTAAATGACCAGGTTAAACCCGTTTCGGTTAAATTTCGTAAACTAGTTACGTATAATCAACCGTATGCTTATAAGAGATAATGGGTAACCGGATAAGTCATGGACAAGTTCTATATGCCATTACATTTTAAATAAGTTAAAATATCAGTAGGATATCAACTTATATGCCCGTTAAGGTTTTATAATGAATCTATGTCTCATAAGGGAATTTTGGTAATTTTATACCATATAAAAGGAACTTGAATATAATTTAAGTTTATAATCATGTGTATTCTAGATATAATATCAGTAGGACATCATTTATATGTGTAACTTATCTTTTATGACCAAATTATGCACCGAAGGGGTATTTTGGTCATTTTTACACATAGTTTGTAAATTATTTGGGATTCTGAGTTTATAACATGTCCCTACTGTAAATATGTTTAAAATAAGTTTTAAAATCAGTAGGTAATAAGTCTCGGTCAATTAATATGGTTTAAAACCATACTATGCGCCGAAACGGCGCTTATGTCGTAAAATGACGTTTTATGCGAGTTTAATGAAAACTAACATTAGGGTCAGATTAAAATGTCTTAGATATGTTATTTAATATAACATATTAGTAGGTAAAGATTTACCTTGAAAAGATTTGATTAAAACTATTTTATGAGCCACAAGGGCTAAAATCGTCATTTATCGGCATAGTTTAAAGACCTGTTTGAAAATTCAGTTTATAACTTGGTTTAACATCCCAAATAATCCAACTTATAATTTTACATCAGTATGAAACTCATTTTTAAGTTCATTATCATTTAAAACCTTGTTTAATGCAAAAATGACATTTTAGTAAAAAATGGCATAATTATGGAACTTGCGCATAAACTTGGATTCTGATTATGATCATGTAATATAAAATAGAGGGTTATGCTGCATTATATTATGATCATAATGCAACTTTAGATCAGTAGGTAACTAATCTAAATCGGGTCAGAATCAAAAGTCAAAGCAGAAGTCAAACTTCGTGACTTTCAGTTGCGAACCGACCCTAGAACTGAAATTGACGAGCCGAGCATGTTCTTACATGTTTTAGCAATTATTACCAACTTGTTTAAGTGTCAAAACAGGTTTCATAACATATATAAGATCAATTTATGATTTTTCCGAAAAATGGCCTGTTTGACTTTTTAATATCATAACTTTGACCCGTCAATTGGTCTAGCAAGCGTGATCTTCAGGAGGTGCCCTCTATAGGGATTAACACCTACCTTATTATGATCACTTAGCCATGTTCATTTTGAACAATGGCTGGACCATAATGGTCTTAAGCGAAAGTCAAAGTCCGTAAAGCGCTTGACTATTGGCTTTAAAAGCCTATAAACGAAAATGCACAAGGAAGGAACACTTACCAGTAATTCCTAGGGTGCAAAAGAACTATATTGGATACTTCTTTCAGTTAGGAACTTCCAGAGGAGGGAGAAGTATTGAAATTGAGAAAGGTGCAAGTTGGAATGGTGAACTTAAGCACCTATTTATAGTTGGAGAACTCAAAGGAGGTGATGCCAGGTGTTTAGGGGTGTAAGAGGAAGCTTACAAGTGTCTCAAAACGTGGCATAGCAGTTTGGGAAGCCATAGTTTCGATTTAATGGTTTTTGGCATTTTTGTTTGGAAGCCAAGTAAACTTTCTACAACAGAGCCTTTCTCACGCCCCGCGAGAGACCCAGGCCTGGTCTCTCGCGGCCCGCGACAGCCCCTTGGCCAATTTTAAAGTTTGACACTTTAACCCCTTAACTTATTAAAGCTTTTAGAAACCTTTTAGAACACCTTTTTGGCACTTTTAGCCCTCCGTAGCCAATACTTGGCATACCCGGGATTATGCCCGGACATTATCGAGCTCTCGGTTCGTTAAAAGGTCACTCAGAGGTATAAATTAACATGTTGACACTTTTAATCCCTCCATTATCCAACTTTCATCGATTTACTTCGTAAAGGATCACTCAGAGGCTTATTATAAGCATGTTGACTCCGATGTCACTCAGAGGCTGGGCATGTTGACATATCAGTCACTCAGAGGCCAAGTTTTAAGCATGTTGACATATCAGTCACTCAGAGGCTAATGATTTAAGCATGTTGACATATCAGTCACTCAGAGGCTTAGTATGAGCATGTTGACGCCTTTAGTCCTTATTAGTCTTTAATAGTCTTTAAAATACAATACGTGTCACTATACTATTGGACACGATTTTATAGGGTGTTACACTAAGGACTGGGATGCCCGGTACCGGCCAAGTGAAATACAGCCGCCGATGCTCTGGCCAGCTACATCACCTTGTTTCTTAATTTTTTTGCAGACGATAACTTCCGGTTACCGGTTACAAAATTTTTTCTTCAAATTTTGGATTTTTACAAATTCCACGTCTCCCAAATCAATCCGATGGGGATGGTGAGAATAAATCACTTTGAGTTTTTGTGCCGGTCGATGGGTGTTACCCCAAGCGTCTACCGGTTTCGGATTATTTACCAACTCCATTGTTCTATGGGGTTTTATTCTTTTCAGCACCGTGTACAAGCAAAGAAAATTTTGTTCCAAAGAAAGGAAGGGCACATTGAGAATATCGCCCTGGGCCCGGAGGAGCCCACCTGGTACACACAAATCCTGGGGAATTTTGAACTCCCCAGGAATGCAGATTTGTTGGCCTGCGCGCCTGAGTCTGGTAAGACTATGTACTGTTAAGTGTTTATATCTTTGCAGATCACTGATTATGTTGCGCCATTGTGCAGGCGCTTTAAAGGACTTGGGCATTGGCCCAAATCCGAAGAAGAAAAGGCGCGTGGGGCCCAGCGCGGCGGCTGAGAAGAGGGTACCTCAACCCAGGGCAGACCCGCCCAAAGGTAAGCGTATTGTGTCCGATCATTGGAAAGACTATGTAGTAGTCTCATACTCATTGGAGGGTCTTGCGCTTGTAGGTGTGAGGAAGCCCAAGCTGGAGCTGGTGGTTACCGCCAATCCGGACGACCCAGTGGAGGTTGAGTCTAGCCCGGAGCCTCTTAAGTGGAAGAGGGCTCCAAAAGGCGATATCTCCGCACAACCCTCCAAAAAGGCTGCGCGAAGGGTTATAGGGAAACGGGGGAGCCTGGAGGCGCTCGCCGCCAAAATTTCCCTAGGTAAACGACTTCTAACTTGTGTTAGTCGCACCACTTTTTTGTATTATTTGTCTAACTGTTTGTCATCCAGCAGGGGGAGGTGAGCCAGTTTTTATGGCTCCCACCACTCCGGCCGCGCCCAAGGATACTCCAATGCCACCACCTATGGGTGAAAGCGCGCAAGCGCCCAGTGCACATTGTGGGGATTCAACTACCAGGGCGGGGGAGGTGCAGGTGGAGGTTGAGGCTGTAGAGCCGAAGGTGGTGGTGGAAGAAGCTGAGGTTGTTTTTGAGGAGATAGAACCGATGGTGGTTGCTGGTCAAGGTGTTGAGGAGACGGAACCGATGGTGGTTGTCGGTGAGGAGGTGCAAGCTGATGCTCCATAGGGGGTGCATGCAAAAGAGCATGCACCCGGGGGTGAGGCCGGGGGATCTGGTAGAAGCCCTTCGGTAGAAGGATCTCCAATCTGCCCGGACGAAACCCTAGGTGGTTATTACTACAGGGTGTACCATGAAAGTTGCGAAGAAGAGATCTAGACCCCTGTGTGGAAGCTAAAGAAGGGAGACGACTTCTCTCACTGGCTGGCGTGCCGTGAGTGGTTCAAGAGGGCTTTGCCCCCAGCAGAGGTGCGAGCGCGCGCTGAACAAAGTCATCAACAAACCTACCGCGCGTAACTCCAGGCAGCAGCTAGCTCTGCCTCCGTCACGCAAAAAGAACAAGACAAATTTGACACTGCCATGGCTGACCTGGTCCAAGAGCGAGCCCAAGTGGCTGCGTAAAAATCTGAGTTGGAGGCAGAAAAGGCTAAATTTGCCGAAACTCAATGGACCGAAGAATGGTCCGCGCTGGGGTGGAAGAAGAGGGCCGAGAGCTCCGCTGCCACGCTTGCTGAGGAGCGCAAGTTGTGGAGGGAGGCTTGTGAAAAAGATAATAACGAGAAAAAACTTTAAGGGATGAATTGGCCCGGTTACGCGGAGAGGTAGAGCGCGAGAGGAATGCGAAGGAGGCAGCTTCTGCTGCGGACGCGGAAGCCAGGGCGCACCGCGAGCATAGTGAGCAGAAGGAGGTAACAACTTGCCTTTCTAGTTATTTATTTTGTATGACCAATAAATTGTGATGCAAACCTTGTTGTGGATAACCAGGTTAAAGCTTGCGTCGCTTTGGAGGGCGTCAAGAAGGATCTCGATGTGGCCTTGGTGGAAAAGGCTGAAATTCAACACAGGCACCTGGAGGATAAGGAGCGGCTGCGATTGGCGGAAGCCAAGGAGGATGCGGGCGAGAAAATATTTGAGAATTCTGAAGCCGCCTGTGCCATCTCCGAGTCGTTGATGGAGTAGCTGGACAACAACATGCTGTGGATGCAACAACATGGAGTTGTCAATGTAAGTACTCCATTTGTTTTTTGGTCACTTTGCGTTGATTCTAACCCTGTTCTTGTATTGCAGATCGCAAACTCCATTGTGAATTCCGCGGAGCTGGACGGCGCAGTGGCCAAGCTGATGGTCACTACGCGCCACGACGGGTATGCGCAGGGCTATGCTGAGTGTGCGCATCATGTCATTCATGCACTGGACGTTCAATGGGACAACAGCCGCGCTGCCACTCATGGTGTTGTTACCGAAGCTGCCTTCTCCCAGGTTAAGCGGGAGTATGACCATCTACAGCTCCTGGCTATGGAATTGGTGAGTGAGGCGTTCCAACACTATGACTTCGTTGATCGCCATAAAGACATATTTCCGGATGAAGCCGAGGCCGCTGGGATGAAGACTAGTGTAGGATCTTTATTGTAATATCTTTGATGTAGCTTGAATGTAACTGCGCATTGCGCATGTATGTACATATTTCTTCTTTCATGGAATAGATGTTTTTCTTTGCTTCCAAGTGACAATATTTGTGTGAAAAGAACCAACTTTGTGTAGGTATATAAACTGAAAAAGAACTTGTATGAACATCCCCTCCTATGCGCATGCAGTAGGTGATGAATTTCATGAGTCATTGTGTACCAAGGTGTTTTCGCGTAGACGCAAATTTGTTTCGCGCATTTGTAACAAAACATCTAGATAAGGAAATAAATGTATCTTTTGTCTTTATTAATCAATAAGGCAAGAGCTATGTACAAAGTAGATAATAAGATAATATGTTGCTAATTTACATGTAGCACCTTTCGTAGCTATTGCGCATTCCATGTCCTAGGAATGATTGTGTCATCTAAACGTTTGAGGGTGTAGGCACCCTTTCCTAGGACTTCATGGATAATGTAAGGACCTGCCCACTTAGGTGCGAGTTTTCTAGGACTTTCAGCGTTAGACGCTTCGTTGTCGCGTAAAACAAAATCACCGGGTAGGAAAGTACATATGCGGACTGGCGCGTTGTAGTATTTCTCGAGCTTGGACTTGTACTTTGCTTCGTTGATTGCAGCGTTTTCACACCTTTGTTCTAGAAGGTCCAAGTCGAGTCTGCGCTCGTCTTCATTGTTGTGGCTTTGCGCAGCCAGCAGTGTGGTGATGGGAGGCCTATCTCTGCGGGAATCATTACCTCTGTCCCATACACTAGGCTGAAAGGAGTTTCGCCTATGCTGGTTTTTGGCATGGTTCGATGAGCCCAAAGGATGCTGGGCAACTCATCCACCCAGCCTCTTCGCGTCGTGCCCAATCTTGTCTTGATCCCTTCAACAATGCTCTTGTTTATGCTTTCCACTTGGCCGTTCCCTTGGGGGTGCGCGATCGAAGAGAAGACATGTTCGATATGCATTTCCTTCATCCATTTCTGTAGTTCTTCAGCTGCAAAGTTAGGGCCATTGTCGCTGACTATGAGTAGGGATAACCCAAAACGGCATATGATGTGCTCCCAAATGAATTTCCGAACTACAGTCGTTGTGGTGGATGCAAGGGGTTTGGCTTCTACCACTTGGTGAAATAATCGACTGTGACGATTATGAACTTCACCGTGCCAGGGGCATCTGGGAAAGGTCCCACCATATCGATTTCCCATTGTTGGAAGGCCATACTGTTGTTACTAGGATAAAGGGATTTTTGGGGCACAAAGTGTTTAGCGCATGGAGCTGGCATGATGTGCACTTCCGCAGTGTTTCGACTGCAGCTAGGTGCATGCCAGGCCAGTAATAACCGGCGTTCATGATCTTTGCGATGACCATGCACGGACCGGCGTGAATTCCGCATAACCCTTCATGTATTTTGCGTATCAAGTATTGCGCCTCTTGCGGGTCAACGCAGCGGAGGAGCGGTTCGAGGTATGACTTCCGGTATAGGATACCGTCCGCCATTTCGTAGTTGAGTGCCTTATTCTGGACCTTCCTTACTTCTGCATTGTTTTTAGGGAGGGTCCCGTATTGCAAGAATATGATTATGGGAGACATCCAGGAAGGATTCCCCACTTCGATGATGTTTACTTGACGCAAAGGAACAGAAGGGTTCTTGAGTACGTCAATGCGCACTTCACGCGCAAGGTTCTTGAAGCTTGTAGCGGCTAATTTGCTGAGCACGTCGGCATGTTTATTCTCGCTTCGGTTGACATGAGTTATTTTGAAGCTTTGGAATTTGGTTATTAAGGCTTGCGCTTGCTCAAGATACTACGCCATCGTTTCGCCGTTTGCGTCGTATAGGCCATTGATCTGTCCTGCAACTAAAAGGGAATTGAGTTGTGCTTCCAAATTCTGTGCACCCATTTTGATGGCTAACCGAAGGCCTGCTAGAAATGCTTCGTACTCAGCTTCGTTATTCATGCTTTTGAAATCCAACCTGATGGCGTGTCACACCCCGGATTTCCAATCCAAATCCATACACCGGTGGGCCCGGGTGGGGAGTATCGTGACGTCAGTTGATAATAATCATAGTCAATTAAACACGGCACAACGAAAGTCTTGGAGTAAAATTACTATTACAAAATGAATGTTCGAATATACAAAATAATATACAGGCTCGTAATAGAAGATCCACAGGCGGATCATAAATTGTACATGGAAAGAATATAAAACAGACTTTGGGCAGATTTAGGATTTGCAAGATCCTCTATCACTACCGAGCACTTCCAGCCTATTTTCGTATTGTACCTGTAGTTTAGTCTTTTGAAAATACGTCAGCTTTCGCTGGTAAATACCCCCAACTGACTCATTTTGAAAACATTTCAAAAATATTTTAAGTGCGTATCAGCACAAAATCTTTTTATAACTTGGGTTAATTGACTCTCCAACCTTGTTAACAGATTTACATGTTTGTCTATACATACGGGGCCCGGTACGGAGACCGAGACACAATTAATATACACACCACTTTGGACTCACGAAGGAGTCAATTCCTCCCAACCTTGTGGGAATGCATAATTGAGTGCCTACACCCGCGCTAAGGTCATGGCCATTTCTATTGTAATGAGCCGAGGATATCCAGGACACAGTAGTTAACCCCCGATGTTTAACTTATCAAACAAAACTGATTAAAACAGAATATGCGGATTTACTACCCCCGAACCGGCGTTCGATTGATCCCATTTCCGACCAAGCGGTAGTAATTTACCGTAACCCAAGCCCGTATAGGGGAAATAAGTCGACAGTATTTACCTGAGATAGTCTTCTTTAATTTTTAATAACTAAGCCGTACACAAAAAAGACTAAGTGCAGATAGCATTTATCAGCAAGTCTCTAGTCTGGATTATGGCATAAACTAACCAATTAAATACTAACGGTCTTATTTAAGTCATTGACTTAGACCGACTAGCGTACTTGAACAAAATGTATGACGTTAGATTAAACGATGATTGGATAGAATACACTTTAATCCCAACTAGTACCTTGACTTGTATAATATGGGTAAACTATAAACATTTTGGATTTTGAGACTTAAATAATAAGGTTAAACCTGTTTCGGTTAATTTCCGTAAACTAGTTACATATACTTAACCGTACGCATCTCAGCGATATCGGGTAACCGGATAAGTCATGGACAAGTTCTATATGCCATTATACTTTAAATAAGTTGTAATATCAGTAGGATATCAACTTTTATGCCGTTATGGTTTTTAAAACGAAACTATGCTTCATAAGGGCATTTTGGTAATTTTATACCGTAAAAAGGAACTTGAATATATTTTAAGTGTATGATCATGAGTATTCTGTAAAAATAGTTTATTCATGATATAATATTAGTAGGATACCAATTACATGTGTACTTTATCTTTTATGGCCAAACTATGCACCGAAGGGGCATTTCGGTCATTTTAAACATTGTTTATAAATTATTTGAGATTCTGAGTTTATAACATGTTCCTAGTGTAAATATGTTTTAAAATCAGTAGGTATCTAGTCTTGGTCAATAATCTGGTTTAAAACCATACTATGCGCCGAAACGACACTTATGTCGTAAAATGACGTCTTTATGCGATGTTTACAAAAACTGATGTTAAGGTCAGATTAAAATGTCTTAGATATGTTATTTAATATAAGATATCAGTAGGTAAAAGATTTTCCTTGAAAAGATTTGATTAAAACTAGTTTATGAGCCACAAGGGCTAAAATAGCCATTTATCGACATAGTTTAAGGACTTGCTTAAAAACTCAGTTTATAACTTGGCTTAACATCCCAAATAATCCTACTTATAATATTATATTAGCAGAAAACTCATTTTCAAGTTCATTACCATTTAAAACCTTGTTTTATACAAAAAGGACATTTTGGTCAAAGATGGCATAATTATGGAACTTGCGCATAAACTTGGATTCTGAATATGATCATGTAATATAACCTCAGAGGGTTATGCTACGTTATATTACAATCATAATGCAACTTTAGACCAGCAGGTAACTAATCTAAATCGGGTCAGAATCGTAAGTCAAAGCAGAAGTCAAACTTCGCGACTTTCGGTTGCGAACCGACCCTAGAACTGAAATTGACGAGCCGAACATGTTCTAACAGTTATTACCAACTTGTTTAAGTGTCAAAAAAGGTTTCATAATATATATAAGATCAATTTATGATTTTTCCAAAAAATGGCCTGTTTGACTTTTTAATATCATAACTTTGACCCGTCAATTGGTCTAGCAAACGTGATCTTCAAGAGGTGCCCTTTATAGGGATTAACACCTACCTATTATGATCACTTAGCCATGTTCATTTCGAACAATGGCTGGACCATAATAGTCTTAACCGAAAGTCAAAGCGTTTTCCGTAAAACGCTTGACTTTTGGCTATAAAAGCCTATAAACGAAAATGCACAAGGAAGGAACACTTACCAGTGATTCCTAGGGTGCAAATGAACTAGGTTGAATGCTCCTTTTAGCTAGGAACTTCCAAAGGAGGGAGAAGAGTTATGATTTAGAAAGGTGCAACTTCAAATGGTGAACTTGATCACCTATTTATAGTTGGAGAACTCAAAGGAAGTAAAGCCAGGTGTTTAGGGGTGTAAGAGGAAGCTTACAAGTGTCTCAAAACGTGGCATAGCAGTTTGGGAAGCCATGGTTTCGGTTTTAATGGTTTTTGTGTTTCGTTTGGGAGCCAAGCAAAACTTTTTGCAGCAGATGCTCTCTGGCGGGCTGCGAGAGGCACATGCCCTGCCTCTCGCGCCCCGCAAGCGCCACAAAGACAGTTTCCAGGTTTGACACTTTTAGCCCTTAACTTTTAAAACTCATTAAACCTCTCTAAAACACCCTTTTGGCACTTTTAGCCCTCCGTAGCCAATACTTGGCGTACCTAGGATTATGCCCGGACATTGTTGAGCTCTCAGTTCGTTAAAAGGTCATTCAGAGGTATAAGTTAACATGTTGACACTTTTAATCCCTCCATCATCCAACTTTCACATATTTACAAAATTGAACTCTCCCGTCCAATATTTGGCACGTATGACAGTTAGGACTTCACAAAGGCTCACTCATAGGCTTATTATAAGCATGTTGATTCCGATGTCACTCAGAGGCTGGGCATGTTGACATATCAGTCACTCAGAGGCCAAATTTCAAGCATGTTGACATATCAGTCACTTAGAGGCTAATGATTTAAGCATGTTGACATACCAGTCACTCAGAGGCTGTTATTTATGCATGTTGACATTGGACCGTCACTCAGAGGCTCAGTTTGAGCATGTTGACGCCTTTAGTCCTTATTGGTCTTTAACAGGCTATAGTTAAAAATACAACACGTGTCACTATACTATTGGACATGATTTTACAGGGTGTTACATGGCATAGGTGAACTCTTTTTTGTCGGGGCTTATTAGGCGGAGACCCGCCCCTGCGCCATCATCACTGGATGCGCCGTCTGTGTGAAGTATCCATGCGCGGTCGTCTGTAACCGGCGCTGGGTTCTGTACAGCTTCACACTCTTGCGCTTTATTGCTCGGTACTTCTGTAACAAAATCTGCTAATATCTGGCCTTTTATTGTTGGACGTGGTTTGTACACAGGGTTCTGTCCACCAAGCTCAATTACCCATTTTGTTAGACGGCCAGATATGTCTGGTTTAGACAAAATTTGGTCTAAGTGATAGTTCGTGAGAACTGTTATCACATAGCCGGAAAAATACCGATGCAACCTGTGGGATGCGTGGACTAAAGCTTGAGCAAGCTTTTCCATCATAGGATATCTCATCTTTGGTCCAGTTAACATTTTGCTGACATAGTAGATCGGAGTTCGGACTTCTGCACGCTCTACTAGCAGGACTACGTCCAAAGCGATATCTGATGCGGAAAGGTAAAGTATCAGTGGCTCGTTCTTTTGCGATACCGTGAGTGTAGGTAGCTGAATCAAGCACTCCTTCATTTGTGTGAAGGCTTTCTCCACATCCGGAGTCCACTGAAACTTGTTTTGCTTTACACAATTCCGCAAAGTGCTAATGAATGGGAAGGACTTCATTGCGTGGTTGGCCAAGAACTTTTTCAGCGCAGCCAATCGCCCCGCCAACCGTTGCATTTCTTTGATGGTTGAGGGGGAAGGCATACGTTGAATCGCTTCCACTTTCTTGGGATTGACTTTAAAACCGTCTCGTGTGACGATGAATCCCAAAAATTTGCCTTCTTCCATTCCAAATGAGCACTTGCTGGAGTTCAGCTTCAGGTTTGCCTTGCGCAAGGATGCAAACGTTTTCTGAACGTTTGTTAGCATCTTCTCCTCATCCGAGCTCATTATGACAAGGTCATCAATGTACACTTCTACAGTTTCGCCAATGTCGTCCCCGAAGACATGGTCCCATTAAACACTAATAGGTGGCTCCTGCGTTGCGCAATCCGAAAGGCATCTTTGTGTAACAAAAAATCCCTTTGTTAGTGTGGAAAGTGGTCTTGTCTTCGTCCTCTTTCTTCATTTGTATTTGGTGGTAGCCTTTGTAGCAATTAAGGAAGCATTTCCACCTAAATGAAGCGAGAGAGTCCACCTTTTTGTCAATTTCTGGTAAAGAGTAGCAGTCCTTGGGACATGCCTTGTTTAGATCTTTGAAATCGACACACATGCGCCAACTGCCATTGTGCTTTTGGACCATGACTAGGTTGGCTACCCATGTCTGATAGCGTACTTCTTAGATAATTCCAGCTTGGATGAGTTCTGCAATTTGCTCGTTCAGTGCGCGGGTCTTTTCAGGACCAAAGCTGCGCTTCTTTTGAACTATAGGCTGAACTTAAGGGAATGTGTGTAGCGCGTGCTCAGCATTTCCCTCGGTACCCCGTTATATCCGCCGGCGACCAGGCGAAAATATCTACATTATGGAACAGAAGCTGTTTTAATCGCGCCTTGACTGCAGGGGTCATGGCGGGTCCTAGCAGTACTGTTTGTTTCGGGTACTTGTTGTTTAGTACCTACTTCTCTGGTTCGCCGTTGGATGATGACTTCGGTAGCTTTGTCGGCGGTTCCTCTTTGACGGACATGATCTCCTTCTTCGCATACATGATGGTCACCCCGGTTTCCGTTGGAAACCCGCTGGCGGCATGAGGAGTGGAAGTGATCATGCTGAACTCTCTTTGGGCGCGCCTGCCAAGCAGCACGTCATGGCGCGAAGTCGCGGGCATGACCATGAAATTGACTGAGACTGTGCGCGAGTGTCGCCCGTCGGAAAGAGAGATTTGGCCCAGTGGAAAGACGACCTCGTTGCAAAAACAAGTGAGTGGGAAGTCCACCGGCTCCAGGCGCGCCTTGTCTTCTGGGTCCAGTTGTTGGAAGCATTGTTCATAAATGATGTCCATAGAGCTCCCGGGGTCTATGAACATATAATCGGTGCGACAATGGCCAAAAATGTCAGTTATCATGACCGGACAGTCCTCTTGTGGGCCCCCGGGGACTACGGGGAAGATGACCTGTTGCTCGCACCAATGAGGCGTGCAACTCTTCTGATGGCCGCGCTTGCACGACGGGCCACCTTGGATCATATGAACAGACTTCATCTTCTTGTTACTCGGCCTTCGCCGCCTCGAGTAATCTGGCACACCTCCTTCTGTACATTCTGAAGTAAGTAGGTGAGCTTCCCACTTTTCAGCGCCTTATCGATCTCCATGTGCAAGGAGATGCAATTATCGGTTGTATGCCTGTATGATTATGATAATCGCAGAAAATGTTGGGATCTTGACCTTTCTTACTACGCATCGGCGACAGTTGTTTGAACTGATGGTCTTTAGTGCTGAGTACCTCCGCTAGTGTTTTCGTCAGTGGTGTCCACTGACGATCGCAATTATCCTGCTTTATTGCTCTATGAGTAGCAGTTTTATTGATGGTCGCACGTGCGTCGACCGGTGAGTAAGGAGGGTGTTTGCTGGTTTCCCTCCAACTCTTTTTATTCTTCTTCCCAAAACTGTTGCTCATGTCTTGGGGATGGTAATGTGGTAGGGGAGGTCTACTGTTATTGAGGTTGCGCTCAGTCTGTGCATAGACCTTTGCTGCCGCCATAAGTTTCTCCCAGCTTTTTGGGAGACCGGTAATCCCCGACAAGACTTTGATCATCTCGTCACAGCGGACAACGTACTTGAACTGTGCACGAATCATGTCTTCGTGCACATTTCCTATCTCCAGTACCTCTTTATTATAGCGGGTGATGAAGTCATCGAGACTTTCGTCATCACGCCGCCAGATGTTCATTACGTCAGAGGAATCTCTGACGTAACACCGCTGCTGGCTGAAGTGTGTCACGAACTTATCTTTAAGGTCATTCCATGACACGAGCTTGCCCGTGGGCAAGTTGTCAAACCATAGGCGCGCAGCGCCTGTAAGGGTTTGGACGAACAAGTGACACCACATGGGCAGCGTCCAGCCTCTGATTAGTCCTGCGCCGGTGAACAGGCACATGTGATCATCTGGGTCTGCCAACCCATTGTATTTTCCCACGTTGGAGGGAAGTTTTGCGCGCTTCAGCGGTGCGAGCGCAATCTCCTTGGTAAATTTTGAGTATTTGGCTGCTTCAGCCGGCCTTTAGATCAAGTTATAGTTGTACTCCAACTCCGGGTTGTAAACAGCCCGTGGCGCAGATCTGTAAGCAGCATGATCTTTTAGCAGCCGGTGAAACACATTGGTGCTATCACCCTCGCCATAAGTTCGGTGTCCTCCTAATGCTGGGTGTCCCGCCCCTCTAGAGGACGCAGGCCCAACCGTGAGTGGATGGACGCTCGCCTATGAGTATGAGACTAATGTTTAGGCAACGATTTAGAGTACTCCGTCTCCCGTGTATGGAGCTGCGATGGAATGGTCGCTCCCGCCGGGTAGTCATAGCTGAGCACTCGTAGTGCAGGCGAAGCATGCACGTGAGTAGTTGGCTGCATCGGCACAGCGGAAGTGTTGGTTTATGCGCAGAGTTGAGCGTAAACGGCATTCAGAGCCGTTTGAGACTTGATGTACCAAGACATCGGAGTTTTGCCTAGAGGCAAAACCGAAGTGATTGGTACGCAGGGAGTCTCCATTTGGATTCCGGGGGTTATCGGGACGTTCACAAGACCGGAGTCGTGATGAGGACCAACGTTCCTGGAAGAAACTTCATCCACTTGTCCGTCGAGTCTAGAGGCATGAACTGGGTTCTTGCCTTTAGCTCGAGGACCTCGTGGTGTGTTGGATGGAAAATCAGCCATTTGCAAGTGAAGTTTGAGAAACAACAAAACAAGAAAACAGATGTGAGAGTTAGTAAAAGGTTGTTCCTCGTTCACTCTTCTGGGTGATCTCACTCTCGGCTAATCTGCAAAACTAGCAACGCCTTTAGTCTCGTCACGGGAGAAGGGGAGGGTTTTCTCCATGACCGCACTCTGGTGTGAGAATAAGTATTTGGTATTGCAAGGTAATGGGAAGTAAATAGTAATTAGTGAGTGAGCTGAGAAAGCATATAGATGGTTTACCTTGTGGTTCGATACTCATTTTATAGTCGAAAATAAGTGGGTTTAGGAGATGGGCTGATGGGCCTTGGCCCGACCCAGACGACAAGGGATATCTGTTCTGTCCCTCTGCAACGATCATTAAATGATCCCTGGCAGGAGGTGTGCTTTGTCGGATGTTGTATGGTGCCACGTGTAAAGGCAGCTGTCCCTAATGTCAAACCTGTCATCAGCTGAAAGTGGAGAATAAGTGACAGTCACTGGCGTGAGTATGGTTGGTGCACAGTCTGGCCTCTGCACTACTGTTCATGCAACGCAGTCTGACACAACCTGCCTAGCGACCATTGGGTCACAGCTCTGCCACTTTGTACCTTTGTTGTATAGTCAACGGTTCTTTGCGCTTTTCCCTTCCGCGAGGCTTTCAGTGCTTTCTGGCCAGCGCAAAGTTGTAGGGATTAAGTCCTTTGTACCCAAGACTATGAGTTGCTCTCATGTTTGTCTTGTCCTCTGTAAGGTTTAGGACTTCGCGGCTAGAGGGTTGTTTGGTCCGCGTAGGGTCAAGTGGCCTGCGCGTCTAAGTATAACTTGCCGTTGTGCCAAGTACACAAGGTTCGCTGTGTGACTTATATTTGTTGGTCTAACTTGCCGTTGCGCGCAAGGCTCGTTGTATGACCTGTATGTGTTGGTCTAACTTGCCATTGCGTTGAATGCGCAAGGTTCGTTGTGCGACCTAGTGGTTCCAAGAAAGGCGCACCATTGCACATTGCGCAAAGTTATTCTTGTAGTATGTTGTTGAGGGTATGGTCCCTTGCGCAGGCGCAAGGTTTTTGGGACCATACACCTCCATTGCACATTTGTAATTTTTAAGTTTTTTATTTTAAGTAATAAATAGTAATTCATAATTATTAATTAATGTTTTAATAGTATTTTATTTATCGGTCAATTTGATATTGTAGTAATAAGCTATGTTCGTTATTTTCTTTAAATCTAAATCTGCGTCTATATTTATTTATTTATTTATTTATTTTTTATTATATTATAGGAATTGGACCTCGATAGGGTTTATTAGAGTACCGATATTATTATTATTATTATTATTGTTATTATTATTATTTTATACATATGAACCAGAAGTTGCAATGAACAGTGATTAAAATTTATTTTAATTAATGTAATTCATTAATATATATATATATATGATTTGAATTTAATTTAAATATATAAATAGTAATAATAAATATATAATAATAATAATAATAATGATAATTTAAATAAATATATTTTATCTATCTATCTATATTAATCTAAACAGGCGATTAGCAATAGTTTAAAGAAATTTGTGATTGGTGTACAAATGGCACTTGATTTTAGTAATGTATATGATATAATGTTTTATAAGTCATTATTTTCTTTTCAATATTGTAAATGGATTGAAGTTGTAGATGGATGGAAGACATAACTCAGCGTGCTCACATCTAACATGTGAAGAAAAAAATTGAATTTTCAGATTGAGTTGTATTAGATCAAGCCATAACCTATTACATTATATCTATATACAATACAGTTGTTAATTTTGATTGGTTGTCTTTGATGGTGTGCCATGTGACGATTGAGTTGTTTTCATATGTACAGACTTTTTAATGTATTTAACAATTTTTGGTAGGAATGCTTATTATCATCAAAAGAGTATAGCCGAACTGGTAACACACTTGAATGTTCTTTTCCTCACGGGTTTCAATCCCAACTCCCCACTTTCCATGGTTGTTTTCTGCTTTATTTTGCCTTATTTTAGAACTGATAAATCTGATTCTTTACTTTGAGAAATATATTCGATTCTTTGAAGAATTTCCAATTTTACATAGAAAGGATATATCTTTGGTACTTGAGAAATATATCCGATTCTTTAAATGTATTTAATGCTTTAATCTTACTTTATCTTAATGCTTTAATTCTATAAATGTATTTAACTAGTTTAAGTATCTGTGTGTTATACAGGTTATTCAAAGTAAATTATATTATTTAAAAGTGTTGATATAAAATTTGAAATGAAATAAGTGTTCAATTACTTATGTAATTAATAAATTACAATAAATTGAAAGAATGAATCCGAAAAAAAATCACTAAGTGTTTAAGACATCTTTATAAATTACATTTGTTTATTCAATAAAAATCATAAGTAAACAGTTTAATATTGGCATCTCTAATTAATAAGAATGGTCGGTTATAGCATGCGATACAACACTATATAGTTGATTCGGCTAGATATCATTAGAGGTTTTTGGTTGTACTTCTGCTTAAATGGCTCTTGTGTAAAGTATCTTTTTCTAGCTCTTTTTAATTTGAAAATATCCAAACAACGTTTTTTCAATAAAAAGGTGGTTCCTAATGGAAGTATGGTGAATTATGTGTGGAACTCGAGGAGATAGTTGCTATTTTCAACTGAGTGGGATGAATTTTATAGATGTATGACCATGCTCAACGCTGTTTCTTTAAGTGACTCGATGGACTCTTGGAAGTGGTCTCTAAATGCGGAGGACGGGTTCTTGGTTAAATCTTTGAGGGGTCTTATGGCAAAACCGGTTTCAAATAAAGATGGATGCAATGCTCGATGGTGTTCATGGCGCCAAAAAAAATAAACATTTTTTTTGCTGGCGTTTGGCTCTTGATAGGCTTCCAACTCGTATGGCTTTGGCGTGATGAGGCATTAACATCGGTTCGTCTTCTTGTCCCTTATGCAGTGAGGTGGAGGAGTATTCGGACCATTTATTTTCTGCTTGTACGGTGGTGACAATAGTTTGGCAGAAAGTTTCGGTATGGTGTAATTTACCTCCTTCATTTCTCTTCTCGACTGCAGATATTGGAATATGCATAAGGTAATATTTGGTAATTAGGTTAGAAGCAAACTGGTTGAATGTATTATTAAAATTGGATGTTGGATTATATGGAAACACATGAATGAAGTGGTATTTAAATCGAGCAAAATAGATATCGGAAGCACCTTGGATGAGCTACGTATTGTAACACCTCGTAAAATCATGTCCAATAGTATCGTGACACGTGTTGTATTTTTATTTTTAGTCTATTAAAGACTAATAAGGACTAAAGGTGTCAACATGCTCAAACCGAGCCTTGAGTGACCGTCTGATGTCAACATGCATAAACGTAAGCCACTGAGTGACTGATACGTCAACATGCTTAAAACAACAGCCTCTGAGTGACTGATATGTTAACATGCTTAAAACTTGGCCTCTGAGTGACTAATATGTCAACATGCCCAGCCTCTGAGTGACATTGGAGTCAACATGCTTATAGTGGGCCTTTGAGTGATCCTTTACGAAGTCCTAACTCTCATATGTCCCATTTGTTGGACGAGAGGGTTCAATTCTGTAAGTATGTGAAAGTTGGATAATGGAGGGGTTAAAAGTGTCAACATGTTAATTTATACCTTTGAGTGACCTTTTAACGAACCGAGAGCTCGAAAACGTCAGGGCATACTCCCGGGTATGCCAAATATTGGTTACGGAGGGCTAAATATACTAAAAAGGTGTTTTAGAAGGTTTTAGAGGGTTTTATAAATTAAGGGGCTAAAAGTGTCAAACTTTGAAACTGGCCATGGGGCGCTCGCGGGGCGCGAGAGGCAAGGCTTATGCCTCTCGCGGGGCACGAGAGGCCTGTGTCTGCAGAATTTTTGCTTGGCCTCCACACATGTTGCCAAAAACCATTAAATCGAAACCATGGGCTTCCAAACTGCTATGCCATGTTTTAGGACACTTGTAAGCTCCCTCTTACACCCCTTAGCACCTAGCATCACCTCCTTCAAGCTCTCCAACTATAAATAGGTGCCAAGGTTCACCATTTGAACTTGCACCTTTTTCATTCACAACTCTATCTCCCTCCTCTGGAAGTTCCTAACTGAAAAGAGCATCCAACTTAGTTCTGTTGCATCCTAGGAACCTCTTATAAGTGTTCCTTGCTCTTACATTTTCATTTATAGGCTCTTATAGCCAAAAGTCAAGCGTTTTACGGAAAACGCCTTGACTTTCGGTTAAGACCATTATGGTCCAGTCATTGTTTGTAACGAACATGGCTAAGTGATCGTAATAAGGTAGGTGTTAGTCCTTATAAAGGGCACCTCCTGAAGATCATATTTGCTAGTCCAATTGACGAGTCAAAGTTATCATATTAAAAAGTCAAACATGCCATTTTTCAGAAAAATCATAATTTGATCTTATATATTTTATGAAACCTGTTTTGACACTTAAACAAGTTTGTAATCATTATTAGAACATGTAAGAACATGTTTGGTTCGTCAGTTTCAGTTCTAGGGTCGGTTCGCAACCGAAAGTCGTGAAGTTTGACTTCTTCTTTGACTTTCGATTCTGGCCCGATTTAGATTAGTTAGATACTGATCTAAAGTTGCATTATGATCGTAATATAATCTAGCATAACCCTCTGAGGTTATACTACATGATCATAATCAGAATCTGAGTTTATGCACAAGTTTTGTAATTATGCCATTTTGACTAAAATGTCCATTTTGCATAAAAAGAGGTTTTAATGATAATAAAATTGAAAATGAGTTTTATACTGATGTAATATTATAAGTAGAATTATTTGGGGTGTCAAATCAGATTATAAGCTGAGTTTTTGAGCAAGTCCTTGCATTATGTCGATAAATGACGATAAAGCCCTTATGGCTTATAAAATAGTTTTAATCACATATTTTCAAAGTAAATCTTTTACCTACTGATATTAACATATCTAAGACATGTTAACCTGACCTTAACACCAGTTTTCATTAATCATCGCATAAATCGTCATTTTACGACATAAGCGCCGTTTCGGCGCATATTATAGTTTTAAACCATATTTATTAACCAAGACTTTTTACCTACTGATTTAAAACTTATTTTAAATATTTTTACAGTAGATATATGATACAAACCAGAATCCCAAATAATTTATAAACTATGTGTAAATTGACCAAAATGCGCCTCAGTGTATAGTTTGGTCACAAAAAGATAAATTACACATATAATTAATATCCTACTAGTATTATGTCATAAATACGTTATTTTTCCAGAATACTTATAGTTATAACATTAAATTATATTCAAGTTCCTTTATACGGTATGAAATTACCAAAACGCCCTTATGAGGCATAGTTTCACTTTAAAACCATAACGGGCATAAAAAGTTGATATCCTACTGATATTAAAACTTATTTAAAGTATAATGGCGTATAGAATTTGTCCATGACTTATCCGGTTACCCGATATCGCTGATATGCGTACGGTTAAGTATATGTAACTAGTTTACGAAAATTAACCGAAACGGGTCTAACCTTGTCATTTAAGTCTCAAAATCTAGAATGTTTATAGTTTATCCATATTACATAAGTCAAGGTACTTGTTGGGATTAAACTACATTCTATCCAATCATCGTTTAATCTAGCGTTATACGTTTGATCAAGTACGCTAGTCGGTCTAAGTCAATGACTTAAATAAGACCGTCAGTATTTAATTGGTTAGTTTATGCCATAATCCAGACTAGAGACTTGCTGGTAAATGCTATCTGCACTTAGTACTTTTGTGTATGGCTGAGTTAATAAATCTTGCGTTTAAACAAAGAATAGCTCAGGTAAATATTCTCGACTTATTTCCCCTATACGGGCTTGGGTTACGGTAAATTATTACCGTTTGGTCGGAAATGAGATCAATCGAATGCTGGATTGTGGCTAGTAAATCCGTATATTCTATTTTAATCAGTTTTGTTTGATAACTTAAACATCGGGGGTTAACTACCGTGTCGTGGATATTCTCAGCTCATTACAATAGATAACGGCCACGACCTTAGCGCGGGTGTTGGCAAACACCCGATAGACGCTCAAAATGCATTGCCCACAAAGTTGGGAAGAATTGACTCCTTTGTGAGTCCAAAGTGGTGTGTACGTTAATCTTGTCTCAGTTTCCGTATCGGGCCCTGTATGTATGGACAAACATGTAAATTTGTTAACAAGGTTGGACGGTCAACTTTCCCAAGTTATAAAAGATTTTGTGTTGATACGCACCTAAAACATATTTTAAATGTTTTCAAAATGAGTTAATTGGGTGTATTTACCAGCGAAAGCTGACGTATTTTCAAAAGACTAAGCTTGCAGGTACAATACGAAAATAGGCTGGAAGTGCTCGGTACTGATAAGAGGATCTTGCAAATCCTAGATCTGCCCAAAGTTTGTTTTACATTCTTTCTTTGTACAATTTATGATCCGCCCGTGGATCTTCTATTACGAGCCTGTATATTATTTATATTTTGAACATTTGGTTTGTAATAGTAATTTAAATTCAAGACTTCCGCTGTGCTATGTTTAATTGTCTATGATGTTATCAACTTACGTCAAGATATTCCCCACCCGTGCCCACCGGTGTTTGATTGGTTGTGGAAAGCCGGGGTGTGACAGGTTGGTATCAGAGCCAAAGATTAATAGAATTAAACACTAGCCTTTTGTGTTTTATATCAAACTTACACAAGCACATTCCTTTGACTTCCGAGTCTAGGCATTGATCTAGGATTACTCATTTCATTATTAAGTTATTAGTATTGTTTTTGAATTGATTTTTAACAGGAAAATGCCGCCACGTGTAAGAGGAAGAGGACAAGGACCAATGAGGGGAGGACCTTCAGGACATATTCCCTCACATTCCCATCAACCCGAACCCTTATGAAGATTCGGGGGATTCATGGCCACTACCACAACATTCACCTACCCACACTCAAAGTTCATACCACTCGTACCATACACACCACTCCCACCACTCTCATCATTCTTACCATGATGAGGTTAATCCCAACCAATACTTTAACACACCCCTAGCTGATCAAAATCAGCTGATCAAAAGTGTTTCTGAATTGAAAAAAATAGTTTTGAATAAACAGACCGGAATTAATAACTATATTAATCTCCTAGAAGAAACAAAGAAAGAGTTAGCCATTGCCAAATGCGAATATGATTCGATCAAACGCAAATTGGAAAGTTATTCTAACTCCCAATATGTGCTTGATCATATTATTGAAGTTCAAAAACTAAAGGGAGATGCTCAATGCATAGGGTATAAGTCGTGTCCACCCCAATGAAACACAACTATACCAAAATGCCTGATGAAGAGGAGATGCCTCGTTTTGAACCCTCTGTACCATTGAATCCCGAGGAATTCGCAGCATGGTTAGGGTTCAAACTAGGCAATTCCTCTCAAGAACCAAGCAAGCCAGAAAGTTCATCGTCTGATGAAGAAGAGGATGATACATCAGATGATGAATCAAGAAATGATGAGCAGGATCAGCCTCTTGATGAAAGGAAAAGAGTAGAATCTTCTGCTACTCCTAGTACTCAATCTGTTGAGAATCAAGAGACCGTTCCTAAGAAATCTGTCAAGACACAAGTGTCGACAGATGAAGCAGATAATGTGTTGTATACTTTGGTTGGAGATAAGAAAATCTATTCAAACAAAGATTTGACAATTAAAAACGCAAATCCAATCTCTATAGATAGGTTTTTGAAAAGTCAACAACCAAACCTTTAGAGAAGAAAAAGTCCACCAAATCACAACCATTATCAGCCTCAACAGAAAAACAGTGGAAGCGAGTTGAAAAGTCTACAGTTTCTCAACCGAAGGTTGAAGCAAAAGTCTCTCGTTACCAGAAAAAGGCTAAAACTGTTAAATTTGTGAGTTCTAAAGGTACCGATAAAGTCGAAACTTTTCAAGGAAAATCTAATGTTGATTTTGTAAAGAAAATTAAGATTTTGAAAAGAAACAGTCAAAACAATTACACCCAACACACTGATGGATGTAATGAACCCAGTACCTCAAGACCCACAAGTTCAACATCAAGCCGAGAAACACGATCTCCTAGTTTTGTTGAGAGGAGAAGATGTTTCAAACGTGGAGAATTTGGCCACATTATAAAGGATTCTCAAAATCCAGCCAAATCAAGATGTATAGAGAAAACCCCTCATGAACCAACTTGCAAACGTAAATCTGTTTCTCCAACACAAGATAAACAAGTTATTAAAGATCAAAAAGAGAAACAAAAACGTAAACAAGTAAAAGCAGTTGAGAAAGCTTTAAAATCGGAATATTCAGAAAACGATCAAAGATCTTCAAAGTTAATAAAACCAGACACTGTTAAATCTGTAAATAATAGTAAATCTAGTAATATACAAGGATCTTGGAAACAGAAGACCGGTATGGTTCAAAAGGAGTCTCTCAGTTTGTTAATCATCAAGAAATTGAGATTACATTTCTCGATGATAAGGGATGACCTAAGACCACTAAGGCTTGGGTCCCCATCTCAAACTAATCTTGTTTGTGCAATGTGCAGGGTGTTCCAGGAGGAACTGTAAACAGTCGCTGGATTGTTGACAGTGGAGTATCAAGGCACATGACGGGCGACTTGCGGCTCCTATATGATGTGAAAAGCATAAGGGATGGTTATGTTGCTTTTGCTAGTGACAAAGGTGGATACATCACTAGAGAAGGAATGGTCTCCAATGGTGTTGTGAGCTTCGACAAGATCAATTATGTGCGGCAAATTGATCACAATCTTCTTAGCGTTTCTCAAATCTGGGACAAGAAGTTCACGGTACATTTTGATGATGCCGGATGTTATGTGCTAAAGCATGGATTCAAGATCCCCAAGGAATGGATTCTCCTGTCGCTCCAAGAATTAATGATTTGTATATTCTTGATATGAGCCAAGCTATTACAACATCTGCACAAGCCACATGTTTTGTCTCTAAAGCCACCGAGAAGGAATCAATCTCTTGGCACAGACGCATGGGACACATGCTGAGAAAAATGAATTATTTGGTGAAGAACAATCTGGTGAATGGTGTACCAGTGAAGAATTTTCATCTTCAAGACGTTTGTGTATCATGCCAGAAAGGGAAGCAAGCAAGAAAGTCCCATCTCGTGAAGAAGATCAACACTGTGAATATGCCATTGGAACGTCTTCATATGGATCTCTTTGGACCTATGAAACACAAGACAACCTTTGGTGATTCTTATTGTCTGGTAGTTACTGATGACTATTCCAGATTCTCTTGGGTAAGCATGTTGGCATACAAGAGTGAAGTTCCTTCTATCCTCAAGAATCTCGCGACTCTGCTAGAAAATTTGTATAATCTGAAAGTAAGGAGAATCAGAAGCGACAATGGCACGAATTCAAGAATCAAGTTATGGACGAGTACTGTTCCTCAAAGGGTATTTTGCATTAGTACTGTTCTCGATACACTCCACAACAAAATGGCGTCGCTGAGAGGAAAAATCGAACTCTTATTGAAACTGCAAGAACCATGTTAGTAGAATCAGAACTTCCCGTTCAATTTTGGGGAGAAGCTGTTGCTACTGGTGCTACACGATGAATAGAGTTCTAAAAGTGAAGAGACATGGGAAGACATGCTTTGAGTTGTTACATAAAAGGAAACCGGATGTTTCTTTCTTAGAACCTTTTGGAGCTCCATGCACTATGATCGACCCACATGGAAAGTTTAGTCCCAAGGCTATCGAAGGTTTCTTTCTTGGATATGCTACTCCTAATTTCCGAGTGTGGAATTTGTCTTCGAAGAAGATTGAAGAATGGGGTGAAGTCAAGGTTCAGATACATATAGAAGCTGTAAGAGCTCCGGGTGCTCCTTGGATGTTTGACTATGATGGTCTGTTTGACTCCTTTAATCTGCCAACTTTTGATGATGCAACAGCTGCTGCTCAGATGTTATTGGAAAGTGATACAGCAGTGGACTCGTCATTAGTTCGACCAATTATTGTTAATCCTCAAGTATCGACTTCGGTTAACAATCTTGTTCAAAATGAGGAATTCGAAGACACTACGGATTATAATATTTCATCAGAAGACGATGAGTTTCATGATGCGAATGAAGCTGCCTCTGGTGTGGTTCCTGGAATTTCAGATGGTACGTCAAATATTCAACCGCAAGGGACGATAGAAGGTCATGCATCTACATCCTCATCACATCAAGCTCTCGATTTAACTGTTGATCTGAATATCAACAATTTGGGTATAAATTCTCGAGTTCCTGATGTGCCAGAAACTCGTATTCAAAATATCCATCCTCAGCAGAATATTATTGGAGATGTCCAGAGTGGTGTGCAGACTCATAATCAGCTTCGAAACAACTAGAATGCTGGATTGTATTCGGAAATCAGAGAATCAGGGGAGCAGAATGATTGGTCTTTTGCCTGCTATGTGTGCCAAGTAGAACCAATATCTTGGAAGGAGGGAATGAAAGAAGACTCATGGGTTGAAGCCATGCAGGAAGAACTTCAGCAGTTTCAGAAGTTAGGCGTCTGGAAATTGGTTGACAGGCCTGACAACTATAAGAAGATTGGTACACGATGGGTGTACAAGTGCAAGAAGGATGACCGAGGTGTTGTTGTGAGAAACAAAGCGCGATTGGTTGTTCAAGGTTTTAATCAGGTCGAAGGCATTGATTACAATGAAGTTTATGCACCGGTTGGACGACTTGAGGCCATACGAATCTTTTTGGCTTATGCGTCCTTCAAGAAGTTCACCGTTTATCAGATGGATGTGAAGAGTGCATTTCTTCATGGTGTGGCAGAAGAGGAAGTAATGTTGAGCAACCGCCAGATTTTGAAGATCCTCTCCATCCTGACAAGGTTTGGCTTCTCAACAAGGCATTATATGGTCTTCATCAAGCTCCAAGGGCTTGGTATGAAACGTTGTCTACTTATCTGTTGAAGAATGGTTTTCGACGAGGCCTGATCGACTGTACTCTCTTCATCAAGGAACAGGACGAGGACTTGCTGCTCGTACAGGTTTATGTTGATGATATTATATTTGGGTCTACTAACACTCGAATGTGCAAAGAATTCGAACAGGTTATGCAGGAGAAGTTCAAGATGAGCGCAATGGGAGAAATGACTTTCTTTTTAGGTTTGCAGGTTCAACAATCAAAGGAAGGGATTTTTATCCATCAAACCAAGTACGTCGGAGATATTCTCAAGCGATTTCAGATAGATGACTCAAAACCTTTGGGAACTCCATTAGCTCAAAATCATGGGATTACTCCAGACGGAATGGTGAACATGTAGAACCATCTCTCTCTCGTGCTATGATCGGATCTCTCATGTATCTTACTGCTTCAAGACCCGACATAATGTACCCAACATGCCTTCTGGCGCGCTATCAGTCTAGTCCGAAGGTTTCTCAATTGATGGCTCTGAAAAGGATCTTTCGTTATCTAAAGGGTCGCCCTTACACTGGTCTATGGTACCCTAAGGATGATAACTTTGATCTGACAGCATTCAGTGATTCTGATCATGGCGGCTGCAAAATCGATGCAAAGTCAACAACAACAGGATGTCTGTTCTTGGGAAATCGCCTAGTCACGTGGCAATGCAAAAAACAGACTTGTGTAGCTACATCAACATGTGAGGCTGTGTATATTTCAGCTTCTAGTTGCTGTTCTCAAGTTCTATGGATTCAACAGCAAATGCGTGACTACGGTTTTGAATTTCTTACTACTCCTATTTTTATTGATAATGAAGCTGCTTTACAGATCACTCGAATCCTGTACAGCACTCAAAAACAAAACACATTGAGATAAATATCATTTCATACGTGATTGTTATGAAAAGAGACTTATCGATGTTGTTAAAATCCACACTGATCACCAACGTGCCGACCTTTTTACCAAATCCTTTGATAAATCACGTTTTGATTATCTACTTTGGTCAATGGCATCAAGGTGAAGCCCAAGTAACTCAACCATGGCTAACTATTTTTGTATATCCTTTTCTAAAATCTAAAACTACAAAAAGATTTTTCAGTTTTATATTTTAGGGGGAGTAAATTTCAAGAAAATACAAAAATATGTCTTTTATTTACCTTTTTTGTTTAAGGGGGAGAAAATTTCAGAAAAACACAAAAACAATAGAAAAATCAAAAATGAGTTTCTTGGATAAGTTGAAGATGATGAAATACACCGGTAAATCTGTCAGAAATGGTTAAAAGCATAGAAAGAAGATTGATAAGTAGCTTTTACTTATGATATGTCGATAGGCTCACAATCAGACTAAAATGTGTAGTTGATATAAACCTAACAAACAAAACGCCAGGTGGGAACCATTCATTCGCATATGGTCTTGGTACCTAAATTTCGTTTGATAGAGTGCCGAGGTTCTGAGATATACGGTCTTTATGCTTGCTTATCATCTGGGTATCATGGTTGAATCTTTTGCCGAAAAATAACGGTGGCGCAAGTCTAGAACTTCCATGATATCATGCATACATATACATACTGCATTCGACCATCAAATAAGTGATAAAAATATCACATCCCCAAAATAAGTGATAAAATATCACAGCTTTATGCGGGAGCTAAGTTCGTCTCTTTGTCGGAACGATGGCACTAACCTGTTCATGGACTTACTCCTGTGCCCTGCATACATATGAAAATCAAGTTCCTCATCAATAAGTGATTAAATCACAAAGGGCTTGTTTTCAATAAAAAATAAGTGAGTATCTCACATCATTCATATACGTCAAAACAGATGATAAAACAGTATACTCACCGGTAAGATTTTCTCTCGTGCATATCTTGATACGGGAATGTGTCGTGATGTGGTTGAACACCGGCTAGTAAGTATAATTCATACCTTAATCATATCTTCTAATCATGATTACATCTGATAAGTCTGAGTTTACATGGACAACAATACCGATAATCATAGTTGAATACTTATCTATTTAATTTTGAAGTTTAAACCAAATATCGTTTTTGACAAAGATTAAAATGCTGGTATGATTCCTTTACCTTTAAACTCAAAAAAGATTGTAGTTTATCTGTATATTTAGTTTTTATGTCCAGTTTATTTAGTTGCTTATGTAGTTACTTTTTGAAAGTTAGCCAAAGTTGATACTCAAAAGTTTTCTACCAAGATACGCCAAAGAACCTTTTGTTTGATATCGCAACTTCATAAAGTAATATCTTGCAACAAGTAACTCATCAAAAGAAATCCAAAATCTGAAAGTCGTTTGAGTGTGTGTATCTCATACAAATGAACCTAGTCATTTGATTTGACCTGGTCACTTGCTTTTCTCAAATCTGCTGCTGGAATTCATACGAGTGTGTGTATCTCGTTCAGGGAATACAATCATACGAAGAATTTATGATAAGTCTTTCGTGTGTATTCTCTGAGAAAGTTGTGTTCTAATTATATTTGTCTATTGAGTACAGATTGATACAAAAGAACATGAACAAAGACCAGCAACAAAGAAATCTGACAAGTCAGAAGAGGAAACAAGAAATATTTGAAGTTTCTTAGAAGTTCGAAGACCTGATGCTCTCATCATTAGATAGCAGATCTATCAATGGATAGCAGATCTTCGGGGGAGTTTGTTGATACTCCAAACCATTCAATATGAAGACACAAGAAGACCAAGACGAGACCGAAAACCAAGCAACATCCACGGGGGAGTTTGTTGATACAGTTTTGTGTCTGTCACTTGTTCTTAATTACATTTGTAATTGTACGGTCTTTGCTCAAGTGTCTGTATAGGTTTGGTTGTGTAGAATAGATAGAGATATCCTTCTATCTTGATCTAGTACGACATCTTAGCTTGTCTGTGTTAACCGGTTGCATGTGTGCATACCGTTGATTCTTGTAAACTTCATATCTGCACACGTTCTCCAAGAATAAGGTTTCTGTGCGAGTCAGAGGATTCGTATGAATCACATGTTTCATATGAATAAATGAGTATTTCGTACGAATTAAGTATTTCATACGAAACAGTTGACTCGTACCAAATATTTGGAGTTGTGTCTCATATGAAATAGTGTGTTCAGATGTCTAGATTCATGTTTCGTACGAATGTCTAGACAGACACTATATAAGCAGACATGCACCTCTCAGTCATTATGGTTAGTTGGTTGGTCCAGTGAGCCTCTCAGCATTTCTGGTGAAGACGAAGACACAAGAACACAACAAGTTTGTTTGAGTCATATGAGTATGTGTGTATATGTTTGTACTTGTTCTCAATCATTAATCAAGATAATGAATCTTTGGTTACCCCGTGTTCTTTACTTTGCTTTGGTTGCATGCACACTTGGATTCCACGCTTGTGTGTGTGTTATGTGAACAAGGAACAGGTTTAACACCATCCGCCGGTGGGCCTATAGTTTGTCATTGTCTTCATAGACGACACACTTATCTACTCTTGTAATCAAGTTGATCACGAGAAACATCTTCGGTGCATATTAGAACTGCTAAGGCAAGAGAAGCTTTATGCTAAGTTCTCTAAGTGTGAGTTTTGGCTTAGAGAAGTCCAATTCCTTGGACACATTGTACGTGAGCGTGGTATCCAAGTGGATCCCACTAAAATAGAGGCCATAATGAATTGGGAAGTACCCAAAACTCCATCAGGAATTTGTAGCTTCTTAGGATTGGCTGGTTACTATAGAAGGTTCATCGAGAACTTTTCAAGGATAGCCACTTCTTTGACTACCTTGACCGGTAAAAATGTCAAGTTTATTTAGGGTCCAAAACAACAAGAATCTTTTGAGATTCTAAAACACAAGTTGAGCAATGCTCATGTGTTATCCCTACCTGAGGGTATTAAGACTTTGTTGTTTACTATGATGCATCGCACACTGCATTGGCTGTGTGCTAATGCAAAAAGGCAAAGTGATTGCCTATGCATCACGACAATTAAAGGTGTATGAAAAGGAATTACACAACCCATGACTTAGAATTGGTGCCGTTGTATTTGCACTTAAGTTACGGAGACATTACTTGTATGGCACAAAGTGTATCATATACACTGACCATAAGAGCCTCCAACATCTATTCAATCAGAAAGAATTAAACATGCGACAGCTTCGTTGGATGGAAACACTTAATGATTATGATTGCAAAATTCGCTACCATCCCGGCAAGGCAAATGTCGTTGCTGACGCCTTAAGTCGCAAGGAAAGAATTAAGCCCATTAGGATTAATGCGAAGAGCATTGAGCTCAGTAATAGCTTGAGTGAAAAGCTATCAGATGCGCAAAAGCAAGCTCTATTAGAGGCTAACATTCCTAATGAGGGATTAGGCGGAACTATTGATCAATTAACGCCTGGAAAGGATGCAATCCTTAGATTTATGAAAGAATCTGGGTTCCAATCTTTGGAGGACTTAGAGATCTAATCCTCCAAGAAGCGCATAATACAGATACTCAGTTCACCCAGGTGGTGAAAAAAACGTATCAGGATATGAAAAAGAATTATTGGTGGATGTGTTTGAAGAAATCCATAGCCACTTATGTAGCTAAGTGTTTGACATGTTCACAAGTTAAAGCTGAACATCAGAAACCGTCAGGACTTCTACAACAACTAGAGATTTCCATTTGGAAATTGGAAATGGTAACAATGGACTTGATTACCAAGTTACCAAAGACCAAACATGGTAATGACACGATTGGGTCGTTAGGATAGGCTGACTAAGTCAGCACATTTCTTGCCAATTAAGGAAATGTATAATTCAGACAAATTGGCTAAGCTATATGTGGACAAGGTTGTGTCCCTACATGGTATGCCAGTATCTATGGTATATGATAGAGATACTAGATATACATCTCATTTTTGGAAAAGTTTCCAACAATCTTTTGGCACAAGATTAAATTTTAGTACGGCTTACCATCCACAGATTGATGGTCAAGTGAGCGTACTTTCCATACATTGGAAGACATTCTTAGGGCATGTGTGATTGATTTAGGTGGAAGTTGGGATGACCACTTACCCCTAATAGAATTCTCCTACAATAACAGTTATCAAGCGAGCATCAAGGCTGCTCCTTACGAGGCCTTGTATGGGAGAAAGTGTCGAATGCCCGTGTGCTGGGCAGAAGTTGGGGAAGCCCAACTATCAGGACCCGAAATTGTCCTGGAGAACACGGAAAAGATTGTGCAAATCCGTGATCATCTCAAGGCTGCCCGTGATAGGCAGAAAAGCTATGCTGACAAGAGGCGTAAACCTCTCAAGTTCCAAGTAGGGGAAAAGGTCATGCTGAAAGTATCACCTTGGAAAGGTGTAATGAGGTTTGGAAAGAAGGGCAAGCTAAGCCCAAGATATATAGGACCATTCGAGATAGTCGAATGTGTCGGCACTGTAGCTTATAAGCTTAGGCTACTAGAGGAGCTTAGTGGGATCCACGATGTGTTCCACATATCTAACCTTAAGAAATGTCTAGCCGATGAGTCGCTAGCAACGTCACACAAGGATGTGCAAATAGATGAAAACCTGAGGTTTGTTGAGAAACTAATTTCGATCGAGGATCGACAGGTTAAGAAGCTCTGAAGGAAATTAATACCAATAGTAAAGGTTAAGTGGGACGCCTTTAGAGGCCCCGAGTATACATGGGAGGTTGAGTCCACTATGCGACAAAAGTACCCCCATCTTTTTGAATAAATCTCGAGGACGAGATTTCTTTTAATGGGGTGAGGATGTAACACCTCATAAAATCGTGTCCAATAGTATAGTGACACGTTATGTATATTTATTTTTAGTCTATTAAAGACTAATAAAGACTAAAGGTGTCAACATGCTCAAACTGAGCCTCTGAGTGACAGTCCGATGTTAACATGCATAAACGTAAGCCACTGAGTGACTGATATGTCAACATGCATAAAACAACAGCCTCTGAGTTACTGATATGTCAACATGCTTAAAACTTGGCCTCAGTGACTGATATGTCAACATGCCCAGCCTCTAAGTGACATCGGAGTCAACATGCTTATAGTGGGCCTCTGAGTGATCCTTTACGAAGTCCTAACTCTCATATGTCCCATTTGTTGGACGAGAGGGTTCAATTCTGTAAGTATGTGAAAGTTGGATAATGAGGGAAAAGTGTCAACATGTTAATTTATACCTTTGAGTGACCTTTTAACGAATCGAGAGCTCGACAGCGTTCGAGCATACTCCCGGGCATGCCAAATATTGGTTACGGAGTGCTAAATATGCTAAAAAGGTGTTTTAGAAGGTTATAGAGGGTTTTATAAATTAAGGGGCTAAAAGTGTCAAACTTTGAAACTGGCCATGGGGCGCTTGCGGGGCGCGAGAGGCAAGGCCTATGCCTCTCGCGGAGCGCGAGAGGCCTGTGTCTGCAGAATTGTTGCTTAGCCTCCACACATGTTGCCAAAAACCATTAAATTGAAACCATGGTCTTCCAAACTGCTATGCCATGTTTTAGGACACTTGTAAGCTCCCTCTTACACCCCTTAGCACCTGGCATCACCTCCTTCAAGCTCTCCAACTATAAATAGGTGCCAAGGTTCACCATTTGAACTTGCACCTTTCTCATTCACAACTATATCTCCCTCCTCTGGAAGTTCCTAACTGAAAGGAGCATCCAACTTAGTTCTGTTGCATCCTAGGAACCTCTTGTAAGTGTTCCTTGCTCTTACATTTTCGTTTATAGGCTCTTATAGCCAAAAGTCAAGCGTTTTAAGGAAAACGCCTTGACTTTCGGTTAAGACCATTATGGTCCAGCCATTTTTCTTAACAAAAATGGCCAAGTGATCGTAATAAGGTAGGAGTTAGTCCCTATAAAGGGCACCTCCTAAAGATCACGTTTGCTAGTCAAATTGACGAGTCAAAGTTATCAAATTAAAAAGTCAAACATGCCATTTATCAGAAAAATCATAAATTGATCTTATATATGTTATGAAACCTGTTTTGACACTTAAAAAAGTTGGTAATAATTATTAGAACATTTAAGAATATGTTCGGCTCGTCAATTTCTATTTAGGGTCGGTTCGCAACCGAAAGTCGCGAAGTTTGACTTCTTCTTTGACTTTCGATTCTGACACGATTTAGATTAGTTAGATACTGATCTAAAGTTGCATTATGATCGTAATATAATGTAGCATAACCTCTGAGGTTATACTACATGATCATAATCATAATCTGAGTTTATGTACAAGTTCCGTAATTATGCCATTTTGACTAAAATGTCCTTTTTGCAATAAAAGAGGTTTTAATGATAATAAACTTGAAAATGAGTTTTTTACTGATGTAGTATTATAAGTAGGATTATTTGGGATGTCAAATCAGATTATAAACTGAGTTTATGAGCAAGTCCTTGCATTATGTCGATAAATGACGATAAAGCCCTTATGGCTTATAAATTGGTTTTAATCACATATTTTCAAAGTAATCTTTTACCTACTGATATGTTATATTAAATAACATATCTAAGACATGTTAACCAAACCTTAATAAGTCTTCATTTTACGACATAAGCGCCGTTTCGGCGCATAGTATGGTTTTAAACCATATTTATTAACCAAGACTTGTTACCTACTGATTTTAAAACTTACTTTACATATTTTACAGTAGGTACATGATACAAACTCAGAATCCTAAATAATTTATAAACTATGTGTAAAATCACCAAAATGCCCATCGGTGCATAGTTTGGTCACAAAAAGATAAATTACACATATAATTAATATCCTATTAATATTATGTCATAAATAAGTTATTTTTCCAGAATACTTATAGTTATAACATTAAATTATATTCAAGTTCCTTTATACGGTATAAAATTACCAAAACGCCCTTATGAGGCATAGTTTCACTTTAAAACCATAACGGGCATAAAAAGTTGATATCCGACTGATATTACAACTTATTTAAAGTATAATGGCATATAGAACTTGTCCATGACTTATCCGGTTACCCGATATCGCTGATATGCGTACGGTTAAGCATATATAACTAGTTTACGAAAATTAACCGAAACGGGTCTAACCTTGTCATTTAAGTCTCAAAATCCAGAATTTTATAGTTTATCCATATTACACAAGTCAAGGTACATGTTGGGATTAACCTACATTCTATCCAATCATCGTTTAATCTTGCGTTATACGTTTTGATCAAGTACGCTAGTCGGTCTAAGTCAATGACTTAAATAAGACCGTTATTATTTAATTGGTTAGTTTATGCCATAATCCAGACTAGAGACTTGCTGGTAAATGCTATCTGCACTTAGTACTTTTGTGTATGGCTGAGTTAATAAATCTTGCGTTTAAACGAAGAATAGCTCAGGTAAATACTCTCGACTTATTTCCCCTATACGGGCTTGGGTTACGGTAAATTATTACCGCTTGGTCGGAAATGAGATCAATCGAATGCCGGATTGTTGGCTAGTAAATCCGCATATTCTGTTTTAATCAGTTTTGTTTGATAACTTAAACATCAGGGGTTAACTACCGTCTCCTGGATATCATCGGGTCATTACAATAGATAATGGCCACGACCTTAGCGGGGGTGTAGGCATACACCCGATAGACGCTCAAAATGCATTGCGCACAAGGTTGGGAATAATTGACTCCTTCGTGAGTCCAAAGTGGTGTGTACGTTAATCATGTCTCGGTCTCCGTATCGGGCCCTCTATGTATGGACAAGCATGTAAATCTGTTAACAAGGTTGGACGGTTAACTTTCCCAAGTTATAAAAGATTTTGTGCTGATACGCACCTAAAACATATTTTAAATGTTTTTAAAATGAGTAATTGGGTCTATTACCAGCGAAAGCTGACGTATTTTCAAAAGACTAAGCTTGCAGGTACACTCATAAAATAGGTTGGGAGTGCTCGGTAGTGATAAGAGGATCTTGCAAATCCTAGATCTGCCCAAAGTCTGTTTTACATTCTTTCTTTGTACAATTTATGATCCGCCTGTGGATCTTCTATTACGAGCCTGTAAATTATTTTATATTTTGAACATTTGGTTTGTAATAGTAATTTAAATCCAAGACTTCCGCTGTGCTGTGTTTAATTGTCTATGATGTTATCAACTTACGTCACGATATTCCCCACCCGGGCCCACCGGTGTTTGATTGGCTGTGGAAAGCCGGGATGTGACACGTACCATGGGTTTCTTATGCATAAAAAGCAGGTCCAAACTGGAGTTTGATTGGCATAACGAAATTTGCTGCTTAGCATAACGAAAGTTTTTTCATTCAATAAAATAAGAAAAATTGCACAAATCAACCTTTATGTTATACCCAAATTACATTTTATATATTTTATTATGAAATCGGCCAAACTCAACCTTTATGTTCATATTTTGATACAAGCCTCAACCTTTAACAATAAAACTGTTTGTTTTTTTGAGTTAAGTTACCTCACATGGGTATATATGTCTTTTCCCACATCTTTTATTTAATATATTTATGTGTTTTCCCTTTTCTATCTCATATACAAAAACAACAGCAACAGCCACACATCAAACAAATCTACCCTTCTCTCTCATACACCTTCCATTACCACTTAAACAACCGTTGGATCCCTTTCTCTCTTTATCGACAACACCAAAACAACATCAAAGGGATCTGCTTCTACTCTTTTCTTTTCTTTTATTTGTTCTATTTTTAAGGTGAACGGTGGTAATGTGGTGGGTACGGTCGGAGATACGGTGGTGAAAGGCAGAGGGGGTTTAGAGTTGCACGGCGGAGATACGGTGGTGAAAGGGTGCTTTGTTTCAACCTTCTTTCCAATCATAAACTCCCCAAATTTGATTAATGAATATTGGTGTACACTATTTAAGTAACCAATATCAATCTCAAACAAATTCATATCAGTGCCATTAAGCAAGTTCCTCACATCAGTTAGATTACCAAATTCTTTTCTAAAATGAATCAGCACATCAACAAACCGTTTGTACTCGTGATTTGTGGAAATGAAAGCATTGTTATGTAACTCTAAGAGTATGTGCTCTTTGTCTAAAGCACACTCAGGGCAAGATGATTCTAGGTGAAACATAATATAAGAAAGGTACTTTCTTAACTTTTTCATTAGAAATGATGACGGGTCAAACATGGACTTTTAAAACTTTTGTACCTCGATGTACCATAACTTTATGAAGCATATTGGTTATATCTTCATGGTGGAAAACATGTCTCCAATTTACATGTATTCAGGAAGATACTAGAATCGTTGTGATTAGGGTTAAAGGATTTAGAGAAGTTGTAGGTTTGGTTTGTTTAGTAACGGGAAAAAAACGGAACAGTTGCAGGTTATTAGGGTTTATGTTGGGTAATTAATTAAAAAGAAATAATTATATAAAAAGACATGGGAAAAGACATAAATACCCTCACATGCTTTGCATGTGAGGTAACTTAACCCAAAAACAAACGGTGTTAGTGTTAAAGGTTCACCCTGTATCAAAACATGAACATAAAGGTTGGGTTTGGCCGATTTCATAGTGAAAGGTATAAAGTGCAGTTTAGGTATAAAATAAAGGTTGATTTGTCCAATTTTGTCATAAAATAATATTAATGTTTCATTCGTCCCTCCCTGATCACATCAAGATTAGTCGGGGCTAGAACTCACAATAACTAAAAAACTAGCTTAAAAGATGACACATAAAATGGGTCAAAATTCAATTAAACTGGGTTACTAATGCTTTAAAACAAATCAGTTTATTGAAAAAAATTGAGACCCTTTTTAAATAATACATTTTTAGCAGATTTGACACTAAATATAGGTAAAATTGCTGGAAAAAAAAGTATTTCATAACAAACCGGTATGTTTTGACCCATAAAAAAGATAACCTTCACCCAACCTGACCAACTCGCTTATTTACCATATCTACTCAATCGATTAGAAAACCTAATAAGTAAGAAGGTCAAACACCGAAACCATATAAGATTTGGATCAAAATGAAAACACTTTTTAATTTGTTTTAGTTGATGCCTACCTTAAAACGCCGAATGTAGCTTGAGTGACTCCAGCAAAGAATGTTGCTGTGAAAGCAAGACGTAAATAATTATGTTCTTGTGTAATTAGTTCAAGCTTGTAGCATAGAACAAAAGGAATAACGATACTACTGCCACATGCCCGATTACAACATCTCTCGAGTTACCCATGAATGCATAGATAAAAGGTGGAATATTATCGAGTCTGCAAGTCAAGTTAGGTTAGTCCAAGTTTCAAAAGAACATTTGCATGCAATAATATTACGAAGGTAACTTACACAACCTATATTGTGGCTTAAAGTTTGCTAGTTTTGCATACCCAATATCCTGAAAAAAGTATAAATAATTATTATAGAGTGAGTTTTTCTTTATCTTTTTTTTTTCATTTTTGTTTACCTCATGTGGAATGTAGAGACTCAAGATGGTACATCCACCGATGAGACCGCCTTCAAACATAGAAACACTGTAATCTCGACCCTAGTTAAGTATATGAAAAAAGGCTTGTAAGCCAAGAATGAACTTTTTTCTTTTGGGGCTGGTCCTTAAAAGGGTTCAATGGATCATCTGAAAGAAACGTTTCTTTGAGCACAGTTTTGATTTCTTTTAACAAATCTTGCTTTCTATTTTTAATTTATAAAAGCATTAATATATGTGAAAATGTGACCTTTCTAACATACTCTCTTTTCACCTCTTCAATGGATGATTCTACAAGATGGAGAACTTCCTATTTAATTTCTCAACGAAAGAACATGTCTTAAAAAGCAACAAATTTATATTTCTTCAAGGATTGTGTAGGATTTGAGTGAGAATTGACCCGCTCTAATAGACCTGGAGGCTGGAACCCAATATGACCCATAACATTATGTTAACACCCAAATATGCTAAATTGTTTTCCCTAGTTATGCATGCAGAGGCAACTTTAGAGAAATAGCTTGAGAAATAAAGTGTATCCACATGTGCATTTTAAAGAATATAATATTTATATCTGTAAGTTTAAGTGTAGTTAATGCTATCGTTGAATTTGTTGTCATGATTGCAAATATTCAATCAAAAGTCGGATAATATGCTGAATCAAAGACTTCATAACTGATGTCAGTCTAACACAGATAAGGTATGACCTGTATCAAGTTGCAAGAATCTTATGGAGCTAAAAATCATCTAGTTGAATATCAGAATACCTCAACTTATAAATTGACTTGGAATAGCAGACTTCTCCATTGCCTCCACATAGAACTACACGTATGTTGTACACATCAGCAATCCTCCGTCAGCAAATGAAAGGACTGTAGAGTCCAGGAACACAAATGGTGAACCATAAGGATCAAGATCAACCTGAAAGCATCAAATTCTGGTCATACCCATAAGATTGTAAGTTAACCTCAATCGGGTAACTTAAAAAACTATGTGCCATGACATAGAAACGATAACATGTTAATAAATTAATAACTCTCCATATCAAATTTCTTTGGATGAGTAAGCATAAATACTCAAGCACCGCAAGGTTTGATTCCACCTTCACAATTGAAACTATTGAATAAAGAGAAAATGTGTACACCATGCCCAACTTTTATAGTTTGCCCCATCCTTTTTGCTTCACGAGCATATCTTAGAGCTCTTAACCCTTTAGTAGAGCCTAGTAATTCATACAAAACACTTATTTTATTCGCAACCCTTGCAATGAAAAACTTAAAACATATGAAATAAAAAAAACCTCAAACATTTGATCTGGGTAGATTAATTTCTTCATGGAACTGGTATTGGATCTGAATATTGAAGAATGAATGTTATCCAAAGGTCAACTATTGTTTCAGGATAGTCAAAGGTGAAAGTGAATATGTTGTTAGAGATAATATTGAAAACAATGTGGATTAGAATGTTGGTTTAAAAAGTAACAACATATGTTGGAATTATAGTTGTTATATGCACCAAATACAACACATAAATTATATCAAATAATGTATACAATCAACCATTTTTAGTACCAATGTTGGAAAAGTGCGTTTCTATGCATACTTTTGATTTTCAGGATTAAAACAGCTTAAATGTACAGAAGGAACAAACTAACGGCAGAAACAAGCATAAATACAAAAGAAGGGAAGTTGATACATCATACCGATCCTCCAAGCTTCACCCCAAGACCAAAAACAACAATAAAGAAGACAAGCAAGGGGCCGTGCCCCATTCAAGATTCCTGAAAGAAAAAGACAATCAGAAGCAGACAAGAGACAGAGGCCGTGGTCAACTCCCAAATATGCAAATCTTGGATAGTACAACAAGTATAATGGCCACGGGGTCGTGCCGTTGACACACGAGACCGTGCAAGCATACTGAACTAACACAACATATTAAATGAAGATAGAGAAGAAGGGGGCATAGGGTCGTGCCTACCGGGCACGAGACCGTGTAAACTGTCTGTTTCCAACTATAAATAAGGGTGTTTGGTTCAATTGAAATCCATCCCTTGGCAAACCACTTCTCTCACACCTGCCACTACTCCACCACCACAATACCACTATCATCCACCACTTTAATACATCATCCATCTTTAAAGTGTGTAGTAGTCTCAAAATCCAAGATTGATCGTAAGAGTTTTTGCCAAACAAAGGCTATGATTGGCTAATCTCTTACATCACTTGGTGAAGACAAGTCATTTATGTATTACTTTTGATTTCCAAGCTTTGGTTAATTTTTTAGTTTGGTTTGTATTAATGACTTTAATATGTAGTTTTTATATTTAAAGTGAGCTTTATTCTATCATCTCTTCATGTTTTGTTGATTCACCCATTCGTGTCTTTACTGTCTATATAAAGCACGTTAACTGCCTGGAAGGGGGTTAGAAGGATGGTTCGGGTAAAGTTCTTGCCTCGTTCAGTGTATAGATCTTGCGAGTACTTGATTCAAGCTTATTAGGGCTTCCTCTGAGGCAGATATCATCAAATTGGGGAAGTAAGAACGGCTTGAATTCCTTATAAATGAACTACTATTAAAACTTTAACCCGGCCTTGCGGGACTGTATCCCTGCTCACTCAAACCTATATGGTTGAGGGTAGCGTTGCCTCCAAAATAGGGACATGCCGCATTTTGCATTAATAACTTATTTAATTATCTTTCAATAACCCGGTTTTGCGGGACTGTATCCCTGCTGACTCAGACCAATATGGTCGAGGATAGCATTGCCTCCAAAAGAGTGATATGCTACTATAACTAAGATAATCTCTTAAAAAAACCTAAAATGCGGAAATCATTAAAGGAAATATAAAAGATAAGTCAGAACCAAGTGATTCTATCTTGTCTATTTGTTTCTTTTATTTCTTTAGTTTCTTTCTTTATTTTATTATAAAAAACGTTTTCTCAAAAAATTGGTTAGATTAGACGTTGATGATATTCCGACATTAAAAGATCTTGTGTTATTGGACAACCTCGGTATCTTACCATCGCTATACTTGTTGATGCAGAATGTCTGTAGCCTACGTCTTAGGGTCATGCCGTGTATGTAATAGGGCTTCGATGTTAGATTTACATGTTTTTGATGTATGTATTGTACACTTCGCACGAAGTGGTGTATCACTTCGTACGAAGTCAGTCACTTTGTACGAAGTGAGTCACCTCGTGCGAAGTGAATACCAACTCGCATGAAGTGTGTCATGTCTATAAATAGGCGAGTTGTGGTCTTAAGTTTGTAGCTGTTTGGTTGACTGTGAAGGCGAAGCCCTTTCAAGTTGTCTTAGAATTGTAACACGTTGATCAATATTAATGAAACTGAGCATTTAAACGGTAATAATCATATTGTCACTAGTTAATTATGGATTCCGCACATATTGACTAGATATCAAGTTAGGTCCTGTGATTACTTGGGATGAGTCGATCCTACAAGTGGTATCACAGCTATGGAGGCTTGATTTGAAGACAAGTGCTCAAGATTCAACCTTAGAAGACTTCTTATTCTACTAATTCTTCTTATTTTTTTCACGTTTGAAACAAATTCATGGACAAATGGACTGATTTTTCAGTATAATACGTAAAAACCATTTTAGACAAATCCTTGAAAGAACTAGAGCTAAAAACAATTAAAATCATGTCAAAAGTTGCAAAAAACATGAAATTGTGAACACACCTCGGTCGAGCTGAACATACACTTCGCACAAAGTAAACGTCCACTTCGCACGAAGTGACTTTTTTGCTAACAATGTTTTACCACATCATACAAAGTGAGCACCAGATCGTAAGAAGTGATATAAATATATTTTTGAGCAATTCTAGTTTAGTTCGCACGAAGTGTCACTCCGCACAAACCCCACTTCACACAAACTAATCTTTGTTCAAAATTTTCATAAAAATGGAGAATGAATTCTTCAGCGCGCTCACTTCATCCGCTGTTTCGACCGCAACTGCCCAAACCTTAAACTTAAATAATGAAATGGGCACGGTGACTAAGCCACCCAAATTGATGTATCTTGAAGATCATAAGGGATGTCATGAAATATTTACGAATTGGGTACAAAGAAACTATCTCAACTGTTGGTACGCGATAGAGGAAGGGTATAAGACTCTGACGGAGAGAATGGTTTAGAGAAAGATGATGAATATGTTACAACAGGCAATTAAAGAAGATCTTTTCACGTTAATACAGCATGAAGATTACGCTCAATCCATTTGGAGCGCTCAAGGTCAAATTTCAAGGAAGTGCACAGATGATTAAGAGCAAGCAAGCACTGTTGAAGAAGAATTCGATATCCTTCATTTATTAAAGGGCGAGTCGATGAAATAGATGATTGAGAGGTATTGTCACCTCGTAGTCGAAATGAAATGGTTGGGGTTTAATAAGCATAACAAAGAACTGGTAGATAAGTTAGTTTATGCACTACTAGAAGGCGAATGGTCAACTTATCTCATGATTTTAAAGAATAGTCTTGACTACAACAACACGTTGAGTCTCGCAAAATTTATTGAGAAGCTTGAAGGTCACGAATTAGATTTACAAAAGATGGCAATATCCAGAAGTGCACATGCACAGCAAGACGTTAATCTATACTTTAAAGGAAATACCATTGCAAATAACCAAAGCCCAAAGATTCAAACGGCTTTCAGTTCTAACAACTCGTCAAATAATTCAAGCAGTAGTACCGGGTTTACTTCATTTCCGAGCTATGATATGAATATCCTAGTACTCCACAATCGTCCCACAGTTAACAAATTGTTGATTAGTTACTCAACGACCTCATATGTGATTGGTCATATTCTTCCACAACAATTTGAGAAAACCAAACAAAAAGAAAATGAATCTGAAAAATAAAACAAAGGTTTAGGTTATAATAAGTGTCCACCCCAATGTGGAACAATTATGCTACAATATATCCAGATGGGGTGGAAAAGGCGCTCAATTTAAAGCTAAAAACTGAACAAAAAGAAGATGAGCTGCCTGAAAACATTGATGTGACTTATGAATGTCAGTCAGATGTTGTGAAAAATGTTATCGAAAATGTTTTAGGAAATGAATCTAAAAGCACTGAATTTGAAAGTGCTGAGTCGATTTTAGAGAAAACCAGTTCAAGTTCACCTTCTGAAAATGAAGAAAGTTTTCATAAAAATTACATTTCATCATCAAAAACAGTATCAATGATGATCCTGATGTGGTAGTTTACAAAATGAAGTGGATCAGACAAACTGTATTTCGACGAGGAATTTCCTATTCAGAATGTGAATTTTTATAGTTGTCAAATTGGTCGAAGTTAGTCTTTCTGATCTTCAAAAGCAAAGTGTAGCTTATTATTCAAAACCAAAGAAAGTTTATAATAAGGGAAGGTATTATCTTGAGAACAAAAGGAATGGTTTGGGTTTTGAAAAGAAGAAAAATAACAACAGGTTTCGAAAACCAAATTACAAAAAAAATTGAATTTGTTTTCAGAACAAGCACTGTTAATGAGAAAGAAAGTCTGACTAAAGAACAATCAAATGATGAATTTCATGCAGAAAAGAAGCACAGTGAACAGGCTTTGGGTTTCTCTGATGAAAATGACAGCAGGACATGCTACAAATGCTACAAAGTCGGGCACATTGCATGACGATGTTCTCAAAACAACCCAAAACCTGCTTATAGCGTGAAAAAGTCTATAGATGTGAAACAAAAAACTCCCGAGTTTGTACCAACACAAATTTTAAAACGAAACAACGAATCCAACAAAGGTGTGAAACCAACAACTTAAATGCTTCAAATTTTGAAGTTGGTGAATTGTCAACTAAAAATGAACAAAAGGATTCAAAATTCTACCCCGAAAAGGCATTTTTGAAAACACAAACGTGGGTGGTTAAAACTAAACCATCTTCTGAGATAGACAAAACATCTGTTGCAACTGAGTCAAAGGTTGAACAAGTTTTTGAAGTTAAGAATGGACCAAAGTTTGATATCCCAAACCCACCCAAAACCGAGAAGGCTTGGGTTTCACTGTTTAAATAACTGCTTAATTAAATGTGCAGGGGCTCCCGAGGTTAATCATTTCTAAGTGGTTAATGGGTAGTGGAGGTTCTCAACATATGACAGGGATGCTAGCCTTGCTTTATGATGTTAACTCAATACGTGTAGGCTATGTAAGGTTTGCGGGTACTCAAGGAGGAAGAATAATCGGAGAGGGAATACTCATGAATGGTGTGGTTTCTTTTGACAAAGTCAACTACATCGCCAAATTAGAGAATAACTTGCTAAGCATTTCACATATTTGCAATAAGAAGGTTACAACTCAATTTACGGATAAAGTATGTCTCATTTTGAAGCCGTGATAAAAATTCCGGAGGAGTGGATCCTCATGCATGCTTCACGAGATAATGTTCTATATGTCCTTGACATGAGCGTCGTATCCACTGCTACAAAATTGGCTCAATGTTCTGTATCAAAGGCTATAGAAAAGGAATCGATCTTATGGCATCGAAGATGGGGCATATCCATTTACGGAAGATGAATTATCTGGTGCACAACAATCTGGTGGAGGGTGTGAATCTTAAGAGTTTCCACTTGAGTGATGATTGTATCAACTGTAAAAAGGACAAGCAGGATAAGAAATCTCATCCAAGAAAACTCCTGAACACTATCAAACTGCCGCTGGAGAGGTTACGTAATCTGTTTGGGCCAGTTAACGTCAAAAGCATATCTGGTGATATATATTGCCTTGTTGTGACTAACGACTACTCAAGATTTTCATGGGTTCTATTTCTGGAAAGCATGCACAATGCTCGCAGATTCTAAAAATTTTTGGAGCGAAGCAGTTGCCTCTACTTGTTACATGCTTAATCGAGTATTAACAGTTAAGGCTCATAAGAAGACATGCTTTGAGTTGCTTAATCAGCGAAAACCAAATTTGGAGTTTTAAGAACCATTTGGATCTCCATGCACAGTCATTGACCTGGATGGTAATTCGGAGCTGTCTCTAGAGGGGTTTTTCATGGGATTTGCTAGTACTTTGAGAAGAGTATTTTTGCCTAGCATAAACCGGGTTATTCTTTCTTAACATATTGATTTCCAGAGATATATGTCACCAATACAAAAGCACGGTGATCCTTGGTTGTTTAATTATGAGAGTTTGTGGAATGCTTTTGAACTGCCATAAGAACCTACTAAAGAGGAGCTTGTATTGTTATATCAACAACAACAATCGTCTGCTCAAGAGCAAATTCATAGACCAATAGTGATTTCACAATCACAAGTTGGCACAAACAACTCTGAAGCAGGTATGAGCAACACTCAACAAGAACCCATAGTGGAACTAGATGTGAACAACAAAAGACTCACTTTTGATTAATCGGATGATTCTAATTCTGATAGTGAGCCAACATATGATAATGGAGGATCCAGTTTTAATGAAGGTTCGGAGCAGATTACAAGTTTACTAAATCAATCTGTGGGTACAAGCAATCAGAATGAAGCATCAACGAGTAATCAGGTTGTAGAACAGAATATTACAAATCTAGAGAATGAAGTGAGTGTCTCTAATGAGGTTATGCCGAGGACGATGTCTTATCACCCTTCGGAGAACGTAATTGGAGAGTTGTAGGCTAGAGTAAAAATGAGAAATCAGATCAATAAGGATTTACGCTGTTTTATGCTAAAATTGCACTTTTTTTAAGAAAATTGCTTATATAGTTGTTTTATTTCACAGGTTGAGCCTAAAACGTACATAGAAGTGCTTACCGAAGAAAGCTGGGTAAACGTAATGAAGGAAGAGCTGCAACAATTTGAAAACTTGGAGTCTGGAAACAAGTAGATCTACCTGATAATCACAAGTCAATTAGTGGTGGGTTTACAAATGTAAAAGAGACGACATAGGAGTTATCGTACGCAATAAAGCTCGACTGGTTGTCCAAGGTTTTCATCAACAAGAGTGTATTGATTATACAGAGGTATACGCTCCTGGCGCACGACTATAAGCTATCCGCATTTTCCTGGCCTTTGCGTCATGGAAAGGTTTTAAGGTGTGTACTAGCTTGATGTTAAGTCCGCTTTCCTATACAGTAAGGTGAAAGAGGAAGTGTATGTCAGCCATCCACCGAGGTTTGTCGATTCAGCGCATAAAGAAAAGGTTTACTTACTAGATAAGGCATTGTATGGTCTGCACCAAGTCCCGAGAGCTTGGTATGAGACACCCTCTCAACACCTGTTGAGCAACGGTTTTATCAGAGGCACTGTTGATAACACCCTTTTCACACGGGAAATGAACGGACACTTGTTAATTGTACAAATCTATGTGGATGACATCATATTTGGTTCTGCAAATGACGAACTATGTAAAGAATTTGAAGAGGTCATAAAAAAGAAATTTGAAATGAGTTCAATGGGAGAAATGAAGTTCTTCTCTTCTTAGGGCTTCAGGTCGATCGGTTGCCTGATGGTATCTTCATCCATCAGATGAAGTATGTTCACGATGTTTTGGAAAAGTTCAAAATGTCAGGATCGTCACCATTATCTACTCCCTTGGCACTTAATCATGGCATAGAACCAAATATACAAAGAGTGAAGATTGATGAGACCTTATACAGATCGATTATTGGATCATTAATGTACCTCACAGCATCAAGGTCGGTTATCACTTATCCAACATGCCTTTGCGCCCGATATCAATCAAATCCACGAGTGTCACATTTGGAGATCGTCAAGCGGATTTTCAGATACTTAAGGGTTACCCATGCACCGGCTTGTGGTATCCGCAAAATGATGATTTTAACCTCTCTGGATATTCTGACTCTGATATCGGATGCTGCAAATTAAAGCTTGGCACACGATTAGTAACGTGTCAATGCAAGAAGCAAACCATGGTCGCTCTCTCTACTTGCGTAACAGAATACGTTTCAGCTTCCAGTTGTGGTTCCCAAATCTTGTGGATACAACAACATATTAGAGACTATGGATTGTAGTTTCTTGATACGCTTATATATCTAGATAACAAGACGGCCATTGATATAACTAAAAACCTGGTTCAACATTCTAAAACTAAACATATTGAAATTCGACACCACTTTATCCATGATTGCCACGAGAAAAGGTTGGTTAGAATTGAAAAGATCCACACTGATGAACAAAAAGGCAGATTTTTACACCAAGGCTTTTAATAAAGCTACATTCAGATATTTTTTTAAACTTAATGGGTTGAAAAATCTGACATCAGGGGTGATTTTAAAGGATGTTGAATTCGAGGGGGACGACGAGTTGACGTGATCCACATTGGTTTAGTCATGTTTTTAGTGTTTAGAATTTCTTTCTTTCTTTAAAAACAAAAATCCAAAAATATGTTTTCGATTTTAGGGGGAAAAATGTTGTGGAAAATACAAAAACATATAAAAATTTGAAAAATGTACAAAACATGAAAAAGACAAAAAGAGTTTTTGTGTAAAAAGTGAAAATGATAGTACATCAGTGGACTATCACAGTATGCTAAGGAAATATAGTGTCAAAATGTTTAGACTTGTGTCACTGATGATGTGCCAGTAGGCTTCGCACATTTAGTAGATTGTTTCCGAGATATAAACATAAAGAAAAACTTCTTAATTAGTGGTTTAACATCTCTCGGATATATATGGTCTTAGTACACCGTAATTTCATTTGAGAGATTGTCGGATTCTAAGATACTAGGTCTTTATAGAGAATTGATATCTGGGGTATTATACATCTTCTGATTTTGCGTCAGCAATGGCCTAGAACTTGTAGAATACTTTTGCTTTTAAACCTAAAAACTGCACTAAATTGAAAGTATCGAAAGATCTAACAATTGTAGTCAAAAGATTCCAAATTGGAACATCACTTTTAAGTCGAGCCTTCATCTATTTTTCTGTACGGTGGTACTAACCTGAGCTCTCAAGGTCTCGCACAACCTAGATACAAATATTAGTTAGATATATTCACCTGTAAGATGAAATCCAGGAAATCTTGATACGGGAGTATATTCTGAGGTGGGAAACACTGTTACGTCTTGTTTTAAGACATTCAATTAACGTATCTTGGAGCAATTGAGAAATGTGTAGAGGTTTAACTGGACAAGCATACTGACAATCTAGGAGAATTTGTTTAAAACATAAAGTTTTCAAGATCAACAGTACTGGTGATTTGTCTAAAAAACTGATATGATCCTCTAACACAAACTCACCAAAATATGTCTGTAAATATGTTTGTACATAGTTATTGTATTTCATTTTAGATAAACCCAAAAAAAATTTCAGTGTGTTTAGCATAAACTTTGGAAAAATTAAAAAGATTTTATTTCTATCTTCGTTTAGACTGCCGATGATGGAAAGCGAATCTTCAAAATCAAAAGATGCTGACTGCTGAGGAAAATCTAAAGGACAATGGTTGGGAGCTTATCTAAAATAGAAAATGTTTTGAAATGAGCAAAAGTTCATTAAGTTGAAACTTAACATTCCTGAAAACAATAGTTTGTTCACAAAGTGTTCAACCAAGGTTATTAACTTGGACTTTGTAGACAAATAAGTTATCTACGGTCATTAACTTGGACTTAGTCAACTGAGTGGGTCGTTAAAAATGATAAAATGTTTGAAAATGTTGAAATTTTGAAAAGTTGTTCACCACTTCGCACGAGGTGGATCACTTCGTACGAAGTGGACCTGAATACTATATAAAGAAACCACATAGTACGAAGTGCTCATTCACCTGTTTGTGCGATCTGAAAAAAACCTTAGTGCGATTTGAGTGTTTTTGTGAAATTTAAGACGAAGTTATGCTAAAATAGACATTAGGGAGGTTGATTAGCACACCCCTTACAATGGTGAGGGTATAGGATCTCGAATTGGACATAATTGGAAGAATTTTAGACATAATGAACTTAAAACTCAGATCTAGAAAAATCTAGCCAGCCAAATGAAAATATGAACATATATTCATAAATATGAGCCTGTATAGGATCTAATAGAACCAACAATTTCAAATAATGATCAAGTTTTAAATTTTGTGTTCTTGATAGTTTTCTTGGGACGAAGTGACACTTCGTACGAAGTGACAATGTCACTCCACACGAAGTGAACAATTGTAAAAGTTTCAAAACCACTTTGCACAAGGTGTATTTGGGCAAAAGTCTTTGTTATATTTGCTACTTCGTACGATGAGGGAATTACCACTTCGCATCTAAGGCACTTCACACTAAATTTTAGGATACTTTTCGTCAAATTTTTCTAAGTGTTGAGATTCTAAAAGTTGTTATATTTTGCTGGAAAAGAAATCGTTATTTGAGTCGACATATAACACATGCTGTGTTTTAGACGATACAATACCAGAACTGGCGTCGTTTATAGATATACTCGAGTTCATGGGACGTCTATTGGTGAAAAGCACTAATGCATCAACACACGGTTTACAGATCTCATATGGAATAATTTTGGAATTCAGCTGAATATGTTTCTGAACCACGAGCAATACTTTCTGTGGTAAAGATTGAAGATAAAGAATTTGAAGTCAAGATCACAGAAGAGTTAATACAAAAGGAGTTGGAGTTAAAAGATAAAGATGGTGATCCCACGAGCTATCCAGAAAGAATGGTTAAAGGATGTTTTTATAGAATGGGATACAAGTGACATGTGAATTCCCTGAACTTCAAGAAAGCGAATCTTGGGAGACTGTATAAGTTTTTGTACATTCTATTATACATGCATTCAGTCGTCGAAAGGGAGGTTATGATGATATTCTGGATTATCAAATGTGCATGGTTGCAGCACTAATACTTAATCTTCCATACAACTTCACTAAAGTAATCTTTGATCAGATGGCATCGAATACAACAAGAGAAAAATTTCTTCAGTATCCGAGGCTCTTACAGATGATGCTGGATGACGTGTTTCCAAAATTGGCGAAGGAAGAAGATGATGAGTTGATATTGAATCGTATGGATAAAGAGACTTTGATCAGATTGAATCTATATCTGAAGCAGGAATCTGAGCCTGTTGCAAAGCCAATTTTTGGAGCCATTAACGATAAGGATTATATTGCACATCCAAAGGGTAAGTGGAGAAAATACATTACCGGTTCTGAAAGAGATGAAGAAGAAAAGTTAGAGTGTTTTATTCCAAGGATAAGCAGCTGGTTTGAGAAAGAAGATAAGAAAAAAAAGACGTGCAACTCCTAAAAAGAAACTGACTCAAGCAAGGAAACGTGCAATTGTACGAACGATGCTTATCGATTAACAATCTGAAGATGAGATTCAAGTGAATGTGCCTGTGAATGAACAAGTCGTTGAGAACGTAAATGTACATTAATAAGTATTCTTTACAACATCAGATAACGAAAGAGATGTGAATGGAGGTGGCAACGAAGAATGTTCTAAGGATAGTGTTGATCCAGAAGTAATCAGAGCTGCTGAAAAAGCCAAACAAGAAAGAGAAAGGCTTTAGGTGATGATGACGAGACGTATATGCCTTCAGAACCTGAAGCGGAATCTATTCAGAGGCTAGTAAATAAAACTAGACGTACGAAAGCAAAGCGTCTGATCTTCAATAAAAGACGAAGGGGTCTCCAGCGGCATAGAAAGCCCGACGAAAGTTTTTGAAAACAAGGAAGACACCTGAGGCTGAAGCTACAACTGTGAATGTTGAATCTGTTGTTCCATTATCACCACCACAACCACCACCTACATCACCTCAAATGTTACACCACCACAACCAGCTTCAACACCAAAACAGCCAACATCGCCTGTACAACAAAGAACTCCACAATTTGCACAAAGACGTCAATCCTTTCCGACAGATACTTCTGGTGAAATTCCATTTAGTAATTTTGAAGAAGGATTGGATGGTGATTTCTTCAATGACACTAAGATTGTAGAGTTAGAAAGTAGAATAAAGTTTCTTGAAGATGACAGAAAGAACTTAGAAGTTGTGTTGTCAAGCTTTCTTTTAGAAAACGAGCGATTAAGAAGGTTGGTTGCTGATTATGAAGCTAAAAGAATTCAAAGTGATTGAAAGATGGATATGTTTTAGAAGATTTTATCTAAAAAGTTGGGCATAGACTTTGAAGCTGAATCTGAGTTAAAAGAGATTGAAGAAGCTAAGCAAAGAGTGGCTGAAAGAGTGTGCAAGGCTGAAGAAGATGTTGCATCTGTAGGTAAAGGCAAAGAAAAAATTGATGAAGTTCTTGTTATCATTCCAACTGAGCCTGAACCAGAAGTTGTAGTTGAAACAGATGCTGAAGTTTTTATACTAACAAAGACTGAAAAAGAAGCTGAAGCTGAGACTGAAACTGAGGCTGAAACTAAGTTGAATCGATAATCAACTATGTAATGATTGGTTGACCTATTGATGTTTCTGGGATTTCGGCAAAAGAAAAATACTTGAAAAGAAAGAAGTTGGAAGCCGATAAAGATCTTGAAAAAGAGATTAATGATTTTAATGAGAATGATGCTGAAGATGTTGGAGGCGATGGTAAAAAGGATGATGATAACAAGGGTGATGACACTCAGGGAAGTACAAGTGTGAAATTGGTGGATGCTCAGATGAATGAATCATTCGACTATGATGCTTTTCTGAATGATACAGTGAATCAAGAAGATGACTCTCAGAGACAGGGGGAGCAAAAAGATTCGGTAAATAATGAAAAACAATCAGGAATCTTCCTAGCTACACCTATATCAGCTATTCTTGATTTGCTAAAGCCTAGAGTTTTCTACTTGGAGCATGGAGTTGAAGAAGGTGAATTCATTCACAATTACACCAAGGAGGAAATTTCTGCAATGTTGGGAGTTGATGAGAATTCGTTCGATTTCAATTTTGAGGAAGAGTTGAATCACATCAGTACTTCTGAGCCTAACGACTATGTATACAAGTATGTAGTTGATGCTGATAGTTACAATAAGGTTGTCGTGGAGGATGATTCTGATGACGAAACAGTTAAATATTCTAGTGAGAATACGTATGACTTCCCAACCTTTCAGGAGTTGTTTGCTGAAGCTTCTGAAGATTTATTGAGGGATAAAGTCAAGGAGACTGTGAATGAAGGTAATATTCCTAAATGTTTAACAAGAGAAAAAAATTGCTGAGGTGAAGAAGTCATGGTTCAAAGAGCTTCCCAAAGAACAGAAATTTCGAAGACCATTGGCTTTCTTTACACGAGATCACGATAAATGACTCGGTGATATTTAAAGCTGGGGCTGGATCAAGGAGTTGAATGTTTATGCAATAAAGAGGGAGTTTGGTGTGCAATACTTCATAATTCTTTGTGTATCCAAACTTTTCCCTGGTGGGATGTGGAAGAGTTGGTGAAGACAAAGATGATCAAGTATGAACTGAAGTTCTATGACCGACGTTTGTGGAAGCTGATTAAGTATGACCAGATCACGTTTTCAATCACTAGAAACCACATATACCGAAGAAAAGAATCAAGATTGATCCGGTAACGAAAAAGAAGGATGTGACTTCGATAGTTAAATGTCCACAAACAATGAAGAACATGCCATTAAATGAAAATAGAACAAGATTTCTATGAATTCTTCCAGTGGTGGCAATGTGATGTTGAAATGGGCGAAGCCGTGATTGTAATTAAGAATGAAGGATTATGGAGAGCAATACGCTTACTAGACCCGATGTGGCTAGTTAATTGTCCAGAGAAAGATGTGGAGTGTTTATTCTTTAACAATATATGTTACGAGACACTGGAAACGACTTAAGCGATGCAATACAAAGGAGTGATCAATATGTGTTATGCTCATGGTAATAATTCTTGTAAGATGTGGCGTTCAAAATGGAGAGAGCTAGAACGCAAAGACTTTTAAAGCAGATTAGAAAAGAGGAAAGAATTGATGCTGTTACGCAAAAACTTCAATCAGAAGGTTTCAGTTTTTGACATGGGCACTGGCTACTGATCAAACACCGATACCATCTGAAGAATGCAAAAAGCCTAGGAAGAGTTTCTTTAGACGCTGAATGTTTAAAGTTATAAAGTTTTTGAAGACTGACCAAGACTGCGGCAATATCTAAGGGGGAGTTTGTTGATGTAGAATGTCTATAGCCTACGTCTTAGGGTCATGTCGTGTATGTAATAGGGCTTCGCTGTTAGATTTACATGTTTTTGATGTATGTATTGTACACTTTGCACAAAGTGGTGTATCACTTCATACGAAGTCAGTCACTTCGTACGAAGTGAGTCACCTCATGCGAAGTGAAGGCCAACTTGCACGAAGTGTGTCATGTCTATAAATAGGTGAGTTGTGGTCTTAAGTCTGTAGATGTTTGGTTGACTGTGATGGCGAAGCCCTGTCCAGTTTGTCTTAGAATTATAACACGTTGATCAATATTAATGAAACTAAGCATTTAAATAGTAATAATCTTATTGTCACAAGTTAATCATGGATTCCGCACATATTGGCTCGATATCAAGTTAGGTCCTGCGCTTATTTGGGATGAGCCATTCCTACAATACTACGCCAATGATGGGTGCACTTGCCTAGCGTGTTGTAGAGAGTGATAGTGTTATATCGTGTTTTATAAATTTAAAGCTTGATAAAAGAGTAAAAAGTACTTAAAAATATATTATAAACATACACACACTCGCTCATGTCAAATTTTTGGCACCGCTGCCGGGAACACAAAGATTTTAAGAAAGTTAAAAATCGTCGGCCTAATCATTTTTATGCTTTTTTAATTTTTCTTTTTAGGTTTTCTTTTTTTTTCTTCATTTTTTTACTCTCTACAGATATAGCACGAGGCCGTGCCTGATCACACACGGGTCGTGCCAACTCCCAAGTGGCATAAAACTTTTTTCTGCCAGACAAAACCTGCAGCTGTGACACTTACATGGGGTCGTGCCTTAACAACAGTTTCTAAGAAAACAATACCGTTTGATCCTGATGGTTAAACCTCGTCTGGCAACCATAGGTATCAATGATTATTTTTACTCCCGCCACTCTTATGGTGAATGGTGTCAGTTATGTGGTGGAATTCATGAGGATTTAGAATGTCCCGTTCTAAATTTTAATCCCCGCTACTTAGACCCATCGTTTTCCTGTGACGATCACCTTAAGATGAGCGGGAGTAAAAACGATAATTATCGTCCACCTTCCATCAAACCTCTTCTATAAGACATAAGCTCGGAAGAATTATGTCAAATAGAAAAGAGGATTATCCAAAAACTCAAAGAAATAGAATCCATGATGGAAGCATGATATTCATCAAGGAACAAAAACGAAGGAGATTCGATAGAGCCACATTTAGGAATGGACAACACCAAGGCCAACGAATTATACCCAAGCGGAAACGAAGACCAGAGCGAGTCGACTCACACATTCTTAACAAGAGCCCCGGAAAGGTAAAAAAAGGATGGTTCCACCCTCCTACTTTTAGCTTAAGTTTCTTCCTTTCTGGCAACCTCTTGCGTTTTCGTATCTCTCACAAGAACCTAAGGTACATTCTGCACTTCGATGTTGTCCCAACCAGTAAGGAACCTCCCGATAAAACATGCCCCCTTAAAATTTGACAAAACTTCATAAAACCCTAAAAACACGAGGATGTGCTCATCGCACACGAGCCGTGCCCCATCTATTCTCAAAACACGAGGGTGTGTTAGATAAACACGAGGGCGTTTTAGATAAACACGAGGCCGTGCTTCCCGTATTATTCCAACACGGGGCTGTGTCTACCTTGACATGGCCCGTGTGTCACTACCAGACAACATTCTCGACTCGTTGTAGATGACACGGGGCCGTGCTTCTTAGAAAAGGGCCGTGTCGATGTGCTGTCACTTTCTATAAAGTCAGCCATGAGGAGAATGTTTGGATCCATTCCTAAAAGACTAAGATTCTTCCTGATCTTATACACATATCAGAAAAGCATGATAAGCCAGCAAAGCGGTACATCCTCAACAAGCTCCCAAAGCGCCTGAAGAGGAAGAAGGCTCTCTCTTGAAGCCACCCTAGTGCGTTACGTCTGCGCACTACAAGAGTCCATTGAAGTTGGATAATGCATGGAGGATGATCCGGCCAACTACATCAAAGCAATAGACTCAAGCTTGGACTACGCCCTCAGCTGCTGCAACTTGGGGTGCGAGTCATCCCGTTTGGGTAACATTTGATCGACTTTGGGTCTAGCCAAGGACCCTCATAAACATGGCTCACCATGGAGGCATTCCATAGACTATCTAATAATAAAGTAGTGTAATTAAACATGTGTTGTTTAACTTCAAAAGTATGGCTTCCTTTTTGAAAGAGAACAAACATGTTTAAATTTTAGTATAACTATTAGTTAACGCTTCAATTTTACGTTTTCTATTCGAAGGAATAAGATACACTCAAGAGAAGGGTGGAAAATGGCCAAAGTACGTTAAAACAGAACCCCATGCATGTAAACAGATGTCCTCTGACGTAAAATATTCAAAACAGTAAGTGCAGCACGGGGCCGTGTCAGGAAACACGCTCCCGTGCCTCATGTGTGCAGAAAATAATTTTACCTCTTGAACAATTACATGGGGCCGTGTCTCTTAGACATGCCCCCATGCCTGTCTTCTCGAAATTTTTTGTTGCTGACACTTTTTACATGGGGTCGTGCCTACCTGGCACGCCCGATGTCCGCCTTATGGAAATTTTCACAGAAGTCATAATGCTGACAGTTTTTACACCGGGCCGTGTCCCCCAACACGCCCCCGTGTCTAGTATTTGATTTTTGAAAAAAAATGTTGTTTTTAACCCACTTTTACAATTTTAATCAAATCTAACCCATTTTGGACACATTGAGGACAATGTGTAATTTAAGTGTGTGTGTGGGGGGGGGGGACTTTAATTCGTTTGTCCTAAAGAAGCCTTACACAAAACTCTAAATGAAACCGCTAAAACACCCAATCTTTTTCAAAATATTTTTTTGTTTGTTTTTAGTTTAAGTTAGAAAACCAACTTCTAAAATTTAGGTTTTTACAAATTTACAACCAAGAGCGTCGTGATAAAAAGAAACATATACGAAAAATTTATAAAAAGGCATGACAATCTTTTAAAATTTGATTATATATATATTTTCACACTTTTACCCTTTTTCCACAAAATTGTGAGTTTTGAGCCTTTACCGAGCATTCGCTATCATATCTTTACTAAATGCTCACTTTTCATTTCTTGTGTGAATAGCCCTTACGTTTCTTACGAATCTAGAACTTGACAAGACAATACATTGCCGGTCCTTACCAACTAATCAAAGTATGTAAATGATTGAGGCATTAGGGCTATAAATCCTTTTCCTTTTTCAACCTTATTTTCGCTTTATCTACCCAAAAAAAAAACAAAAATTCCCCTTAGTTAACCCTTTTGAGCATAAACCTTCCGTTTAAAACCTGAAAAATACAATTTTGCGTAAAACACCCATCACCCAAAACCTTTTTATTTTTACACACATTTATTTTAGTAAAATTCGGTTCTTTTGAAATACACAAAAATATATATGTGACGTAGTTATCTTGTGAACATTTATTTTATCAAAAAAAATCTAGTTGATTGAAATAAAATAAGCAAATTTATTGCTTATAAACCTTTAGTTTGTACCAACGTCACAAATAAATAATTTTTTCAAAAGAAAACCGACATTTTATGCCTTTAGCCACTTTTCAAATAAAACTACCCTATCCCTAGCCAAAACCTACCATTTTAAAGTCATCTTGATATTTACAAAGATTATGTAAAGAGGAGGAGGTTTGATTACTGGTCAAACATATGGTAGGAGTAAGTCACATATCGGGATCGAGCGCTTCACTTATACATCTTCGACCGAGTGTTAAGCGATCACTTGTGAGGTGTGGGAATTTGTGTATAACTTAATGAAAGTTTAAAAGGCGTGTTATGCCCAAAAATATTTATTTTTCTAATAAAGAGTTCTAAATAAATCATGTCGAATAGGATTGTAAATGAAATAAATACAAGAATAAAAAGAACTTGAATTCCCGATACTCTACAACAAGATCCAAAAACTTCTTTTCTACCAATTCCATTTGGGTGTGTAAGCAATATTAAAGATTTTTGATTAAGGACAAGCAAAGATTCAAGTGTAGGGGTATTTGATATCCACCAAATACAACATATAAATTATATCAAATAAGGTATAAAATCAACCCATTTTCGTACTAATGTTGGAAAAAATGTGTTTCTTTGTATACTTTTGATTTTTAGGATTAAAAGAGCTCAAATGTACAAAACGAACAAATTAACGGCAGAAACCAGCATAAATATAAAAGAAGGTAAGTTGATACATCATACCGACCCTCGAGCTTCATCCCAAGACCAAAAACAACAAATCAGAACACAAGCACGGGGCCGTGCCCCATTCAAGATTCTAGAAAGAAAAAGACAAACGAAAGTAGACAAGAGACACGGGGCCGTGTCCCATGGACACGACCCGTGGTTAACTCCAAGATATGCAAATCTTGGATAGTTTTTTGCTTCGTTCAGTGTATAGATACTGCGAGGACTTGATTCAAGCTTATTATTACTTCCTTTGAGGCAGATAACATCAAATCGGGGGAAGTAAGAACGGCTTGAATCCCTTATAAATAAATTACTATTAAATCTTTAACCTTTCTTTGCGAGACTATATCACTGTTGACTCAGACCATATGGCCGAGGGTAGCGTTGCCTCCAAAAGAGGCGCATGCCACTATAACTAAGACATCTTTTAAAAAACCCGAAGTGCGGAAATCATAAAAGGATACATAAAAGATAAGTTGGAACCAAGTGTTTCTACCTTGTCTATTTGTTTCTTTTATTTCTTGAGTTTCTTTCTTTATTTTACTTATTAGAAACCTTTTCTTGAAAATTTGGTTAGATTAGACATTGATGATATTCTGGTATTAAAAGCATTTGTGTCCTTGGACGACCTCGGTATCTTACCATCACTATACTATGGCAACGATGGGTGCACTTGCCCTAGCGTGTTGTAGAGAGTGATAGTGTTATATCGTGTTTTATAAATTTAAATCTTGATAAAAGAGTAAAAAAAATTTAAAAATATATTAAAAACATACGCACTCTCGCCGACATCAAGTTGCAATGGCTAGAAGTTTGAGGTTTGGTTATCCATTGATTGGTTGAAAAAAGGCAATTGTTGATCCGGGCCTTTTCACCAATCCATGTCTATTCGGGAGAGACACCAAGTGTAGAGCCTTAGCAGATCTAGGTGCTAGTATCAATCTCATGCCCTACTCAATTTAGGAGATACTAGACCTTGGAGAGTTTTCACCCACCCGCATGTCCTTGTCTTTAGCCGATCGGTCAGTCAAATATCCTCATGGCATAGTCGAAAATCTCTTAGTTAAGGTCGATAAGTTCGTCTTCCCCGTAGACTTTGTCATCCTCGATATGGAAGCTGATGAGAGAGTTCCTATCATTTAGGATTCCCGTTCCTATGTACCGCAAAGGCCATAATTGATGTCTTTGATGGTAACATCACACTTTGAGTCAGTGAGGAGAAGGTAATATTCGAGGAAGCCATTCCATGCAACACCCTAGTGGTTCCAACGACTATAGTGGTCCGTGTCACTCGGTCTATTTCATCGAGTCGTTCTTATCATGTGTTGACCAGTGTTTAGTTTCATTAGTGGAGCTGATTTAGTAAAAGAGCAGGTAGTTGAAGAAAATGAGGAGGTTGGCGAAGATAGTGAAGATGAAGAAGGGATCGACTGGGTCCCTAAAGTTTTAGAATTGAGTGAAGTTAGGGATGAGAGCGAGAGAGTTCCCATTGAGACACCCGCCCCTTAAGAGCTTAAGGTCCTTCCATTCTATTTAGAGTATGATTTTCTAGGTGGGGGTCAAACTTACCCGTCATTATTTCATCTAAATTGGCAGAGGAGGAGAAATCTAGGTTGTTAGAGGTGTTGAGGGTGAACAAAGAGGCCATTGCATGGAGACTTTCTGATATCAAGGGTATAAAGCCCGCCTATTGTATCCATCGGATACTCATGGAAGACGAATATAATCCAGTGGTGCAACCTCAACGGCGCCTCAATCCGAACATGCAAGAGGTAGTGAAGAAGGAGGTCCTCAAATTGTTAGATGCCGGGGTGATCTACCCCATTTCTGATTCCCTGTGGGTTAGTCCGACCCAAGTCATCCCAAAGAAGGGTGGGATGACGGTGGTTATGAATGAGAAGAATGATCTTATCCTATCCCGTACCGTACGGTCACCGATTGGCATGTGTGCATTGACTACCGAAAGTTAAATGACGCCACCCGGAAAGATCACTTCCGTCTTCCGTTTATTGATAAGATGTTGGAGCGTTTGGTAGGTCAACAAGTCTACTATTTTCTCGATAGATTCTCGGGTTACTTCTAGTTCCCCATCACACCAGAGGATCAGGATAAGATGACCTTCACATGCCTTTATGGCACTTATGCGTACCGACGCGTGCCATCCAGGTTATGTAATGCTCCGGCTACCTTTCAGCGATGCATGGTCGCCATTTTCTAGGACATGCCTGAGACTTCTATGGAATTTTTCATGGATGACTTCTCGGTTTATGGTTCCACTTTCGATCAGTGTCTTCTTAATTTGGATAGGATGTTGAAGAGGTGTGTAGAGACCAATTTGATGCTAAACTGAGAAAAGTGTCACTTTATGGTGACAGAGGTGATAGTCTTAGGACACAAGATTTCGAGACAGGGGATTGAAGTGGATAGGGCTAAGAGAGACACGATTAGTAGGTTGCCGCCACCCATAAGTGTGAAGTCCGTTCGTAGTTTCCTTAGTCATGCGGGCTTCTATAGGCGTTTCATTAAGGATTTTTCAAAGATCACTCCCCCATGACCCGACTCCTTGAAAGAGACATACCCTCTGTCTTTGATGAGGAATGCCTCAAAGCCTTCAACTTTTTGAAGGAAAAGGTAGTCAGTGTCCCATCCTTGTCTCGCTCGATTAGAGCTTGCCTTTTGAGTTCATGTGCATTGCAAGTGACTATGCCGTCGGTGCGGTATTGGGCCAAAGAATCGAGAAACACTTTCACCTGATCTACTACACGAGCAAAACTCTAAATGATGCTCAAGAGAACTATACCACCATGTAAAAGGAACTCTTAGCCATAGTGTTAGCGTTTGATAAGTTTCACTCCTACCTTGTGCTTTCCAAACCATTTTTTTCACCGATCACTCTGTGTTGCATTTTCTCTTCGAAAAGAAAGACACCAAACTCCATCTCATTCGGTGGATTCTTTTGCTCTCCGAGTTCGACATTGAAATTAGGGATAAGAAGGGAGTGGAGAATGTAGCCACCGATCATTTGTCACGCTTAGAGGATCCGAAGAGAGAGGAAATTCGTGAGGAAGCAATAGGAGATAAATTCCTCACGAATCCATAGATTTTGTTGTGGTCGAGAAAGAAGGTTTGCCATGGTTTCCGACTTAGCGAACTATCTAGCGTATGGAGCTTAGTGAAGGGTATGACCACCCAACAAAAAAAGAAGTTCTTTCAGGATGCGAGGAGGTACATTTGAGATGATCCATACCTCTTTAGGATAGGAGGATATCGAATCCTTAGGAGATATGTTATGAGAGAAGAGGGGTTAGAGATCCTTAGGCACGTTCATGAGGGATTTATAGGAGGTCACCACGGTACACACGTTACCGCCCAAAAACTCTTCGATTATGGCTTCTATTGGCCTTCGGTAGTTAAGGATGCTCTATAGTTTGTTAGGAGATGTGACGCATGCCAACATACCGACAATATCTCATCCAAGGACGAGATGACCAAAATCCAATCCAAATCCTTGAAATCTTTGATCTGTGGGGCATCGACTTCATGGGAACTTTTCTCATCTCTAGTGGGAATAGGTACATCCTTGTGGCAATCGATATGTCTCTAAGTGGGTTCAAGCTCAAGCTTTACATACGCATGATGCCCAAGTGGTGGTGAGATTCCTTAAAAAGTTATTCACATGTTTTGGTACACCTTGAGCCATTATAAGTGACCGTGGCACCCACTTTTGCAATGCTGCGATGGAGAACATTAGCACGCTATGGAGTCACTCATCGTTTTCCACCTTGTACCACCCTCAAACTAGCGGTCAAGTCGAAAATGCGAATCGAGGGGTGAAGAGAATCTTAGAGAAAACGGTAGGAAAGAGTAGGAAAGATTGGTCGGATAAACTTGATGACACGTTGTGGGCATTTCGTACCGCCTACAAGACACATTTAGGTACCACTCCTTTCATGATCGTCTATGGAAAAGCTTGCCATCTTCTCGTGGAAATAGAGCATCGAGCTCTTTAACTTTTAAAACTGTCAACTTAGATCTTATCGAAGCAGCTAGAAAGCGTTACTTCCAATTTCACGAGTTGGAAGCACTTAGGGATGCAACGTATGAACGTTCATGGAGTATTAAGGAAAAGACGAAGGCGTTGCATGATAGGCAATTGAGAGGTTTGAAGGAGGTTTAGGCAGGAGACAAGGTCCTCTTGTACAATTCACGGTTGAAATTATTTGGTGGAAAGTTGAAATCAAAGTGGATAGGGCCTTATATGGTAAAGGAAGTGTTTCCGTATGGCGCAGTGTAATTGGAAAAAGAAACCAATGGAAATACGTGGAAAGTGAATGGACATAGGTTGAAACACTACTTAGGAAGGCCGATTGATCCCACTGAGACGGAGGAAACTCCTCTCGAAGCCCCACCCCGCACCACCGTTTAGAGTCTTGAGTGAAAATTCGAGTGTAGAGTTTGTGCCGTATGTTTTGAGTCGTTATTTGACTCTTTTCGTAGCTAACGGTAGTTTTATAGATTTTCGGTCTTGTGTTTTATCTTTTGAGTCTTTTGGAGGAATTCAATACTGGTGAGGAGTGAAAACGGATAAGGAAACGGAGTTCCATGTTAGTCATAGTGTTAGAAAATTTTTGGGAATGGTTTTTGGGAGGTTTGGTTAAGTTAGAAATTTTTTCTAAGGCATGACGGAACTTTCTGTGAAAAAGGCCCCTTAGCGTTGCGCGACCCTTAAACAACAAGCGCATAGTGTGGCGCCATGCCCCCACATGAGAATTTCCCGAATCCTGACACGCCGTGCTACGCGACCCCTATCTCAAGGATCGTTGCGCAGCACGATGCCCCTTTGAACCTTCCTATATCTTGAACCGAGCCATGGCGTAGCGCGACTGCTAGAACATATAGGCATCGTGTAATGCGACCCCCCAGTTTATCCGCCTATACTTTCCTTTCTTCCCCGTTTTCCCCAAACACTTTGAAAACCCTAAAACGAATAACCAGCCGCAAACCACCCATTTTCCACCATATCCACCACCAAACACCACCATTCTTCCTCCATTTTCACCCCACATCTCCCATTTCACTTCCCCATCAATTTTACCCATTTCACCGCACATTCAACCACACCACAGACTTTACCCTCCAAACCGAAAAGTTGAAAATTTTCTCTTGTTCATCACGAATCTGGTATGTTTTCTTGTACATGTTTTGTATATTATTCGGTCTTAGTTAGTTTGAGGTTAGTATTGCATGTTTAGGTGTCATTTTTGTCGGGTCAATTTCGAGTCATAGTTTATCATTTCGTCTAGTGTTTAATGGTTGCGGGAGGCATGGTTTGGGGATGTTGTGGACATTGGATTGTATTACTAGTATCACATTGTTATAAAGTTCCGAACTTGCGTTGTGATTTTCAGATTTAATCGATCAAAATCTCCTTTAACTAGGCGGATTTTTTCGACTTAAATTCTATTTTTAACATAATAAAACTTTCATCTTTACGCAAGTTTGGACTCAATGTCCGGTTTAGTAGGCACTTGGATTTTAATTGGGACAATTAAAGTGCCGGGAGGAGGTAGTGTACATTGAGTCGTGTTTCATGAGTCAGGTTTTGTTTGGTTTTAGTTATAGTTTGGTCATTGGTTTACTTATATGCGTGTACGAGTACAAGACATTTCGCTCGTACTCAATCTCCATTTGGGCGAGGTTGTTTATAACTTATGATTTTGTAAACAGTAAACCAAATTTTTATTCAATTTTATTTTCAGATTCAGCCGTGAATATAATGCTATACAGTTGTTTCTATGTTTTAGAAAACTTTTCAAAAATCCAAAAAAAATCTAAAAAATTAAAAATACCAAAATAGTTGTGATTACTGATTTGTTTCCTGTTTCTTTGCGTTAACATGCTTTGAAGATATGTCAGGTGCAGGTGGTAGTAGTGGGGTCGGAGGTAAAAGACGTAGAGGGCCACCACAACGCCCACGTGGGGTCCTAGATCCGCAAGTTGTTGTTCCAGACCTAAGACGTAGGTGTATCAGATATTAGGGTATGGAACAGATTCCGTTATCCCAGGTTGCATGATTGAGAGATCACCTAGTGCTTTAGTTTGAGATCAATATTAAGGAATGGAAAAAGCTACAGAAAATAATTACAATGGAAGTGTTTTAGCACAGAATGATAGACTGGGATTGGTTCGGTATCATGGGCGAGAGAGAAAGGGTTGAACAGTTGTTGGTTGGTAAGGTTAGGACCATGGTAGATTGCTACTAGGAGCAGTATGAAGAGCTGGTATTAGAGTTTCATTCCACCTACCAACATAAGGAAGGTGCATTTACTAAGGATGATGCTGTCTCGTTTAGTCTAGGCAGGATGGTACACGAGGTCCATTCCACAGTTTGCTGTAGCTAGTGGTTTTTACACAGCAGAGGAGGTAGTGACCCCAGAGTTTTTGATAGGTTTAAGGGGTGCTTATGTTAATCAGAGAGAGTAGATTTGGGTAGTGACGATTTAGCAAGCTTTTTGGCTACCATTTCTAATCATCCTTTCCTGCTACAAATTTAGTGACATTGGTTAGTGACCCTGTTTTGAGATATGTGCTGAAGGTACTATCTACCACTCTAGTTGGTAAGAAATCACGTGAGAACAAGTCCAATTGGACAGACTTGTTTATCCTTATATGTTTGATAGAGGGTCGAAATATGAACATGGCGAGTGTTTTAGCTTGGTCGTTTAACCGTGTGCGTAGAGGGGGTCACAAGGCTGCGTTGGACATGGGTCCGTATATTACTAGGTTGGCTGAGAACTTAGGGTTTTACAAAGTATGATCCGTAGAATTTGACCCGAGGTCCGATTTCGAATTTCTTGCTATTAGACCTACAGCTGCAGGTATTCTGACATTGACAGATCCGGTTACCTAGGATGGGGTTGGTCACCCAACTCATGATGTTATGAAGGGTATTTTCCAAACCCGTAGGTAGAGGCCCCGTCAGAGGTAGAAGATACCAGCACCAAGTACTCGAGACGTCAGCCCCACCGGATCCGATTACCTTAAAGTCACTTTATAATAGGATGGATTAGGGTTTGGTATGATACACACTAGACAGGATCGGCAGGATGATGTACTTAGGCATATCATGACTTGTTTGAGCATAGGAGTACCAGATTTCTTTCATCTGTATGTAGATCTGGGTCAGTTTGCTATGCCAGGGCAGTTTGGTTCTAGTAGTGAAGGTGGTTTGAGTCAGCCGGTTGGGCATGGTTCAGGATAGTTTGGTTATGGGGATCCGACACCCGAGTTTCAGGTATATGGGCAAGCTGGTGATGATGAGAAGAGGAGGAGAGTGAAGAGAGCGACGATTAGTGTGGGGATTGAAGAAACAACTGGAGCTTAACAGAGTATCTTTTGCTTTATTTTCTATTTATGTTGTTTTTATCCTCATTTGGTCTGTACTTACATTTTGACTACTTTAAACTGGTTGGTAGGGTAGGGTTGGGTTGTTTGATGATGATGGTGGAACAGTTAGACACTTTTATCTATCTATCTAATATCTATTTTGGTATGTGTAAGGTCCTAGAAGTGTGAGACTGACGCATCAAATATACGCAACAGACTATGGTTGCAAACTTGAATTATTTGGGTTAGTTTATATTAAGTTTGAACCTTAATCGGTCATAAGGGCCATGCCTAAGGACATGTGGGCCGGGCAGGCCCATAGGGGAACCCATGTGGGGCATGGGCTTGATAGAGTATATAAGCTAGTTGTTTCACCAACTAGGGTGAGACTTTTTGTAGAACTCTGGAGAGCCTCCATCTTGTACCAGACGGTTTTGCTTATTCAAGTAATAGAATCGTGTGCAAGGTGTTAAAGTTGATAAGGTGTTCTTTCATCTTTCGGTTTTCTTGAATCTCACCAAGTTTTGATTCCACCCATCCTTGGTGATTGTGTGATATCCTTGTCAGATATGGATTTTCGGGACTTACAATTGGTATCAGAGCCTGATGAACCTGTTTTTCAGGCTCAGATCTGATATCACACTGATTCTATTCGGTTTTTTCTAGAAAATAAGCATTTTGGATCAACATTCAAGGATTTCGGATATTCTGCTTGCATTTCGGACTGACTTTCGGATCATCGTGTTGCATTTCGGATAAATCCTTTGAATTTCGGATTGATTTCGGAATTTGTTGAATTTCGGATAAATCTCTTGAATTTCAGATAGATTTCGGATAAATCTTCAAGGATTTTGGATCATATTCTTGACTTTCGGATCATATTCTTGCATTTCAGATTGAATTTTGGATAAATCAGACTGATTTCGGAAAAACCAGACTAATTGCGGATCATACTGACTGATAGCCATTTCAGATAACTGTTCGAATAGGACTGTTCGAATAGGTTTTCGGATTGCCATATTTCGGAGTAGCATTTCGGATACACTATTCCAAATTGCTACTGAAGATTTTGGACCAGACACTGTTCTAATCAAGGGGTGGACTTTTAATCAGCTGACTATTCGGTAATAAACGTTACCATGCACAGAAAATTATTCGTATACAAACTTTGAAAACGGACTGCACGGATTGAACCGTCTTCTTTTTAGGACAAAAAAGGCACAAAAATCCCGATAAAGGTTTTTGTCAATATATATCTTTGGATTCGTAATTTCGAGACGAATCTAATGGTATAATTTGGTAAAATAGTTTTCAGACAATTTTTTTAACGCTTTTAATGGTACGGTTTTGGTTATCCAAAGATGTCTATAGCCCAAACTCAATACTCGAACATAGTATTCAGCCTAGTATGTAATCCAAGCCCGAATGCAAATCCGAACATTCTTTATCCCACTTATCAAATCATCCGTTAACAACACTTCACCCAGGCTCAAATTCAATAACCGGACGTGGTTTATAGCACTGTAACCACTTCATCTTCACAAATGGAAGCACAATCCAAGGAATCTCATCCGGATGAAGTGGCCAAACAGAAACCTCAAGTCTAGCAAGCTGCAATCAATAGCTAAGCACCCTATGCCCAAACTCAGATTGACAAACTAGAATCGCTCATTGACACGATAAACTATCTTTTGTGTTCTGAACATTGTAGGAATAAGGTTGCACAACTCAGGGCACTGAACTCCAAACTGGTTAATGATTATAATAGTGCCATGACTTAGTGCATCAGCCTTAGATAAATCAACAAGTTACTTACTAAAAAGTTTGAAGCACAAAAGAGGGATATCGCTCAGCTCCACTTGGACGTAAAGCAACAACAATGTTGGGTTCATGATTACAAGAACAAACTCAATGTGAAAAACATGGAACTTGGGTCTTTGAGAGCTGAGCTGGAGCTCTTGACTGGCAAGTATCAACAAAATGAAGTAAACATAAAGAAGTTTGATACATCCAACAAGGTAGTTCAAGATGTGTGTAATGTGCAACTTGCATACAAAGGGAACAAGGGGAAGGGTTTGGGATACAATCAGGTTGCCCCACCATATAATCACAATTATATATGAATGGCTAACACTGAGGAAGATCTTAAGAACAAATAGCATATGGTGTATGGCAAACTTAGTGATTATACATCAGACACACGGGGTTCTGTTAAACTGGTCAATGTTAAAATGAATAAAAAATGTGTGAAAATACTGATGCTTCTACTTCGTGTGTAGAAAAGGGGTCATGGGCAGAACCGTCTTGTGCTGATGACTCTGATTCAGCTAAAGTGTCTGGTCTTTCATCTGATAAACCAGGATTCTCTGATTATATCAAAGCTGATGAAGTGTGAACTAATGTGAACAAGGCTCCTCGTTCGCAAACTAAACAATCTGAAACTTCTGTTAGTGCTGCAAAGGTTCAGAGCAAAAAAAGAAACCAAAACGAACAGGTCAAGGACGAGGAAAGGAGAAGTCTAAACATCAAAGACAATTACACTCTCCAAGGTCCTCAACGGCCAGCAATAGTCCTAAAAAGGCTCGTAACTTAAAAAATGCTTTTGTTAAGCCAGTCAGAAATGGAAAATGTGAAAAATATGCATTTGACTATGCTAATAAAGCTTTTGGAAAGATAAATGAGATTTCTGAACAATATTTACAGTCTAAGCAACACAGGAAGAATCAAAAGAAATTTCCACAACAGAAGGCCCCTACAAAAATGACAAGTATAGGCATCCAAATTCATCTTCGTTTGCAAGAAATGTGTATGGAAATCAAGCACAGAAAGGACCCGTTCATCCTCAGGGCCTATAAGAGCAAAACAAGCTGATTAGAATGCATTCTATGTGAAAAGAATAACATGCTTCAATTGCGGCATTCCTTGTCACATTGCTCAGAACTGCACACATCGTCCCTACGTACCCTATTTGTCCAAAATCAGAGGGTTAAACCAAGGGATAACTACCATTCCAAGCCAATGAAGGTATCATCACCTAGTGCAATGTAGAATGTGAATCGTAAGGTTAAACCATCTGATGGGGATTGGAATGCTGCTAAAACAAACGCAAGGCTGTTAAGGAACAAAAAACTGTTTCTAACTAATAAACCTGAAACGGATGATGTTGCTCAACCAAAGGTAACAAACAGGTTTGTTAAACCGAAACAGATCTGGAAACCAAATCCAAAGCAACAACATTACCAATCCTCGAACGAAAGGGGATTTATGTTTGAAAGAAGTGTCTTATTATGATGCTTCAGAAATACCTAGGACCACGATGGCTTGGATACCATTATCTTACTAATCTCCTTATTTTTCAGGAACAACTAAGGAGGAGCTGTTGACAATCTTTGGAATGTTGATAACGGTTGTTCTAGAGATAAAACGAATAATATCTTAATGTTGCAAAAAGTTAAAATCTTTTTTAAAGATGATATGTTTCCTTTGGAGGAGATGAGGTAAGACAAGATCAGCGAAAATATACAATTTAAATTTCATGCTTTGATTATAACATTGATTGGTCTTCAATCTGATGACGAAACGGTTAAGCAAAAACAACAAAAATATTTTCTTTCGTTTATATCTTTGTTCATACGTTTTCTTTTTTAGGTAAATTTGCGCATAAAGTGTGATGCATAAATTTAGGAGGGAAAAGGGAGATATATGTACATATGCATTGTTTGAGGGGGGGAAATAAGAAAAATACAAAAACATTTAGAAAACAGAAAAATCCAAAAACATTTGAAAAACAGAAAAATCCAAAAAGATTTTTAGTGTATCATTGGGAAATAAAATAAATGTTCGTGTTAAAGGGTTTGACCAACACATGTAAGGTGTTATAGCTGAAAAGACTAGGATCTAATGTGATATGTTGATAGGCTTGACGCTCAAAAAGATTAATAAAAAGATACTAAGTGATACAAACATAACGAACTATGTACGATGTGGGTTTCATACCATCGGCGTATGATTTTATGGTCTTAAATCTTGCGTTGATAGATAGCCAACGTCTGAGGTTTTCGGGTCTTTATACTAATGAGTCATCCGGATTATATGCAGACCTAGGCACAGTCAGGATGTCCTAAAAAGAGTAAAAAATGGGCCAAAACCTTAAAAGGAAGAAAATCTCATAACGAGAGAATTTTGTGTGCTTTCAAAGCTAAATTTGTACCTAAAAAAGGTATGTGCCTAACCCTCGTCAAACATTTATTGGTCACTCTACTGTACGAATGTACTGACCTGTTCACGACGTTGTAAAAACGAAAGGATGGTCTCAGTATACTCACCTGCTACGATGAATCGTCGTGCTTACCTAGATCGCGAGGGTATGTCATGGTATGGGACACAAGGGTAGTATAGTATAATACTACCTTAAGCATATCACGAAGTTGAAAAATTGAAAGTTGAGCATCAAAGTTTATGTCGACAAACATATTGGCAATCACTTAGACCGATCTGAATAAGCTCACACTGAAAAGTGTTCCTTGGTTCGCCTAAAAACTTTGATCCCATTGCAAATTATAACTTTTAATTAGTTTCTTTGTTTATTTAATGTTTCCATTCATATTCGTATATTTAAAAATTAAAAAAAATAGAAAATTCAAAAATCCAAAAATAGAATCTTGTTTTTACAATATCAAAAATTCAAAAATAGAGTCTTTTATTCGTTTTATTAAAATTTAACCGTTCTTGAAGATTTGACTGATTATCAAAAATTGAAGAAATTGAATTGTGAAATCCGAGTACAAGTACTTGAATGTACCAAGTGTTCATATGGTACTTTCCTCTACTGCAAAGAAATGTTTGCTTATGAATTTCGGAGAATTTTGCAGAACTTGATTTTGAATCAAGAAACAGGGGTTGATGATGAATAAGATGCTGTTAGTTGCTGACAAGCATGAAGCATTATGTCGAAGTGTACCTGAGTCAGAAGAACCAGATACAAGCCTCGTCTGACAATGATAGTACCTTTGAATAAGTACCTATGAACCTGCTTGATGGAGAAAAGATTGACAAAGAAAAGAGCTGCTAAGAATCTTCCTCTCACATTCTTTCAAACAAGATGTTTCAAGCAACGCTGATCGAGATCCTGATATGAAGCTAACCACAAGAGAAGAAGAAAGAGACCCAGTGCTGAGAGTTCAGAAGTAAAAAACTTCCACAAAATCTACAGCATAGCGACAACCATAGGCTCTGTTGAAGACGTTGCTGAATTCATGTTATGACTACAATTTGATGCATCAGTCTAGGGGGAGATTGTTAGGTCATAGAAGTGTGAGACTGACGCTTCAAATATACAAAACGGACTATGATTGCGAACTTGAAATTTTTTGGGTTAGTTTGTATTAGGTTTGGACCTTTATAGGTCATAAGGGCCATGCCTAAGGCTATGTGGCCCAGGCAGGCCCATAGGGGAGCCTATGTGGGGCATGGGCTTGATAGAGTATATAAGCTAGTTGTTTCACCAATAGGGTGAGACTTATTGTAGAACTCTAGAGAGCCTCCATCTTGTACCAGACGGTTTTGCTTATTCAAGTAATAGAATCATGTGCAAAGTGTTAAAGTTGATTCGGTGTTCTTTCATCTTTCGGTTTCTTGATCTCACCAAGTTTGGATTCCCCCCATCCTTGGTGATTGTGTGATATCATTGTCAGATCTGGATTTTCGGGACTTACAGTATATTTGTGGTTGTTGATAGGTATGGTGTAATGTTTTCGTTTCCGTTCGCGTGTGAAAGTTAGGAATTGTTTGCTGAGCGTGTTCGGATTGGAGGGCATATGTGTAATTGACTGGCGCATTGACAGTCTCGCATATCAGCTAAGTCATTTCCACTCTTATATTTTATTTAGTTCTAATTTTTAGTGTTAGTTTAGTCAGTTTTGAGTCGTGTTCTATACATGCATTAGGGACAATGCAAACCTTAAGTGTGGGGATGGAATATAGAGTCGTAGTGTTAGTTTGAGTTATAAATTTTGAAAAATAAAAAAATAGAAAAAGTTAAAAAAATCCAAAGAAATTGAAAAATTGAAAATGTCTGTCATTTTCAAAGTTTGCAAATAAAGACAGAAAGTGATTGAAAAGTTGGGTATGTTTGAGTTTCAAATAATAATAATATGAGTAACTTGAACTTGTGTCTAGCTTGGGATGTGTGAGTAGGCCCGGTTTCTAGGTTCATTTGATATTAACATACCTTAATTGTCGGTTTACTAGTGGGTGCTCATCTAGGAAAAGTGGGAAACAGAAACCGTCGATAATAGTGTAAGAAATGCCATTATAAGCTAAAATTGTTAGAATTTTTTATTCAAGAAAAAATATAATAATTGAGCTAGATTAAATAAAAAAAGACTAGGCCTATGTAATCTTTATTGGGGATGGTGAGTCTGATTTACATAGCCTCTGGGTTGAGTTAAAAGAAAAAATTGCAAAAATACCGACGTTCACGTTGTCGCTCTCGGGGATGGTGACTCTAGTTGAGACAGCCTCTGGGTTAGGTATGCAAGGTCTAGTGCTCAAAAAGAAAAAGAAAAAGATTGATATTAAATTCTCTTGATTTTGGTATAAAACGGTTAGGAAATGGTCAATTCATTCATTCCTTTTGTTCCATGAGCTTGAGGCGGGATTAGGTGAAACTTCGGCTTTTAGTGTGAGACCCTAGGTAGATTGACCTACCTTGAACATAAATTGCATGATAAGGGCTTGAAAACAAAATTGGGTTTAAGTGGACACATATACTTGCAATCGCGGTTAACACGAGTTTTAATGTTAATAAGTAATTTTGAGTCTTGAACCCGTACATTTATTCCTACTATGATTCCATTTGCATAATTCTTTTTCGGGGACGAAAAAAGAGTATGTGTGGGATATTTGATGTATTGCAAAATAAATATATTTATCATGTATAGTTTGTACGATTTTCGCATTCATTTGTTTCAATTCTTAGGTAGAAGTAGTTTCTTTTGATAGTTTGTGTGTTTGTAGGTCTCTATTGCTGAAAAGAAGAAACCGCTTAAAATCTGCTGGAAAAGTGTTACCAACGAGAATCGGGTTGAAGCGTAGCTAAACGGGAACGAAAATCGAGAAAAGCTGGAAAATACCCCCCGTCGCGCTATGTGACGGCAGTAAAATATGATTTTTGATTGTGAAGCGCCATAGTACGCAACGCCTGTTGAGCATACCCGTTGCGCTATGCAACGGGGGTATGAATCACGGTAGAGTCGTTTTGGTGCTGGATTCCTTGCTGAAAGTCATAGATCATAAACATGCAAGTTAACCTAGTTACGAATCTGGGTAACCTTGGACGGACTCAGTAGCGATTTTTGCAAGGTTAAGGAAGCTTAGGAAGCACGGGAATCATTCATTAGGAGCTGGAAGTCGAGGAATTGAAGATTTAATGGGTTTGACTTCCCGGTTTACTTTGTTCTTTGTTTTCCTACTTTGTCAATGAATTCTTTGTTTAAGATCTTTGTTTTGATTTTCACAACCATGATTCTTGGCTAAATACCTTAAATTACTTAGGTTGAGATGAAAACTTTCTAAAGTTTAGATTTTCATAGGTTTCTAATGTCGATCATGGATTTTCTTTGAAAAGTAAAAAACTCTCGTTCTTTGATTTGGTGTGTTTGTGTACCTTTATTTGATTATCAATTGTTTATTTGTTTCACATGAATTCTGATGAATGTCTTTCATATAATGGATTTGTGTTGACTATTGGGTCCTTGTGGGTTTGGGTAATCTTTTGGTGAACTGGCTAATAAACCATAGACACAATATTCAAAAGCTAATTCAGTTTAGATATTCTACTAACTTTAGTCACTGTAAAGTGCTAGGTTATTAATAGGTCTAGGTGGGTTAATTGATAGGATTAGGTTTTGTAAAAAGCCAGTTTTAGTTGCCTTGCCACTATCTTGTCTATTAAACCAATTTGAGTTCCTTAGTTGCCTTAGAATTCCCACTTTAAGGTAGTTAGTCACTTTAGGGCACTTTTCTAGAAAGTTAGATAATCGTAAGGGAGTCTAGTTAACCGGTAGTCGTAACAATCCTTTAGAATTCCATAGGTGGCTTCCCGAGAAGGGTTGGGCTCTGTTCGGTTTCTCTTAGGATTTCAACACTTAAAGATCCCGGTTCCATATCACGTTAGTATCCGATAGAAAGCCATTCGATAGCAAGTGGGATTCCAACCTAGGCAGTCCTTTATCATCTATGAGTTCAACCTTAGTTCCAAGTCGCGTTTAGTACGTTTTAGTTAATTAATATTTAATTAAATTGCAATTTAGGATTTTGGGAAACACCCCCCCCCCAAACATAAAAACAACTAGTTTCGAGTTCATGTCGGTCTAGTCTAGATAGAGTTTAGTTAACTTAATAGAGTCTCGTGGGTTCGATATCCAGACTTACTTAGCTTTTCTAGAGTTGATCGATTCACTTGCCGGTTAATAGTTTAGTCGAGTTTTAGAGAGTGTAGAGTATTACTTTGTGTCTAGGTTAGGTTAATTTAGGGTTTTTTTATTATTAGTATTATAATTATTATAACTTATAATTAATTTAGCTACTTCACTCATTTTACTCGTATAACTCTCAAAATATAGTGTTTTATAAAATTATGAATATGCCGCTGAGGTGAGCTTATTTTTCTTTACGTTTTGACCTAAGTTTCGTTAGAAACAGAGTAGGTCAAATATAATATTTTATTATTATTATTATTATTAATATTATTATTATTATTATTATTATTATTATTATTATTATTATTATTATTTATTATTATTATTATTATTATGAAACGAACTCTTATTCTACTCAATACCGTCAAGGTATCTTATGGTTCAAATCATCATTTGACCCGTGATGTATTAAATATTACATATATTTATCATGTATAGTTTGTTTGATTTTCGTTAGTTTTAGTTTCGGTTTCTAGTAGAATGTATATACTTTTGATCCGGTTATGTTTTGTAGGTCTTGGTTGATAGAAACAGCTGAAAAGTGTAGAAAAAGAGATAAAATATGGAAAAACCAAGTATTGGAACGTAATTGGAAGTTCGAGGGAGGAAATGACAAAGAAATCTAGAAATAACACCCTCTGGCGGGGCGCGACAAGCAATGAGGATCCTCTCGCGGGGTGCGAGAGGCGGTTTGAGTTTTGCTGAAATTCGACATGGTCGCGGTCCGCGACAGAAGGACCTATTCATCTCGCGGGGCATAAGAGGTAGTTTTAATAAGTGAGATACGTATGCTGGGCGGATTTTTGATGAGAGAAAGGTATAAATACTTATTATTCATCCAAACTTAACCCTAGACGAATTTGGGAGATCAAAGTCAAACTTGGAAGCTTTTTCTTCACGGTTTTGAAGAATAGGATGCCCAGGAATCATTCATTAGGAGTTGGAAGCATCGAGAGTGAAGATTTATGGGTTTTGTCTTCTCGGTTTATCGTTGTTTTCTTTGTTTTCCATATCTTGTCAATGAATTTTGTTTTAAAGATGATTATTTTGATTTCAATTGCTATGATTCTTGGTTAATTGCCCTTAACTATCTAGGTTGGGATGAAACCTTGTTAAAGATTTGATTTTTATTGGATATTGATGTTGATTTTGGATTTTCTAGTAAAGTAAAAGATTTTGGTTCCTTGATTTGTTGTGTTTGCGTATTTAGACTTGATTTATGATTGTCTATCTGTTTCGCATGAATTCTGTTGAATGTCTTTCATATAATGAATTTGTGTTGATTATCGGGTCCTAGTGGGTTTGGGTAATCTTATGATGAATTGGCCAATAAACCTTAGAAATGGTATTCAAGAGTTAATTAGGTGTAAGTATTCTACTAACTCTAGTTGCTGAGAAGTGCTAGGTTGTTAATAGGTCTAGATTGGTGAATTGCTAGGATTAGGTTTTGAGAAAAGTCGGTTTTACTTGCCTTGCCATTACTTTGTCTATTAAACCAAATCAAGTCCATTCATAGCCTTAGACTTTCCACTGCGAGGTAGTTAGTCACATTAGGGCACTTTTCTAGAACATTAGATAACCGTAAGGGGAGTCAAGTTAACCGGTGTTCGTAACAATCAGTTAGAGGTCCATAGGTGTATTCCCGAGAAGCATCGGGGGTTCTGTTTGGTTTCTCTTAGGGTTTAGCATCCAAAGATCCCGGTTCCTTATCACATTAGTATCCGATAGAAAGCCTTTCGATAGGAAGAAGGATTCCAACATAGGTAGTCTTTCATCACCATTGAGTTCATCCTTCGTCTTGAGTATCGTTTTAGTTCGTCTTAGTTAATTAGTCCTTAATTCAATTGCAATTTTAGTATTTTCAGTAACCCCCTAAACAAATAAACAATTAGTCATGTCTGTGTCAGTCCTAGTCTAGATAGAGTCATTAGCGTAGTTAAATTGAGTATCGTGGGTTCGATATCCGGACTTACGTTGGCTTTACTAGAGTCGATCGGTTCACTTGTCGGTTAGTAGTTTAGTCGAGTTTTAGAGAGTCTAGAGTATTACTTTGAGTCTAGAATAGGTTAAATTATAGTTTTTTTTATTAAACTACTTTTAGAACATCAACTCGTCACTTACTAGTTTGACAAAATATGGAATATAAATTTCATATTTCTAGTTTTTATAACTATTACTTTGAGTTACAACAGGTTGAAAATATTAAAATGTTAACCCTTTTTGATGATCATCTCGGGATAATTTTTGGGTTCAAGTAATTGTCGGTTATTAATGCATCCCCAGGTTAGGAAACGATTGCGCAACGCGTAGTTTTTTTCATTTTTAAAAATATGAACCCAACTTCAACGAAAACCCGAACGCTTTAACGTATTTACTTAAATACATTGTATTAATGTTATATAATTGTTTTTAGGCTTGACTGGTGGTACAATGCATGCTTGGTTGTTTCCGTATGCGTTAAAATCAAAGACGTTTATTTAACCCGAAACTGTCTCGTTTAACGTCCCACAGATGGCGCCAATGAAGAAACACTGGTTCCAAAAGGTATCCGAAGATATCAAAGGTTATCTCTCGTTTGTTCGTCGGAATGATCTTGCTTCAAGCTCACTGCAAAACTAGAAACGCCATTAGCCTTGTCACGGGAGAAAGAGGGGAGGGTTTTCTCCGTGACCAAACTCCGGCGTGAGAATAAGTATTGGGGGTTTGCAAAGTAATAAGCAAGTAATTAGTGAGTGAGCTCAAAACAGTGTGTGTTACCTTGGGGCGTGATCCTTATTTTATAGCCGAAGAGAGGTGTGTAGGAGATGGGCTGATGGGCCTTGGGCCTGGAACCGACAACCAGGAATATCCATTCTGTCTCCTCTGCGACGACCGTTAATGGTCTCTAGCAGGAGATGCGCATGGCGCATGGTAGATGGAGTCACGTGTCCTAGCAGTTGTCCTTGTTGTCGGACCTGTCATCAGCCGGTAGTGGAGATCGTGTGGCAGTCGCTGGCGTGAGTTGGTTGGTGCCACGTGTACGTCCTTGCGTACTTTTTGCCATCTGCACGACTGCTCATCATGCGACGTGGTCTGGCACAACCTGCCTAGCAGTTATTGGGTCACAGCTCTGCCACTTTGTACCCTTATACTTGATTAGTGCCTCTTTGCGCTTTTCCCTTCGGCATGGCCCTATCAATGCTTTCTGGCCAGCGCGGACTTGTAGGGATCAAGTTCCTTTGTTCTCAAGACTAAGTATGAGTTGCTCTCATCTTAGTCTTGGCCTTGTGCAAGGTTTTAGGAATTTACGGCTAGATGTTTGATCAATCAGCGTAAGGTCAGGGACCTGCGCTTCCAGGTTTAACTTGCCGTTGCGCAGGGTGCGCAAGGTTTGTTAGGCAACCTGTTGGTTTCAAGATTGGCGTACCGTTGCGTGTTGCGCGCAAGGTTATCCTTGTGACCTGTTATCATTATGAGGGTATGGTGCCTTGCGCAGGCACAAAGTTTTTGGGACCATACAACTCCATATTGTCTAAGTAATTCCATACCCTTAGAATCGCCTATGGAACTTCTGTTTGTATCCAAATCGTTATTGTTCGGTTTATCCATTGTTAAACGAAAATCTCCCATTTAACTTGTCTTCAGCACCCTGAGGCATCAATATCACACTGTTGGCTATTATTGTTGTTACTCATAATGTACCATCAGTCTCATCCAAGGCATGATCCATATCGTTTCGTGAATCGTATAAATCGTACGCACAATTAGTGTTTACTTGGTTTGTCGTGGTTGTGACACAAATTAATGATTTGGGAGTGTAATATAATTTGGTAGCGCGCATCTGACTTGGTACGATTTGGGCTTTAAAATTTTATAAGATAATCCATATGTTGTTTCTTCAATAAATATTACATATGTAGCATAAATAACATGTTTTTGAATGTTGGTAAGTTATTTTAAATAGTTGTTATTTTCATCCAGGGACTCGAACATACCCGTTGATTAAAGTTTTTTCAGTGTAAAAAAGTTGTAAAGATAAAGATTTCAAGCAATCAGTTTTCATCAAACATGAGTATATTTTAGACACTTTCTTATTAGTGAAAGTTGGTTTTTTAAAGTTTCTTATAAGTGCAATTTTGTACTCTCTGTTTAATTATCATATTGATAAAAAATGTTAATATCATAACTTAGAATTTACAACGAGAATAGTGCTTAATATGTTAGACCAAAAAGAAAGTTGGTGATTCAATCTTGGCTAAACTAACTCCTTTATTTCCTCTTTTTAAGCTATAGGTGGTAGGCTGAGCAATTGGAGTGCACTAAAGAGGAATTTTGGAATTGGTTCAAGATGTGCATTTACATACTAATCCAAATTTACCTATTTAATCTTCATGTAAAACTCATATTTTTAATTTACAAAAGTTAAGAAGGCACTTGATGAGAACACATGCAATGCTATTCTTCGTAAGGTACATTGTCGATTAATATCATATTCTTGGTGATAACAAGAAGGCTTAAATTTGAATTCCATTACACCAGGTTTTACCGAAATAAGCCTTTAGGGGCTGGGTTTGATACCAACAGTATTAAATAATATATTTTATTGTAATTCATCCGTGTAACATAAGAAAACTTAAACTAGTTAAAATATTTATAAACTCAAAACCTTCTCTCTTTCTCTTCACTCTCCCTCTTCGGTCTCTTTCTCTTTACTCTCCCTTCAGCCTTTCTCTCTCTCTTCACTCTCTCTCTCTTCGCAGATCTACAACATGGTGGGTGGGGTTTGAGATTTGGTAGTGGGGGTTGTGAGATAATGTGGGCGACATTCCAGGTGCGGTGGCGGTGGGGTTAGGAATAGGGTTGGTTATACTCCGATTACCGGAAAATAGCGCGATTATGGGCCAAGAATAGAGAAGCCTCGGCTGCTGGATGAAAAAGAAGGCGACGTTCTTTTCTAATATGTCACTCTATCCTTTTCACACCCATAATTATCTTCCTCTTTCAATTTCAATTGGAACAATCTAGATGTTATATATTTGAATATCACACTCATAATCATCTTCCGCTTGCTTATGTGTTCAAGTACGAAACGTGTATTTTGTATCTGGTCCTACGATGGGGTGGGGGTTATGATGGGATGGTGGGTTGTGGTGAGTGAAGTGGTGATTTGGGTTGGGTTGTGGTGACGCTGTTGACAGAAGGGATGGTGGTCGGTAGGTGATTTGGGGAGGTGGAATTGGTGGTGTTCCGTAGGTAGGGGTGGTGGTGGTGGGTGAAGTTTGAGAGAGAGAGAGAGAGAGTAAAAGCACCAAATTACCCTTGTGTAATGTGATTTAGCTGAAAAATTTAATCATAACAGGCTCAAAGGACAAATGATGCAAGATTTTAAAACATTAAGTACAAAACTTTTGCACTAAATGACACCGCCTGAAAAATGATATATAGAAAAGGACAACACTCGTAATTTACTCTAAAGATAAAAAACGATTTTATCTAGTTGTTATCTTCCTCGCCTTTACATCAAAACATCAACATCTTCTGCAATAAAATTCGTTCCCGACATTTTATCAACCATAAAAAAGTAATCCTACGCTATCCGATTCCGGTGGGGCGGAACCATCGAAGTTCAGTGGAGGTGGCGTTTCATCCCATTACCTTCATCCTCTTTTCATCTGCGTCAACTATAACTCCGTTCTAATTTTTCTACCATTCTTTTTTGTAACAAAATTTGTTGAGACCGAATATTGCGGTGGCGGAGTCGGGTGGGAGAGAAGCTAGACTAAACCTAATTGAAAATAGAAGAAAGCGAACCGAATCGAAACATAACCGAAAACGATGAAACCGAATCGAAATCAGCCAAAAACTAAATTAACTAAAAACCAATAAACCAAAAACTGTTTGTAATTTTTATGTACCCCCGTTTAACCAAAAATAACCGATTCAAACCATTCATATTTTCAAATATTTCTAGCTTTTATGCCCTTTAACCGATTCAAATCATTCATATTTTCACATATTTCTAGCTTTATGCATCTATTTCAGGTATTTCATATTTTATGCCACAATTTTATGTATTTATGCGTAGATTTCGTGCATTATTACATCCATTTACCTCAATTTCATGAATTTATACATTTATTTTATGTATTTATACCTTAATTTCATATATTTAAAAAAAAGCCTAAGTTTGGTTTTGTCTGTTAAAAATTAAATGAAACGAATAAAAAACCGTCAATCTAACCAAACAAATCAAACTAATTAACTGAAAATCGATTCTTAATAAAATGAACTAATCGATGATAATCGAAAATACATACTGAACCATATACATCCTAAAAATGTCTGTTTAGTTGTTTACCGCCACATTATGCAGACTCCCCTACTAACATTCATTTATTAGCTTTGTCACCTTTCTTTCCAAACCTGGAAGACAACCTAAACATGAAACAAATGCGTATAAGATCAGTACTTCCGCACTATCCAGTCAAACCAATTGAACAAAAACTCACATCCTTGATTCAGGACTCAAAACAACTTCAACATATCCACGCACATATCCTAAAAACATCACTACACTCCAACAACTTCATCATAACCAAGCTCCTTAGCAAACTCCCTTTCAATTCTTTCGACAATTTGCGTTATGCACACCACCTGTTCGACGAAATGCCAAGCCCAGACACGTTTCTTTATAACACCTTGATCAGAGCCCACTTGAATTCTCACAATTATAATGAGTGTCTGTCATTGTTTCTCCAATTGTGTCGCCAAGATCATCTGTTTATTGATAGTTTCAGCTTGTCCCTTGTTGTTCAAGTGTGTGGGCGGTCGGGTTTTGTTCGGAATGGTCAAACGGTGCATACCAAGGTGCTGAAACTTGGGTTTGGTTGTGATTTGTTTGTCCAGACTGGTCTTACTGAAATGTATGTGAAATTCCGGTGGGTGGAGTTTGCACGCAAAGTGTTTGATGATATGCCTCAACGAGACTTGGTATCATATAATGTATTGTTGGCGGAGTATGTGAGGATTGGGGAATTGGGTTTAGCGCGAAAACTGTTTGATGAAATGTCTCGAAGAGATTTGGTTTCATGGAATACTATGATTCATGGTTATACGTCACTTGGCGGTGTGGGCAAGTCTAATGAGGCCATAAGGCTCTTTAATGAGATGTGGTTGGCTAAGATTTTTCCGGATAACATCACCATTGTCAGTGTGTTGTCCGCCTGTGGAGATTTAGGTGCTTTGGGTATGGGCAAGATGGTTCATAGGTACATAGAGAGAAACCGGATTGAAATAGACGTAAAGCTCGGGACCTCTTTGGTCAACATGTATGCAAAGTGTGGGGATATTGACAACGCATTAAAGGTTTTTAATGGGTTGAAAGACAAGGATGTGTTTTTATGGAGTGCGATGATAACAGGGCTGGCAAACCATGGGTATGGTGATGTGGCGCTTTATCATTTCCACACTATGATATCTGAAGGAGTTAAGCCCAATAGCATTACTTTCATAGGTGTTTTGAGTGCGTGTAGTCACACTGGTTTAGTTAACGAGGGGTGGAAACACTTCAACTCGATGAGTAATGCATATGGACTAGAACCAGAACTCGAACACTATGGTTGCATGGTTGATATCCTGTGTCGAGCAGGGGGTCTAAATGCAGCCAGAAATATTATCAGAAACATGCCCTTTAAACCAGATGCAAGAATTTGGAGAACAGTTCTTGGCGCGTGTAAGATCTATAAAAATGTTGAATTGGCTGAAGAAGCTACTAGTGAAATACGGTTACTCGAAGCTCATGATGATGGAAATTATGTACTTTTATCAAGCATATATTCCCAAGACAATAAGTGGGACAAAGCTGTGAATATCAGGAGGAAGATGGATGAAATTAGTATCCAAAAGGTTGTTGGGAACAGTTCAGTTGAGGTTGATAATGCAGTTTAAAAAACATAAATTTGTACGCATATAAAAGTGTTTTCTCTTTTAAATGGAACTCAGTGTGTCTGCGCAAGTTTCTGGACATCTGTTTCATTCATGTATGATCAATCATAGCATATGTCTATAAATGTATCAGAAAGAAGTCATCTGCATGGGTTTCAGGCATAGAAAGACTCTGAAAGCCTGCCAAACAGTCTAGCTTGGAGGAGAGTTACTCTAGTGACGAAGAGATATGCCATCTTGTATATACGTTTTCTTCCTGTTCTACATTTGTGTGTGTATCCACTTCAAAGATTCAATGAACATGGTAAATTAAAAAAGAATTAATTATTTTGATCAGTTAAAAGACTCAAATTATTTTTGTCTACTTGGTACGTGGTTCAACATGTTACATGGCATTTGTGAATTCTTTGCATAATGCGTCCAAAGTTAACCTTTCGAATTTTGTATGACAGTTGCAAAGGCGGTAAGGACATGGTCAAGAAATCTGCACAATAACAATTCACAACCTACTCTGGGTACCACCTGCATGTAAAACCCAAAATGCTCAAAGAGCAGACCCACCCTCTGTCAATAACACAAGGAAAATTTAGTTCATAATTAAAGAAAAATTTACAACAAACTTTAAACCATATGTTGTGATAAAACCATTGTGTTTTTCCTCCTAAACACAATAACAACAGATTAAGAGGTCGCCACGTGGCACTTAATAGTCTAAGTAAACGCAAAGTCGCCAAATTTTGTTTTTATTTATTATAATGTATAGATGTATAGATATAGATTATTTACACACTATCTTGATGAAGTATCAAAAAGTATATGTTCACCAAAATAACTATAAATACTTGGTCGATTTTCGAAGAACACGATGAATATTGAATATAATAAATATATTATTTTTAAATATATATTTATTACATGAATCAGTGGTGTGACAACACGAGTTTTCAAATGAAGTATTGGGATGGATCCCAAGGGAAGTGATAATTAGCTTAATATGTTGTAAATATGCGCAAACGTGATGATGTTTTGTGAACAAATGGTTTTGATAACCGTAAATAATTGAAGTATGTTATTTTTCCAATTATGTGACGTTTTTGAAAATTTTATATTCATTTTATGAAATAAATATAATTACTTGCTTGTACATTCACATGATGTTAAATAAGGTTAAAGGACGAGATCCCGGTGTTATGTGAAATTTCTTGTTATTATATATATATATGTGTGTTAATATATATAACCTAAACAATCAAATAATTAATCACTAACGGGTGTTAAGTTAAACATTTTCATAAATGATAAACATCTCATTAAGTAGAACAAGGCGGGTAATCAACTTGCCATGTAGACACATTATTAGACTATTTGTGTCTTACATTTAGAACAAGTGTAGGTTGAATATCATTTCTCGAACTTAATTTTATTTACTAGCTTGCTCGGAATCTAGGTGAGTTTACGGTCCCTTTTTACTATTTTATACTTTTGGGGAGAAAACATGCAAAGTTTAATTATGTGTACATTAGTTATACATGTAATATGTAATCTTTATGTGTTCATGAGTTTTCATTTTGTTAATTAGATAAAAAGTCCTCATACTATAACCTTTAGTTGTACGGAGCCTCGGAGCCTCGGAGTTCCCGAATATATCTATTAGGTTGACACCCCACTACTGATTGGTCGTTCCAATCCTTTGTGGTGCTTGTAATTACCTCCATGACTATTGTTCACTTAATTGTTTGACCTTCGGGGTGCAGTCTTTTAGTCTTGGTTTGGTTATAGGCTCATGTTATAACATTTGTTAATGTCCTTGCAAAACATTTCAAAAACCGAGTTACGGTTGTATCTCTAAACTTGTGAACTCACCAACATTATGTTGACATTTAAGCATGTTTTAATGTATTTAAATTCTAGCGGAAAGACTACAATTAAGTTGCATGCATGTTAGGATACCAAGCATTTTTGTTGTTTATGGTCATGTAGCGTAGGCTTGTATTTTAATCCTAGTGATTGAAGTTGTAAAAGGACTTGTAAAACATTTGGTAGTTATATCATGTAATTGTTTGCTTAATCATATAATGCTCTGAAAACCTTTTTGGTTACACCCCGTGTTCGGCTTTAGCAGGGTGTAACAATTCTCTCAAGAAGCACGCATGAGGATCCACTCTTCCAATATTTCAAAACCTGGCTTCAAAATCATGCATCCTCATGCGCGTTTCTTGAGAGAATTGTCACACCCTGCTAAAGCGGAAACACAAGGGTGTAACCAAAAAGGTTTTCAGAGCATTATATGATTAAGCAAACACTTACATGATATAACTACCGAATGTTTTATAAGTCGCTTTACAACTTCAATCACTAGGATTCAAATACAAGCCTACACTACATGACTATAAACGAAACTCTAACAAAAATGCTTGGTATCCTAGCATGCATGCAACTCAATTGTAGTCTTTCCGCTAGAATTTATACATGAAAAACATGCTTAAAAATGTCAACATAATGTTGGTGAGTTCGAAAGTTTAGAGATACAACTGTAACTTGGTTTTTGAAAATGTTTTACAAGGACATTAACAAATGTTATAACTTGAGCCTATAACCAAACCAAGACTAATCGACTACGCCCCAAAGGTCAAACAATTAAGTGAACAATAGTCATGGAGGCAACTACAAGCACCGCAAAGGATTGGAACGACCAATCAATAGTGGGGGTGTCAACCTAATAGATCTATTCGAGAACTTCGAGGCTCCGTACAACTAAGGTTATAGTATGAGGACTTTTGATCTTATTAACTAAATGAAAACTCATGAACACATAAAGATCACATATTACATGTATAACTAATGTACACATAATCAAACTTTGCATGTTTTCTACCCAAAAGTATAAAATAGTAAAAAGGAACCGTGAAACTCACCTGGATTCCGAGCAAGCTAGTAAATAAAATTAAGTTTGAGAAATGATATTCAACTTTGTTTTAAATGTATAAGACACTAAAAGTCTAATAATGTGTCTACATGGCAAGTTGATCACCCGCCTTGTTCGAGTTAATGAAATGTTTATCATTTATGAAAAATGTTTAACTTAACAACCCGTTGGTGATTAATAATTCGAGTGTTTACCGATATATATATTAACACACAATATATATAAGTGGAGGATTCAAATGAGAAGAATTTTTTTGTAAGAATAAAAAAGAAGCAATTTCAACCACTAAGAATCATTCATTTTACTTTATTTAATTTTTGTATTTAATATTAGTGTAAGGGTATATTGGTAAAATTAGATAGATAATTAATTGGTAGCTGTGTAGGATAATTAATTGGTAGCTGTATTTAAAAAAATATATTTTAAAAGAAAAAAAATTAATTCAAAGTGTAAGATAAATTACAAGGTGTGTATGATGAATTACGAGCTGTGTAGGATAAATTTCATAACGTGTAGGATAAATTTTGATATGTGTAGGCAAAAATTTAGTGTAGAGAACGATAGTCTTTATGCCTAATTAATTGGTCAAAGATAATAATAAATGGGAGGAGAGAAAAACTATTTAATGTTTTACAATTGTACCATTTGGTCTTTTTTTTCTCAATTTAATTTTATTTTCAAATGAACCTCCTATATATATATATAACACGAAATATCAAATAACACTGTGATCTCATCCTGTAACCTTATTTAACAATCATGTTAATGTACAATCAAGTAATTATATTTATTTAAAATAAATATAAAATATACTTAAATTATTTACGTTTATCAAAACCATCTATTTACAAAACATCGTCACGTTTGCACATATTTACAACATATTGAACTGATTATCACTTCCCTTGGGATCCCATCCCAATACTTCATTTTTGGAAACTCGTGCTGTCACACCGTTGAATCATGTAACAAATATATATTCTAAAAATAATATATATTATATTCAATACTCACCATGTTCTTCTTCGAAATCGACCAAGTATTTATAGTTATTTTTAGGTAAACATATACTTTTTGAAACTTCATCAAGATAGTGTGTAAATAATCTATATCTATACATTATGATAAATAAAAACCTACTTTGGGAACTTGGCATTTACTTAGACTATTAAGTGCCACATGGCGACCTCTTAATCTGTTGTTATTATGTTTAGGAGGAAAAAAATGGTTTGATCATAACATATGGTTTAAAGTATGTTGATTAAGTCTTGAAATATATATTTAAATTTTTCTTTAATTATGAACTAAAATTTGATGTTGATCTCTTTCCTAAACTCCACTGTCACTGTTCTATCTCTCTCCATTTAGCATTCGACATCTTTCCTCAGTTTATTTCGTAAGTATAACAAACTCTGATGACGCTTTGGTATTGCATGGCTTGAACCACATCTTGCACTTGATGAACGATTTGATTGTAGTATAACTTTTGAACATCCTTCTCTAACAAGTTCACTAGCCACATAGAATCTAAATTCCTTATAGATCTCCATAAACCTCCAGTCTTTAAAAAAATGATTGATTCACCTGTTTCTGCATCATACTCCCACCATCTGAAGTCTGAATAAAAATCCTGTTCTATTTGCATAAAGGGCATATGCTTCATTGCCCTTGGACGCTTTACGATCAATGTAACATCAGGTATTTGTGAAACTGGATCAATCTTTGTAATCTTCTTTGGATAATGTGGTTTCTAGTTTGGAAAATCATTACGTGCTTCATATCTTATCATTTTCCAAAACTTCTAATCACCCAGCTTCATTTGAAAATTGATTAGCTTAGTTTGGCACAATTCTTATACGTCCCACCATGGCAATGTTTTGATGTTAGCTAAATATGGGAGTATTGAACTCCGAATTCTCTTTTAGTTGCAAACACATTTAGTTCTATAATCCATCCCCAGCTAATAATGTCACCAAGCCAAATATCTGGGGTTCTCGTGAAGAATGCTAGTGGTCGTCTGAATTTTCTTTCTTTTGGCAAAGCTTTAAACGTAGCTTTTCTAGCATTTCTGATCTCATCTATATCAAACATCGTATCAGTGTCTTAATCATTTCTTCAATCTTACGCTTCAGCAACTCATTTATATCTTTATCAAACATTTCCTGAAATGTTGGGAAGTCATCAGTTCCATCACCAGAATATTTAACCGTTTCATCATCTTAATCATCCTCTACGACAACATTGTTATAATTATCAGCCTCTTCAACATAGCTAAACACATAATCTTCAGACTTTAACGCTTCAATATTGTTCAGCTCCTCTTCAAAATCAAATTTAAATGTATTCTCATCAACTCCTCATTTGTGCTATCTCCTCTTTGGTATAATTGTGCACAAATTCGCCTCTCTACATCATGATTCAGATAGACTGTTCAGTGATGAATTGTAGGAACGACCGTTACGGGAGTAATGTCTATGAAGATTCCTGAATTCTCTGCATCGTATATCGGATCATCTTGCTTCTCTTCTCTATATGATTCATCTTCTTGATTAGCAACATCATTCATGTAGTCATATTTCTCATCAGCTCTAGAAGATTTACCCTAAAATACAACCAACCTAGTACCACCCTGATTGTCAGCATCATCATCACCTTTATCACTATCATCACCATGTTCAGGATCATCCACATCGAACTCTTCATCATCAGTCTCTTTCTTTTTCTCTGTTTCTTATGGTACATCTTTCACACCACCGATAAGAACAAACTTTGTAATATCAATCTTTGGCTCTGTCTCTTTCTTAGGCTCTAGTGTAACAATAGGAATAACATCAATCTTTCCCTTGCCTTTATCTATACTCACACTGCTTCAGCAGCAGCTTTACTAGCCCTTTCGACAGCTTTAGCTTCATCTATTTGATCCGGTTGAATTTAACCTCAAAGTCTATCCCCATTCTCTTTTCCAAGACTTTATATAAACTCTCTATCTTTCGATCTTTTAATTTCTTGTCAGCTACCAGAACGCTTGTTATTCTTCTCAATCTTTCATTTTCACTAACCAAACTTGCCATCGCTCCTTCCATCTGTTCTTTTTTAGTTTCTAAAAACTTGATTCTGCCTTCCAACTATTTAATCTTCTCATCAAATGGATCATTTAATAAATCCAGATTCACTCCTTTAGGGAATAGTTGTTCATTTCCAAACATAAATCCATTGTCTCTAAATGCAGGACTAGTTGGATGAGACTGACGTCTTTGTGAAGATTGTGGTTCTCTTGGTGGTGATTATGGCTGTCTTGGTGGTGATTGTGGTTGTTGTTGTTGTTGTGGAATTGGTGGAACAGGTGTTGTTGGTGGTTGTTGTGAAGTTGTTGGTGGGGTTTGTATCGAAATTACATGCTCAACTTCAACTTCAGCTTCCACTGATGGCATCACATTTTCAGTAACTACTGGTTTAGATCCAATAGTTGTTCTTTTCTTTGAAGATTCCATGTATTTTCTTCTTGATTTCTTTGCTAATGAAGACCCTCTCTTTTCTTGCTTCGATCATCAACTTTGCTTTTTATCCTTTTCGCCGGTTTTTAACAGTTTCAGGATCTGATGGCACATACGGTTCATCATCATCATCAGCAGACCGTTTTTTTCTCTTAGCAGCTTTTAAATCAGCCATTGCTATTGGATCATCTATATAAGCTGGTTTCTTGATCTTTGAACCATGTTCCTCATCACTTTCAGTTTCTTCCGAATCATCCTCATCTCCTGATCTTCCTCCAAACGCTTATTTTTCAATATCACACGCAACATCAGCTGTGTCTGCGGTGCTTTTCTCAGCTCGTTCATGATCAGAAGTTGCAGAAATAACTTTATCTTTAACATTTACATTCACATTCACCTCCTTTTCAGCACTACTTTCATCACAAAGCAAAGTACGTGTAGTTTTTCTTTGTTGAGCTTTCTTTCTTGCTTCTTGCCTTTTAGCTTCATCTTCTTTTACAAACCACTTACTCCTTTTGGCAACAAATCCTTTTAGCTTCTTTTCCTCATCTTTCTCACATTTGCTTTCATCTTTCCTCCAGTTTCCCTCTGGTGGTGCAACATAATATTGGTCTTTTATGCAACAGAAGAATTTTCTAAATGCGAAGAACAGTTTTCTATAGATACTGTTGTATTCGGTCCAATGACAAATTCGTCATGTGTTCTAAAGGAAGTTCATCAGACTCTTCTTGTGCAAGATTAGGTATCAAATCATCCAGCATCATCTGAACAAACCTTGCTTATTGTAGAAATTTTTCTTTATTTATGTCTGCCTTCATTTGCTAGAAGATCAATCTTGTGAAGTTGTAAGGCAAGTTCAATGTTAATGTAACAATCATGCACATATTATAATTAACCAACACATCAAATCCACTCTTTATATGCCCCATGGCGTGAATCACCAAGTGTACAAAGAACTTGTAGGGCCTTGAGAAATTTGCTTTTGAGATATTTGTATCATTGACTTGACCAACGTAACCCATCCGGTTGAAACAACCTTCTACCCAAACTTTCTTCTAAACCCGCCGGATCCTTGAATTACAATAAATAGATCTCATCTCTAGAGATCTATTTATCACATACATCACCTTTTCTTTCGTACGAACATAATTGTTAAGTGATTGGCTGAGGGGTAGTCTATAGACTCAATCTTTTGTAAAACATTTGTAATACTTTGATTATAATTGAAAAATCATTGTTCTCGATGACTTCTCGTTTGTGGTTATCTATCTTTACTTATACAATTCAATATTGTTTTGAGCTTGAATTATTTTATAATCACAAACCTTGTAAACTCGGACCTAACAATTGGTATCAAAGCTTGGTCATGTTAAACTTGATTTCATAATCAGTTTAACATACAAATACCAGCTCTACAAAGAGCCAATACTGTTTGAAGCTCAGAGTTGTAAAGTGAAGAACTAAATAGTGTCTATCATATACTCTATTTTTTCTGACAAATAACAAAAGAAAATGGCACAAAATGATCCTCATAATACCGACTTCAGTAACAAACTTTTATACTTGTCAGATCCGAATTTAACATCTTGCAACATAGGATGGGACATATACTTGCTTAACAAAATACAGGGTGTCAGAAGTTCGTTGTATTCAGATTGCATATTCCAATGGTACCAAATGCTGAGAACCCAAATGTATTTGAGCCAAAGAAGTCAGATAACTACTCTGAGCAGGATTATCAAAAACTCGAGCTGGATGCCAAAGCCTTTAGTATCGTGGCTATGGCTCTGCCGAATGGTATCTATGTTGGCATGTTGCATTGTAACATTGCAAGGAGTTGTGGGATGCACTGAAGGAACAATTTGGTGGAACGGGAGATGTTATCGAGAACACTCGAGAAATCCTTAAGAAGCAATATGAAACCTTTACTCATGTCAAAAGGGAAACCCTGACTCAGTAGTTTGAACGATTTTCATGCTTAATCAGTGAACTGAAGCTGGTTAACTAAGAATTCACTAAATCAACTTTAAGTAACCGATTTCTAAGATCCTTACCAGAGAAATAGGACACTATTGCTATAATGATGAGAACATCTCCAGATTTCAAGGACATGAGCTTAACTCAGCTTCATGGAAAGCTCCTAACATTTGAGAGTGAGCTTATTCAAAAAAAGAAGCTCTAGGAAACTAGAAAGGTATCTTAAAGTCTTCTCAAAGTGATGTGCTTAAGCAGAAACTTGAAGGTTTCTTTTACATTCCTGGTGAATCTGTAGAAGCACTAATTGGCCGGTTTGCTGAATTGCTCTCTAAAATGAAGAATGAAAAAATTGTGGTGTCTAATTTTTGGGGCAACAAGAAGCTTCTAGATGCTCTAGAAAGTATTCCAGATCAGGCAAAAAGTAGCTGGTTTAAAAATGTTAATAAGATCTTAGTGACAACCAACTATTAAAAATGAACCCAGATGAGCTAATCTCACTCATTAGATCATATGATAAGACTGACAAGCAGATGGCTCAAGGTAACACATCTGCCGCAGTTTGCTTATGCACTCCTACTGCTCCATTATCTAGTGTATTGAGCTAAGTCATCAACTCTGCTAATTCATCGCTGAATTCAGAATCAGGTTGTTGTGCTGGCACTCAACATCAACCTTTCATGGTATAGATTCATAACTTCACTCCCACTCTAGCTAAGGTATGTGTAGATAATTGTTTTTGCACTGATGCTTGTCGGGAAAAGGTAAGTGGGTACAAGGAGCAGGCTAATTCATTAGTCATGCAACTTCAATTATCTAAATCTGATTTATATCAGATCAAAAAGAAAATTAATGGGTACAAGGATATGGTGGAATCACAAAAACGTGATATCCAAAAATTAAAAAAAGGATTTGAGTGAAGAGAAATGTAGGCATCTCTATTTTGAAGAACTTTCTGAAAAATTAGCTGCTGAACTTGATTCGTTAAAATCAACTTTTGAAAAGCAAACTTCAATTTTCAAAAATTCGATGTCCTAGTGAAAATGTTGAAGAAATGATAAATAAGCATTTATAGTTTAGTAAGAAAGAAACTAAGAATAAAGGTATAGGATATGTGAGTATTCCTCCACCATACAATCATTCCTACACCACTATTCCTATGACTGATGTGCAGATTGCTAACATTCCTGACATGGCTGATGGTGGGGTTAAGGGTCTCAAAGTTGAACTAGTCAAGACCACACAAATTAAAATCTCAAAGCCCAAAAATAATGAAAAGAAGAAAACCAAACCAGTACCTGCACCTGTTTTTGTGAAATCTGATATTGTCTCTAAGCAAACAGCGACATTGAGTTTTGAGAAAAACAGAGGTTGATAAACGTTTTCAGGTTTTAAATCATAATGAACAAAGGGTTTTTGAAAACCAACTTAGTGAATCCAGCTGTGAGTCCTCTGGAGCAGCTAAATCAACCACTAAGGATTCAACAGAGTCACACCAAAAGGAATGTAAACTAAGTGGTTCAGCTAAATCAAGCAGTGAAACATTGACTTAGCCCACAACATCTAAACTTGAAACAACAAGGTTGTTAATGCACTTTAGGTGACAAGGGCAGACTCTCATTATGTTCAGTGGTCTTTAATGTAATTTGTAATAGTTGTATTTTTGTCCGAACTTGTCTTGTTTCCGAGTTTAGGAGTCCCGATTAGGTTATGGACCTAACCCGAATTTACTTGTGGTTCCGAATTTATGTCTATCAGTCATTGTGTTCCGGACTTGGGTATGTAGTTTCCAAGTCCGGGTTTCTGTTAAGTTAGTATCCGGACTTGATCACTTTTTGCTTAGTCTGAGTTTTGTTTTTTTGGGCCTTGGGCCATGTAATGTCTTTCCGTACATGTGTGTCCGGATATGTCTTGTTTATATACATTTAGTGGAATAGACAAGAGGGCAGTTCTTTCGTGGAAAGTTTGTGCAGCAAGAAAACCCTAATCATTAGTGTGTGTTTGGTCTGGCGGCTACTATGTGTGTGACGTCACTCATCTTCTACATCAAAGAATAAATAGTGTATTCTTTGATTTCTCTCATCAATCTTGTTTTCTGATACATTATCCTACAATGGTGATTGATAGGTGGATTCCACACACCTAGTGATTGTATTCGTAAGTGAGATCCTCGAACATAGTGGACTTACAAGTGGTATTAGAGCAGTGCGCTCATACTATTGTAGGTGATCTTGGTTTGAAGGTTTTTGTGAGAAAGATCATCTTTTGATTGGGTTCTAGTGATTACTTAGTGAGTTTTTGTGTTCCATTCATGATTCATTGTTGATTTCTAGTGAGTTGATGATGGATTTTGATTAGGTTAGAGCCTTTTTGGTTTGATCTTCATCTGTGGTTTTTACAGAGATTTATAAAGTTCTTGCTGGATTTTTGAAGGTTGGTAAAAGATTCCTCTTTTGATCTTTTAACAGCTTTTCCGTGTTTGTTTTACTATTTGTGTTTCCGGACTATTGGTGATCTAGTGTGCAGTCACATTGGTGAGATATCCGAAAGCTGGTCCTCTCACATCCAGGATAATCTGTCTAAATTACAAATTATTTTGTAACTTCGGATTTAACTCACTTTTCCAGATTTGAGAGCCTTCCGAGTTTAAACTTTCATACATTCAGAGTTTATAAGTTGTTCACTCTATCTCCGGGTTTTCAATATTTCCGAGTTTAAGGTGGGCTAATTCTTGAGTCTTTCCTTAATCCGAGTATATAGTCTGGGTTCTTAAGTCTGAGTTTTTGCTTTTAGATCCAAGTTTAGATCATCCAAGTTTAACAATTTAGTTAGTATCCGAGTTTGTTTTGTCCGAGTTTCTATTTAATTTAGGTGTTGATCTGGGTTTACCACTCTGATAAATCTCCGGACATCTCATTCCAGGTTTCTCTAGTTAACTTTTGTTCTCCGAACTTTGTGGACTTAGAAACTTGTTCAAGCAAAACTATCTGATTAAACCTATTGTAACCTTCTGTGATCATTCTATTTCTTTCGAATCTTTTCAAAATGGCAAACAATATTACCGCAATGGTTCAAAATCTCAAACATAATGCTGAAGTGGGGAGTAACGACAAAACTCCTCTCTTGATAAACGAGTTGGATTTTCCTGAGTGGAATTTCGAAAGATATGTGAGAGCGAAAGACATTAAGATATGGTTATGTATTGCAAAAGGTAGTGGAGCTACACCTATTAGAACATTAACCATTGACACCTATTTGGCACTTACTGAGAATCAGAAAAACTTCTATGATTGTGAGGAAAAAGCAATGTCAATGATTATGATGGCTATTTCACAATCTATACTTCACAATTTCCGTAAAAGAAGTAAGTCGAAAGAGCTATGGGATAGCATGATCGAACGATATGAAGGAAATGCAATGTATAAGAAGTGACGTTTGGAACGTCTAAAAATTCAATTCGTTGTGTTCAAAGCCTTAAAGAATGAATCATTTGATGACACAGTTAACATGTTTTATCACTTGTTAAGTGAGCTAGACAGAAGTCAGGAAGGCTTCACTGAATTTGAAAAGGTCGAGAAATTTCTAAACTGTCTTCCACGAGAATGGAACATGTATACAACTTTGATTAGAGAGGGTGTTCTCTATGAGGAACTTTCTTTGGAAGAAACGGTGCAGAAACTGAAGGGATATGCTTGGAATATGGAAGATCAAGCATCCGATTTGAGAAGATACTAGATCCTCAATTGTATAAAGCTTCAAGACCGGGAGATAAGGTGATTACTAGTGGAGTAGGTGTCACACTTTACATAGAAAATGAAACTTCTGAAGGTCATCATGCTTTTGTAAGAGAAAGTGCAAGTATTTAGGAGGAAATGCTAATCCAAATCAAGGAATGTACTCATTTAGTGGAAATCAGAAATCTTAAGCATCTAGCTTGAACATTCCAAAGTTGGATCCGAGTTGTTTGAAACTTATAAAAGACAATATGAGTCTTCTGGCATCTTTCATGACGGCGTATGAAAACTTTTGTCTTGGAAAGCTTGTTGAGCAATTGAGTCTCGATGAAGATTTTGGTTCGAAGAGCAAAGAAGTTTCTTATGAAGACAGGGAAAAAGTTTATTGGTGGTCAAACAAAGACTCAAATGGACATTGATATGACAAAAGTAAAGTGTTACAATTGTAATATCTATGGGCATTATGCACAGGATTGTCAAAAGCCGAAGATGGAGATATCAAACAATTACCAAAGTAGAAACAACTCAAGAGCTTATACAAATTCTTCTAATGCTTCAAATTCTATATCTAGTGCCTCAGATAATCTTACTTCTTCAGCAAACAATGCCTTGGTAGCTCAGTCTCTATAGGAAGTACCCGAACAATATGAATGGGTATGCGCTTTGGAAAACTTATCGGGAGCTATTGTTTCACAAGCCTTTATGGCAGAAATTATTGAAGAAGAGGAACGCGAGGAGATTATCGAAGAAGCTAGCTTGGAGGAGCTCGCTGTTGTAGCTGAGGTCATGGTTGAAGAATTGGAAGTAAGTAAAGTTGCTGAAATTGAAGAAAACATGAATGACGAAGAAACCGAAAGATCTAATGGCGCTGAGATTGAACGTAAGAGTGAATGTTTCGAGTTCAAGATCTCAACGGCCGAAATGCAACAGTTTGTTGAGGTAGAGGCTCAAAAGTTGGCTGAAAACTCTGTAGAAAAAGAAGAATGTACATTCATGGCTGGAATTGAGGTAACCTCTAATCCCGTAGATGCACGTTGTGCTAGATGTGTAGAGTTTGTAGCTAAGCCGATAGATATGCTCTTCTTAATACAAACTTGATTTCAGATCTAGAAAAATCCAGAGAACTCATTGTAGTCTTGGCTAGTTTGGATAAAGAACACCGAACCAAGATTAAGTCCTTGAAAAATGATATCCCTGAATTTGAGAGACTAGTGGCACATGCAACTCTTAAAATTCAAGAATTAATATCTAAGCTTGAATTAAATCAAAATTGTGTTTTGAAAAGAACAAAGTTATTTGGAAAAGGACAATCTAATTTTGGATTTAAAAAGGAAAATCGAAAAATTTGGAAATTTGACTGAATTGATGAATCTATGTCTAAACAGTCAACGTCTCAAAGATTCTGAAGAAGAAAGGTTTGGCATTGGGTATAGTAATGTGCCCCTCTAATAACAACTAATCGATGGCAAGCATTGATCCTGGATTGGAAAATTTTGTGCCAGCAACTGCTCGGGACCGTTGAGCGACACAGTGAATCTTAATCTAAGCGTGAAATAGTCTCAGACTTAGAAAAATCAAGGATGGGTGAAGCCACAAAGAAAAGGAACTAAATTTTGAAAACATTGAAAACTTGATAAGTAATAAAATTCTAGAAATCTTTAATCAAGTTCTAAATGCTAATTCAAAACCAAAATCTCGTGGGAAACCTCAAAAGAATGTGAAAAATGTTCCTAAAACCGAGTTTGTTAAAGGGGAAGATTTTACTCAAGAAGTAGAGAAAATTGAAAAAGGATCAAACTGTACGTTTGTCACCCAAATTTTGAAAAATTCCAAAAAGGCTTAAACATCATCGATAAAGTCAGGAGGAACATCCAAAAAATGTTACAAAAGTTCGCAAATGCTATAAGTATCATGTGGAAGGACACTTGGCCATAGATTTCCCTAATGACAATGGCAAATTCCTTGTCGATCCTGATCAAAGAAAAACTTTTGTCAAAAAATCTGAAAATGATACAGCAAATGTTGAAAAGAAAAACAATAATCAAAAGGTTAATTAAACAAGGACCAAAACCAGTTCATAAATCAAATTCTATAGCACAACAACGTCAGGATCAACATGAGGAACCATTCGATATTTGCCCTAGTCATGGATCAGAAAGTTCTTCACAAAAATATGATGCTCGTGAGAAAACTCCCCACAGACGCCAAAATCGTGTTACTTTCCAATCACATAAGAGTGATCATCGTTCTGGAGGATCTAATAACGACTATGTTAGACCTCATGCTAAGAACCGGTTTGTCAATGACCAGAGTGCGTCACCCCCTAGATTTCATAATCAAGACAATATTCAGTTAACCAACCACGAATATTCTCAAGAAACAATGAAGTACCTAGTTCTGGTAGAAATTTTGAGCCTTCGAGAAGTCAAAATTTCGGATATCAAAACCATGGAAGCAGAAACTTTGAAAACTCTGGTTATACCAACCGATCGTCAACCTGCACAATCCTCGATTTGCTGGGAACCACTACAAAAAATTCCAAAATGGAAATATAGGACGAAGTGGTGCTAACGGTTATTTTAAAGAGTTTTCCTTTGTAGATGAAACGGGACGACCCAAGACCATCATGGCTTAGGTCCCACATTCTAACTGATTTCCTTGTTGGTGAGTGCAGGAGCAGCTGAATAGGGCTATCTACATTTGGTATATCGATAGTGGTTGTTCCAGACAATGATAGGGAATAAAGAGTTATTGAATAATATAAAACAAATTCGTGGTGGATATGTAAATTTTGCTGGTGAGAAAGGAGGTTATATCACCGTGAAGGATCGGTGACAAATGGAAAGATAAACGCTGCACAAAGTGAAATACGTTGAAGAACAGAAGCATAGCTTGATGTCGGCATCTCAAATCTGTGATAACAAGTACTCGATGCTATTCACTGATAAAGCTTGCTTCGTATGGCGTCCTGGATTTGCTGTTCCAGATGATTGGATCGTAATGAGGGCTCCAAGGGTGAATAACACATATGTTATGGATATGCGCCCGTTGGTCAAGTCATCTGCTCCAAGTGACCCTGTTTACTATCAAAAGCGACCGAAGATCAATCTTACCTTTGACGTAGACGAATGGGCCATGTGCATCTGCGAAAGATGAATCACCTAGTGAAAAACGACTTAGTGAAAAACGACTTAGTGTTGAGGGTTCCTTTACGTAGTTTCAACATGCATAATAAATGTGAATTGTGTGAAAAAGGAAAAATTAAACAAAAACCTCACAAACCGAAAACTGTTAACTCGATCCAAAAGCCACTTGAATTGCTTCACATGGATCTTTTTGGCCCAATTCATGTTGCTAGCATTGGTGGAATGTCTTACTGCCTTGTTGTCACTGACGATTTCTCACGATATTCGTGGATATTTTTCTTAAAAACAAAGGATAAAAATATTGGTATTTTAAGAGATCTATTTAAACAACTTGAGAAAAATTATTCACTTCCCATTAAGAAAATCCAAAGTGACAATGGCACTGAATTCAAAAATCAACATATGGATGAGTTATGTCAGGAAATGGGAATAGTTCATCAGTTCAGTGCTCCTTATGTTCCCCAACAGAATGGAGTTGCAGAACATAAGAACCGCACCCTAATTGAGGCGGCTCGTACTATGCTTTCTGAATCAAAATTACCAATTTTCTTCTTGGATGAGGCGGTAAACACCTGCATGCTATGTGCTTACGATCAAAAGAGAAGATAAAACATGTTATGAATTGCTTGAAAACAAGAAACCTAATTTAGAAGGGTTTCAACCCTTTGGGATCAAGTGTGTTATTAAATGCACGAAAGATACTCCTAAAATGGTCGAACTTGGGGAGATAGGTTTCTTTCTAGGTTGCGTTAATGGAGCTCCAAACAAACATGCTTATAACATTAAAAAACAGTTTGTGGAAATCGTGTTTTATATAACTCCGCTGAGGTTCGATCCTCTACCATCCGAATTTGGTCCTAAAAATGGGTATGATTATGAGAAATTATTTGATTCATTTGATCTTCCTGATGTTTCAGAAGAAGATTCGGAGGTTGTCTACACACATCTTGTAGATAAAGATGAAGTGGATGCTAGCTGGAGAGCACGTATTCCGATAAATGTGACCCCAAATGTCGTATCAGGAGGTCCAGTCGTTGAGTCGTCATTAGTAAAGAATGTTGTTGTTGTTTAGTTCCCAAATGAAGTTAGTCCTAGTAATTCTGAGGCTAGTTGTAGTGCAAGTGCTGAGAGGGAGATTCAATCAAATTAGGGAAACAATCTCCTAGCTCCAACAATCCTAGCTCCAAGAACAAATATCTATCATCTGGTTGATTATATTAGTGGGAATCTAAATGCTGGAGTGCAAATGCGAAGAAGCATTTCAGAGATGCAATGTTTGTTTACAGAAATTAAGCAGGAGGAGATATACAATCTTAGCCTACATGAAGGCTTTACCTCTCAGATTGAGCCAAAGAATTATCAAATGGCTCCGAGGGACAATTCGTCGTGTGAGGCGATGCAAGAAGAGTTAGCTCAGTTCGACAAGTTAAAAGTGTGGAATTTGGTCGATCTTCTGAAGGGTCAACATGCAATCAACACAAATTAAGTGCATAAAGGATGATAAGGGTGTTCGTCAGAAATAAGGCACGGTTGGTTGTTCAAGGATTCAATCAAGAGGAACGATTGATTACGTAGAAGTCTATGCTCCTGTGGCAACACTCAAAGCTATTTCTTTCTAGCCTTTGCTACTATGCGTATTAAAGTCTATCAGTTAGACGTTAAAAGCGCGTTCCTTTACAAAATTTTACAAGAAACTGTGTATGTAGCCCAACCACCGGGGTTCGCGGCTCCAGAGTCTGAGAACAAAGTCTATCTGTTAGACAAAGCTTTGTACGGTCTCCATCAGGCTCCTCGTGCCTTGTACGAGACTTTATCAAAGCATCTCTTATTCCACAATGTTCTTTTTGAGGAAAGGGGAGATTTTCTGATTGTGCAGATTTACGTTGATGACATAATTTTCGGTTCTTCAAATGAAGAATTGTGTCGCGAGTTCGAGAAAGTGATGAAGTTGAAATTTGAAATGAGTGCGATGGGAGAGTTATCATTCTTTCTTGGTCTTCAAGTCAGTCAGGAGAAAGAAGGGACGTACGTGCATCAAACAAAGTATGTCTATGAGATTCTCAAGAGATTCAGATTAGAAGATAGCTCTTCTTATGACACACCATTACCAACAAATCACAAGCTAATGAACGATAAAGAGAAAATCCTAAAGTGGATCCAACTTTATATCGAGCTATGATAGGTTCGCTTATGTATCTTACGGCTTCACGTCCCAATATTATGTTTTCTGTTTTTTTGTGCGAGATACCAGTCCACTCCAAAGGAGTCTCATATGTCTGCTGTCAAACGCATCTTTAGATATCTTAAAGGGAAACCTAGCTAGGATTATGGTATCCAGCTGAAGGTGGTATGGATTTGATAGCGTATGCTGATGCTGATTTCGGAGGGTATCCAGTCAATAGAAAGTTAACCTTTGGCGGCGCACAACTACTTGGAAACCGTCTTGTGTCTTGGCAATGCAAAAAGCAAGTTGTTGTGTCTTTATCCACATGCGAGGCCAAATACATAGCAGCATCGAGATGTTGTGCTTAGGTTTTGTGGATTCAACAACAAATGAGAGTCTACGGTTTGAGTTTTACTCGAACTCCAATTCTTGTTGACAATAACTCTGCCATTTTCATAACTAATAATCCGGTTAACCATTCACGCACTAAACACATAGATGTTAGGCATCATTTCATTCGCGACAGTGCTGAAAAGGGATTAATCGAGTTGTTAGGGTAGACACTTTGGATAATCTTGCCGACCTGTTTACTAAGAAATTCAATCGAGCTAGATTTGAGGATCTGGTTCGAATGATCGGCATGATCACCCCTGAATAAAATGTTGTTTGAAACTCGCATAGAAACTTTATTTTACATTTTAATGTACAGTTCGTAATGCTTTTCAAACATTAACAACTGAAAAGATTTTACTTAGTTGCAGGTTTATTTTAAAAAAAAATACAAAAATATCTGAAAAATTGTTAAAATGAAGTTGTGTTGAGAAATAGGGGATATGATAGTACTACGGCTAGTCGTATCTGATGAAGGATTATATTACTATATAAATTCTAATCGTTAACTGTAACAGATTCATGATATGTTGCTTCGGTAGGTTTTACGCGTAAATAAGAACCTGCTTTGGTATATAAATATCATGGACTACGTAACTTGTGTGGTACATCTCTCGGATATATGGTCTTGGTACCGTAATTTCGTGGGATAAATTGCCAAACTTCTGAGATACTAGGTCTTTATGTTTGTTAGATCTCTAGAGTATTATTCTTGGTCTTCTGATTTTGCGTAAGCAATGACCTAGACCTCGTATAATGCTTTGTTAAGCGCTCGCAAACCCCCTTTTGGTGGATTTCTTTTCTGCCACAACAATCATCACCGGGTGATTTGTTTAAATTTGTCATCACCGGATGTACAAATCGCATCTCTACGCTGCTACCGGGATACATAGTATAAATTGCCAAAATTCTGCAGAAAAAGATACCAAACATTGCTACACCACCTTTAAGTCGAGCCTTCTTTCTGTGCGGTGGCACTAACCTGAGCTCTCAAGGTATCGCATGTAGCCGGATACAGAGATATTTCAGATATACTCACCTGTAAGATGTAATGTTTGGTAATTTGATACGGGAGTATATTCGGAGGTGGGTAAACATGGTTACTATTAGTATTTAATACACTTAATCGCATATCTCAAAAGCAGTGTTCGAAAGCGTGCTAAAGCTTAAGTGGATACAATACCATCGAACGTCTTGAACTGTTAATATTATTCTAAGTGCTTCATTTGTATCCTATAATTTTGTGTTGGATATTGACAAAAAAAAGAAAAAAATGATATGATCTCCTTGCTTCGACTTCACAGAATATAGATAGTGTCAATATTATCTTAGTGTTAGTTTCCTTTAACTTGTTAAATATGAAAAACATCAAAAAGATTTTACTTTCGTGTTTCTATGTGCGAGTTTATCAACTAAAAATACTCCGTAGGGTTGTGAATATTTTTAATAAGGTGTTAAAATATCATGCCTGGTAACTATAAATAAGTCTTTTTCATTGAAAATCAGTCATGCAGAATTATCCAAGTGTGAATTTTTTTCTCGTCAAAAAGTTGAAGTTTTGGTAAAACATGAAGAGTTGTGAAACCTTCTAAGTTCAAGGATTAAAATTGAAAATTGTGTTCTAAATATGGTTTGTTTGGGATTCGGGTTTATAATTTTGAGTCTGGTTTATCGTGCACTGTTGTCTCCGAGTTTAACCTCTGGTCTTATGTCTTTGTCTTCTCGAGTTTTAGAAAATAAGTTGAGTATTTCCGGATTTGAGATCCTTATCTGATTCGGGTTTTACAAAGGAGTATTTGGTTCCGAGTTGTATGATTATAAAAAGTTGTCTTTCACTAAAGTTCTCCAACTTTCCCGTCTCTGGGTTTTACTGTTTGTCCGGTGTTACCTAGAGTTGTTCCGGATTTGTATGATTATAAAAGGTTTCCGGCGGTTAACACTCTATTTCATCTTCATCTCTATTCTTTTTCACTCTCCCTCAAAACCCAGTAATAAAGCCCTCTGTTCTTGTTAAATCTATGTGTGAAGTTCAATCCTCTGGTCTATCTTAGCATCTAAACATCTTAGGCATGTGTTTTCATCCATAATCCTGTTCATCTTCTCAAGAGTTGCTTAACCAGTAAGATTTCTAGGGCTTGTCTCTTGAAGCTGGTGTTTATATGAGTTGATTATATCTGATTATATAGTGAATGCTTGATAAAGTTGTGTTTATGTGTTTGAAATTAACTGTTGCTTGAATTTTTTTTTTCTTTATTTGAACTGAGTTAGGGTTTTTCATTCAAAGTTTGGGGTTTTGTCTCATCTTAAAGAACTTGGTGTTCTTGACAATGGGGTTTGACTCTTGAATGGTTCTGAGATGTTTTGGTTTGTTTGGATGATTATTTGCTTGTTTTTGTTGAATTTAGGTATATCTAGTTAGAATATATACTTGGTTGATCAAAATTTATCGCGGGTTTGGTTGGTGTTCTTGGTGGGAGGTTTGGTCAGTATCTTTCTAAGGAAGATAATTTTTTTTTGAATTTTTACCTTTTAGATCCATTGTAAAAAGGGTAAATCTTGTTGTTTGATGTTTGAAACACGGAGAATCTAAGTTTCCCTTCCGTAAGTTTGGAGGGTTCTTAACTTAGGTTTAGTGATGAGTTTTAAACTGGCGTCTGGATTAAAGTTCGGATTAAAGAACTGAGTGTTCTCTTTCTGGACTTAAAACCCCTCTGGGTTAATGAAATTGTTCGGATTTGTTTAGGCCTTATTTGTTTTCCGGATTTTCAATTTTAAACAGCTTTCCGGAGATATGTGTTCCGGGTTTATAAACACCTCTCTATCTCTGAATGTACTCTAGCTGTCTTCCGATTTTATTGGAGAAAATTGTTTTCCGGGTTTAGGTTATTTGTTTTCCGGATTTTCTTGGGTTTCATCAATCCAGATTTATCATAAGTTTCCAACTTATGTTGTTTAGCAGTTCTCCGACTTATCTGTTTACTTGTTTATCTGGAGTTGCATTTGTTTCAATGGTGGTTTGCAGGTAGAGTAGGTTTCTCAAGTACAAGTAGCAGTTGAGTGTATCTTACTGCATTCATTCTACTATTTAAACCGTTAACAAATCTGATGCACTTGTTTCTGTTATGCTTGTATATGTTGACAGATATGGTAGACCAACCAGTTGAGCAACAAAGAGTACAACCTACAGCAGCAGCAGCAGCGGCTCCTCTTGGTCCAGTACAAGAGTTTTTTGGCCATCACAATCAGATAACAATATTGAATGAAAATGTTCATAGTGCTGCAAATTATGCTCAGATTATGCGATTTCTACGAAACTCAAGAATTAGTTTCAAAATTTCTGAAAATGTACATCAGGTGCAAGCATATATTCAAGACTTTTGGCGTACAGGTCGAATAGTGGGAAATACAATTGAGTCAATTGTAAATGGAAATAATTGTAATCACAGAAGCTGTTATTCGTGCGACCTTACGATTTGGTGACCTGGATCATGGTGAAACAAGCTATGCTAAGGAGATTCTTGAAAGAGGTGCTCAAGCTTTTGGATGTGTGGGTTCTTTTCATTCTAAACAGATAGTTCAAGGGTATGATTATTGGGCAATGGGGATATTTCTATCATGTGTTCATGCAGTGCCTGGTAACTCAGAAATTGGGTATGGATGGAATGGGATATGAACTTCTTTCAGCTATGATCGGTCTGACTTTTAGTCAACCTTACAATTTCTCCTGTATGATTCTTCAGGCTTTTCAAACTCATTTATCTCTATGAGAAAACAACAAACGATTGATGATTCTTATCCAAGATTCCTTACGCTGATCTTTCGTCATCTCCTGCCAAATCTACCTCTTGATATTCAGTTACCAGCTTATGTTCAAACTCCAATGCATCCGCGTATTTTTAAAGACCGTGAAAGTGTGAAAGTAACGAGGCATGCACCGTCCTTCCAGTTCATCATCCTCTGCTTGGTGCAATCATTTAGGATTACCTACAATCCGAAATTGATCAGACTAAGATAAATATCCATAATGGCATTGCACAAATCTTTGGAGCTGCTGATAATGAAGGTGCTTCGGATTATCAAGAACCAGTGGTTGTTCAACCTTCGGTTGATTTTCAACAACCACTATTGAGGAACCTGTTCCTGAACCTGTCGCACAACAAATTATTGAAGATCCAATTCTAGAAATGTTGTTGTTGATTAACCAATTGTTACTTCTTCGGCTCCGAGTGCTGCTGTAGAAACTACTACGGTGATTTTAGAGCTTGATGCTGCTCTGGAAGCTGGCCCATCATATGTTGTCTTAAAAAGAAGTATCTGCAGTTAGTGCAAAAGGATCTGTGAAATTAGATTTCGCCTGCTGAAAGGAGAACAACTTGATTTATTTCACGCTAAAGTCACTTCTTTCGGTCCCTCTTCCGAATGGGGTATGCGCTTAGCGGCTTGGAATAATAAGTTAATTGATTTGGATTCTATTGTTTTCAGTTCATCCTAAGATGATGATGATGATGGTGGAGACCGTCGACCTCCATATATTGGTGCTGTTTTAATTACACCTACAATCAGGACGTACAAACGACAATGAGTCATTGAGAGTTCAGACTTTCAGGTTTCGAGCGTTGAAGCTGCTCTAGTGAATGTTTCTTTGAGTGCTGTTGCTAGCAGTCTTTCTAATATGGGAAGATCAGTTTCTCTTTCATCTATTACCGCTCCGCTACCAATTACTCCGTCTTCGAGTCAATCAGTATCCCTGCCTCCGTGGGAGTTTTTTGCCAGTGATGTCTTCTGCCATTCCTACCACATCTTTGTTTGGTTCATTGTCTTCTCCGATGAGTTCGAGAAATGTGTTTGCTTCATCTGAAAGTTCCACTTTGCCACATCTTCCTTCAGGATTCTTAGTACACTAACCGAGTGCGACTCTTATTTCTGTGAGACCGAGTTCTCTTGCTTCTCAAAGTTCTTCAGGAAGTAAAAGGTTAAGATAGTCACCAACTAAGACTGGGGCGCCTCAAGATCGAAATGTTCATCCAAAGGTTTGTTTTGGTCCTAGTCCGCAGAGGCAAGCAGTAACAAGACCGCCTGTTTCTAAACCGTCTGATCCAAGACCCTCTAGTACTCGACCTACTGCATCTGCGTTTGTACCGAGGCCTCCGGGGATAGCAAGTGCTAGTGTCGGGCAAAACTTTCCTACGTTTGTTCAATCTTAGTTTAAGGATGTGGCCAATGTGTTGAGAGAACATCGTGAACAGATTCAGAGTCAGAAAAGAGACAAAGTATTACAAGAAAAAGGATGCAATGCAGGATCAACAGATGACACATTTGTTTTTTTGACCAAGGATCAAGGTATTCAGCTGGTTAACTTCATTAAACGAGAGCCTCTTCATCTGCCCGACATGAGACTCTGGTCAAAGCTGCCTCTTTATCTGCCCGACATGAGACTCTGGTCAAAGCTACTGATGAGCTCCATCAGATTGTGATGGATCTCGTGAAGCTCCTCGCTATTCAGGGGGAGAATGCGGGTTTACAACTGCAGGCTCAGTGCAAAATTGATGAGCTAAAGAAAATTCATGATGATCTTGACAAAGACAAAGATCCCGAAGCCGCAGTGCAGGGAGAGCAGGTAAGGAGTTCACATACTTCTGAACCTGCAACCACTGCTCAAACTAAGGGGGAGTCTTCAGGGGTTGGTACTGGGAGATAAGGGCCCATTGATGCTGAGATGGGTATTCTTTCTGATTCTAATGATTCTACTGTTGATTTGGTATTGGGCGATGGTGATGTGGTTGAAGGCTTGGTAGAAGATTGGAAGACTGACGAGGATCTTGTTGGCAAGTTTGAATTCATTGAAATGGGTAAAGGAAAAAGTATTGAGTACGAGTCATTGAAGGAAACAAGGATGATCTCAGAAGCTATGTGTTTGGAGATGTTATGCCTGATGAAATTACGAACCCTATTCATGTGCCTGAAGATGTTCGCATGGCAGCTCATAAGTGGTTTAAGGCTCTTCCTGATTAAACACAGAAGAAAAGATATAACAACACCAGAGGTGAGTATTCAGGCCAGATTCAAAGTTGATTTTGATGAACAACATAGCTTAGTCATGATCAAGCGTACCGATGGTGTTCAATACTTCAGGCCACAGATTCAATACTTGCAGATTTTACCTGCTCGTGACTTGCATCATCTTACCCAGCTGAATCTCAACAATGATAGCAATGTCGGGAGCATTAGAGGTTTAATTCCCCATTTAGTCACTAAGAACCGGGAAAGCAAGTGGAAGACTTTCAAGCCTACCATTGGACGAGCTATTAAGTCCATCGACAAGTTCACAGGGAAGCAGGTTTTGAGAATGGTCAATCCACCAGCTAGATGTCTTCAGAAGATTCCTTTGAGAAGATTTGATCTGGAGATGATTAAGGATATTCGGTTTTGGTACCTTGATGGTAAAACTAGGGAAGTGGTAATCATAGAGAAGAAAGTGTCAGAAGAGATTTTATGGATCTTGGATCCTATTTGGCTGGTCAACTTGAAGTAGGAACACTTGAAAAACTTGGTCGTCTTCCCATGCGATATCTTGAAGAAGTTGGGCATTAATTCATCATTGTAGTTCAGTTCTTTGTGAAAAAACAAGTGTGGCAGGCAGTGAGTACTCGAAGCATGAATGAAGATTACAAGTTCAACAACAAAGATCCTTCACTGATCAAGCAGGAGTTTGTTAATACACTTTAGGTGATAAGTGCAGTCTCTCATTATGTTCAGGGGTCTTTAACGTAATTTGTAATAGTTGTATGGACCTAATCCGAATTTACTTGTGGTTCCGAATTTATGTCTATCAGTCATTGTGTTCCGGACTTGGGTATGTAGTTCCCAAGTCCGGGTTTCTATTAAGTTAGTATCCGGACTTGAGCACTATTTTCTCAGTTCGAGTTTTGTTTTGTTGGGCCTTGGGCCTTTAATGTCTTTCCGGACATGTGTTCCGGATATGTCTTGTTTATATACATTTAGTGGAATAGATAAGAGGGCAGCTCTTTTGTGAAAAGTTTGTGCAGCAAGATAACCCTAGTCATTAGTGTGTGTTTTGTCTGGCGGCTACTGTATGTGATGTCACTCATCTCCTACATTAATGTGTATTCTTTGATTTCTTTCATCAATCTTGTTTGCTGATACATTATCCTAAAGTGGTGATTTGTAGGTGGATTCCACACACCTAGTGATTGTATTCGTGAGTGAGATCCTCGAACTTAGTGGACTTAATAGTGGTATCAGAGCATGGTTATCTATTCAGAATGGTCTAACTGCCTTCCGAATCACCATTGCTCTTGATTTGATGTTTGTTTTCGCCAAACATTATGAAGACTTGAGTTTTTTTTTTCTGTTGAAAACTTGAAGAAAATGAAGTTGTTCATGGTTTTCTTGTTTTCCAAGTTACTGCAGATCTGAGGTTTGATCTGAAATTTCTCTGTCTAGGTTTATGTAAGTGTTAGAGAATTTTTTTTTCCGAATTTGTGTATTAGAATATAACTTTTGAGTTTATTGATGACTTTGGGTGAAGTCATGCATGGGAAATAATTCGGAGAATGTTTATCCAAGTTTGTAGGAACTCCGGGTTTGTTTTTGTGTTTACAATGTCCGAATTAGGTAAACTTATCCAGTCCGAATTTGACAATTTACCCTTGTCCGAACATGGAGTTCATCTGATCCGAGTTTGCTTAAATATTCTTGTCATACCCCGACCCGCAGCGGAAAAGGTGATCGGGGCATGATTGGGTTATCATCAAAGCTCATGACATTTATTTTAATGTTTCATATTCATTAATACAATTTAATGGAAATTTACAATAAATATTACAACATGTTCTAACTATCAATCTAAGCCTCTTTGATCTCTTCTAAGGCATTTCCTATGTTTTCCTTGCTTCAACCTGTTCACTTGTATCATGTGTGAAAAGGTTTTTCGATCAACATAAAGTTGGCGAGTGAATCCTATGGAAAACATTTGAACAAGTTTATTTAATTGATTATGAAATGAGTGCACAACCACACATGAGTAAAAATAGATGTAAAATTACTCAACTCATTAGATATTAAATAAAGCACACATGAACAATAATGGAACGTGTAGAGGCACGCGTTGCTCAACTCGTCTCTCACGAGGAGCTGATGGGCCTAATGAATGAATTGCATAAACATGATAATATGAAAGACATAACTACAAACAATATAAACTCAATGATACACACATGAACAATAATGGATTGGTTTTGAGGCACGCGTTGTTCAACTCGTCTCCCACGAGGAACTGATGGGCTTAATGAATGAATTTCATATAATTTGACAAAATGAAATAAGTAATCACAACAATATAAACAATCTAAGTTTAGATCACGATATGGTATGGCACAAGTTTAAATAAACGAGTTAATTATTTTGTGACATATGACACACCCCAAAACGTGTAATTAAAAGGGGGAGTTGTAAGATTCACTCACAGTGGGTGCGTTCGGTTGATGATGTTGAATGCACGCGAAGTGGTTTTAACCACGAGTGAAATTAACCTAGATAGATAGCATTATGGTTTGGTAAGTAAACGGATTTTATTAGTCCATTTTAGTAGGATTGTTGGGTGTATTTTTGTGAGTTTAAGGCTATTTTCTAACATTAAAATGTTATTTTTAAGTATTTTTAATTGGTTTTTAATTAAAATAAATAAATAAAAATAATAAAAAAATTTGACTTTTTTGACCGTTGACCGTCGACCATTGACCGTTGACTGTTGACTTTGACCGGTTCGAATGCGAGTATATGTGCGCTGAGTGAGGCTCGAACCCGAGACCTCCCGTACGCGTGCACGCAGCTCTACCAACTGAGCTACGTGTCTAACCCGAAATATTTCTGTTTTTAATTATATTTATATATTAATTAGATTAATCGAAAATCATTTATTTTAAAAATGGTTTAACTGAATCGGACCGGTGCGCTCCACAGGTCTCGAACCCGGGACCTGTGGGTTGCGTTAACACACAGTCCACCGCTGGACTGTGTGTTTAACATGTTATATAAACCGATTTTTATTATACTTAAATACAACCTAAGTATTTTCATTTCTGACTTAATTAAAAAGGTAGATAATTGTCCGAGTCGGTGCAGTAGACCGGACTCGAACTCGTGACGTGTGACTTAAACATACACACAGTCCACCGCTGGACTGTGTGTCTATCTTGGTTATTATTCCGATTATTATTATACTTAACATATATATGAAATGAATCCGGTTCAGTTAACAAAAAAAAAGACATTTTTATTAAGGCAGCGTGTGTGGGACATGATTCGAACTCGAGACGTTAGTGTTTATTGTGCACACAGTCCACTGCTGGACTGTGTGTCTAACCCGAGTTATAACTTGATTTATAATAAACTTAAACATTACAGGACTTCGTCTTCTTCATCGATTTTAACCAAAATCGGAAGTCCGACTGGTTCAATGCTTTAATCGGTTTCTTTAGCATTCTTTAGTTAATTACAAGTGAGATTAAAGAAAAAGAATGAACGATTTAAGCGTGAGGTATACCGACTGGATTCCTCTGTTTTTTTCCGGCAGAACTCCGGCGACAGCATTAGGTTCCGGCGTCGTGTGTCTTGCAGTAGCGAGTCTTCAGAAAGCTTACAAAGGATGTGGGTGACTTTGGTATAAGCTCAGGGGGTTTAGTAAGGCTTAGAAATGGAGGGTTCGGTTTTCCGGCGAGATACAGCAGTTTTCCGGCGAGTGAGTTTTCGCCGATAAAGGGTGCGGTTTTGAGCGAAAATGTTTGCAGAGGTTTGAGGGGGTATTTATAAGACAGGTTATCGATGAACTTGGTCCGATTTCTGACTTGATTCGTCGGTTATAATTTCTCCGGCGGTTATAACTTGTGTCGCGAAGTCAGACATCGGTTATAACCGATGTATGTTTAAAGTTTACGTTATAACGGAAGGATTCGTTAAATTATTGGCGAGATCGCCGGGATTTCCGACGACTGCATTTTGGGCGCCGGTTTTGAATTCGGAAAGACACTTTATGAATTAAATGATCTTAATAATTAACAAAAGATACAAGTGGCGCAGTGGTTTAAGTGTTAAGTGTTAAGTTGTTGTTTGACCCGGGTTCGAAACCCGGCAGGAACAAATTATTTTTATTTTCTTATTTTTGACAGTTTTTCAAAAACAAATTATATATTCCCATATAATAATTAATTATGTATCGTTTAAAAATATTTTGGGCATTAAATTCGCAACGAAATTTTTAACTGATTGTTCGGTTAATAACCGGAGCGGGTTTGGTAAAATCCGTTTTTGACGGATGTTACAGTATCCCCTGCTTTTTAGAAATTTCGTCCCGAAATTTAATTAGTGATATATTTGACTAAAAGAATGATGGTGTTTAGTTTGACAGTTACATGCTTAGAAAAAGTAAGGGTTTAAGTTTTTGTTCGAGGCGGTAACGTTCCTTGTAAGGGTTAAGTACCCTATTACAGGAATCGCTTTTTGTTGCCTACTGTAAAAAGTATTGATAAGCAGAATTGATTCGCTAGCTATGATATCATGCATAAGGGTTTGGATATGTTTGGAAGGGTATGGTTATATCCTAAGGCAAAACTTCTAATACTACAACCTACATGGAACATAAATAAACACAACAGCTAATATTTGAACATAAATAAACACAACAGCTAATATCAGTAAGTTATGATTGGTTCTACGACTATAGAACATAAATAAACACAACAGCTAATATTTGAATCCACATTCTGATATCATATATGTTTGAATGGTGGCAGTTCCTCTCTCGTTTGTTATGATGGAGAGGTTAGTTTATGTAGAAATGGAACACAATCCAATCTCTTTAAATAGCAAGATCATATAAATGTAACACAAATTTCAACCAAGGCAATACTAAATCCTACATGGAACTTCTCATAACCGCCTGATAATGCCTCTGATCCTTTGGCAAGAATACTTATATATAGGAAGTACCAGCGGCGTATCCACCATATTCTTGCCAAATTTTCATTGGTTTTATCCACAAGTTATGATTAGTTACCAAGAAACTACTAAATCCTACATAGAACTTCTCATAATCGTCTGACAATGCCTCTGATCCTTTGACAAGAATACTTATATATAGGAAGTACCAGCGGCGTATCCACCATATTCTCGTCAAATTTTCATTGGTTTTATCAGTGAATTATGATTAGTCCTATGTGACTCTACAACCAATACAAGAAACACAAAATACTGAAATGAAAATGTCTGTGCGATCAAGGCTCAATCAAACGGAGCCGATCGTATTGCATGTACTGAAAATGAAATTGTCTGTGCGATCAAGGCTCAATCAAACGGAGCCGATCGTATTGCATGTACTGAAAATAATAAACTTAATCTACAACAGCCTATACATGGAAACTCTCATAACCGCCTGATAATGCCTCCGATCATTTGACAAGAATACTTATATATAGGAAGTACCAGCGGCGTATCCACCATATTCTTGTCAAATTTTCATTGACTTTATCCACAAGTTATGATTAGTTCTATGTGACTCTACTATAAACACAACACCCACAAAATACTGATATTGAAAATGTCTGTGCGATCAAGGCTCAATCAAACGGAGCCGATCGTATTGCATGTACTGAAAATGAAAAATGTATGTGCGATCAAGGCTCAATCAAACGGAGCCGATCGTATTGCATGTACTGAAAATGATAAACTTAATCTAAACAACAATCACATAACCAGCCTATGCATGGAACCTCTCATAACCGCCTGATAGTGCCTCTGATCCTTTGACAAGAATACTTATATATAGGAAGTACCAGCGGCGTATCCACCATATTCTTGTCAAATTCTCATTGACTTTATCCGCAAGTTATGATTAGTTCTACGCGACTCTACAACAAACACAACAACCACAAGATACTGATAATGAAAATGTCTGTGCGATCAAGGCTCAATCAAACGGAGCCGATCGTATTGCATGTACTGAAAATGAAAAATGTATGTGCGATCAAGGCTCAATCAAACGGAGCCGATCGTATTGCATGTACTGAAAATGTAAAATGAACTGTGCGATCAAGGCTCAATCAAACGGAGCCGATCGTATGCGGGCACGCCAGGTTCAACCGCATAATAAAATGGGGAACATGCTCAACGCTCATAAATGGGGAGCGGCGGCCTCGGCAATTGCATGTACTGAAATAATAAACAATAATTACTCTAACAGTCTACACATGGAACCTTTCATAACCGCCAGATAATGCTTCTGATCCTTTGACAAGAATACTTATATATAGGAAGTACCAGCGGCGTATCCACCGTATTCTCGTCAAAGTTTCATTGGCTTTATCCTTAAGTTATGATTGGTTCGATGTGATAAAGAAAAACATAAAACTAAACGATAGGAGTTGAATCTGGATTTTCGGTGAAAAGGACTAGTTGGGTATCTTCGTTTGGGCCATCATTATCTTCGACAGGATCGGCGTTGATGTTGAAGACTCTTTCTCTTGCTGGTGGCCTAGCGGTTGGGTTTCCTTGGTTTACTTGGTTAACTGGGTTTGATTGGGCTTGAGCGTTTATGACGTTAACCAATTGAGGGCATGTGTTTCTAAAGTGGGTAGGGTCGCCACAATTGAAACAAGCTCGAACATATGGGAACATGGGGTATTGGGATTGTTGATAGGTTTGGTTCATGGTTTGAGTAGGGGAAGAGATTTGGTTTTGAAAGGTGCGGCAAACCTTGCTCAAATGACCATAGCGTCCACAAGTTGCACATAGTCGACAAGGTAAGGTAAGGGGATGGTGATAAAAACAGTTGTTGCATTGAGGGTGAGGTCCAAGATATGGTTTCTTATTTGGGTAGGTTGAGTTGGGTGCCACTTGAGTGATTGGTATGGCTTATAAAACTGGTTGATTACGTTGGGTAGCAGCGAAAAGTTGCCCGTCTCTTTTTCTCTTAGAAGTGGGTTGAGAAGGGGATTCGGTTTGGGTGGAGTCGGAGGTTTCAGTCGATTCTTTATCCTTCTTCTTCTCCTCCTCGAAGTCTTTGTTCCGGATTCGGTTCTCGGTGAGCTCTGTAGCTAACTCCATTGCTGCTTCCAAAGTTGCAGGCTTGGTACTTATTACAGAGTCTTGAATCTTTGACGGAAGACCACGAATGTAATGCTCGATCAAACGGTAGAGGGGAGTGAACATGTTGGGAACCATTTGATGTAACTCGAGGAATCTTTTGTTGTATGTGGTGTGGTCTCCTTCCTTTTGCTTCAACGAATAAAATTCATCTTCTAATTTCTTGATTTCGCTCCTTGGGCAAAATCGTCTGGTCATGATTTCCTTCAATTCGTTCCAAGTTAAGGTCATAGCATCTTCAACACCTCGTTTGGACTTCTCTGTATTCCACCAAGTAAGTGCTATCCCATATAAACGACCAGTAGCATAACGCCCTTTTCGATCATCGGGACAATCGCAATTTAGAAAAGTGTTCTCCATTTCTTCAAACCAATGGAGGAGAGCGGTGACGCCTTCAGTCCCTTTGTATTTCGGAGGGTCGCATGATTTGAAATGCTTGAAGATGCATTTAGTGGTATTTGGGGGAAGAGTTGATAATGTTTTGGTTTTCTTGATTGACAGGATTAGCGGTGAGTGCTTGTTGTACTTGGATTACAATGTTGGGTATTACGGCAGCCATTTGTTGAGCGATTAAGGCAGCCATGCGCTCGCGGGCTTTTCAAGAGTATGAGTTGGATGTTTTTGGGTTCATGGGTCGCACTAGGAATGAACATTTATAAAATAATTATAGAAAAGATAAATCTACTACATCCATAGGATGTCTTGGGCTTTGCTCGCCATTAGGCCCTACATGCCGCCATACTTTACCTTTGTAATCATGTGGGCCCCCATGAATACCGGTTTTTCATATGGTTCGCACGGGTTTGCCAGGTTGCGTACACTAAAACCCGGAGAAAATCGAGAAATATGTATACAACGTGTGATATTCGGAATGTGTCCAGGTGTAGACACGGTGACACCTCAAAGTGTGTTAGTTCGAACGACGTTTGGTGTGGCATGCTTTGGCCTAATAGGTCCTTCGTACTCTCATCGTTGGTCCCCAGGTAGGCAAACTGGTCTGTTATATTAGATTTATACGAATGCCAACCTAGACAGGACGTTCCGACTACCGGTACTTGTACCCTTCCAGTTACTACATGCCCGTCGCAGAACTCACTTTGATGAGATTTGAAAATTGCAACAAAACTTTGAATAATGAGAGTATGAAAATGAATTGAATATATGAACATTGATATATGTATAATGAATATGTATATAAGCATGTATGTTTGACTGTAAGTATAATAAAATATGAAACAAATAAATATCACAAGTTTGTATGTAACCACCTAATCAATTAAAATCTAGGCAGACTATAGTATAGGCTCTAAGGGTCTAATAACCTATCCTATATCCCTATAGTCATGGCTCTGATACCAATCTGTCACACCCCGACCCGCAGCGGAAAAGGTGATCGGGGCATGATTGGGTTATCATCAAAGCTCATGACATTTATTTTAACGTTTCATATTCATTAATACAATTTAATGGAAATTTACAATAAATATTACAACATGTTCTAATTATCAATCTAAGCCTCTTTGATCTCTTCTAAGGCATTTCCTATGTTTTCCTTGCTTCAACCTGTTCACCTTATCATGTGTGAAAAGGTTTTTGGATCAACATAAAGTTGGCGAGTGAATCCTATGGAAAACATTTGAACAAGTTTATTTAATTGATTATGAAATGAGTGCACAACCACACATGAGTAAAAATAGATGTAAAATTACTCAACAATCATTAGATATTAAATAAAGCACACATGAACAATAATGGAACGTGTAGAGGCACGCGTTGCTCAACTCGTCTTCACGAGGAGCTGATGGGCCTAATGAATGAATTGCATAAACATGATAATATGAAAGACATAACTACAAACAATATAAACTCAATGATACACGCATGAACAATAATGGATTGGTTTTGAGGCACGCGTTGTTCAACTTGTCTCCCACGAGGAACTGATGGGCTTAATGAAGAATTTCATATAATTTGACAAAATGAAATAAGTAATCACAACAATATAAACAATCTAAGTTTAGATCACGATATGGTATGGCACAAGTTCAAATAAACGAGTTAATTATTTTGTGACATATGACCACCCCAAAACGTGTAATTAAAAGGGGGAGTTGTAAGATTCACTCACAGTGGGTGCGTTCGGTTGATGATGTTGAATGCACGCGAAGTGGTTTTAACCACGAGTGAAATTAACCTAGATAGATAGCATTATGGTTTGGTAAGTAAACGGATTTTATTAGTCCATTTTAGTAGGATTGTTGGGTGTATTTTTGTGAGTTTAAGGCTATTTTCTAACCTTAAAAATGTTATTTTTAAGTATTTTTAATTGGTTTTTAATTAAAATAAATAAATAAAAATAATAAAAAAATTTGACTTTTTTGACCGTTGACCGTTGACCATTGACCGTTGACTGTTGACTTTGACCGGTTCGAATGCGAGTATATGTGCGCTTAGTGAGGCTCGAACCCGAGACCTCCCGTACGCGTGCACGCAGCTCTACCAACTGAGCTACGTGTCTAACCCGAAATATTTCTGTTTTTAATTATATTTATATATTAATTAGATTAATCGAAAATCATTTATTTTAAAAATGGTTTAACTGAATCGGACCGGTGCGCTCCAAGGTCTCGAACCCGGGACCTGTGGGTTGCGTTAACACACAGTCCACCGCTGGACTGTGTGTTTAACATGTTATATAAACCGATTTTTATTATACTTAAATACAACCTAAGTATTTTCATTTCTGACTTAATTAAAAAGGTAGATAATTGTCCGAGTCGGTGCAGTAGACCGGACTCGAACTCGTGACGTGTGACTTAAACATACACACAGTCCACCCTGGACTGTGTGTCTATCTTGGTTATTATTCCGATTATTATTATACTTAACATATATATGAAATGAATCCGGTTCAGTTAACAAAAAAAAAGACATTTTATTAAGGCAGCGTGTGTGGGACATGATTCGAACTCGAGACGTTAGTGTTTATTGTGCACACAGTCCACCGCTGGACTGTGTGTCTAACCCGAGTTATAACTTGATTTATAATAAACTTAAACATTACAGGACTTCGTCTTCTTCATCGATTTTAACCAGAATCGGAAGTCCGACTGGTTCAATGCTTTAATCGGTTTCTTTAGCGTTCTTTAGTTAATTACAAGTGAGATTAAAGAAAAAGAATGAACGATTTAAGCGTGAGGTATACCGACTGGATTCCTCTGTTTTTTTCCGGCAGAACTCCGGCGACAGCAACAGGTTCCGGCGTCGTGTGTCTTGCAGCAGCGAGTCTTCAGAAAGCTTACAAAGGATGTGGGTGACTTGGTATAAGCTCAGGGGGTTTAGTAAGGCTTAGAAATGGAGGGTTCGGTTTTCCGGCGAGATACAGCAGTTTTCCGGCGAGTGAGTTTTCGCCGATAAAGGGTGCGGTTTTGAGCGAAAATGTTTGCAGAGGTTCGAGGGGGTATTTATAAGACAGGTTATCGATGAACTTGGTCCGATTTCTGACTTGATTCGTCGGTTATAATTTCTCCGGCGGTTATAACTTGTGTCGCGAAGTCAGACATCGGTTATAACCGATGTGTGTTTAAAGTTTACGTTATAACGGAAGGATTCGTTAAATTATTGGCGAGATCGCCGGGATTTCCGACGACTGCATTTTGGGCGCCGTTTTGAATTCGGAAAGACACTTTATGAATTAAATGATCTTAATAATTAACAAAAGATACAAGTAGCGCAGTGGTTTAAGTGTTAAGTGTTAAGTTGTTGTTTGACCCGGGTTCGAAACCCGCAGGAACAAATTATTTTTATTTCTTATTTTTGACAGTTTTTCAAAAACAAATTATATATTCCCATATAATAATTAATTATGTATCGTTTAAAAATATTTTGGGCATTAAATTCGCAACGAAATTTTTAACTGATTGTTCGGTTAATAACCGGAGCGGTTTGGTAAAATCCGTTTTTGACGGATGTTACAATTCTCCTGTCCGATTTTAAGTTTTCAGGGTTTGTAAACCTTTCAAGGTTTGTGAAATGTTCAGGGTTTGTAAACCTTTCAGGGTTTGTAAACCTTTCAGGGTTTGTGAAGTTTTTCAGGGTGTGTAAACCTTCGGTTTGCAGGGTTTGTAAACCTTTCAGGGTTTGTGAAGTGTTTAGAGTTTGTGAAAGTTTTCAAGGTTTACCATTTATTCATTCCGAGTTTATGGTACTTAGGTGATCAAATTTGTTAAGGTTTGATATAATTCGTATTTAAAACTGTGTCAACCTTTAAATAATAGATTCTGGATTTTGGGTTTTGGGTACTTCCGTCCTTGTTTTAAACTCTTTGTCTTCCGGGTTTGTTGAGATATCATGAGTTCCGAGTTGGGGTTACTCTTCTGAACTTACTGAATTTGTTTTCAAGTTAAAGTTTCCGGATTTGTTGGTTAAGGTGTTGTTTGGTCCGAATTTGTTGGATTTCCGGGTTTATAAGTGATAAGCATGTTCCGGATTTAACTTTCAGGACTTGTGACTTTTAAAGGAAGTATGGGTTTGAAAAACAAATATCATAAATTCGGAATATATACGTTAAATTTGGACTAGTAGTGTCAAATTCGGACTAGAGAGCTTAAAAGAAGTTCTGAATTTGTGGCTTAAATCCGGAAATTCTATGTTAAATCCGAAATTTTGTTTAGTTCGGACTAAAAAAAAAAACTTTGACCGACTTTGTTGAAAATTCCGAATTTATGAGTTATGTTTGGAATTTTTGTTTTGATTGGTCCGAATTTCTTGTATTCTGAAGTACTTTTCAGATGAACTGATCCGAGGTTTCAAAACATTCTGGGTTTTACGAGTTACGAATTTCTAGAATTCCGGGTTAGCTGGGGTACCAGATTATTAGCTAAGTTTAGAAGTTTGTGTAGCCGGGTTATGCATGTTCCAAGTTTTTCTAGTTATTACGGGTTACCTGTGGTACCGGATAATTAGCTAAGAGTCAGAATTTTGTGTAGTTCGGAAACTTGAAATCGGGTTCGGATTACTGAAAAGTTCCAGGGTACTTATGTTTTCCGGATTAAGTGTAAAGTTCCAAAGTTTTCGGACAATTTGGGACTTCTATCGAGCATTTGAAGAGAAACGAGTTGAAGCGGCTTGGACTTTGAAAGTATACAAATAAAGAGGGGGAGTAAAAATTTTATAAAATTTAAGATATCTTATATTCTTTGTAAATTTCCAAAAGTTCGTCGAGTGCGACAAAGTTAAAGTTGATCCCGCCGGTGCAGAAAAGTTAAAAACATGATCAAGTTTAGAGCTAGTGTGTTTAATTGAGTTTCGTGAAGTTTGTTCGAGGTTTGATCAAGTATTAACATGATGAAGCTGATTGTTCGTTTGGTAACTACTTGAAGATTGAGCCTTTATCGTATGCCGGTTATAGTAGGGAAGATTAGTCTTCTTGGTTCCTCTTCCAAGTTGGTGACTAATCAGATTCTTGAAATAGAAGTTCTTACATTGATGGGGAGATCGGAGAAGGAAGTCATCGGTTAATTGGTGGATTCGTGAAGATATGAGATTTGATCTTGAAGATTCGAGATGAAATGATTTCAGACACTCGGTTGAAGACTTTGATCAAGATGGTGGATATACATTTTCAGAGTAAGTTTGTTATTAACTTATCGAACCAAACTTCATTTCTTTGCGGAACTTGAAATGTTTGATGTTGGGCATTGGAAATCGGACGTTTCGTTCTTCTGTTGGTTAACTTTGAAGATCAAGGATCGAGCGATGTTCTTACATTTGTTTGTAGTTCGGTGCACGTTAACTTGATTCGGGAGTAGTTTGAGGGGGAGGATATACAGTGTTTGATGTTGGATTCTTCAGGTTTCACAAAGCGGCTATTTAAGTGATCCTCAACAAGTCTTTGATTAGAAGGGTTGAAGATCACTATGCTCTGCTGAAAGATCAAGCTCAGCCAAAGTTGAAAGCATGCATGATATCATTAGTCGAGGGGGGAGTCTGTAAGTACAGTATCCGGTGACTAAAGATATCAATGTCAGACAGAACTGATGGCAACACTTAAGGGGGAGACTATAAGTGCAATTCCTTCAGGGTAACTGTGTTTTATCAGTTTTGTTCAACGAAGTTGAATGTCCAAGTCAAAGAAGTCAAAGATGATGAAGACAAGGTTGCTCGGAATAGTGGATTCCGAGTTTGGTACCTTGTCCGAACTTGTATACATAAGTGAATGTAAAGACATTAATAGGTTTATGCATTAGTAATAATTAGGAATTGGGTTTTATATTGTAATGGGCTTGGGGAAAGGCCTTGGGCCTAAGAGTTTAGGGTATAGGTGCACCAACCCTCTAGTATATATAGTTAATGATGTATTAGGGTTTGATGGCTCTTTGATTGTAATTTCACTTGTATTTGACAAATTCCAATTTGTATGCAAGTTGAATCCTTTCATCTTCATCCTTTTCTAAAATCTTTGTTTGTGTGATATCAATTAGATCCGGTTTTTCGGGACCTACAATTGGTATTAGAGCCTGTTTGAACTCGTTTCCAAGCTCAGATCTGATATCACACGGTTTTCTGATCGCATCTGCTAATGTTTCGGTTTTTGTTGAAGATCTCGAACCATCTTGGATAGTCTCGGATAGTTTACTTGACCATCTCGAACTATCTCGGACCATTTTGGATTGTTTGCCTGAACATCTCGAACCATCTCGGACCATTTCAGATTGTTTGCTTGAACATCTCGAACTAACTTGGACCATCTCTGATCAATTCGAATCACCTAAACTTGCATCTCAGATTGATAATCATTCATCTCAGAGTTATCTCGGATCATCTTTTAATCAGAAAGATCACTGTTCCGGGATACTGTTGACATCTTGGATCAAATGTAGCATCTCGGACCAACTATTACCATCTCGGATCAATTATTACCATTTCGAGTCAGAGTTACTGTTTAGAGTCACTGTTTTTAATATTGTTCACTTCTCTGTTTGATATCTTTTCACCATCTTTGACAATGAATCCACACAGCATTCTGATGGCTGCAGATCTCACCAACGCTACCTTAACGGCCATTCAATCTCAGACTCTTGCATTACATCAGGAACTGGACTAGAGTATTGGAACGTCTACCAAAATCCCAAGATTGTTGTATGGTGATGATTACTTCGAATGGACTTGGCACTTTAAACAATATTGCAAAGCAAAGGAACCCGGAATGTGGAGGTGCATTCGTGATGGTCCCCACACAATCATGTACACAACTACAGATGATCTAGACACTCGAATTCCGAAACAGAAAGTTTGTGGTCTGATGAAGATCTAAAAATCAAGGATGAAGATGATAAAGCCATGGCAAATATTAACCATGGCACTTGGTCCTGACATCTCAATTGTTTGTCAGAAACTGCACAAGTGCAAAAGAAATCTGGGATGTGCTAAAAAATCTGTACGAAGGAAACACTGATATGAAAGCTAGCAAGGTAAATATGCTGAACCAGCAGTTCAATTCTTTTAATCACATTTACTAAGAAACTGTGGAAAATCAAATCAGGAGATTCGTCAAACTTATTTCACAGATGGTTAGTGCTGGAATTTCAATCACTAATAGTGGGATGAATCATTAAGTGTTAAATTCTCTGCGAAAGTCTTGGGATGCCGATGTTTCAATGATCAAACATACCAAGAATTTGAATGAAGTTGCTCTTACTGAACTAATTGCCACCATCAAATCGTGTGAAATAGACAATCAGCAAAGAGAACTGAACCACAAGAACTCTATGATGGTTGAAGGGGTGACTGGCTCTAAGGGCTGCCTTGATATCTCAGAGTCATCCTAATCTTATCTTTAGCCTCATGACAAACAACAATCCCAATGTTGTTTTCAGTCCTATGACTCAAGCACAACTTCAAGCCCAGAAGACTAACCATGTTTGTGGCATGTCTCTTCCAACCAACTCCGTTGTTCTGACTACTGTTACTGCTCAGCAATTATCTCAGCACGCAAATGTTGTCTATAGTCCCATTAATCTTTCAGCTCCTCAAAATGTTCAATCTACAACCCCCACTAAAAATCTTGCATTTCTGACCAAACAAAACAAAGAGAAGTTAGCTTTGGCAGCTTCAATGCTTAACAGTTTGAATGCCTTTATAGCAGGAGATCTCTTGCCTCCTTTGGTGTTTGCTACCAATCTGACACAAGTGGTTGAAGAAGACATTGAAGAACTAGATGTGTCGTGGAATCTAGTCATGGCTGCTTTTCAAGCAGAAAAGTTTCAAAAAAGATACAGGTGTCGTCCAATGTCAAACATTCACTATGGGTCAGTCAAGGATAAGCTGAGATGCTACAGATGTCACGAACCCCGAAACTTGGCTAGAGACTGCAGGAAGACACCCGGGGATATGAAGCAACTGCTGTTGCTGCTAGGAATTCAGAAAGGTCCATGGTTCCAGTTTCTTCAGCTCAGACATCATCATCAATATCATCAAGCCAAGGAGGATCAGGAGCAAGAAAGGCCCTAATGGTACAAGAGCAGCATGGTTTCAGCTAGATTGATGCTGCAGCTCAAGTGGAATCTCTGAGGATTGCCGAAGTGGTTGAAGTTCATCTCAAATGCTTGATGGCGCAAACTGAGGAGCCCAAACGTCTCTCCGAAATGGTAAGTTCTCTTCTATGCTCAGAATATTTAAACATAAAATGGCACAAATGAGAGCTCATGATCTCAATCTCATTAATGATTACAATAGTGCCATGTCAAAGTACATTGGTCTTCATGAGAACAATAGAATTCTCTACGAAAAGATTACTGCTCTAAAGAAGGACATAAGTCAACTCCACCGTGACGTAAACCAACAGAAATGTTGGGTTCATGATTATAAAACCAAGCTAGATTCAAAAACTTTGGAATGCGACTTGGTAAGAGTTGAGCTGGGACTTCTTACTGGAAAGTTTCAACAAAATGAATTGAATATTAAGAAATATGATACTTCCAGTGACACTGTTCGCAATCTGTGCAATATACAAACGGCATACAAAGAGAACAAGGGAAAAGGGTTGGGTTATTTTCATGTCCCTCCGCCATATAATCATAATTATTCAAGAATGCCGCTCACTAAGCAAGATTTGGAAAATTATGATAAAATGGTGTATGGCAAACCAAGTGACTACGTTCCTTGGGAACCTTTCAAGAATAAGAATACCCAATCAACTGATTTTCAAAAGCCTATAATTTTTGTAAAAATTAATTACAAAGAGTGCTCGAATGAGTCAGTTGAAAATTTGAAAGGCAAAAAGGAGTCAACAACAAGTTCATCTGAAGAACTTGTTAAAACAATTTTTACATCTGATTCTGAAGAGGGAGTTAACCGCTTTAGTGAATGTGTAGAGTCTGTGATAAATGTGGAGCAATCAAAAGTGGATAATGGATCTCATCCAATTGTTGCTGATGACACAGATGTTTCTTTATGTGATAAACATGATGACTATGTTTGGAATTTTGTTCAGTCTTTGGTTTTTGAGACTTAGGGTTTCTCCATGTTGTTGAAACTGAAACTTCAAATGATATGGTTTTTTATTCAGTTCATGTTTAACTGATAGTCGAAAGGAGTCCGAGGTTTCAGTCATGAGTGATCCAGAAAACTATTTTTGTTCTTCTGAAACCTCAATGGATACCTCAGATATCTCTAGATTTAGTGAAACTAAAAATATTGTTGTGAAGGACTGTTTGAATGTAAATGCTTGTGAACAGACATCTGATATTTCTAGAAATCAGACCGAAGATTCTAACTCATCAGACAATGGGCAAGACAGATATGACAGTCAAAATATTGACATCTGAAAGCTCAGTTCCAAATGAAACCACTTCCAAAGAAACTGAACCATTTATTTCTGAGACTTTGGTTTCAGAAGAAAAGGTTTCAGATGAAACTAAGACTACAAAATCCACTCCTGCAAAGAAAAGGCGGTCTAGAAAAACCAGAAGACAACACATAATGAAAATTCAGGATAAAGTTTCCTCAAGTGTTGTTAATCAAAGGAAAAACCCAACTAAAAAACCAACTGAATCAAGGTTGAAGGGTAAAGCTGTCGATACTCACTCTTGTGCTGATAATTGTGAGCAGGTTTCTCCTAAGAGTAAAAATGCACACAAGAAATAAGCACCTAGTAGAAAGAAGAGACCGCAATCAGTTCCCTAGAATAACACAAGCCGAATTAAAATATTTTTCTCAAAAAGGAAAACTTGCTTCAATTGTGGAATTCCACATAGCGAGAAACTGTGTTCATCGTCCTTTTGGGTCTTATCTGTCCAAAATTTCCATCCATCAGACGGCTTCATATCATCAACGTCAAAGTCATCAAAAGCCTTCTGATGGAGACTGGAATCTAACAAAGAAAACAAATAATAATTGTTCAAACTCAATTGGTTTCATAAATCCATACAAGAAATTAAATGTATCATCATCACATGTATTTTCAAACAATAAAGAGTTAAAGATTTGGAAACCTAAAAAGATTGCTAGTTCTCAGTCAGAGCGTTCTCACTTGCCAATCTCATTTCATCATCCTCTCAAACATCTAAATCTTATAACAAACCTGGATTAAAAAAGATCTGGCCACTAATGTTGTTTTGTGTGCAGGAACGGCTTTGGAGGGCTATTGTTAGACTTTAGTGTCACACCCCGACCCGCAGCGGATAAGGTGATCGGGGCATGATTGGGTTATCATCAAAGCTCATGACATTTATTAAATGTTTCATATTCATTAATACAAATTAAATGAAAGTTTACAATAGTGATACAACATGATCTAACTAACAATCTAACTCCTTTGTTCTCTTCTAAGGCATATCCTATGTTATCCTTGCTTCAACCTGTTCACCTGTATCATGTGTAAAAAGGTTTTTGGATCAACATAATGTTGGCGAGTGAATCCTATGGAAAACATTTGAGCAATTTATTTAAATTGATTATGAAATATGTGCACAACCAAACATGAGTAAAATTAGATGTAACTCGATCAACAATCATAAGATGTTAAATGAAACACTCATGAATAATAATGGAAACAATTAAAGGCACGCGATGCTCAACTCGTCTCTCACGAGGAACTGAGGGGCCTGATGAATGAATTGCATAAACATGATAATATGAATAACACAACTACAAACAATATAAACTCAATGAAAACACACATAAACAATAATGAATTTGAATTGAAGCACGCGATGTTCTACTCGTTACCCACGAGGAACTGATGGGCTTAATGTATGAGTTTCATGTAATTTGACAAACGGAATATAAGTAAATCACAACAATAAATCAATCTAAGTTTAAGTCATGATGTGGTATGGCACAAGTTTAAATAAATAAATTAATTAATTCATAACACATGACACACCCCAAAACGTGTAATTTAAAAGGGGGAATTGTAAGATTCACTCACCGTGGGTGCGTTCGGTTGATGACGATGAATGCACGCGAAGTGGTTTTAACCACGAGTGAGATTTAACCTAGATAAATCGCATTATGGTTTGGTGAGTAAACGGATTTTATTAAACTATTTTAGTAGGATTGTTGGGTGTATTTTTGTGAGTTTGAAGCTATTTTCTAATCTTAAAAATGTTATTTTTAAGTATTTATAATTGATTTTTAATTAAAATAATTAAATAAAAATAATAAAAATATTTATTTTTTTCTGCTACAGTTGACCTTGACCAGTTGACTTTGACTGGTCGTTGACCGGTTTGCGGAATATTGTTGTGCGCTCGGTGAGGCTCGAACCCGAGACCTCCCGTACGCGTGCACGCAGCTCTACCAACTGAGCTACGTGTCTAACCCGTTATATATCCGATTTTAATTTCATATATACATTAATTAGAATTAATTAGAAAATCGTTTATTTTAAAAACAGTTTAAGTGAAACGGTCATGCACACCACAGGTCTCGAACCCGGGACCTGTGGTTCAATCCAACACACAGTCCGCCGCTGGACTGTGTGTTCAACATGTTATAATATTCGGTTTTTATTATACTTAAATACAAAATAGATATTTCCTTTTCTGCCTTATTTAAAAGAAAAGGTAATTGTCCGAGTCGGTGCTGAGGACCGGACTCGAACTCGTGACCTGTGATATAAACAAACACACAGTCCACCGCTGGACTGTGTGTCTAACTTGGTTATTATTCTGGTTATCAATATACTTAACATATAACTAAGGCGATCCGGTTCAGTAACAAAAAAAATGCATTTTATTAAGGCAGCGTGTGTGAGACGGGAATCGAACTCGAGACGTTTTGCGTTTTATATGTGCACACAGTCCACCGCTGGACTGTGTGTCTAACCCGATTAATTTCATGATTTTAATTAAACTTATATGATAACAAGTCTTCATCTTCTTCACCGAAAGAATAACCAGAAATCGGTGACAGACTGGTTCAAGATTTTATCCGTTTTATTAGTGTTTTACCGTCGATTAAGATAAGATAAAAGTGAAAAGGAAAGGAAACTGAGCGGAGAAATATACCGACTGAACTCTCTGTTTTCCGGCAGAAAATCCGGCGACTGAATTCAACTCCGGCGACGTGTTCCTTGTAGTAGCTAGTCTCCAGAAAACTTGGAAAAAGGTAAGGGTGACTTCGGTGAAGGTTTAGGGGATTCAATAAAGCTCAGGGATTAAAACACGGTTTTCCGGCGAAAAACAGGAAAGTTCCGGCGAGTGAAAATACGCCGTGAAAAGATGTGATTTTTGTGCGAAAGTGTTTGTAGACGGTTGTGGTTGAATTTATAGGGGAAAAATGAGATGTATTTGGTCTGATTTCGGACTATGTTCGATATTTAAATTTTTCCGGCGGTTTTGGTTTTGGTCGCGGACTTCAAACATCGGTTATAACCGATAAGTGATTAAAGGTTTACGTTATAACGTAAATTGTAGTTAAGATTCACGGAAATTCCGGGATTCCGACGACTGAAACGATTGGGCGCCGGTTTTGAATTTGTAAAGTTATTATATCAATTAAATGTTTGAAATATATAACAAACAAAGCAGTTGGCGCAGTGGTTTGTGTGTGAGTTGTTAAGTCATTGCCTGACTCGGTACAGACCCGGGTTCGAAACCCGGCTGAAACAAATCATTTTTATTTTGCGTTTTTTGACAGTTTTTCAAAAACTAAATATATGTTCGCGTATAATAATTGATTACGGATCGTTTAAAAATATTTTGGGCATTTAATTCGCAACGAAAATTTTGACTGACTGTTCGGTTGATAAACGGAGCGGGTATGGTAAATCCGTTTTTGACGGATGTTACAGTATCCCCTGCTTTTTAGAAATTTCGTCCCGAAATTTAAATAATGATATATTTTGACTATAAGAATAATGATGTTTTGTTTGACAGTTGTATGCTCAGAAAAATGAGGGTTTAAATTTTTGTTCGAGGCGGTAACGTTCCTTGTAAAGGTTAAGTACCCTATTCAGGAATCGCTTTTTGTTGCCTACTGTATGAATATTGATAAACAGGAATGATTCGCTAAAAATGATATCATGCATAAGGGTTTAGATACGTTTGGGAAAAATATGGTTACATCCTAAGGCAAAACTTCTAACACTACAATCTACATGGAACATAAATAAAAACACAATAGCTGATATCCAAACATGAATGAACACATCATCAAATATTTGAACATGAATATAACAGCAAATATTCGAACATGAATGAACACATCAGCAAATATTTGAACATGAATAAACACAACAGCAAATATTTGAACATGAATAAACACAACAGCAAAAATTCGAACATGAATAGACACATCAGCGAATGAATAAACACAATAACCAATATTCGAACATGAGTAGACACATCAGCGAATATTTGAACATGAATAAACACAACAGCAAATATTTGAATCCACATTCTGATAACATATATGTTTGAACGATGGAAGTTCCTCTCTCGTTTGTTATGATGAGAGGTTAATTTATGTAGAAATGGAACACAATCCAATAACATGATGATATAAATGTATCACAAATTCCAACCAAGGCAATAATAAATCCTACATGGAACTTCTCATAACCGCCTGATAATGCCTCTGATCCTTTGGCAAGAATACTTATATATAGGAAGTACCAGCGGCGTATCCACCATATTCTTGCCAAATTTTCATTAGTTTTATCCACAAGTTATGATTGGTTACCAAGAAACTAATAAATCCTACATAGAACTTCTCATAACCATCCATTAATGCCTCTGATCCTTTGACAAGAATACTTATATATAGGAAGTACCAGCGGCGTATCCACCATATTCTTGTCAAATTTTCATTGGTTTTAACAGTGAATTATGATTAGTCCTATAACTCTACAATCAATATAACATACATAAATTACCGAAATGAAACATATCTGTGCGATCAAGGCTCAATCGAACGGAGCCGATCGTATTGCATGTACTGAAAATGAAATTGTGTGCTCAAGGCTCAATCAAACGGAGCCGAACATATTGAATGTACTGAAATTGAAATTGTGTGCTCAAGGCTCAATCAAACGGAGCCGAACATATTGCATGTACTGTATATGAATAACTTAACCACACAAACAGCCTATGCATGGAACCTCTCATAACCGCCTGATAATGCCTCCGATTATTTGACAAGAATACTTATATATAGGAAGTACCATCGGCGTATCCACCATATCCTTGTCAAATTTTCATTGACTTTATCCGCAAGTTATGGTTAGTTCGATGCGACTCTACTACAAACACCACAACCACAAGATACTGATAATGAAATTGTATGTGTGCTCAAGGCTCAATCAAACGGAGCCGAGCGTATTGCATGAACTGGAAATGTAAATAAATCTGTGTACTCAAGGCTCAATCAAACGGAGCCGAGCATATTGCATGTACTGGAAATGAGAATAAATCTGTGTACTCAAGGCTCAATCAAACGGAGCCGAGCATATTGCATGTACTGGAAATGAGAATAAATCTGTGTACTCAAGGCTCAATCAAACGGAGCCGAGCATATTGCATGTATTGAAATGTAATATTACGTAACCGATCAAGGCTCAACAAACGGAGCCGATCGTGCGGGCACGCCAAGATCAACCACATAATAAAATGGGGATCAAACTCAACCTCGATGGATGGGGAGCTACGGCCTCAGCAAAAGCATATACTGAAAAACAATATATAATATATAATATGCCATAATTTCTCTAACAGTCTACACATGTGATAAAGAAAACATAAGACTAAACAATAGGAGTTGAATCTGGATCTTCGGCGAAAAGGACTAGCTGAGTATCTTCGTTTGGGCCGTCATTATCTTCGACAGGGTTGGCGTTGATATTGAAGACTCTTCCTCTTGCTGGTGGCATAGTGGTTGGGTTTTCTTGGTTTACTTGGTTAACTGGGTTTGATTGGGCTTGAGTGTTGATAATGTTAACCAATTGAGGGCATGTGTTTCTAAGGTGGGTAGGGTCGCCACAATTGAAGCAAGCTCGAGCATATGGAAACATGGGGTATTGAGGTTGGTGATAAGCTTGGGCCATGTTTTGAGTAGGGGAAAAGGTTTGGTCTTGAAAGGTGCGACAAACATTGCTCAAATGACCATAACGTCCACAAGTTGTACATAGCCGGCAAGGTAAAGTAAGGGGATGGTGATAAAAACAGTGGTTGCATTGAGGGTGAGGTCCAAGATATGGTTTCTTATTTGGGTAAGCTGAGTTGGGTGCCACTTGGGTGATTGGGACAGCTCGGATGGGTATAGCGTGAAAAACTGGTTGATTTCGTTGAGTAGCAGCGAAAAGTCGCCCGACTCTTCTTCTCTTAGGTTTGGGTTGAGAAGGGGATTCGGGTTGAGAAGGGGATTCGGGTTGAGAAGGGGATTCAGTTTGAGTGGAGTCGGAGGTTTCAGTCGATTCTTTATCCTTCTTCTTCTCCTCCTTGAAGTCTTTGTTTCGGATTCGGTTCTCGGTGAGCTCTGTTGCTAGCTCCATTGCTGCTTCCAAAGTTGCAGGCTTGGTACTTATCACAGGGTCTTGAATCTTTGACGGAAGACCACGAATGTAGTGCTCGATCAAACGGTAGAGGGGAGTAAACATGTTGGGAACCATTTGATGTAATTCGAGGAACCTTTTGTTGTAGGTAGTGTGGTCTCCTTCCACTTGCTTCAATGAGTAAAATTCATCTTCTAGCTTCTTGATTTCGCTCCTTGGGCAAAATCGTCTGGTCATGATTTCCTTCAATTCGTTCCAAGTTAAGGACATAGCATCTTCCACACCTCGTTTGGCCTTCTCTGTGTTCCACCAAGTAAGTGCTATCCCATATAGTCGACCGGTAGCATAACGCACTTTGCGATCATCAGGGCAATCGCAATTTAGAAAAGTATTCTCCATTTCTTCAAACCAATGGAGGAGTGCGGTGACACCTTCAGTCCCTTTATATTTCGGAGGGTCGCATGATTTGAAATGCTTGTAGGTGCATTTAGTGGTGTTTGGGGAAGAGTTGAAAATGTTTTGGTTTACTTGATTGACAGGATTATTGGTAAGTGCTTGTTGAACTTGGATTACAATGTTGGGTATTACGGCAGCCATTTGTTGAGCGATTAAGGTAGCCATGCGTTCGCGGGCTTTTCCTGCTCTCATCTTCTTACGGGCGAGGTTAGAAGACATCTACATTGAATACAGGACAAGGGTATGAGTTGGATGCTTTTGAGATCATGGGTCGCATTCAAGAATGAACATTCATATAATAATTATACAAAAATACTACATCCATAGGATGTCTTGGGCTTTGCTCGCTGTTAGGCCCGTCGTGCCGCCATACTTTACCTTATGTAATCATGTGGGCCCCCATGAATTACCGGTTTTTCATATGGTTCGCACGGTTTCTGCCTGGTTGCGTACACAAAACCCGGTGAAAATCGAGAAATATGTATACAACGTGTGATGTTTGGAATGTGTCCAGGTGTAGACACGGTGACACCTCAAAGTAGGGTTAGTTCGAACGACGTTTGGTGTGGCATGCTTTGGCCTAATAGGTCCTTCGTACTCTCATCGTTGGTCCCCAGGTAGGCAAACTGGTCCGTTATATTGGATTTATACGAATGCCAGCCTAGACAGGACGTTCCGACTACCGGTACTTGTACCCTTCCAGTTACTACATGCCCGTCGCAGAACTTACTTTGATGAGAATTGAAAATTGCATAAAATCTTTGGATAGCGAGAGTATGAAAATAAATTGAACACATGAACATCGATATATGTATAATGAATATGTATATATGTATAATGAACATGTATATGAGCATGTATGTTTGACTGAAATGTAAACAAATATGAAACAAATAAATATCACAAGTTTGTATGTAACCACCTAATCAATTTAAAATTTAGGCAGACTATAGTATAGGCTCTAAGGGTCTAATAACCTATCCTATATCCCTATAGTCATGGCTCTGATACCAATCTGTCACACCCCGACCCGCAGCGGATAAGGTGATCGGGGCATGATTGGGTTATCATCAAAGCTCATGACATTTATTAAATGTTTCATATTCATTAATACAAATTAAATGAAAGTTTACAATAGTGATACAACATGATCTAACTAACAATCTAACTCCTTTGTTCTCTTCTAAGGCATATCCTATGTTATCCTTGCTTCAACCTGTTCACCTGTATCATGTGTAAAAAGGTTTTTGGATCAACATAATGTTGGCGAGTGAATCCTATGGAAAATATTTGAGCAATTTATTTAAATTGATTATGAAATATGTGCACAACCAAACATGAGTAAAATTAGATGTAACTCGATCAACAATCATAAGATGTTAAATGAAACACTCATGAATAATAATGGAAACAATTAAAGGCACGCGATGCTCAACTCGTCTCTCACGAGGAACTGAGGGGCCTGATGAATGAATTGCATAAACATGATAATATGAATAACACAACTACAAACAATATAAACTCAATGAAAACACACATAAACAATAATGAATTTGAATTGAAGCACGCGATGTTCTACTCGTTACCCACGAGGAACTGATGGGCTTAATGTATGAGTTTCATGTAATTTGACAAACGGAATATAAGTAAATCACAACAATAAATCAATCTAAGTTTAAGTCATGATGTGGTATGGCACAAGTTTAAATAAATAAATTAATTAATTCATAACACATGACACACCCCAAAACGTGTAATTTAAAAGGGGGAATTGTAAGATTCACTCACCGTGGGTGCGTTCGGTTGATGACGATGAATGCACGCGAAGTGGTTTTAACCACGAGTGAGATTTAACCTAGATAAATCGCATTATGGTTTGGTGAGTAAACGGATTTTATTAAACTATTTTAGTAGGATTGTTGGGTGTATTTTTGTGAGTTTGAAGCTATTTTCTAATCTTAAAAATGTTATTTTTAAGTATTTATAATTGATTTTTAATTAAAATAATTAAATAAAAATAATAAAAATATTTATTTTTTTCTGCTACAGTTGACCTTGACCAGTTGACTTTGACTGGTCGTTGACCGGTTTGCGGAATATTGTTGTGCGCTCGGTGAGGCTCGAACCCGAGACCTCCCGTACGCGTGCACGCAGCTCTACCAACTGAGCTACGTGTCTAACCCGTTATATATCCGATTTTAATTTCATATATACATTAATTAGAATTAATTAGAAAATCGTTTATTTTAAAAACAGTTTAAGTGAAACGGTCATGCACACCACAGGTCTCGAACCCGGGACCTGTGGTTCAATCCAACACACAGTCCGCCGCTGGACTGTGTGTTCAACATGTTATAATATTCGGTTTTTATTATACTTAAATACAAAATAGATATTTCCTTTTCTGCCTTATTTAAAAGAAAAGGTAATTGTCCGAGTCGGTGCTGAGGACCGGACTCGAACTCGTGACCTGTGATATAAACAAACACACAGTCCACCGCTGGACTGTGTGTCTAACTTGGTTATTATTCTGGTTATCAATATACTTAACATATAACTAAGGCGATCCGGTTCAGTAACAAAAAAAATGCATTTTATTAAGGCAGCGTGTGTGAGACGGGAATCGAACTCGAGACGTTTTGCGTTTTATATGTGCACACAGTCCACCGCTGGACTGTGTGTCTAACCCGATTAATTTCATGATTTTAATTAAACTTATATGATAACAAGTCTTCATCTTCTTCACCGAAAGAATAACCAGAAATCGGTGACAGACTGGTTCAAGATTTTATCCGTTTTATTAGTGTTTTACCGTCGATTAAGATAAGATAAAAGTGAAAAGGAAAGGAAACTGAGCGGAGAAATATACCGACTGAACTCTCTGTTTTCCGGCAGAAAATCCGGCGACTGAATTCAACTCCGGCGACGTGTTCCTTGTAGTAGCTAGTCTCCAGAAAACTTGGAAAAAGGTAAGGGTGACTTCGGTGAAGGTTTAGGGGATTCAATAAAGCTCAGGGATTAAAACACGGTTTTCCGGCGAAAAACAGGAAAGTTCCGGCGAGTGAAAATACGCCGTGAAAAGATGTGATTTTTGTGCGAAAGTGTTTGTAGACGGTTGTGGTTGAATTTATAGGGGAAAAATGAGATGTATTTGGTCTGATTTCGGACTATGTTCGATATTTAAATTTTTCCGGCGGTTTTGGTTTTGGTCGCGGACTTCAAACATCGGTTATAACCGATAAGTGATTAAAGGTTTACGTTATAACGTAAATTGTAGTTAAGATTCGCGGAAATTCCGGGATTCCGACGACTGAAACGATTGGGCGCCGGTTTTGAATTTGTAAAGTTATTATATCAATTAAATGTTTGAAATATATAACAAACAAAGCAGTTGGCGCAGTGGTTTGTGTGTGAGTTGTTAAGTCATTGCCTGACTCGGTACAGACCCGGGTTCGAAACCCGGCTGAAACAAATCATTTTTATTTTGCGTTTTTTGACAGTTTTTCAAAAACTAAATATATGTTCGCGTATAATAATTGATTACGGATCGTTTAAAAATATTTTGGGCATTTAATTCGCAACGAAAATTTTGACTGACTGTTCGGTTGATAAACGGAGCGGGTTTGGTAAATCCGTTTTTGACGGATGTTACATTTAGCTTATCAACAGTGGCTATTCCAGACACATGAGTGGGGACATCTCCCAGTTGAATGATATCAAAATCTTCGATTATCGATTTGTCACTTTTGTAAGGGGAGAAACATGAAGAATTACTATGAAAGGCACAGTCCGAAATGGGGTTCTCATCTCTGATATCAATTATGTTCCTGAACTCAAACACAGTCTTCTCATCGTCTCTTAGATGTGCGACAATGGTTTAGGGGTTTTGTTTACAAAAGGTGGATGCGTGGTCCTGAAGCCTGGAATTGTCATACCAGAGGATTGGAACTTGATTTAAGTAGAACAACGGGGTAACGCTTACGTGATCGACATGAAGAAAGCCCCCACTGATCAAGTTACTTGCTTATTCTCTGAAATTGCTGAACATGATGCAACGCTGTGGCATCGACGACTTGGCATCTTAACATGAAGAATCTTAATCGACGGGCAAATGGAGGTATGGTAAAAAATTTACCAATCAAGGATTTCATGCAAATTGAAAAATGTGTGTCCTGTGCTCATGGGATGCAACACGATAAGCCTCATAAGCCCAAGCTCATGCACAAGACATCAAAAGTTCTAGAACTGCTTCACATGGATCTTTTGGGTCCTGTCAATGTGCTGAGTATTGGAAGAAAAGCTTATTGCCTCGTTATCACTGATGACTACTCTCATTTCACTTAGGTATTTTTCTTGGACAAAAGAGTGAAACTGCAAGTCTGATAAAGAAATTTCTCACTCTCATGGAGAACCAACCGAACAAGCGAGTGAAGATTATGCGTTGCGACAATGGAACAGAGTTCAAGAATGTCGATGTAAAACCTTGTAAAATCGTGTCCAATAGTATAGTGACACGTGTTGTAATTTTATTCAAGTCTATTAACGACTAATAGGGACTAAAGGTGTCAACATGCTCAAACTGAGCCTCTGAGTAACTGTCTAATGTCAACATGCATAAACAATAGCCTCTGAGTGACTGAAATGTTAACAAGCTTAATCATTAGCCTCTGAGTGACTAATATGTCAACATGCTTAAACTTGGCCTCTGAGTGACTGATATGTCAACATGTCCAATCTCTGAGTGACATCGGAGTCAACATGCTTTTAGTGGGCCTCTGAGTGATCCTTTACAAAGTCCTAACTCTCATATGTCCCATTTGTTAGACGAGAGGGATTAAATCCGTAAATATGTTAAGTTAGATGATGGACGGGTTAAAAGTGTCAACACGTTAATTTATACCTTTTAGTGACCTTTTAATGAACCGAGAGCTCGACAATGTCCGGGCATACTCCCAGGTGTACCAAATATTGGTTACGGAGGGCTAAATATGTTAAAAAGGTGTTTTAGAAGGTTTTATAAGTTAAGGGGCTAAAAGTGTCAAACTTTGAAACTGACTACGGGGCGCTAGCAGGGCGCGAGAGGCAAGGCCTTGGTCTCTCACGTGGCGTGAGAGGCCTGTGTCTGCAGAAAATTTGCTTGGCCTCCACACAAATTGCAAAAAAACCATTTGATTCGAAACCATGGCTTTCCAAACTGCTATGACACGTTTTAGGTCACTTGTAAGCTCCCTCCTACACCCTTTAACACTTGGCATCACCCCCTTCAAGCTCTCCAACTATAAATAGGTGCAAAGGTTCACCCTTTGAACTTGCACATTTCTGATTCATAACTCTATCTTCCTCCTCTGGAAGTTCCTAACTGAAAGGAGCATCCAACTTAGTTCTATTGTATTCTAGGAACCTCTTGTAAGTGTTCCTTCCTCTTGCATTTTCATTTATAGGCTTTTATAGCCAAGAGTCAAGCGTTTTACGGAAAACGCCTTGACTTCGGTTAAGACCATTATGGTCCAGCCATTGTTTGTAATGAACATGGCTAAGTGATCGTAATAAGGTAGGTGTTAGTCCCTATAAAGGGCACCTCCTGAAGATCACGTTTGCTAGACGAATTGACGTCTCAAAGTTATGATATTAAAAAGTCAAACAGGCCATTTTTTGGAAAAAAAACATAAATTGATCTTATATATGTTATGAAACCTGTTTTGACACTTAAACAAGTTGGTAATAATTAGTAGAACATGCAAGAACACGTTCGGCTCGTCAATTTCAGTTCTAGGGTCGGTTCGCAACTGAAAGTCGTGAAGTTTGACTTCTGCTTTGACTTTTGATTCTGACCGGATTTAGATTAGTTAGACACTGATCTAAGGTTGCATTATGATCGTAATATAATGTAGCATAACCTTCTGAGGTTATATTACACGATCATAATCAGAATCTGAGTTTATGCACAAGTTTCGTAATTATGGCAATTTGACTAAAATGCCCTTTTTGCATAAAATGAGGTTTAAATGATAATGAACTTGAAAATGAGTTTTCTACTGATGTAATATTATAAGTAGGATTATTTGGGATGTCAAACCAGATTATAAACTGAGTTTATGACCAAATCCTTGTATTATATGGATAAATGACGATAAAGCCCTTGTGGCTCATAAAATGGTTTTAGTCATATCTTTTCAACGTAAATCTTTTACCTACTCGTATGTTATATTAAATAAAATATCTAAGACATTTTAATCTGACCTTAACATCAGTTTTCGTTAAACATCACATAAATCGTCATTTTACGACATAAGCGTCGTTTCGGCGCATAGTATGGTTTTAAACCATAACTATCAACCAAGACTTGTTACCTACTGATTTTAAAACTTATTTTAAATATTTTTACAGTAGGTACATGAAATAAACTTAGAATCCCAAATAATTTATAAACTATGTGTAAAATGACCAAAATGCACCTTTAGTGCATAGTTTGGTCATAAAAGATAAATTACACATATAGTTAGTACCCTAATGATATTATATCATAAATAAGTTATTTTTGAATACTCATGATTATAACATCAAAAGTTATTCAAGTTTCTTTTAATAAGGTATGAAATTACCAAAATGCCCATATCAAGCATAGTTTCGCTTTAAAACCGTAACGGGCATAAAAGTTGATATCCTACTGATATTATGTTGGGCTTGGAGCTTAAATGTTTATTCATTTATATTGTTTTTGGGCTTTTGGGTTACTTTTAGGCAGTTTAGGCTTCCTAGTACCAAGTGGGCCTAGGGTTGTATATTTGGGCTTTGTTATGCCTATAAATAGAGGGGTTAGGGAACTTGTTAAGGGTTAGAGAGTTTTGTTTACTAAACTTGTATCTGACATCCTCTGGTGTATGCAAGTTATTATATTCAAGTTATTCAAGTTGTTCTTCATCCTGATCATTGTTTCCGCGATTGATTAGGATAGCGATACCTGTTTGATCCGTTACACGGGATTTACAATTGGTATCAAAGCCTGCTGTTCTAATACAGGCTCCGGGTATTGTTGTTTGAAGAAGTTTTGAAGTTGGTTGCTGCTGTTCGGATCAATTTTGTCACATTCCGGATCACTGTTCATCGACGGAGGTACTATTCCGAAGAACTCGAAGAAGCTCTGCAGATTTCGGATTGGTTACTATTCCAGATCCCGAAGAACATGAAGCAGGTCTTCATAATTCAGATTTGATACTGTTCTAGATTCCGAAGAAGACGAAAGAGATCGTCCATTCCGGATTGATCCTGGACTGTTGTTTTATTCCGGATTGTGATCCGAGTTATTGTTGCTGATTTTGAATTCCTTGAATTCTGGAATTCTGTTACATAAAAGGTGGAGACACTGTTACGGATTGGGTTACTGTTCCGGATTTATAGGAGATAAGCAAGGCATTTCGGATTGTTAGTTCCGGATTCTGCATTTCAGACTTTACTCCGAATCTGCTTCTCGGACTCTATTTCGGATCTGCTTTTCGGATTTTGTTTCGGATTTCATCTCGGACTTTTCTCTTCGGATCTTCAAATCGGATTCTTAAATCCGGATTTCTCATTCCGGATTCTTAATTCTGGATTGCTTATTTCGGACATCTCATCCTCTTTGACCATCTTTGACTTCCGGATTGCCATTTCGGAAAAACATTCCGGGTTGACCGTATTGACTGCAAATTTGACTGTTTTGGATTGGGCACTGTTCAATTGTGTCACTTAAATTAATTATATTTTAAATCATATTTGGTAAATTCTAATTAATTTAATGGCTGGATTCATGACCTCACAGGACCTGACCAATGCCACACTGGCAGCCCTGCAATCACAAACTTCGGCATATGCACTTATGGACTCCAGAGGACGTAAAAATCATAGAGGAAGATGAGAAGGCTTCTGCAACACTAACCATGGCTCTAGGACCCGATATCTCTATCGCGGTCAGAAACTGTAAAAATGCTAAAGAGGTTTGGAGTGAGTTGCAAAATCTCTACGAAGGCAATGCTGACATGAAAGCAAGTAGGATGAACCAGCTGAATCAACAATTCAGCTCATTCAATCACATATATGGGGAAACCATCGAGAATCAGATACACCGCTATGTCAAACTGGTTTCCCAGATGATTTCAGCTGAGATCACCCTCACCAACAGCGCCATGAACCAACGGTTGTTGAATTCACTGCCCAAAAGCTGGGATGCAGACGTGGGCATGATCAAAAAGACAAAGAACCTGAACGACGTCACTCTCACTAAGATGATAGCTACTATCAAATCATGTTAAATTGACAACAAACAAAGGGAGATCAATCATGAGAGTAGTCTGATGGCCGCAGGAATGACAGGTCAGAACGCAGCGTTAATGTCACAGAATCTAGTCTATAGTCCTCTGCAAGGAACTACACAAGCACCAGGTGGATCAAATGTGGTGTACAGTCCTGTTGTCACGCCTCAAAACACTCAGTATGTGTATGGGTTTCAATCTCCCAATCGTAGGACAGTCTCAGCAGCTTAAGTTCATACACAGATCCATGCTCAGTATCCGAATGTGGTTTTCAGTCCTGCAACTCCTCAAACCATGCAACAAGGCGTTATTCCTCAAACAGGCGCACCTGTCCCTGGCTCTAGACAACCCGTGCCCAACTCTGCTTTTCTCACTAAGGAGAATGAAGAGAAGTTGGAAATTGCTGCATCAATGATCAAGAACTTGAACGCCTTCCTGGCAGGCGATCTAACCCCTCCATCTATTCTGCCAACAGAAGTTGATCAGATCATGGAGGAAGACCTGGATGAGATCGATGTCTCTTGGAACTTAGCAATGGCTGCTTTTCGGGTCAACAAATTTCAGAAAAAATATGGAAGGCAACCTCTGTCCAACCTGAAGACTGGTCTCACAAAGGACAAACTCAGGTGCTACCGATGTCATGAACCAGGCCATTTCGCTAGGGAATGCAAGAAGACACCATCAGGGTATGTATAATCCAGGGTCGTCGACATACAGCATAGTGACAGACAGTTGGTTCCCGTCTCTCCTTCCAAGTCAACTACGAGTCCATCTGGCAGCTCAGGCGGGAAGTCCATAGCACTTCTGGCCCAACAGCATGAGGGCTTCAACTGGGCAGATGTTGCAGCTCAAATGGAAACCTTGAATCTATCCAAGAACAGCAACCACTGCATGATGGGGCAGACAACCGAGACACCCGATCTTTCAGAAACGGTAAATCAAATACTTTGTTCTGATAGTTGTCGTTTTAAATTATCCCATATGCGCGTCCACAACTCAACTCTTGTAGCTGAGTATCAACAAGCTGTGTCACAGAACATCGACCTTAAACATAAGAACCAGCTTCTTATGGAGAAGGTCGAAGCGCAGAAACAAGATGTGGCTCAGCTAAAGCTAGACTTGAACCAACAGCAATGTTGGGTCTACGACTACAAGCTAAAATTAGCTGAAAAGGACATAGAGCTTCAAGCAGCCTTAGCCAAGCTAAATTCCTTGACAGGGAAGCTTCATGAAAATGAAATAAATATTAAGAAATTTGAAACTACCAGCAAATTAGTCAAGGACTTATGTGACCTCCAGCTTAATTATCAAAAGCATTTCACTAAGGGTCTTGGGTACAATAGGGCACCTTCACCATATAATCATAATTACACTAGAATGCCTGAAACTGAGGAAGAAATCGAAAATGCTGAAAAAATGATGTATGGTAAACCGTCAGATTATTTATCTAAATCATGGACGCCCTATTATCCTAAGTTCTCCAAACCCACTAAACTCAAGAAGGATGATGTGTTTGTGGCTTCTACACCACCTCCTAGTGAAACTAGTAATCATCCATCTGAGAGTACGGTGGAAATGGAGACGGAAGTACCGGAGGCAGAACCCTCCACATCCTCTACAACATCTAATGAAAGGGAATCTTCTGAGGCTCAAACTAAATTTGCGAACGATACTAATGTGTCTCATTCATGTGCAGAAGAAATTTTAGTTGAGGACATCACACAAGATGATGAGAAAGAATGTCTGAATAAACACAAGATGATGACAATTTAGCTGATGATTATGCTTTTTATAAACCTTCCTTTGACATTTTAAATCACTTTCTTGCTGAACAATTTACATGCTCAAACATGTTGGTTGTGTTGAACATTTAGATAGTTTAAATTTTGATACTGATGTTTTGAATGATGATAGCTGTGATAATTTGTGTGATGAGAAAATAAATTTAGCTGCAGGATCTACATCAACAGATGACTCAGCCTCATCAGCTTCAGCTGAGGATACCGAATGCTCATCTTTAGCTTAGGATGCTGAGAGTTCATCTTCAGCAGAGGATATCACTTGTTCACCTTGGTGCATTTCATAGGAATGACAATGTCATCAATGACCAACCAATTGTTTCTGTCAATGTTGATGGTGACATTGTTCAGGAAGATTTGGGCGACCCAATACAAGGGACTGATTCGTAAATGAAAGCAGATGAACACAAATCTAAATTTGATTCAAATGCAACCTTTAAATCTGATAGTGAATTGAAATCTAATATTTCTCAAAACTACGAGGTTCCATCATCATCTGCCAAAATTTCTGAACATGATGTTCCTGTTGGGTCACTCGTGTCCTCTACAGAATCTGTCTCAAAATGTGATTTGAAGAATAAGTCGAAAAAGAAAAGAACACGTAGATCTAAAAGAAGAAAATCCAAGAAGTGTCTTCAAACAATGCAAAGGCAACCGCTGAGTCCTCTCATCAAACTGAGGAATCAACTCAGCAGTCGCCTGTTTCATCTGTTTTGAAACAATCTTCATGTTTAAATCCTGTAATTCAAATAAAAAATCTAACAAGTGTGCTGATGGTTGTGCGCAGGACACCGCCAAGCCAAAGACGTGCAACATCCGTCAGTAAACGCCAGCAAGAAATTGACTGACAAATAGCCCAGAATTTCCCAAGCTGAACGGACTGTTTTCTTCCAAAAGAGGCAGACCTATTCCAACTGTGGATCTCCCGGGCACATTGCTCGAAACTGTCAAAGGACCTTTACCTCTTTCCATACTTTGTACTCCTGACATCAGAAGGCTATGCCTAATCGCCAATATAAGGCTCGATTTGTGGCTAAGTCTTCTGATCTAGATTGGAACTTGGCCAAAAAATGAAATGTTAACCCTTGAGACCTGCGATTTCCAAGAATCCCTCTAGCACTCCTAGGAAGTTGTAAAGGTCTGATTCGGTGACCTAGAGGCCTAAGTCAGTGGCCAAATATCAGTCTACTAACCCCTTCTCTAATAAATCAAAGGCATCATACCCCTCATCCTCAACTAACTTGATCTTTCGTGAGGTTACTTATGTTGATGCAAAAGGCAAACCCAGATCTTCTACGGCCTGTGTTCCCGTTTCTAACTAAACCTGTTGAAATGTGTAGGAACAGCTCTGGCGCGCTCTTGTTCGGTTTTGGTTATTGATAGCGGCTGTTCCAGGCACATGACAGGAGATATCTCGCAGTTGAATGAGATTCAGTTTTTCGATGGCGGGTTTGTTTCCTTCGCAGGTGGAGAAACTGGGAAAATCACAATGAGAGGAACTGTTTGTAATGGAGCCTTGAGTTTTAAAAATGTCAACTACGTACCAAAATTGAAGCACAATATGTTGAGTGTGTCTCAACTTTGTGACAATCACCTGGATGTTCTCTTCACAAAGAAAGGATGCTATGTGCTCAAACCAGGCTTGATCATTCCAGATGATTGGATTCTCCTAAAAACTGCAAGAAAAGTAAACGCCTACTCATTGATATGAACCAGGCTCCTTCTGACAAGCTCACATGCCTTTTCTCCTCGACGACAGAACATGACGCCATGTTATGGCATTGCAGACTAGGTCACATCTAACATGAAGAATTTAAATCGTCCGCTAAAGGTGGTCTGGTCAGAGATCTTCCAGTTTGTGACTTCATGCAGATCGAAAAATGTGAATCATGTGCTCGTGGGAAGCAACACCGTAGCCACATAAAACCAAAGCCAATCCTCCACTTCTCAGGTCTTAGAACTTCTCCACATGGATCTCTTCGGTCCAACAGACATTCGCAGCATTGGAGGGAAGGCTTACTGTCTGGTTATTATTGATGACTACTCTCGTTTCACCTGGGTTTTCTTTCTTACACATAAAAGTGAAACCGTAGAGTTAGTCAAACAATTTGTCAGCTTATGGAAAACCAGACAGATTCAAAGGTAAAGGCTATTCGGTGTGACAATGGGACAGAGTTTAAGAATCTCACCTTAAACTCTTTCTGCTCCTCCAAGGGAATTGACAGACAGTTCAGTGCAGCCAGAACCCCACAGTAAACGGGGTTGCCGAACGTAAAAAACGCACACTCATCGAGGCGGCATGAACTATGCTTGTTGAATCCGAGCTACCTCTCATCTTCTGGGCGAAAGCAATCAACACTGCATTCTATATTTAGAATCATGCCCTGATCAACAAACACCACATGAAGACTCCATACAAAGTGGTTGAAGGTCCCAACCTTCGGTCAAGCATTTCCGCAAATTTGGATGTCCTTGTGTACTCCTGCTCATGGATGCTAAAGGAAAGTTCGAAGCACGCGAAGATCCTTGTATTTTGTAGGTTATTCTAAAAATACGTCATATCGCGTTTATAACAAGATCAAGAAGATGGTGGTTGAAACCTACAATGTGGGTTGGCTGGAGGAAAATCCCAAGGACAAACGCATTGGTCCTCATTGGTTGTATGGCTACTCTAGCTTATTTAATCATTTAGATGTGTTTCTAATATGTCTTTTGGAGATAGTTCGACATCTTTCTTTCCAACTGTGCCCATTACTTCCGACGATGACGTGACGTTGCCGCACTAAATGACACACTAAAGCAGCTAAGTGTAGATCCTCCTGGATTCAATGACACTGTCTCACCATCCTCCACAGCTTCACCATCTCATGGCCCATCCATCTCTTTGCTTGTTCAGCCAAATCTTCCTGAGGATGTAGGTTCTCCTCCAGAGCCACTTACGGTAGATAAAGGACTTCCTCCTGATGTTTTGGGCTCCTCCTTGTTTCCCGAGCCTACTCCCATCGATTGTGTAGTGGATTCTCTACCTCACACCTCTACAGGTGCCTCGGTTGAGGGGGAGGCATCTGTAGTTGCTTCAGCTGGTGTCACCAACTTGCCAACCGATGTTTTGGTTCCTGCTACATCAATACTACAACGTTTACATCATGACCATCCCATTGAGAATATCATTGGTCCTGTAAACGCTGTTGTTCGTACACGCAGTCAATCTGGGGATATCAATACATGTCTTTATTCTTGCTTTATTTCCCAAATTGAACCTAAAAGTATTGATGTTGCCTTGCAGGAGCCAGGCTGGGTGGATGCCATGCACGAAGAACTCAATCAATTTGAAAAACTTGGTGTTTGGCAACTGGTGAAACTACCTCAGGGAAAGCGCGCTCTTGGAACTCGGTGGGTCTTCCGCAACAAGCAGGATGACACTGGAGTGATTGTTCGAAATAAAGCTAGATTGGTGGTCCAAGGGTTTCGATAGATTGAAGGACTGGATTATGATGAGGTTTATGCACCTGTCGCATGTTTGGAAGCTATACATATTTTCTTGGCATATGCATCTTATATGGACTTTACTGTCTATCAAATGGATGTCAAGACTGCGTTTCTATACGGCAAGGTGAAAGAGGAAATTTACGTGACACAACCACCGGGCTTTACTGATCCTGACAAGCCAGATTATGCTTATAAATTAGACAAAGCATTGTACGGGCTGCATCAAGCACCTCGCGCATGGTACGCTATTCTTGCGGAGCATCTTATTACTCATGACTATACCCGTGGAACTATTGACCAAACTTTGTTTATCAAACACGTTGATAAGGATATTATTCTCGTCCAAATTACGTTGATGATATTATTTTTGGTTCCACCAATGATGGTTTGTGCCGCGAGTTCGAAGAAATCATGAAGAAGAAATTTGAGATGAGCTCATTGGGAGAGATGACCATGTTTTTAGGACTTCAAGTTCGTCAGAGCCCTCAGGGTATACTCATTCATCAAGGAAAATACGTACACGACGTTCTTGCCAAATTCAAGCTTACAGATTCCAAGCCAATGGCTTCACCTATAGCGGAACGGCCACTGTTAAATGAAGATGCTGAAGGAACACCTGTTAACCCTACCATGTATCGCTCTATGATTGGATCACTCATGTATCTCACTGCTAGCGGCTAGATATCATGTTTGCCGTCTACCAGTGTGCTCGTTATCAGGCTACTCCTAAACTTTCACATTTATATGCTGTTAAACGAATTTTTAGGTACCTCAAAGGGGCTCCATCTCTTGGCCTCTGGTATCCTAAAAATTCTGAATTTGAACTGTATGCTTTCTCTGACAGTAATCTAGGAGGTTGGTTGCCAATTTCTGGGATATCGTCTTATTTCATGGCAATGCAAGAAGCAGCAGACAGTTTCATTTTCCACTGCAGAGGCAGAATATGTCGCAGCATCTGCTTGGTGCTCCCAGGTTTTATGGATGCAACATCAGCTTGCGGATTACGGTTTGACTTATCTAAACACAACGATTTATTGTGATAATGATGCCGCAATCCAAATAGTTAAAAACCCTATTTTCCACTCCAAAACCAAGCACATTAACATTAAAGTTCATTTTATACGCGATTGCTATGAAAAGGGTATCGTAAAGCTTGAACAAATCCACACTGATGCAAATGTGGCGGATTTGTTCATGAAACCCATTAGCAACGTACGTTTTCAAGTGCTTGTGGATCTTCTCTAAATGATTCGATTTTCTTCCTAAGATCTACTATCTTCGTGTTTATTTACTGTTTTTCGTTTTCTTTTTGTTATGTCATAAATTTGTTCATATATCTATGCACGAATTTAGAGGGAGAAAAAGTTCTTAAAAAATTATTATTTGCAATGACAGGGAAATGAAATGAATATTCGTGATAAAATGCTTGACTAACACATGTAAGGTATTGAAGCAGAAAAGATTTGGATCGAAAGTGATGTGTCGGTAGGTCTAAAACTCAATCGGATGGGAAAAGTCAAATGACATAAACATAACGAACTTTGTACTCAGTGGGTCACTTACTTTAGGCATATGATTTTATGGTCTTAAATCTTGCGTTGATAGGTATCCAACATCTGAGGTTTCGGGTCTTTATGCTGCTGAGTCGTCCGGGGATATCTTGACTGCCCTTCTGTTGCATCCAGATTATATGCAGACCTAGGCACAGTCAGGATATCTTTATAAAAGAGCCATAATGGAAAGGCCAAAACCTAAAAGAACAAAAGTTTCTTTCTAAGTTCGTACATACCTCATAAGGTATTTGCCTAACCCTCGTCAGTCACTATTGGTATCTCTGCTGTACGGAAGTACTTACTTGTTCACCAATAGCCTGACGTTGTAAAACAAAGGATGACCTCGGTATACTCACCTGCTACGATGAACCGTTTTGCTTACCTTGATCGCGGGGGTATGTCAGGTATGGGACACACGAGTATCTTAGTATAAAATTACCCTAAGCATATCAAAAAGTCTAATCTGCAAGGGTTGAGTTTTAGATTTAAGTGGACAAGTATACTGACAGTCGCTTAGACCAACCGAACCTGGTCATATCGAAAAATGTTCTTTGGTCAGTGTTTGAAACGATTTGATCCCTTAGCAATGCTGTGTTAATTATTTATGTATGTTTTAATAAGTTCTCCTTGTGATGGTTGGATGCTTGTTAGTTAACTTGATGAATTTTGGTGGGATGGTTTTCTGTCAAGAGATATTGGACTGGCCCAGTGTGCTTTGGGATCTGAGCCAGCCTGATGAAATTGGTTTTTAAGTCTAAAATCAAAATTAAGGATTACTGTTCCGGATTGGACCTGTCCGGAATGGCCCATTTAAGTCATTTTGGACAGACCCAAATGTCTTACTGTTCTGGATTGGGCCTGTCAAAAGCCCAATCCGGACTCAAATATCACGCCTAAGCCCATTTCGAAAAACAATAATGTCATCACTGTTCTCATTTCGGATTATTAAAATCTGAGTTGCTGTTATTCTCTCTGATTCTCTCTCGAACTGCATATTTCGGACTACCCATTTCGGATCAGGTACATATGCATTCCTTATTGATCTTCAAAGAATTATGCATTCCGGGTTGATAACTGTGCTCATTCCAGATGGATATTCATCCGAAATTATGAACTCGAATCTTATTTCGGATTAATCTTCATCCGGGATGCATATTTATACGGAGTACATAATCCGGATTGATAAAAGTGTTCCGGATTCATGCTAAGTTTGGACCCTTTGAATTGTTGAACCCCTTCACTAAGTTTGGACCTTTTTGAAATGTTGAACCCTTTCGCTAAGGTTGAACCTTTTGAGTTGTTGAACCTCTTACCTAATTTGAACTGGCTTTAATTTGAACCTTGACCTCTGTTGACCTGTCCAGTTAGTGTTAACTCTGTTAATTAAGTTAACTCACTTATATCAGTTTACTCAGTTTGCTTCTGTTAGTTGATTTTTAACTTGGTTAATTTTTGACAGACATGGTGGAGGAAGCTTTCGATGCTGTAATTCTGGTAGAAGAACAGTTCCACAATCAAGCTGGATACCTTTAAGATCCATCGGCTGAGTATTTTCAGGAGTTTCAGTCTTCATGCAAATCCTGTGATCTACAGAGATTTGGTTCATTCTTTTTGGAAGAGAGCGTGAATACAGCCAAGAGGTGAAGATGGCAGACTGTTCATACGCTCACAGATTCAGGGGAAGGAGATTGTAGTTAACGAGGCTTGTGTGAGGGAAGTGTTGCAGCTAACAGATACTTACAGTGACCCAACCACGTATGTCAAGGAGAAAGTGTTGCCGGTACTGATGGAGATGAGCTATGAAGGTTCTTATCCGCCATTGCTAAAGAAGATGTTTCCTGCGTATTGGAGACTACTTATACACATGTTTATGCAATGCGTGTCGGAGAATAAAGGTGGACTGGATCAGCCTAATCAGGCTCAGACTTCGGCGATAGTTTCTTTGGTTATGGATTGGAAATATAACTACTCCGGTTATATTTTTGAAAACATGAGGAAGATATTAGAGCAGTCCAAGAAGAGGATGTTTCTGTTGTATCCACGGTTTATCCAACTGATTCTCGATGCTCGTTACCCGATTTGGCTAAGGATGCCACAGACACGAATTTGCTGAATATGAAGCCAATGGGGCCTACCATTTTTGCGACTATGAAGAAGAACCGTTCTACTTCGAAGATGGTATTTGTGGGTAGGTTCCCTTTGAAGAAGTTTGGCAAGTTTTCGGAAGTTGTGGGTTTGCGTGCTCCTCCACCTCCTCCTCCTCCGGTAAATGCGATTGTAGCCGAGGAACACGATATACCGGTGAAGGAAAAAGAGATAGAAGTCGAAGATTTGGTTACAGAGGACAAGCTTTTCTGGATGATCTGGATGCATTCAACGCTACATTAACTCTTGTTCTACCAGAGTTATCATCTGAGAATCTAGCTGCTCTGATTGCTCAGCTGAAGGACATTCAAGAGAAACAAGGTGATCCGTCGCTTGACATTCCTTCTGTTGTTGTTTCTACTGCTCAGCCTGATGACGATAACGAAGACGAAGAAGATGAATTTCCGTTGATAAAGAGACGCATAACTGAGCCGAGCATTTCAGCGAGTACTCTAAGGCTCCAGTTGCTGTTACAGTTGCTACTTCTGAGTTGATTACATCTACTGCGGTAGAGAGCACTGTTGCTGAGGTTATTGTTACAGAATCGGTTGTTTGTACTTTGACGATTTATACGCCTATTGTTTCTACACAGCCCACAGTTCCTGTCATTACACAGTCTACAGTGGTATCGATTCCTGCTGTCGCAGCATTACAAATGATGGAATTTGGAGGCAGTTCTTCGGGTGCAGGAGGTTCAGAAGCAGGTGGTAGTGTTGCTGGTTATTCTGGTGATATTGCTGATGATTATATACGTAGATCCGAGAAGAGGGCATTTGAGTTTGGGGGTTTAGACAGTGGTGATGATGATACTGAAGTGGATGTTGTTGAGTTAAAGAAACGGGTTATCGTACTGGAATAGGAAGCCATGTTAAAGGATGCGCAGATTGCCTCCCTGCAGAATCGTTTGGATGTTTGAGATCAAACTATCGATCAGCTGCAAGGAGATGTAACTATGCTGATGACTATCGTTTTTGATTTGAGGGGCAAGTTAGAGAAAAGTTTGGCAGGGAATTCAGCGATCCGACCGACGATCCTATGAATGTTGAAACCCGTCATCGTGCGGCACAGAAACGGATGGCCGAGGAAACAGAAGAGCAGAGGTTGGCGGTTGAGCAACTAGCAGTCGGACGTCAAGCTGGTATTGATGATTACTTGAAGGATCCGCGCAAGAAGTTCACTGCGACTCAGAAACGCGCTACAGATCCGAGAAAGAAGAAGCAGATGGTATTGATGAAGAATGTGAACGTCAATCCTCTAGATGAGAACTCTCAGCTGAAAGATCCTACGAACCAATCAGATAGATACGTCATGGAGTTGGGGTCGAGCTATTATAGCAAGGTGGGTAATAAGTCTAAAGTGTTGAGTTGGATGTATGACCATATCAAGAACATGTGGATTATTGTACGTCAAGATGGAACAAGAGAATATTATTCAAAGGAGTCAGAGTTTGAGACTTGGATGAAGATTGCCCTGACAGATTTGTTAAGAGCTCCGTACACTGACGACGATGCGACAGAGCATGGACCGAGTTGGAGGTTCTTTAAAAGGCTTGAACGGGAGGTTAGGATGGGGTTTAAGGGTATGAAGACCGCCGAACCGTATCTGAGAGCAGCCAAAGGAGTGCGTGATGCACACACAGGCAAACGTTTTAAATCTGTGATGTGGCCTCCTACGGATAAAGAGTTGGTGATTCCAGTTGCTCCTACCTTTCCAAGAGGAATTTTGAAGAATTTTAACTTTGGTTATACGATCCAAAGACCGGAAGTGTTGCGATAGTGACGAAAAAGAAGGCTTTTAGGGTGAATGATGTTGTGGATTTGGTTAGCTTCCATGATGAAGATTTACAAGTTTTAGCTTCTCATCAGATACGTACTGCTGAACTATATGAGGTGTGTGCCAAGGATTGGACAACTGCAGTTGCAGGAATTATTGTTGGTCGTTTGGGAGTGATGCGGCACCGAAGGATAAATGAAGAAACCTAGGGGTTGATTGTTGGGCTTGGAGCTTAAAGGTTTATTCATTTATATTGTTTTTGGGCTTTTGGGTTACTTTTAGGCAGTTTGGTCTTCCTAGTGCCAAGTGGGCCTAGGGTTCTATATTTGAGCTTTGTTATGCCTATAAATAGAGGGGTTAGGGAACTTGTTATTAGAGAGTTTTGTTTACTAAACTTGTATCTGACATCCTCTGGTGTATGCAAGTTATTATATTCAAGTTGTTCTTCATCCTGATCATTATTTCCGCGATTGATTAGGATAGCGATACCTGTTTGATCCGTTATACGGGATTTACATATTACAACTTATTTAAAGTATAATGGCATATAGAACTTGTTCATGACTTATCCGGTTACCCGATATCGCTGATATGCGTACAATTAAGAATATGTAACTAGTTTACAGAAATTAACCGAAACGGGTCTAACCTTGTCATTTAAGTCTAAAAATCTATAATGTTTATAGTTTATCCATATTACACAAGTCAAGGTAGTTGTTGGGATTAAACTACATTCTATCCGATCCTCGTTTAATCTATAACTTAAATACGACCGTTAGTATTTAATTGGTTAGCTTATGCTGCAATCCAGACTAGAGACTTGCCGGTAAATGCTATCTGCACTTAGTACTTTTGTGTACGGCTGAGTTAATAAGTCTTGCGTTTAAACGAAGAATAGCTCAGGTAAATACTCTCGACTTATTTCCCCTATACGGGCTTGGGTTACGGTAAATTATTACCGCTTGGTCGGAAATGTGATCAATCAAATGTCAGATTGTGGCTAGTAAATCCATATATTCTGTTTTAATCAGTTTTGTTTGATAACTTAAACATTGGGGGTTAACTACCGTGTCCTGGATATCCTCAGCTCATTACAATAGATAATGGCCACGACCTTAGCGTGGGTGTAGGCATACACCCGATAGACGCTCAAAATGCATTACCCACAAGGTTGGGAAGAAATAACTCATTCGTGAGTTCAAAGTGGTGTGTACGTTAATTATGTCTCGGTCTCCGTACCGGGCCCTGTATGTATGGACAAACATGTGAATCTGTTTACAAGGTTGGACGGTCAACTTTCCCAAGTTATAAAAGATTTGTGTTGATACGCACTTAAAACATATTTTTAAATGTTTTCGAAATGAGTCAGTTGGGTGTATTTACCAGTGAAAGCTGACGTATTTTCAAAAGACTAAGCTTGCAGGTACAATATGAAAATAGGCTGGAATTGCTCGGTAGTGATAAGGGATCTTGCAAATCCTAGAGCTGCCCAAAGTCTGTTTTACATTCTTTCATTTGTACAATTTATGATCCGCATGTGGATCTTCTATTACGAGTCGTCTGTATATTATTTTGGTACTTCAAACATATGGTTTGTAATAGTAATTTAAATCATGTGCTGTGTTTAATTGTCTATGATGTTGTCAACTTACGTCATGATATTCTCCACCCGGGCCCACCGGTGTTTGGATATGGTTGTGGAAAGCCAGGGTGTGTCAGGTTGGTATCAGAGCCAACGTTTGAGAGAATTAAACACTATACTTCTTGTGTTTAATCTCAAACTTACACAAGCACATTCCTTAGACTTCCGAGTCTAGGCTTTGACCTAGGATTGTTCATCTCATTATTAAGTTATTAGTATTGTTTTTGAATTGATTTTAACAGGAGAATGCCGCCAAGAGTAAGAGGAAGAGGTAAAGGACCAATGAGGGGAAGACCTTCAGGACATATCCCTTCACACTCCCATCACCCGAACCCTAATGAAGATTCGGGGGATTCATGGCCATTATCGCAACATTCACCTTTTCATATCCAAAACTCTTATCACTCGTACCATTCACATCATTCACACCACTCTCACCATTCCCATCCTTCATATCATGATGAATTTAAGCCCAACCAATACCTAACACTCCCCCAGCCAACCAAAACCAATTAGACCAACCCAATCCCATGGACGAAGACTCCAACCCGGAGATGCCGCCATCAGGATCACACACCCACCCCATCAAAATTTCAAGCGATTCGAACTCTTATGCCGGATCACCATACCAAAGTCCTAATGAGTGGGACCAATATTGGAACCAATTTACCTTTGCTAACACTCCTTCCCATCACTCCTAACCACCTCATGTACAAGAAGACGTACATATGGAACCGGTGGAACAACTATAACCCCCACCTGAGCCACCGAGGAGGAAACGTGGAGCACGTATGTCGGTACATGCTGGTCAATGGTCGGGATTGCTGCCACCTTTACCCAAAACATATGCTACAATTCACGAGGACCCACAAATGGGTGGACCCTCCAATGCTTCACCGGTGGTGGAACCAACACCATCATCTGCATTTCAACCACCACTATCGGGCTATAATAACCCTATCCCAACATATCCAAATACGTCTGGATATGATCCTTTTAACCCATCAACGCTAGTTGATTACCAAGCATTATCGCATGACCCTTATATCAAGCGGTCATGCATAACGCACTTTACCCGTCTCCTTTCCCACCCATTTATCCACCTACTGGATATCCAAGTTATGGACACCAGTATCCTGTTATGCCACAACCACAACCACAACCTCTGCCGCCACTTGAGGCTATCACCGAGGCCTTAGAACGAATGAAGGAAATGCAACAACAAGTGGAGAAAACGGAGAAGAAGACAAATAAGTTCTTCAAGAAACTCTCCAAACTGGTTAAGGGAAAAAGAACGAGTGAAGTCTCTTCTAATATATGTTAGTCCCTGCGAGGACATTGCAATTTCTTTAGTCCCTGCGTGGACATTTTTATTTCTTTAGTCCATGCATGGACAGTTTATTTCATTTGTTTCTAGTATTGTAATTTCTATTGGAATTTAATGAAGTATTTTTGGAATTACATATATATGTATTCATCCTCTTCAAGCGAGCGTCTCGATTTTACTTGAAATTTGTGTTCTGCTATATAATTCCAAAATACCTTAATGGAATTGATTATGCCAAGTGTCATAGACCACACATTGGCCAAGAAATGATAGTTAAGGAAAGTGGCCTTCTATCAGGATAGTTAAGAAAAGTTATCATTCTATCCAGAGGTGGTGTGAACTAGGTTTAAGCCTCCAAGGTCGTTAAGGTCCAAGGTGACCGGGACCATTAATCAACCATTAAGGTACTCTTATGTTAACATTAAGGAATGTTCATACTCCTGGTAGTGTGACTTGAGGAACCACACTAGCCGTCTAGGTAAAAAGGACTACGTCTTAAGACATGCTATATAGCCTATGTGATAAATGTGATCCCGGCTAATGTCATCAATGCGATGACAACTGACAGGCCAATGTGCCCAATTTTATGTCCAAGGTGACACGCCAATGTGCCCAATTTTATGTTCAATGTGACAGGCCAATGTGCCCAATTTTATGTCTAAGGTGACAGGCTAATGTGCCCAATTTTATGTCCAATGTGACAGGCCAATGTGCCCAATTTTATGTCCAATGTGGCAGGCCAATGTGCCCAATTTTATGTCCAAGGTGATAGGCCAATGTGCCTAATTTTATGTCCAAAGTGACAGGCCAATGTGCCCAATTTTATGTCCATTAGTGACAAGCCTATGAGAAATATATAATTGTCAAAATGACAATGACAGTTTTCACATTACGATCCACTGTCTAAAAATATATGGACTATATCCAGATTATAATTTGCCTTTGATGGTCCCTTTTTGATATCTAGGCCAACTATAGATATGATAAGTCTAAGAGTAGTGATGTTATTCACACTAGCTTGATGGGCGATGGATTGTTATATCCAATGTTTAAAGCCAATATGGTTGTTATACCATGGCTAAGAGAAATTTTGTTTGATATTTAGAGCCAAAGCTTCAAAATGGTAAACTCGGACGTGGCACAGAGTAGGCACCGAGAGATTAGCTCTAACAAGGCTGAAAATATAGCCGTTAATAATGATGATTTCCAAGCTCGCATAGATGTAGCTGTTGGAAAGGCCATTGAAAAGTCCATAGGAAAACTTAGGGGGTCGAGTACTACTCGCTCCAGACCATTATCGATTCTGCCATCCTCAGCTCGTAAGGAAAGCTCGGTTCACTCTTCAAATGCGAAGAGTGAACCAAAAAAATAGAGTTTGCTGATAGGTCCCGTTCTTCTAAAGACGGATGTACCTACAAATATTTCGTCTCCTGCAAGCCCCGAGATTTCAATGGGGAAAAGGAGCAGTAGAAGCCTTGAAATGGCTTGATGAGATGGAGACAATAGTGGATATCAACGGATGTGCTGATAAGGATGTGGTAAAGTATGTATCACAGTCCTTCAAGGACGATGCCCTCATTTGGTAGAAGGCAATGGTTCAATCTACAGGTTAGATACACCTGTACAACTTAGGATGGTATAAGTTTGTCGATCTAGTCAAGGAGACTTACTGTCCACCTCATGAGGTAGAGAAATTAGAGACAAAGTTTCTGACTCTTTCAATGAAGAAACCAGATTGTCGGAAGTATGGCTTTGACTTCAATTCCCTGTCTAGGTTAGTTTCATATTTAATCACCCCTGAATCCAAACGCATTGCGCCTTTCATTAATGGGTTAGCGCCCGAGATAAAGGGCATGGAAAAGGCTGTCAGCCTAGTACCTACAGGTCTGCTGTAGACCTATCTCTCTCCCTCAACTTAGATTTAGTAAGGCAAAAGTTAGTTAGGACTGAAACTGATGTAAAAAGGAAACGGGAGGAGGATAACTCCCAAAGGTTAAAAAAAGGAAATTTTGGATTCAAGAAGAAGAACCAGCACACGTCTAATGACAAACCTCTGTGCAAGAACTGTAATAACAGACATTGGGGACAGTGTAGTGTTAATCCATGGATAAAAGCCTATGGTAAGAGAAAGGGGCATAAGACCCTAGAATGTAAGGATCTTAAGAATGCTGTTTGCTACAACTGTAATGAAAAAGGGCATATTACGTTCAATTGCCACAAGAACCCCAAAAGTAATGATGCAAAGCCTGGAGAGGCTAAGAAAGGGAATGCTCGTGCCTTCAAGATGAATGCTAGGGAGGCCGTTAATGACAACAATGTCATAACAGGTACATTCCTCATCAATGATGTATATGCTAGAGTTCTTTTCGATTCGGGTGCAAATAAATCTTTTGTTGATCATAAGTTTAGTAAACTATCAAACTTGCCCATAAGAACTCTAGATATAACTTATGAAGTAGAACTCACTGATGGAACGCTAGAGACAACATCTTCCATTCTTGATGGATGTTTTATATCCATTAAGAATCACTCTATCCCTATCTCTTTGGTGCCAATGAAATTGGCATGATTCAATGTAGTCTTAGGCATGGACTGGTTATCCCTTAACCAAGCCCACAATAACCCGGGATAAGAAACTTATCAAGATCAAAACCCCATCTGGTGAAACGATCACCATCCCTAGAAATTTACACTATCGATTGCTAAACAAGGTGTCGTTATTTAAGGCATCCAAGTGTTGGGGAGAGGTTATGTCATTTATATGGCACAAGTAACTATCAACGAGCCCAAGCCAAATATTAAAGACCTTCTAGTTATCTCAGAGTATTCTGATGTTTTCCCCGAAGAATTACCAGGCCTGCCTCCAGATAGGCAAGTAGAATTTAGAATTGATATCCTGCCAGGATCAGCACCTGTTGCCAGAGCTCCATATTGCTTAGCACCGACGGAAATGAAGGAGTTAAGAGTTCAATTAGATGAACTTTTAGAGAAAGGTTTTATCCAACCTAGTTCCTCACCTTGGGGAGCTCCTATTCTTTTGTTAAAAAGAAAGACGGTTCAATCGGATGTGTATTGATTACCGAGAGTTGAACAAGATAATAATTAAGAATCGATATCCTCTGCCCAGGATCGATGACTTGTTCAATCAACTTCAAGGTGCTAGCTATTTCTCTAAGATTGACTTGAGATCAGGATATCATCAGCTGAAGGTTAAGAATGAGGATGTTCCTAAGAATGCCTTCAGGACTCCATATGGTCATTTTGAATTTCGGGTGATGCCTTTTAGGCTCACAAATGCACCTGCAGCATTCATGGATCTCATGAATAGGGTCTGCAAACCGTATTTGGATAAGTTTGGCATTGTCTTCGTAGACGACATACTTATCTATTCTAATCAAATTGATCACGGGAAACACCTTCGGTGCATTCTAGAATTACTAAGGCAGCTAAATTTTCTAAGTGTGAAATTTGGCTTAGACAAATCCAATTTCTTGGACATATGGTAAGTGAGCGTGGTATCCAAGTAGATCCCGCCAAAATAGAAGCCATAATGAATTGGGAAGCGCCCAAAACTCCATCGGAGATTCATAGTTTCTTAGGATTGCCTGGTTACTATAGGAGGTTCATTGAGAAATTTTCAAGGATAGCCACTCCTTTAACTACCTTGACCCGTAAAAATATTAAGTTTATTTGGGGTCCAAAACAACAAGAATCCTTTGAGATTCTAAAACATAAGTTGAGCAATGCTCCTGTGTTATCCCTACCTGAGGGTAGTGAGGAGTTTTAGTTTATTGTGATGCTTCTCACAATGGCATGGGTTGTGTGCTAATGCAAAAAGGCAAAGTAATTGCTTATGCATCACGACAATTAAAGGTGCACAAAAGAAATTACACTACCCATGATTTGGAATTGGGTGCCATTGCATTTGCACTAAAGCTATGGAGGCATTACTTATATGGCACAAAGTGTATTATATACACTAACCATAAGAGTCTCCAACATCTGTTCAATCAGAAGGAATTAAACATGCGACAACGCCGTTGGATGGAAACACTTAACGATTATGATTGCGAAATTAGCTATCACCCGACAAGGCAAATGTCGTTGCTGACGCATTAAGTTGCAAGGAAAGGGTTAAGCCCATTAGGATTAAAGCCAAGAACATTGAGCTCAGAATTAGCTTGAATGAGAAGCTATTAGATGCGAGAAGCAAGCCCTATTAGAGACTAACATTCCTAATGAGGGATTAGGTGGAACTGTGGATCAGTTAGCGTCTGGAAAGGATGGAATCCTTAGGTTTAATGATAGAATCTGGGTTCCAATCTTTGGAGGACTTAGAGATTTAATCCTCCAAGAAGCGCATAATACGAGATACTCAGTTCACCCAGGAGGTGACAAGATGTATCAAGACTTGAAAAAGAATTATTGGTGGATGGGTTTGAAGAAATCCATAGCCACTTATGTAGCTAAGTGTCTGACATGTTCGCAAGTTAAGGCTGACCATCCGTCTGCGGGTGGTAAGCCGTACTATAGTTTAATGTTGTGCCCAAAGATTGTTGGAAGCTTTTCCAAAAATGAGAGGTATATCTAGTATCTCTATCAGATACAATGAGGGATTAGGTGAAACTGTGGATCAGTTAGCATCAGGAAAGGATGGAATCCTTAGGTTTAATGATAGAATCTGGATTCCAATCTTTGGAGGACTTAGAGATTTAATCCTCCAAAAGCGCATAATACGAGATACTCAGTTCACCCAGGAGGTGACAAGATGTATCAAGACTTGAAAAAGAATTATTGGTGGATGGGTTTGAAGAAATCCATAGCCACTTATGTAGCTAAGTGTCTGACATGTTCGCAAGTTAAGGCTGAACATCAGAAACCATCAGGACTCCTACAACAACTAGAGATTCCCACTTGGAAATGGGAAATGGTAACAATGGACATGATTACAAAGTTACCTAAGACCAAACGTGGTAATGACACGATTTGGGTCATTGTAGATAGGCTGACTAAGTCAGCACATTTCTTGCCAATTAAAGAAACGTATAATTCAGACAAATTGGCTAAGTTGCATGTGGACAAGATTGTGTCCCTACATGGTGTGCCAGTATCCATTGTATCTGATAGAGATACTAGATATACCTCTCATTTTTGGAAAAGCTTCCAACAATCTTTGGGCACAACATTAAACTTTAGTACGCTTACCACCCGCAGACGGATGGTCAAAGTGAGCGTACTATTCAGACCTTGGAAGACATGCTTAGAGCATGTGTGATTGATTAAGGTGAAAGTTGGGATGATCACTTACCCCTAATAGAATTCTCCTATAATAATAGTTATTATACGAGATTCAAGGCTGCTCTTTATGAGGCCTTGTATGGGAGAAAGTGTCGAACACCCGTATGTTGGGCGGAAATTAGGGAAGCCCAACTATCAGGACCTGAGATTGTCCTGGATACCACGGATAAGATTGTGCAGATCCGTGATCGACTTAAAGCTACTCGTGATAGGCAGAAGAGCTATGTTGACAAGAGTCGCAAACCTCTCAAGTTCCAAGTAGGAGACAAAGTCATGCTGAAAGTATCACCTTGGAAAGGTGTAATGAGATTTGGAAAGAAGGGCAAGTTAAGCCCAAGATATATAGGACCATTTGAGATAGTCGAATGTGTCGGCACTGTCGCTTATAAGCTTAAGCTACCAGAGGAGCTTAGTGGAATTCATGATGTATTCCCCATATCTAACCTTAAGAAATGTCTAGCCAATGACTCGCTAGCAATGTCGTACAAAGATGTGCAAATAGATGAAAAGTGAGATTCGTTGAGAAACCAATTTCGATCGAGGATCGACAGGTTAAGAAGCTCCGAAGGAAATTAATACCTATAATAAAGGTTAAATGGGACGCCTTTAGAGGTCCCGAGTATACATGGGAGGTTGAGTGCACTAAGCGACAAAAGTACCCCCATCTTTTTGAATAAAATCTCGAGGACGAGATTTCTTTTAAGGGGGTAAGGATGTAACACCTCGTAAAATCGTGTCCAATAGTTAGTGACACGTGTTGTAATTTCATTTAAATCTATTAAAGAATAATAGTGACTAAAGGTGTCAACATGCTCAAACTGAGCATCTGAGTGACTGTCTGATGTCAACATGCATAAACAATAGCCTCTGAGTGACTGATATGTCAACATGCTTAATCATTAGCCTCTGAGTGACTGATATGTCAACATGCTTAAACTTGGCCTCTGAGTGACTAATATGTCAACATGCCCAGTCTCTGAGTGACATCAGAGTCAATATCCTTATAGGGGGCCTCTGAGTGATCCTTTACGAAGTCCTAACTGTCATATGTCCCATTTGTTGGACGAGAGGGATTAAATCCGTAAATATGTGAAAGTTGGATGATGGAGGGGTTAAAAGTTTCAACATGTTGACTTAT